>JAVMKO010000002.1:37353364-38553364 GCA_032164245.1 Sternotherus odoratus
CAGCGGACGGTACAATCTGAGGGGCAGTTAATATGTCCTTTCTACAGATGTCCACTGTGCTGAAATCATTTGTTTCTGTCCTTCTCGTGTTAATTTACACAAGACTTTTCTGTGTTAAGCTACAATTTATAGAAGGAAAATGAAGCACCTTATTGAATCACTTGAATTTCTGTTAAACAAATACAGTACTTGTGGAAGCCTGCAGCAGTGAATACCTCAGTTGGTCCACTGAAGAAGTACAGGGCACAATGTTAGTGCAGGCCTCCCCACTGTCCCCAGCCGAGTCAAAGTGCCTCAGTCTTTTTCTGGAGTGATCACCTCTGCGGGTGAAAAGGCAACTCATTCCTCATCAGGCCCCGAAGGGGTCAGCAGACAACTAGCCTGGGCATTTTCCGGATGAGTCAGTGTCGACAATGGGCTGTAGGGCTTGTAAGCCAGCTGCCTTCCTATTAATAGTGCCAAAGAAACCTAGTGCGTTGTCGAGCCAACTGAGCACTGATCAGAGGTCTCGGCTCATGCCTTGCTGAGAAAACCAGCCGGCTTTGAGACGCTGCCAGAGTGAACACTCCAGGTCTTTTGCAGGAGGAGCAGAAAAGAAACTTGTCACTGCTGCCTTCACCTCCTGACACATTTCTGAGGGAGAGCAAGGGACCCAGTATCCCATCCTAGCTCTTCTCCTCTGGCTTCCAGGAGCAGGAAGTGAGGACACCCTGGCAAATCAACCGCTGCAAGTCACTTACCAACATGCTATATTAGAGTGAACCAGGAAAAACCATCCTGCATTCTGAGTCCTCTGCCTCTCCTCCAGATCATGCCATGGGAATACGTGACTGAGTGGGTTTGGAGACAGAAAAGGAACCAGATTCAGGAAAAAGGTGATTGAAATGGAAGGGGTGAAGCAGAGGCAGTGTGATCCAGTGAACAAGGAATAAGGAGACCTGGAGTTCATTCCTGGCTGGCTCTGTCGCTGACTCACTATGAGACCTTACCTCAGTTTCCCCAGCTATAAAATGGAGATAGTGATACTTACCCACCTGTGACTGTAGAACATTGTGAGATCTGCACATCAAAGTGCTATATAAGAGCTAAGTATTTATTATTTATAATATGATACGCATCTGGTGGGCACTCAACCCAGAGGCTATGTGAAGCAAAGAATGTTAATAGTCTCTCTTTGAAGGATAAGGCCATCTTGTTCAGTCTCGATTAAACACCAGCTTACAGGCATGGGCTCAAACCCAAGGCTACACAAAGTGCATACAGAGTTCAATGAGCATCCTGAGTCCTCGGGCTGTGCCAGGGAGAGACTAATAACAAAGTATCACTGGAATTCTGTTTACTTAGAAATCCTGAAACCCAAAAGCAAGTTGTTGTATAAAGGCAACGCCCCATGTAAAGTGTCATGGTTTGAGAAATAACAGGGAACTGGTGCCAAAACAGCATGACCTGTGAAAATCATCAGATGTTGCACGATATAAAATTTGACATCTTTTGATATGCAGCTTGCACTGAACTGGACAGTCCCACTGCTGTTTAGTCCACCAGGCAGTGTGATGCTGTATAAGAACATTTGCTGTTGCCGCCTCATTTAGTTTGTTAGCTCCCTTCATGAGCCTCTACTGCAGAGACAGAAATGCACCAAGCTTTACTATTTCACTGCTGATTTTGGTGATATAGGCTCACCTTGACAGTCCCTGCCGTCTTCTCCAGGGCTATCACTAACACAAGAATGGACTCCAGGAGGATTTGATGTGTCACTATCAAACTCGTACTCTGTTCTTTCATAGCAGGCTCTTTCAACTCTGACTATGATGAGAGACACACATGGTCTGAAGCAGATATGGGGAGGGTCCCCCATGATAAGAGACCAGCTAGGTAACAAAATGAGGAATTATGCAGGCTACTGAGGCAAGCTTTTCTAATGCTTCTGTGGTGACCAAATCACTCCTACTCCTCCAGGACTCTCTTCCAAGGTGAACTTTCACTCACCTGTTTGTATTCTCCCAAATACAAAGACCAAGCACATGCATTCAGTCTCAAGGATGTTTTTAAACTATAGATTAAAGAAAACCACAAGAAGAAAATTAAAGGTTCCATGTATTACTCTTCTCTCAATGTGCACACATGCACATGCGTGTTCTCTGTGACATTCTGTACCACCCTCAACACAAAATATCTGCCACCCATCAAAGCAGAAGCCTCGGAAATGTTAGACACTTATATAACACACCAGCTATTAAAATGGAGTTCTTTATGTCCAATGTTTTATCTCCAAACAAGGTTCTTTTAAGAAGCTTCTTTCATGTTTCATGTTTTAAAAAGCCAATATAAGCATAACAAAAAGCATTGTCTGAAATATGTCTTCAGTAGTGGTCTATGAGGCTTTCCATATTCATGCCAGTTGGTGGGCTGTTTGTGTGGAGGTTCACTCTGCTTTCATGAGCAATACTACTTCCTTGGTATGAACAAGTGGGGAGGAAAAGCTGGATTGACAGAGGCAGTTACCAGAGATCATGCTTACACATGTTTGTTTTCAGTAATTAGTACAGTGTTAATAGCAATATCCATTTTGTGCAAATAATCAGTCTTTACTTAAACAGTGGGCCATATGCTCCGGTGGGTGTCGACAGGGGAGGAAGGGACGATTCTAAAACTTTTGTGAAATTTTGTTTAATTTAATTTAAAATGGCCATTTTTCAGCTATATCTTTAAGTGTCAGTTACATTTTGCAATATTTTCCATTTGGCAACAGCTTTTTGAATGTGACGAAACATCAGAAAGAAGACACAGGCATACATGTACATCCACATATGCACATGTGGCTAGAGAGACAGATTTTTCCAATGTGTGTGCCTAAAGTTAGGCATTGACATATTGATAGCATGTGAAAAAGAATTAGGATATAGGTGTCACAACAGAATTCAGAGGGTATTTTTTTTATAACACGTTGCCTTTTTATTTTCAAAAAGGACAAGATGGTTTGCTTTTGAACTACAAAAACAACTGCTGCATTTTCAAGCATTTATTATTTTTCAGAGATTTGATAAGGCTAATATTAGTAACAAAGAGGGAAGTCTGCTTCTAAGGCTGTGGCCTGTTTTGTTCCTGTTAAGTGGAAATGAGAAACTTCCTATATGTTATGCAATTCTGTTCAGTTGTATTGCTGTCTATTTTTTTAATAGTAAAACTAATATTAATTACAACTTCAGACAGAAGCCTGTTATTGAAGGAAATTGGGAACTTTCACTTTAAAAGGGAAACTTTTGAGGCAAGCCTATATTTTCACTAGAAATTGAAATAATATTTTGTTGGTGGTTTGGATTTTTGCATGGTTCTTTAGTTTATTGGTTGTTGCCTGTTAGCTTGTTGGGTTGTTTATTTTAGGAAACTGTAATTTTCCAGCATGGCCGTGTTGGTTTTACATGTGTGAATCATTAGGTACCAAGCAATTCACTCTTTCACAAAGACACAGATTATTTAAATGTTAACTTGCATACGAGTCCCACCTACCTTCAGATCCATTGTAAACGTGCTGATTGCCTCCATATGTACAGTAGGTGTTGATGAAAAATGAAGTTGTTACATAAGTCATAAACCCAGGTGAAAGAACTGTCTCATAGCAGCACCATCAAAGTACAGTAACATGTGCAGTGTATCACACACCCCTTTGGCTCCTAGACTTGTTTCTTTCTTTGCATCAGTCCCAGTGTGACCTGTTAAGTGGGGTCTATATGCTGCCTTTCCCCCAGTCATGATGGTCCAAGAGAATAGACAGCAGTTTTCTACTGTGATAATGCCCGCTGCAAATATTATCTTCATTTATTTCATTTACTTAAATACATTGGAGAAGGGCTCCATTTGCATATCCACTTACAGATTTATGTGCGGGGACATAGACGACTATACCGGCTGTGTTGTCAAAAAAAAGCAACACACACAAACATGCAAATGGAAAGAGTGTGACTGAAATACTGACATGGTACCTAGCAATAGTGGTCTTCTAGGTTGTGCCCTATCTTATCTCCTGTGTTCTCTTTCGGTCAAGAGCCAGCTCCCACATACGGAATATTCTCACTGTGTCAATTAACTAGTGAGAGTAAGCTGGAGGAAAAAGATATCATGTTTGTAGATAAGGCAGATAGTGGCATTTTTCTATCAGTGGGTACATGAAACAGGTCCACCCACAGCTCCAGTTCCATCTTGCGGTGTCAATACCAAAGTCACCTCCACCGACGAATCTTCATCAAAAGGGCACCAATGACATCCCATATTAAATGGATTAAAAACTGGACAACTGACAAATCACAAAAAGTAATTGTACATGGAGAATCATCATCTAATTGGGTTCTGCTGAGATATATTCTTGGGCCAATGCTATTCATATTTTTTATCAGTGATATGGAAGAAAATAAAAAATCTTTGCTAGTAAAATTTGCAGCTGACACAAAAATTGGTGGCTTGGTTAAATACTGCTAACTGTATGGATGTTGTGACGGAGTCAGACCAGAAGGGTATAGGAGAGTGCTTGTTGCAGGGTACTCGGAGTCCCGTAGAAACGAGGCACACACTTAGCTGATAAATAAGAGTGGTGAGTTTATTGAAGGCAGACAGTGACACACTCGCAACGGGGGCTCCCTTCGTTGCTCTCACTGAGAGACGGGAAAAGCCCGACGCATCGGAGCAATGCTCAGGGTGAAGCCCATTATGCAGGGACACGCTGACACAGAAATACCCATGCACATTTACATCTCATGCATACCTCATGAATAGCTAATGACTTGTTTTGCTTCATTAGTATCACACAATCCTTGCAAGCAGTTGGAAGCTGCAGGACTCTGGTATACAGTCCTAGCAGGCAGTTAGCAGCTGCAGACTCTGGTATACAATAGATAATGCTGGTATGCAAACATGCTGCCTTGACCGAGAGTAACCTTTCCCTGGTGTCTAGCATGAGAGCATGTTCCCTATATGCATACCATTACAAAACCTTCTCGCATCCTACAGTGCTGGAAGGCAGGTATATCAGCCTCAGGATGTATAGGTCTCTGTTCCCTGGATAGCCAAACAAAGGCTACTCCAGGCCAATCAAGACACCTGGGGCCAATTAAGAAGCCTCTAGAAGGCAGTAGAAATAGCTAGCCTGATTGGGACACCTGAAACCAATCGGGCTGGCTGAAACCAGTTAAAAACCCCTCCCAGTTAGTCAGGTGGGGGTGTGGATGTCAGGAGCTGTGGGAGGAAGTTGTGCTTTTCATGAGACTAAGTGGTAGACACCAGATCATACACAAGGAGGAGGACCTGAGGTAAGGGTGAAGCTAGGAAGAGGGAACCTTGGGGAAGTGGCCCAGGGAATCAAAGCACTATTAATGGGCTGCTACCGTTAGGGTCCCTGGGCTGGAACCTGGAGTAGAGGGTGGATCCGGGTTCCCCCCATCTCCCTCCATATTCTACAGAAATCCTCTTCAGAGAAGTGAGACTCAGTTCACACAGGAGGCCAAACTGTGCTTACTGAGCTATACAGAGCAACAAAGACTGTGGGCATTCCCCCCCCCCCCCCTTTCCACCTTCCATACTGGCCTGTGATGAAGGTAACTCACTAGGCGGTGACTCTTGCCAAATTATACTGAGAAAGGGAGGTCACTCTAGGGCCTAGATGAGTTTCTGAGGCCCCTAAATCTGCCAGGAAGCGCAGGACCCACAAGTACAGTCTTGGAGCTTTGTCACAGTGTACAGACAAATTTGGCTCACTTGGTAAGGTAGTATTATTTGAACAGCATGCTTCTAAATATTGCCAAATGTAAGGTCATGTAGGAACAAAGAATGTAGGTCACAGTTTTAAGATGGGAGACTGAATCTTGAATGCAGTGATACTGAAAAGGACTTAGGGTCATGGTAGATAACCAGTTCCCACAATGATTCTGTAACTAAGATGTCAGATATGATCCTTGGATGTATAAGCAGGTGAACATTCAGGAATAGGGAAATGGCATATTTTTGTTCTGTTTTGGAATGGGGAAAAAATGAGAAATTGTGATGTTTCCCATGAAATGGAAAATACAGTTCTACCCAACTCTATCCATTAGCTTCCCTACTATCCTGGTCTTGGGCTCAGTCAATGAGTCTGGTGCTGAGTAAAGGTGCACAGTCACCCCCTGAAGTTAAATATAAAACCTCTGTTGGTAAATTTCCTTGGACTGCCAAAATGGCTGCCTTTCCTGACCTCACTCTGTAGCACTGTCCCCACGCAGAGGCAGATTTCCATTGGTGCCTGTAGTCAAAGAGGCCAATCAGCAATCCAGACCCTTCCCCTCTCACTGGGCTGCATATCTATGCCCACAAATGGAACCAAGTAACCATGCAAGTCATCTGCTCCTAGATTGGACAGGGAAGGATTGGGACTTACTGGCAATCTGTGCGGTGCAGCCAGGGTTCATGAGCTTTCTAAGATGACCTAGAGTTTCCTTGCAAAGAAACTTCTGTACTAGACCTCAATCCCTGAGCACAAAAAAGCTGGTTGTCTTAGTAAGCCACACTAAATCAGCAGAAACCAGCTAGTGTCTGTCTGCAGAGCTGAACCGTTGCTATCATGATGGGTTGAAAGAGGTGTCCTGCCGCCCTGTTACAGAAATGCATATTAAATGAAGTTGTATTGTATACCCTCATGATACCTTAACTTGTTTCAATGTATCTCATTACCGTAGGTGCTGCATGTGGTATAAAGTATTATATGAGCTGCAAGCAAAAAAGGTATGAATTCTGGACCTGGTGGCAGACTGCAGTTGCAAACTTTTTAGTCAAAGCTGAACCGTTTTTATCTTTCTTTTTATCCCAGCATAGCAGCCTTCCAATCACTTGGATTTGAGCTGCTGTAGTAATTCATGGTTAGAACCATCATTCTTGGCAGTTGCGCTGAAGAATAAAAGGAAAACAACCTCCCAGAATGACAGATATGCATACCAGAAGGAAAAAAAAACCCACATAATCTGATGTGAAGAACACAATTATATTTTATCCTCATTTCACTAACCATTTTATTGACTGAAAGAGGAGCTACCTCAAGACTACAGATCTAAAGTGCTAACAAATTAAAACCATTCCAGAAGTAGAAAAGCCCTCTAATCTGAAGCATGCCTCCTGAAAGGGCTTTTGAAGATCTATAAATGCCACATGCTGAATACACACTATTTCTTCTAAGGTACAAGCAATTTTTGCTGAGTAACTGACCAAAGTCAAAAGAAAAGAGAAAAAAAAAGACAAGGGACACCACATAAGAAAAACAAGAATTCTATACCATTATAAAATACCAGCCAACTTGCAGATGGGAATACTTATTTTATCATTCAAATGTTTACTTTATACAGTTGATGTCCAAAAGTGATTGTTTTTGCACTGATTCACTTAGTTTAAGAAGTAAAGTTGGCCCAACATCCATATTCCATAAACAGAGGTAATAAATCAGAGACACTGAGTCCTTTCTTCTTGCTCAAATAACATTTAAAATGTAGGACAGAATCAGAGCATGGCAGAAAAGTTCTGGAGAAAAACAGGCAGAGATTTTTAAAATGTTACATTATTAGTCTTCTAAATGAAAGGAAACTAAAGAAAAATTGTTTCTATAAGCAGATGAATTCTTAGAGGTTCTAAATATATATATATTTTAAGATCATGGGTACAAAAATGTCCTTTGATTTATGAATATACCCCCTTTGTTTCTTCCCATCCACATGTGTATCTTCTCTACTAATGAGATGAAGTTATATATCTTTACATGGTGTCTGTAGGATCATATTTCATGCTGCTTGTGCTCTCACAAGTTTAATACCCCAAACCTAATACCCACTACAATGAAAAACATGTATTGTACTATGAAATACATAAATATATACTGGCAATACATATGTGCTTTATTATAAATTAGAAAATATATTGTCTGTTATCAGTGGCAGTTCAACACCTAGAGAGAAATACCTTCGTTACAGCTCAGATAAATCCAAGGAAATTGCTTTAGAAACAATGATAACGCCTTCCACAGAATCATCCCTTTCAAGAGCTAATGTCACTGTGCTGTCATGGAGAGACCTCCAAGTGACACCTCATGAAAAATCTTAGGGATGCCCCAGGAATTGAGCTGTGAAAATATTTGTTTCTCCTTTTCATATGGACTGTGAAAAAATATAGAACTGCTTCACTGACAACATAAAGTAGAGATTTCCTGTGTGCGCATTGACACAAGTACCGTGCTAGAGATATCTTGGAAATGTGGTTATATCCCAAAATGTGGCAAAGCCAATATGACAAAGACCCAAACAGAATAACACCAAAAATGTCTTTATTCAAGGAAAAATGCTCTGGGTTCAGTCTTTTAGTATAAATAACTCTTTCCACCTTAATTTCAAGATATTTTGTCACTGATGTAAATTATCCAAAATTTGTATTTAATATAAGTAACTTTGGGATTAAAATGAGTGACAACTGAAAACAAATGACCTTTGAGTGTTATGACTATGGCATATCACTTAGTAAAAGTTAATAGGAGGAGTTTTTAATTCTAATCTCTCATCCATGCCTGTCAGACCCCATTACTACATTCTGCTCTATAAAATATCATAATATTAACAGTTGACAAAAACAGCCTCACACATACACATACTTTCTCCTTCCCTACCCCTGACCAGCCCTGGCTTGAAGTTCCACCTGTCCAGGGTGAGGGTCATCAACTTCTGCACAATCTAACCTTTAACAAAATTTAAACTGTCTAAAAACAAACAGGGCCAAAAGCTTCCTCTACTGTTCATAGAAACATGAAAAGAGAGTCTGGTTTTCATTGCTGCGGTTGAAATTTCTGTGAGAAAACAGTGAAATTGACAGGCATAAGGTCAGTTTTACACTACTGCGGTTTGGGAAAGCTAGTGCATCAGTAGGTAGGCCCTGTGTTTTCTACATAGTACTATAAAACATTTGTTAAATCACTACTATTCTCAAGGGAGGAGGACTGCAGAAACAGTACATAGCATTTAAAAATATAAGGATTTTTCATTGAGCTGAAATGAGCAACAGTTTTGTAAGCTCACATTCAATACACACTGTTTGAGCTGAGTCACTGTGTCTGAGTCATTGTGTGTTAGTCTGAAGAATATGAATATGACCATTAAAGGCTTATACAGTTCTTCTCAAAATTGATGTCTTCAACTGTACATGATTTGATATGCTGTGTGCTTTGGCACATGGAAGCACACCCTTCGACCTGCCAAGAAACACATGAGCACTAGGCTTTTTCAAGATTGAATTGTGGACACCAGAACTGGACACAGTAGTCCAGCAGTGGTCACACCCTATTCCTATTCAAGATCCTGCTGTTTATGCATTCAAGGCTTGCATTAGCCCTTTTAGCCACAATTCTGCATTTGCATGTTCAGCTGATTGTCCACCATGAACCCCAAATATTTTTCAATGTCACTGCTTCCCCCAGAGAGTGTCCCTTTTCATATAAGGATGGCCTACATTCTTTGTTCCTAAGATGTGTAAAGAATGCAGGTGCACTACTTCAGCTAGTAGTGTATAAGCCCTTCTGTTAAGAGGTTATATGTTGTGATCTTAAGGCACGCTCAGCCCATGAGGGTTTGTTGTGATGGTGTAAGGTGAAATTCTGATGTATGTTGCATCAGTGGAATTATGTTCTGGAATAACATCACTTGAGTTATACCGGATTTACATTAATGCAAATAAAAGCAGAACTTCATCTGGAATGTTTCTAGCTTGAATATTTGACGGAGTGCTTAGTGCCTTTTCTGTTAAACCAGAAAGAGAATTACTTGTTGACAACATTGGAATGACACTCATACTCTTAAGAGACTCAATTATTATTTCCAGTACGAGATCAAGTTCTGCTCTAAATTACACCAGTGTACATCCAGTTGATCTTCACTGGAAATACTGGAAGCTAACGGAATGACTTTCTAGTTACACAAGTATGAGAGCAGAATTTGGCCCCAGATCCTAAGGATCTAATTCTGCCCTGTGGCAAGATCTGTCCCTTATTAAAAATGGCACTAAATACAGTAGTTCAGCAGGTTTCTGTTGAGCCAGAAGTAGACAGGAGTGTGTATGCACTGGTAGTGAGGCAGAAACATATTTTCTGAGACTGCCCCTTGCCTATACAACAGAGGGTATCTTACAAGGAATTTGCCATGATCCCAATCCTGAAAGTCCTTATGTAGCTGTACAGATTAAGCTCAAGATGTAGCAGATCATGCTTTTAGCTCTGAATTTCCCCCCTGCAATCCTGGTATGTCAGCCAAGATGAGAGCCATCACATCTACCCACACTAACTTCCAACGATCCCATTAGGAGTTAACCCAAGTAAGGACTGAAGAAATATTTGGGCCAGCTTGTGAGATTATAGAGGCAGCATGAAGCCCCAGAGGGAGCACTAGCAGGTAGAGCAGGGTTTCTCAAACTGGGGGTCGCGACCCCCGGGGGGGGTTGCTGAGCGCTCCCCAGGGGGTCACGAGCTCCTGCCGCTGCAACTCGCGGCGGCGGGGTGGGGCGGGGAGGCCGGCGTGCACCCGGCAGCCCGCCTGTGGTGGGAACAGGCAGACCGGGGCGCACTGGGCAGCCCGCCCGCCGCGGGGAGGAGGGGGCAGCGCGCACCCAGCAGCCCGCCCGCGGCAGGAACAGGGCGGACCGGGGCGCACCGGGCAGCCCGCGGTGGGGGGATGGGGGACGGAGCGCAGCCGCCAGCCCCTCCACCCCGCGGCGGAGATGGAGGGGGGGCAGTGCGCAGCCGGCAGCCCGCCCCCGGCGGGGACTGGAGGGGTCGCGCCCCACCCACCCAGCCGGAAAAGGGGTCACGGTCTCAAAAGTTTGAGAACCGCTGAGGTAGAGTTCTTCTGAGGCAGAATTCTTCCCTGAAGTCCCTGGCACACATACCTTAGTGGGCTGCAGACTGTATGCCAGCCCAGCTGGGTGATGCTTCCTGGGGGGACCCAGGATTGGAAGGCACCTCACCACCTGTCCTTACCATGGGGAAGCCTTGTATGTACCAGGATCAGCTTCCTGACAACCCTGACCACAAGCAGCACAAGCATGCCCCTCTCAATCCATACAGGCTCTTCTGTCCCTCATGCAGGCTAGTTCCAGGCACACTCCAACCCCCAAGTTCCCCAAGCAGTTCCCTCTGGTGTCCAAAACCCTAGTCACTGGACAGTCACAGAATTACCAGATCCGCTGTTCCCAAAGGAACAGTACATCACAGTTCTGTGTAACACACAGCACTTACATCTGTTTGTAAAGCACACAAGTATGAGTTTATTTAACAAAGAAGAGAGGAGGTCAGTATCATCATCCCCATTTTACAGACAGGGAAACTGAGGCACAGAGAGCAGAAGTGACTTGCCTGAGGTCACACTGTAAGCTAATGAAAGAGCTGGAAACAAAACTCAGACCTAGTCCAATGCACTAACTACTAAGCAACACTGCCTCTGTTAAGGTGGCTCAAATTGTTTACACAAAACTTGAAGCCTCCAAAATACAAGTCACTTGTGGAAATCTTGGCCTATCATTCTGATCTACACGCATTTTACAGTCAGTTGGCACTTTGGTGTAAAAAGCTACACAACATGTAAGGCAGTGAAAAATGAGGCTCACCATAGAAGGAAGAAGTCATGAGATTAAATTTTGGGGTATAA
Organism: Sternotherus odoratus; assembly: GCA_032164245.1. Lineage (NCBI taxonomy): Eukaryota > Metazoa > Chordata > Testudines > Kinosternidae > Sternotherus > Sternotherus odoratus. The sequence continues at coordinate 37,365,052 of JAVMKO010000002.1, forward strand.
AATGCCAACCCATTAGAGAAACAAGCTGTGTTGGTAGAAAGCATTATCTGAATAAGTCCCTCATAGTTCAGTAGATTGAATAAACACATATGTCCTCTGTGTAAGCCCGTCAATTACTTTCTTCTTTCAGATAAGGCAGCAATCATCCTCAAGTACAAAGCATAACAGTTAAGGTGTTCAACAATTCAAGACAATAATCAGGCACCGTTTCTAATGACTCATGTCTATAGCCATACATCATCATCAAGAGAGGGCATCGCAAATCTCAGTTTCAGAATAATACATTTCTATCTGACCTCTTAAAAGTCAACCAGTGTGTAACCATCATATAACAGGAGAGAAAAGTAGTAGGCAGACACTAAAGATGTATAATATTCTAATATGATTATAATCCAGCCCCTAAGGAATAGAGCAACCACAATTCAGACACCGACCAAGTGATTTTTGTGCTACTCGTCATACATTATTTCATGAGAAGCCTCTGGTATTATGGAGGTCACAATAAAAGTTACAATCTGAAGGGTATAGTCTCATCTTGATGTGTACACCTAGCTTTGAATTTAATAGCCCCAACCAACACTGCTAACTGTCTGCAACCACAGATTGAGTAACATTTAGTCACTCAAGTAGCCCTGTTGATTTAAATATGAGGAAGGGTTGCAGACTTTGGTATTTAATGGATGTATTCCCAGCAACCATTTTACACCGTGGTTGCCCAATTCTGTAGAGTAAACTAGTACTCAGTGTGAGTAAGGGTGTCAGGATCTGTCCTCAGACATCTGCAGTCCCCAACTAGCTAATAAGAATGACACATGTACCATTTTATTTCTCGACAAAGCCCTTAGGACCAGCTCTGATACTGAATTTCAACTAGTTACTTAGCAGGGAGAGATCTGACAGAGTAACTGGAATTGGGTGAAACATCTGGTTTTTGTTTCCCAAACTTTTGACAGGGAAACCTAGTTATTTTTAGAATTTTACAAGTCTCTCAGTCATTTTAAACAATGGTTTTTGCCAAGTTTTCCACTTTTTGCCAAATATGATTGTTTTTGATATCAAAACATAGCTTTTACTTAGAGGAAAAGCTCAGAAACCTGTAATAATGCTGAAATTTTCACACACACAGAGCCCTTTTTTTGGTTGCAAAAACAGCACGAAAATATCTGCCCAAAAACTTTGTGAGAAATTCTGCTTGTGCTAGAAAGAGAAAGATTTTGTTCATGAATAACTCAAGGGTTTCTCTGAGGAGAGAATTGCATGTGCTGCTTTCCTTTTATTTTATTTTTTCTCTCCTCGCTAACGGTTGGTCTCCAGATGCACTGAAAACTGGCTCGAGCAGAAGAACATATGTTTTCAGCATGAATTCTGGTGACAGGGCCCTGCTACTCTGTTATGCAAAGTTGCTGCAAGCCATCCCTGCCCAGTACACTTGCATAATGTGCTCTCATGATTATCTTGCTCCATTTTTACCCTCCCTTTGTCAGATCACTTTTATTCAATGGCTAGGCATTGTGCTCTGCTTCTTTGCTGTACACCTGAGTGCTCCTGCCAAAAACAAGTTATAAACGGCTTTCCAAGGAGTATGAGAAAAAGTAGCTAATTTTCATTCACACGGACCAATGCCTCACAACTTTGCTCTAGCTGTATGAGGGTCGATGTTTGGCAACTCATTTTTTTTTTTAATATAAAGTACACTGTCCTGTAGTCTAGATTAAGGTATAACATAAAGAATAGCCTAACAACAATCAATGAATGTTTGTTCTCGGTGTGTATATATCCCTTCCTACACATGTTAAAAATGTAATTGAACCACATATCTTCATCTATGTGCTCTTTGGTGCATACTGTTGGGCCCGACTCGGATACACTTACTTGTGTTGAGTAGTCCCTAACTACATGTACAGTAGATTGATTTCAATGGGACTGTACTGGGGCAGCTGCCACACCCCCATGAGAGAGGGGGCTAAGGTAGACTAGGGAGGCTGTGCAGGCTGGCAGCCAATCAGGAAAGGGCCCACTGGGAGCCAATCAGAGCTAGGCTAGGATCTATAAAAAGGCTGCTCAGGAGAGGTGCAGTCAGTCTGTCTCAGACCTTTGTGGGGGAAGGTCTGTCTCCTGAGCAGGAGACTAGCACCTTGGACAGGACAGGACAGGACAGGCTTGGAGGAGCAGAGGAGGACTCCAGCCCAATACCTGCCAGACTGCTGGCCCTGGACAGAAGGGCCTTGAGGGTGCAATGGGGGCAGAGAGGAAGTGACCCAGGGAAGACTGAAAGACAAGGGGAGAGAAGGAGGGCAGGGAGGCTGTTAAAGGGTCCCTGGGTCAGGACCCAGAGTGGTGGGTGGGCCTGGTTTCTCTCCCCCCCCCCCCTTGTGCTGCATTGGGCCATGGAGCAGTGTCTGAGTCGGGCTGAAACCTGCCCCCTGATGTAAGGGGCTAGACATGGGGGTTGTGGTTGGCTGCTGAGGAAGGTGCAAGGTCTGTTGTTAAACCCTCTCCCTCTGGAAGGGGGTGCAGACGACTAGGGCAGCGGTTCTCAAACTTTTGAGAATCACAACCCTTTTTACTCTTCCTTGGCAGCGCGGCGGACCCTTGTATGTCCACTGAAAAGCCGCCGAATTGAATACTCGGTATGTCCACCGAAAAGCCGCCGAATGTGGAACTAATCAATTTGGCAGCTTTTCGGTGGCAGCAAGAGCTCGTGACTCCCCTGAGAGTGCTCTGTGACCCCCCCAGAAGGTCACAACCCCCAGTTTGAGAAACCCCGGACTAGCGGGCACTGCCGGAGGGCAATGACCCGAAGCGGATGCTGCTGACCCAGGATCAACATGGGTCCAGATGCCAGCGGAGGATGAGAGATGGACGGGACACTGCCGGCAGAGGGCACTCCAGGCCTGTGATAGAGCTAATTCCTGGACGATCAGCAGGAGGTGCCGCCGGATGAGTCATCGCCCTGTCACCAGGACTACTTGTGGAGTAAAGTGCAACTCAGTATGCGTAAGTGTGAATTTAGCCCTATGATGGCATTATAGGGAAAACTACTGTAAAATATTTTTGCTTAGAAAATAATATATCAGATTAAATATATTTTCAATGACAGGAAGTTACTCACCCTTTATTCAGTCATAGATGCTGACTGAGTCATCTGCTAACTTGCTGCTTGCCTTACTCCTGTCATATATTATCCTTGAATGAACACCATGCACACAGCAATTTCCATACCTATTATTCTTTTGGTTCAATCATTTAGTTCACTCGGCAAGGTATGTATGAGGCCATCTTTCCACTACAACCTCTATTACTTCAGCTGCTAGCGAATTATCAGCCCAACAATCCATAAAGCACTTAGAGTTCATATTAATTATCAGAACCTGAAAGAAGTAAAAGTACTTTAATAGATTCCTTTAATACACACCTTTTTAAATACAAAACCCCATAAGACAGGAAATGGTTTTAAGGTGCGCTGTTACTCAGAATATGCTAGGCTAATGCACTACAGGAAGCAGTTTATTCAGTTAATTAGTTATTTCTATCAGTTTCATTGGTAATATAAGAAAAATACAGTCAATCATATTCCTTTTCTTGATTGCTAATGCCATGAAAACACTAAGATTGAAGGCTATGTAAAGCACTTTATAGGTCTGAAATCCAATGGGGAAACATACAAAAGACCAAACATCTTTGAATATTGAAACTCATTTCTAGTCAAGTTAACTGTGCTAGAACTTAACAGCCACTTTAGGTCCTGCGTATGGAAAACCAGCCTCATTCTGATTTCACATGCACTCTTGTAAAGCACACTCCAACACTCACTGGGCTCTGCCTGTCTCAAGTTTCCTCCTGTAGTAATAGTGAGGGACTGTCTATGTATGAGAGCCAGGCAAAATCTGGCCATTAATTTGTAACCTCCTTGGGGGCAGGCAGACTATTTACTGCCAGTTTTCAAGGCCCCTCCCCCACACTTTTGAATGCCAATATAAATAGGGCCGACTCTTCTGTCAGCTGAGTTAGTGGTGGAGGCCTTTCCCCCTTTCACTATTTCCTTTACCAGGTACTCCGCCCTGAGGGCAGCACAGCTGGGAGGGAGGTACCAAAAACAGGCAGGGCAGACAAGCTGGGTACAGATTGCAACTTGGGTAGAACAAGATTCACTGAAGCAAACTTTGCTAAGCCTAGGGAGCATAGCACCCATAATAGCCAGCCCCACCTTGCCAAAGCCCGGAGAGCAGGAAGCTTTTCCTTTGGAGCCTGCACTGAAGCAAGGACGGTACTGGAAGAGGGTTGTGAGAGAAGCCTGGAAGGGGAAAATCCAGAACTCATGAGAGAGAGAGAAAATGACAAGTTGGGTCCCCGCCCCCCAGATTTGAAGTTGGCTCCATCCCAGATCTCACACATGCTGTCCCTGCTAAGAGTAGAAATAATTTGTCTGACCTTTTTTCTCTGGACAGCAGCAAAGCCAAGCATTCACACGTGCACCGTGCCCCTGTTACAACCCCTGAGCACCCAGAGCATGCACTGATGTGAAACGAGGTCAATGTACCAATGCCAGGGAGAGTAGAACTAAGCCCCCGTTCATGGAAGATATGCAAATCAGGCTTTGCCTATGCTACAGACTTTACAGTGGCCCAGCTGTACTGCTGCAGCTGTGCCGCTGTAAGGTCTCCTGTGTGGCTGCTCTATACCGATGGGAGAGAGCTCCCTCGTCAGCATAATTAAACCATCCCTAACAAGCGGCGGTAGCTATGTCGGCAGGAGAGCATCTCCTGCTGACTTAGTGCTGTCTACACTGGTGCTTTTGTCAGTGGAACTCCTGTTGGTCCTGTGGGGTGGTTTTTTCACCCCGTTGGCTGACATAAGTTTCTCTGACAAAGTGCTAGTGCAACATAACCTCAAGTCTCCCCTCAGCTTTCCAAAAGAGGCAGATTCAGAGCATCTAATTTCTGTATTGCTTGCCCACTGCCACTAACCTCTGCATTTTCTGGCATGCATCAATTCCGCAACCAGAATTAGCTCCAAAGGGAGTGCTTTGAATCACTTCAGACCCTATTATTTATTCATAGATGGTTAAAATATTTGTACCTTTTTCAAGCCTGCTTATGCATTTCCCTCTATTTTGAGCAGCTGGTTCATTTAACTGTGAGGAAGTAAAGAAGGGTTAAGACATTACTATAACATGAGGAAGACTGGGATAAAATGAGAGATATGCCGGCATTATAATCCCTTCTACTTTCAGCATGGTAAACAAACATTGCACTTGCTTCTACTTTTGGCAAAGCTTTCCCTTGCTAAGCAGCTTTGCATTTATGTGCAAAATAAGCATTGAATTGTACATGTAGCAGCTAAAAATAACCAAACCAAGGCAAAGGTGCAACCACCCCCTTTTCCCCGTATCATGCAGCGATGTCTGACATTTCTTTGCATTGCGGAACTACTCACTACATCAGAGAAGGTAGCAGGTTCTTAACGTAATAATCTCTTCTGAATGACCAAGAGCTGTCATGACACCACCACATGCCTTGCATCATGTTTTTATACCCAGCACCCAGACTGTTGGCGAGAGAAATTAAAATGTTCTCCTGTGTCAGGTTGCTACAAGATGTAAATTAGCTTGTGCTAATTTGGAGAACATCTCAAATCTGGGCTTTCATTCATGTTTGTTATTCTGTTGCCAAAAGCATCAAACTGGTTGCAACAGGGTCTGTGTTTGCTAACCAAATATACTGAAAATTCCCACCAAAACAAGGGTGGTAACCCTGGTGAACCAAGTGCCAGCTCTGGCCCAGGCATTAGGCCTCAGTCCAGCATGGACAAATAGAGCCCTGCAAACCGACATATCTCCTTTATATCTGCAGATAACCGCTTTACATTCTTGGGCCCTTTTTGCAGATTGTGGATTGGGTATGGTTAAAATTTTGTACCCGCGCAGGGATCTGTGGACAAATTTACTGCTGAAAACCAGTCTCTCTCATCTGTGTGTTGGTATAGTTAAGATAGGTATTGAAGTTCTAATAATGTGCTTAGTGTTTAAACATTATTAAATGTTTGTAAGTTGCTTCATGCATGAATTTCACTTAGAATATCTTTACCACATGCTATAACAGGGATTGGCAACCTTTGGCATGTGGCCCATCAGGGAAATCCACTGGCGGGCTGGGACAGTTTGTTTACCTGCAGCATCCACAGGTTTGGCCAATTGCAGCTCCCACTGGCCCCAGTTCGCTGTTCCAGGCCAATGGGGGCTGCAGAAAATGGTGGCCAGCACATCCCTCAGCCTACGCCGTTTCCCACTCACGGGCCGGATAAAAATGGCCTGCGGGCCATAGCTTGCCCACCCCTGCTATAGCATATCCACCTCTCCCTCAGCTTAGTATGATCCATGAACTTGCTGAGGGGTCAATCTATCCCAACATCCAGATCATTAAAAAAGATGTTGAATAAAACTGGCCCCAGGACCGTCCCCTGGGGCACTCTGCTTGATACCGGCTGCCAACTAGACATTGATCACTGCCCACTGAACCCAACAATCTAGCCATATTTCTATCCACCTTATAGTCCATTCATCCAATCCATACTTTTTTTAATTGCTGGCAAGAATAGTGTGGGAGACTATATCAAAAGCTTTGCTAAAGTCAAGATATATCACATCCACTGCTTTCCCCTCATCCACAGAGCCAGTTAACTCATCATAGAAGACACTCAGGGTGGTCAGGAATGACTTGCCCTTGGAGAATCCATGTTGACTCTTCCTGATCACCTGACTCTCCTCCAAGTGCTTCAGCATGGTTTCCTTGAGGACCAGCTCCATGATTTTTCCATTTTTGTGCAGTCCCCCTTTCTGAAATGAAATGCTACACTGTTGGGCTGCTATAGTTTGTGTGGGTTTTTTTACCTGCCACAGAGATGTTAAATTTAATTATTATGGTCACTATTACCAAGCAGTCTGGCTAAATTCACCTCTTGGACCAGATCCAGTGCTCCACTTTGGACTAAATCAAGAATTGCTTCTCCCTCTTCTGGTTTCCAGGAATAGCTGCTCAGAGAAGCAGCCATTTAAAGTGTCAAGAAACTTTATCTCTGTGTCCCATCCTGAGGTGACATGTACCCAGTCAGTAGGGGAATAGTTGACATCCTCCATTATTATTGAGCTTTTTATTTGTATAGCCTCTCTAATCTCCTGTAGCAGGGTGGCGACTCACCCTGTGGCACCTCCTGCTGGTCCATCCGGGAATTAGCTTTTCCAGCATCCGAAGCACCCTCTGCAGGCTGATGTCCCGCTTGCTGCTGGCCCTGTGTCCCTCTCGGACCCTGGTGCCGTCTTACTGAGGGTGCTGCACCCCTGCAGTACCCCCCCCCGTCTTAGGGTCTCCCCTCCCTGGGGAAGCCCCACCCTCTATCACCATCTTGCCTCAGTCTAGTCAACTGCTAGTCACCACTTGCCTCCATTCACTGAGGCAGACTGCAGTATAATTGCCACTCATCACTGGCAAGGAGGGTTTGGCCTGCTGCCTCTGCAGCTCTGGGCTGTCCCCTGCAACCCCAGTACCCTTTGCTGGGCCTTCCCCTAGGCCCTGCAGCCTGGGGGGTTTCCAGGCCAGAGCTTCCCCAGCTCCTCTTGCCCTGCCCTGCTTCACTCTAGGTACCTTGACAAGCTTACCCAGCAGCCAGGCCGGCCTACCTCTGCAGCCAGAGGAGACTTCTCCCTGTGCACCAAATTGAGCCCTTTTATCAGGGCCAGCTGGGCAAGCCCCCCCCCTTCCCCCCCCCCCCATCTCCCTAACCATTTCACAGTCACTATCATCATCATGGACAGGTCACTAATATATCCCTACTGCTATATTCTCATTATTAGAGCACGGAATTACTATCCATAGAGATTCTGTGGTACAGTTAAGATTTTTACTTCATTTGATTCTACAAAAAGCATCCGTTGAACTACAAAGCAGGGGCCTGGGAGCTTAACTTTCATGACCATTTTGCTTGATTATTGACTGCAGTGTTTGGCCCTGATTTAACAAGTCAGACTTTTGTTATCTGTGGATGGTGCCCCTAGTCCATTGAAGTTCAGGATGGAGGAATGAGGACGTTTAAAAATGCTTTTTCTTCATGAGATGGCTTGAGGAAGAAGGGAGAACACTACACTTTGTTATTGATACGTGACTGGAAATAAAAATAGATTAAGAAATTATGGGCCCTAATAACCATTTCCTAGATCAAATAAATGGGATTTCATAGGTTTTAAGACAAATTTCAATGGATTATGCAGCAAGATTAGTCAAAGAAATAGGTTAACCTAAGTCACTGAAAATTTTTAAGATAGTTTCCATTGTATTAGCGTTTCTAGAGATCACTTGAAAATAAGAGGTTCCCAGAAGTTGTTGAAGATATGCTAAAGAAATGATACTTTGTTGTGAGGATTTGGCATTAGGTCAGATTTCACACTCATGCTAATGTATGCATCAGTAGGTATGCAAATGAACTATTACTATATATTACTTGTATTACATTAACTCTGAGGAGTCCCAACCAGGATCACATAGTATGAGAACGTCCCTGTTTCAAAAACCTGGCAATAATCACAAGTCCCAACTGTTATTCTTAAATCACAAATTCATAGATTTAACACCAGAAAGGATCACTATGATCAGCTAGTCTGACTTACTGCGTAACACAGGTCATAGAATTTCACCCAGTAACCCCTGTAGGGTAGACACGTAGTCTCCCCTACTGCATAAATGAATACACTGAGCATAAAGGGGCAAACAACCTGTTCTTTATAAAATTCTTATGTCTCACTAAGGCCTTGGCTACACTAATGGCGGTGAGTGGGATACACGTATCTAAGTGCTGCAGTGAAAAAAAAAGCTGAGTCCCCTCTGGTGTGTAGCTGCACATGGCAGTGAAATGCACTAGTGGTGATGGGGTAGCAGGAAAAGTCACTAGCTGCCAGAGCATCTTCCTGCTATCTCTCCCCTGCCAGAGCCTTTCCCCACTGCCGGTGTCTTTCACAGTGGTGGGAAAGACTCTGATGGCAGGGAGGCAGTGGGACACTACACTGCTACACATAGCAGTGTAGATGAGGGAGGCAGTGCTTGGGAGTGCAGAGAGCCATGTGGATATAGACACTAGGGTCCTATTGTGTCTTTACTCTGTTCACCATCTACGCTGCTGTTTATACCTGTGCTGCAGGATGTGCAGTGTCTATATTCTACATGCCACCGTGAGTGTAGGCATAGTTCAAGAGAAGCCTGTCTACCCTAAGAGTAAGTCTTTAAGTCCAAACATTGAAATTATGAAGAAATTTACTGAAGGCTGTGGCTAGCCAATTGGAAGTGTACTTTCAACTTCTGTTGTTTTCTTCTTGTAATGACCTACTCTAATCACTTTTTAGCTCAATGCACCGGAATCCACTTGCGAACTGAAATTTTAAATATTAATACAAGAGTGTTTAAGACATGTCCATTAAGGCTAGTAAAGTTGTGTTTGATTAACGAGCTTTTCATAAATGCAGTGACACAAACTTTTTTTTAAATTAATTCAGCCTGCAAATGAACATCATCCATTTTGCTATCATATTTTATCAGTCTGTAAAGTGCATTCTCACTTCAGTTTTCAACCCTGAATGCAGAACACTTTGTGAAAAATGACAGAATTTTAATGAGAACGTGAACAACATGCCATCAACACCCTTTCGCCAGTAAAAATGGCATAAAATCAAGCTTTAAATCATGTTCCCTCCACACCTTTGGACATCTGTGATTCTGTCTGAGTCCTCAAAATCTGCTACATCTATCACCAGGTGCAGCCTTTAAACACTGAGGCTCTCTCTGCTTCACTGGTTGGCATGGCAACAGTTGTCAAATCATCCCTTGATAATGCTCTTTAATTGATTGTATAAATTATTTCTGAGATATGTGATTGCAAAATGATGTATTAAAGCTCTTAAGTAAGCAGATCAGACTATCTGCATTTAAAAATGCACTGCATTCGCTGACCTTAGCCAGGAAACTGACCCTCTTACAAGGCTTGAATACTTTGGATGAAGCATAAACATTAAGAATTAAGAAACAGTTCAAAGCTATAGCAAAGGCAATTGCTACTCCAAGTGCATGTTAACTGACCTTCCAAGCAAACAGATATGCCAGGGAAGGTCATGTAAAAACATCCAATAGCCATACATGTAATAAATTTTCTTTTGAACAAAAGGACAGTTGAAAAAAGCCTAAACTGTAGAGGTATACATAGATACAATATTCATCCATCTTATACAGAACTGTTTTAGCTTAATAACCATCATAGACTCAGTAGTTTCATGTGTCTTCCACTGTCTTTCTATCCTGTTTTCTCCATCACTACATTATTCTGTAATTTCTGGCTTCCCAGTTAAAACATGAGCAACATGCAAATGTTGCTCATGTTTTAACTGTGTTGCTCATGTTTTAACTGGGAAGCCAGAAATTACAGAATAATTTAGTGATGGCAAAAACAGGATAGAAAGATAGTGGAAGACACATGAAACTACGGAATCTATAATTAACACTTGAAACCTTGCCCCCAAACCAGCCAGTTCCTTTTTCAAACCTTTCTATAAACTCTGTGACTAGATAAATGGTACATGAATAGAAAAAACACAAAGTATGGATCCTGGAGTACAGGATTGACTAAAGTTAAGCTTTCATCATCTCAAATGTTGCCTTTGTAGATGAGTCAGAAATGATTAATCTGACTGTGGTTTGTAAACTTCAGCACTAGGGTGACCAGATGTCCTGATTTTATACAGACAGTCCCGATTTTGGCATATTTTTCTTATACAGGCTCCTATTACCCCTCCCCCCCACACACACACCTTCTGTCCTGATTTTTCACACTTGTTGTCTAGTCATCCTATTCAACACAAACAATACAATCATCACTATAGCACTAGCATCAATGGTCTACAGTTGATCATAGATCCTTGGAACAAGCAAACAGCATTCAAAGCTATTGTCCAACGTTTTAAATCCCCAACTGATGTATCACTGCTGCTTAGACGTGGATTCAAATGGATACACTCTTAAAGGTAAAGTAATCTAAGATAATCAGCAGAAATGAGAGCTTATCTCAGATGCAGTGCACAAAGATTATTTCACTGGCCCCAAAGAGACATTTTCCCTGACTCTTAACTATATCCATGATGACACTAGCAGATATCCATAAGGTGGGGAGGTGGCGTGGTGTTGCCAGTAAAGGGTATTTTTAAATGAAACCACCTGTACTTTAAAACCAGGATCCTCACACCAGTTTAAAAGGAAGTCCAGTCAAGCATAAAAGAATCCACCCACTATGTTAAATAAATGATGTGCAACAGACTCTACAGAACAGGGGCACCTGTGGAGATAGATGGCCACGTGTCTACTTACATGTTTTTCTTCCAAAGAAAAGGCCACCAAACAAGCAGTAACCTGCAGCATCATGGTAGAATTATACTCTGTTCAAACAGCCCCACAGCAGTGGATGTGCAATGCTCAACTGGGACAAAATGATTTACCACTGGAAAGCACATATTTCCCTCTCACACTGGTACTCAGAACATTCAAGTCACAGCTCCATTTGCTTGCAGTCTAACAACATACATGTTTCTTTGTACTAGACTGACATTGACACTCTCAAGACTCCTGTTGCCTGCAAAGTCCTCCACTAAACTGAGTTCTATGCATTCTGTTGGCTGGAAATGCATCCTTGCCTTACTGAGTGACCTAAAGCCCGTTAATGTCAGTTCCACCCATCAGATATGCACCTATTTATATACACCACTAGAAAGTTGAGTAAGATTGTTGGACTAGCCACAGCAAGGAGCTGAGAAGCATGATGAGAAGGACCAATTTTCCTAGCACAAGTAATGGACATGTGGACCTGGGCTGAGATAGACGCCATCTGGGTCATCCATGTGATGGACATACGTCATATTTTGCTTTCTTATTGCCATAATTTACTTAATTGCTAATGAAACCTTTGTTGAACTCATGATGGCCAAATCACTATTGAGCAAAGATAAGGCAAGCACTTAGAATGGATGTACTGGTGAGTGGTGCTGCTAACGACGTCTGGGATAAAGAATAACTGCCGCTCAGGAGCTTTCACAGGCAAGGTACCTGAAGAATGTTTAAACTACAAGGTCACCTGTGAAAAAAGATTCAAGATAAGGTCTACTAAAGGTTCAAAAGAATGTTAGGCTGGGAACCGCAGGCAGGATTGATAAAGATGACACCAGAGTTCCTTCTGATGCCAAGGATGAGTGAAGGATACGGAGTTGTTCTAAACTGGAAAATTAGAAGCACTCTGCCTCTTGCACCACTGCTGCCTCGGCAAGGAAGCTCAGGAAACAACCCTCCCCTTAAATCATAGGCACGTATATTCTTCTGACATTGTATTAGATATGTTAACACACACACCATGAAGACATGGGTCTGATGACTACCAGCTGGGAGGTACAGATGAGCACTTCAGCTCCAGGAGGGGACCTCAGATCAGGAAAGGACTGGAGAATACCCTTCTGTAACTGCAGCAGAAGACTGCAAGGAGACTTGAGGTCATGCAGACCATAGATTTATGATAACTTTATGTTATCACTCTGCATAACCTTTTGCGTGTGTTGGACAACACAGAGCCTTGAGTAAAGGGCTATGAACTGATCTCAGCCTGGCTGATTATTTTTCCAAAGCTGCTGATCAAGACCTCCATCCTACCTACCACTGGGTCCTTTCTGTGAGGAAATACCAGAGACAATAAAGCGCAGCCCTCACCACCCCTGAGAAGGACCACACATTTGTCAACTACATGCATTTTCTCTCTTATACCTGGCAAAACAAAGTTCATCAGCCTAGGAAAACAAACACGCCATCAACATGTTATCTACATTTAAAAAACAAATAAAAATCTCATGACATTTCAGTTTTGCTTAGTTTGGGGAAAACATTTGATCAGGTTCATCAGTTCCTAATCAGCACAAGAAAACTTGTGTTAGAAGGAAAAACTGCAGATGCTTTTCTGGAAGTAGGATCTGACATAGTACAGCAAAAACCCTTCTCTCACCATCGGAATGTGTGGGAAGTGCTTGTTAGGAAGCCTCCTTCATCACTGTGGGTGCCTATAATAGTTCATGTTATTCTGGAATAGTATTTCCACTTTAGCATTTTTTCCTTGTTTACAGTCAGCTGTGAAAAAGCAGCAGCAGCTGATTAATGCCAGGTGTGGATTCAGATCCGCACATCTGTATTTATTACTGCAAACTGAGGTAAACAATGACCAAATGTGGTTGAATGAGCTGAGCTGGAGCCATATGGTCATGGTTATGCTTAATCCTTCGTGAGCTTTTATTGAACACTCGCCACTATATCTCAGAGTGCAGTCTTTACCAACCACAAAAGAAAACTCTTCTATTTTCAGAAGGAGGACAAGAGCAATCATCTCTGAACCATTTAACATATCTTGTGATTTGGGAGGTTTTTTTAGATGAGCAGGGGGAGAAGGGGTTGATAACCCTTTGTGTCTTTGAATCTGTCTTTCCTTCTATGGAAAAACATAAGAATGGCCATACAGGATCAGACCAATGGTCCAGCTAGCCCAGCATCATGTACTCCAACAGTTCTTGGTGCCAGATACTTCAGAGGTAATGAACTGAACAGGACAATTTATTGAGTGATCCAGTCCCAGATTCTGGCAGTCCGAGATTAAGGAGTTGTGTCTTTGACCATCCTTGCTCATAGCCACTGATGAACCCAGCCTTCATGACCTATCCAATTCTTTTTTGAATCCAGTTATACTTTTGGCCTTCACAGCATTCCCTGTGCATTGTGTGACTAAGTAATTCTTAATGTTTGTTTTAAATCTGTTGCCTATTAATTTTATTAGGTGACCAGTGGTTCTTGTGTTATGTGAAGGGTAAATAACACTTTCTTCTTCACTTTCTCCACACCAGTCATGACTGTATAGACCTGTATCATATCCCCGCTTAGTTGTCTGTAACCTAAACTGAGCAGTCCCAGTCTTTTTAATCTCCTCATATGGAAGCTGTTCAATATCTGTAATCATTTTGGTTTCCCTTCTCTGAGCCTTTTCAAATGCCAATATATCTTTTTTGAGATGTGGTGACCAGACCTCACAAATTATTCAAAATGTGGGCATACCACAGATTTATATCGTGGCATTATGATATTTATTGTCTTATTGCCTATCCCTTTCCTAATGGTTCCTAATATTCTGTTCTCCTTTTTGACTGCCACTGCGCATTGAGAGTTTTCAAAGAACTATCCAGGATGACTCCAAGATCTCTGTCTTCAGTGGTAGCAGCTAATTTATATCCCATAATTTTGTATGTGTTAGGATTGTGTAGTTTGCATTAGGTTTTCCAATGTGCAATACTTTGCATTTATCAACATTTACTTTGATCTAACATTGTCTTGTCCAATCACCCCGTTTTGTAAGAGTCCTTTGTAACTCTTTTCAGTCAGTTTTGGACTTAACAATCTTGAATAATGTTGTATTGTCTGCAAACTTTGCCACTCCCCATTTACCCCCTTTTCCAGATCATTATGAATAAGGCTACATTTTAGTCACAGATATTTTTGGTAAAAGTCATGGACAGGTCACGGGCAGTATACAAAAATTCATGGCCCATGACCTGTCCATGACTTGTACTATACACCCCTGACTATATCTTGGGGGGAGGGAGGGAACAGCCCGGGGTGGCACCATGGGTGCTCGGGAGAGGGAGACCTGGGGGTGCCGCAGGTGTTCAGTGGGAAAAGTCCAGGACCCCTGCTGGTGCTGGGGGCAAGGGCTGGAGGGGCTGGCATGCTCCCTACCGGGCTCCTCATGGCTCCCCAGAAGTGGTGACACTCCCTTCCTCAGCTCCTAGCTCCATGTGCTGCCCCTGCTGCAAGTGTTGGCTCTGCAGATCCCACTGGCCAGGAACCAAAGCCAATGGGAGCTGCGAGGGCTGTGCCTGTGGGCAGAGGAAGTGCGCAGAGCTAGGGGCTGCGAGGGAGGGACAAGTCACCACTTCTGGGGAGCCTCCTATGGTAAGTGACGCTCAGAGTTAAGTTCCATCATGGAATCCGTGACCTCCATGAGAATCTTGAAGCCTTAATTATGAATAAACCGAACAAGACAGGTCCCTTTATAGATCCCTCCACTATTTACTTCTCTCTAATGTGAAAACTGACCATTTAGTCCTACTCTTTGTGTCTTATCCTTTAATCAGTTGCTGATCCATGAGAAGACCTTCCCTCTTTCCCCACCACAGCCTACTTTTCCTAAGAGCCTTTGGGGAAGAATCTCATCACTATATCCACTGAATCACCATTGTCCATGTTTTTTTTTTCATTCCTTCAAAGAATTCTAATAGATTGGTGAGGTATGATTTCCTTTTACAAATACCGTGTTGACTCTTCCCCAACAAATTGTGTTTGTTTATTTGTCTGATAATTTTATTATCTGCTATAGTTTCAACTAATTTGCCTGGTACCAAGGTTAGGCTTACTGGCCTGTAATTTCCAGGATCACCTCTGGAGCCTATTTTAAAAATCTGTATTATATCAGTTATACATTAGTCATCTGGTATAGAGGCTGATTTAAGTTATAGGTTACATACTGCAGTTAGTAGTTCTGCAATTTCATATATGGTTTCCTTCGGAACTCTTAGGTGAATACCACCTGATCCTGGTGACTTATTGTTTAATTTATCAATTTGTTCTAAAACTTCCTCTATTGACACTTCAATCTGTGACTGTTCCTCAAATTTGTCACCTAAAATCAATGACGCAGGTATGGGAATTTCCCTCCCATCCTCTGCTAAGACCAATACAAATAATTCATTTGGTTTCCCCATAATGCCCTTGTCTTCCTTGAGTGCTCCTTTAACACCTTGACCGTCCAGTGGCCTCGCTTATTGTTTGGCAAGCTTTCTGCTTCTGATGCACTTTAAAAAAATTGCTGTTGATTTTTGTGTCGTTTCCTAATTGCTTTTCATATTCTTTTTGGCCTGCCTAATTGCACTTTTAAACTTGACTTGCCAGAGTTTGTGCTCCTTTCTATCTTCTTCAGTAGGTTTTGACTTCCAGTTTTTAAAGCATGCTTTTTTGTATCTAACTGCTTCTTTTATTTTGTTCTTTAGCCTTGGTGGCATTTTTGGAGTCCTTTTAGAGTTTCTTCTATATGGGGTATACATATAGTTTGAGCCTCTCTTAGGGTGTTTTTAAAACGTTTCTCTGTAGCCGGAAGACATTTAATGTGCGTGATTTTCTTTTTAACTAGCTTCCTCATTTTTATGTAGTTTCCCTTTTTGAAAATAAATGCTACTGTGGTACATGTTCAATACAATACATTCTGATCACCATTGAGCAGTTCAGCTAAATTCACCTCTTGGACCAGATTCTGTACACCACTTAGCACCAAATACATAACAGCCTCACCCCGTGTAAGTTCCAGGACTAACTATTCCAAGAAGCAGTCATTAAGGTGTTGAGAATTTTTTCTCCTACATTCCAATCCTGAGGTGACATGTTCCTAGTCAATATGGAGATGGTTGAAATCCCCCATTATTATTGGGTTTTCTGTGTTTTGTGGCCTCTCTAATTTCACTGAACATTTCACAATCACCATCACCATCCTGGTCCTACTATTATACTCTTATGTAGAAAGCACGGAGGAGCGCACATAATTCCATTCAATCTGGAGGGAATAGCTGGCATTGGGTGAAGCTCAGCACGGAGCGGCTTTGATCCAGGGGATGGAAGCAAAGCGGGAAAGAAGAAAGCAGCGTGCTGTAATCTTGGACTCCAATTCAGACAACACATGTATCTTTATAACAAGCTGTGTCGCTCCTGAATTGGACTTGTCAATCATAAGTGAATTCATCAGGGATCTGACTAGACCTCTTACCATGATCCACTGGATCAACAATTGCCTATTGATACTCTTATTATTCAAGCATGCAATTTCTATTCATAGAGATTCTATGGTACTGTTAGGTTCATGCAAAAATTTTACTATATTTGACTCTATGCTTTCTTTCACATATAGTACCACTCCTCCACTCGTGAGACCTACTTTGTCATTCTTATATATTTTGTACCCTAGTATTACTGTGTCCCATTGATTAACATTGCTCCATCAAGTTTCTGTGTTTGTTTCTAAATATTTGTCAATATTTAGTTGTCTGCCTTTATGTGGTGTAATTTATCCTTTTATGTAGCGATTGTCCAGTTTGTCCAAAGTGCAAGGCAGAGAGACATTGCCAGTCTCTATGTAAGAGGATAAATGGACACAAATCAGACATCAGGAATGGTAATATACAAAAGACAGTAAAAGAACATTTCAATCTCCCTGGACATTCAATAACGGATTTAAAAGTAGCCATTCTTCAGCCAAAAAAACGTCTAAAACAGACTTCAAAAAGAAACTGCAGAGCTGCAATTCACTTACAAACTTAACACCATCAATTTGGGATTGAATAGGGACTGAAAGTGGCTGGCTCACTACAAAAGCAATTTTCCCTCCCTTGGCATTGACACCTCCTCATCAATTATTGGGAGTGGACCACATCCACCCTGACTGTATTGGCCTTCAACATTGGATCTCCACTTGTAAGGTAACTCCCCTCTCTTCATGTGCCAATATATATTTGTGCCTGTATCTATAATTTTCATTCCATGCATCTGAAGAAGTGGATATTTTTGCCCACAGATTCTGTGATCCCCGGTAGCAATCAGCCTGGGAAAAGCTTTGCTGGCTGTATACATTGCATATACTATAGCTTTGTGTATGTTTATTGTTGCAATTGTTTGTGTTCAGGCAGAATTTAAAGACAGGATTTTCGTTCCTTACTATCAAAGGGCCTGATCCAAAGCCCACTGGAAGCCTCTTAAAATAACCCTAACCAAGAATTAGAAAAACAATGCCCAGGTAGTCCTAGAAACTGCAAATAATTCTTGATTTACAGATCTGCAAGGAAGTAGGTGCTAGTGAGAGATGGGACTAAAGGTTTTCCCTTACATACCTACACTAGCTTTTTGTTGCATATCTGGTAGATGTCTGTTTCTTCTTTTTTCTTTTTATATGTAGCCCTTATTTAAGAGGTGCAAAAGAGATTTTCAGAAGGCTAGCTTTGAACCCAGGAGTCTTACACTAAGCCTAACAACAAGCTAGGAATGTATACTATACTACATGAAGCAGATAAAATATGATTGCAAAGTAGGGAAGGATGATAATCGTATGGTACTCTTCTGCCTTTATGAAATGAGCCACTGACATTTTTTGGCACTAAAGTGTTTTTAATAACTATATTTTGAGGTAATTTGAGTATATTTACATCTAGAAATCTAGTAAAGAGAACATTTAACACAGGATTCTGATGTGTCCTAACGCCCTCCTCTTCAGATTAGGAAACTATCCTGATCCACCAGGGGTGGTTATGTAAATATCCAATTTAGCCGCAGGCTTCCAGCCTTGAAAAGGTTCAGAAGAACCTAAAGTTCACTGACAATCTTCATCCTGACCAATTATGATTACTCTCCCCCTTCAATTACTTTTCAATTGACTTGGAACCTAAGATATTATCAATCTCTGCTCAGATGGGTGACTTAGAGAGAATATATCAGAATCTGGAAAAAAAAATCAGAAAACTAAAGAATGCAGCATGAAAGAACATTTTTTGAAAAATTTGATATGGTCTTTGTTGGACATTTTCTCTCCTTATCTGCTTGTATTTTCACTTTCAAGTTGATAACACCCAGGCTGAGTTGAAACACAGTGATATTTCTACCATTCTCTTCCGTGTTCATTGTGACTTTTTTTTTATCATCAGCAGAAATAGGAGACTGAATTAAACAGGAGCTGCAGAACTTGGAGCATGTGATAACAATACAAATGGATTTTCTCTAACAGAGAAAAACAGCTGTCTCCATTATTTGAATGCTTCACCTTTCTCCATTCCATTAATTGGGTCTTTGATCACAAGCTGAGGTGGAGAGGCCCTGATAAGGAATAGGTTATTAGTAAAGTAGCCTAAAGGAATGAATTGGGCCTAGCACTTGCTGCAGAAGATGAGATAAACCCGTAATGCCTGTGTATGTGAGTGGTAGCGAGTGATAGGGCCCTCAGACTGCTCTGAACTGCTTGCAAAGGGAGAAGACTAATACTGTAGTGCTATGATAGCTAATGCAGGATATAAATTTAGCTCCCGGGAATGGAATAGGATAAAAATTCCATAAAGAGTTTTCTGTAAATGGCTTACACTTTTATATCAAACTGTGTCAGAGTATTCACACACCAAAAAAAACCAGTTTCTTGATCTTACTATATGTTGAACACAACTGCAGGCTTTTGGTATAAGAAGGGGAGAGGGATGACTATTACATTTTTTTCACCAAGACATTAATAAGAGCACCCTTTGAAGTGCGGTAAAGCTAAATTGGAGGAATTAAATTTGATTGAATCTAAGCCTGTTTATTTTTCATTTCTGCCGAGCAGGCATTGAATGATTTGTAATACTTCACTGGAAATCTTCAGGAACTTGCTATCATGTAATCCATTTTTTGCTGAAGAATACGACCGCAGGGGACAAGGCCATATTGGTTTGTTGTTAATGTACTGGAAAGAGGTACTATGGAGAAAACAGTTAATATTAAATTACGAACACAAGGTTATCTTTCTGCTGCACATGCTCCACTGCCCTAGGCAGGGGTAATCTGTTAATAGCATTCAGCCAAAATGACACCATTAAGGAACTGAAGCTACACATCTTTTGCAAGCTGAATGATGTACAAAGCTGGTTTTCTATCATCCTAGATGCAATAAATTATCCATGCTGCTAAAAATTGATACAAGACAGAAGTTTGATAGAACTAGTACCCCACCACAAATGAAAGGACTGGTTGTCAGGAAAGGACACGCAAATGTGAATGCTTCAGGCCTAGCTTTTATTTCTGTCTTTCTTTCTACCTCTCTGATTTTTCATGTGTTAAGTGCCAATCTGGCACATGGCCTAAATATGCCACAGTAGCATGTAAATGGTGGGAGAGCGAATGGGAAAGGAGGAGGAGAGAAAATGTATAGCTTATAAAATAATGTAGATTAGAAGACTGAATAGATCTGCATCCACGTCTACATTGAATGAATCATTATATTTTAATATCACTTCCTGGTTGCAGACATGTGTGAAGTAAAGAGTATCACAAATGACTTCTACTCAAGAGCATTCTCATTATCCACAGTTTGCCATTACTGCCCCATAACACACTGGATTGGAGCTTGTTCTCCTGACTGCTCTTCTTCCCTCCCATAAACAGGCAGGCTAAATGTTGGGAACACAGTTTTAAAAGTATTTCCCCAGGATAGATTTATCTTGTTTGTAGTCATTTAATCTTAGACAGCTATAAAAAACACTCTGGAGTTTAGGACCACCTCCAGTAGGAGCTTGAAGTCCTCAGCAGCTCCAGGAGAGCAGTGTTTTTCCTACCTCTCTCAAAACACTGGCAATTTTGAAAACCTACCATCCTAATGAGGCAACATATTATACTCAGAGTTAACAAAGTCCTGTGGCACCTTAAAGACTAACTATAAAGTTTTGAAGCATGAGCTTTCGTGGGCTAATACCCACTTCGTCGGATGCAAGCAGTAGAAGTGTTCACAAACAGGCAGTTATAGTGTTTGTGAACACTTCTACTGCTTGCATCCGACGAAGTGGGTATTAGCCCACGAAAGCTCATGCTTCAAAACTTTATAGTTAGTCTTTAAGGTGCCACAGGACTTTGTTAACTCTGCTATTCCAGACTAACACGGCTACCACCCTGATTCTTGATATTATACTCAGAGATTTTAAAATGCGTCTCCAATTAGGAAACAATGAATGACATGAGGGGACTTGACCCAAGATAGAAAAACAGCACTGTTGTTATTGACTAACATTTTCAAAACTAGGAGGGTAAATTTAGGCTCCCCAATCCATAGGGCAGGTCTACACTATGGCAGGGATCGATGCTGTGAGATTGATCTATCGGGGATCGATTTATCGCATCTAGTCTAGACATGATAAATCGATCCCCAAGCGCTCTCCCGTCATCTCCTGTACTCCACCGCAACGAGAGGCACAGGTGCAGTCGACAGGGGAGCAGCAGCAGCAGTCAACTCACTGCTGTGAAGATGCCATGGTAAATCAATCTAACTATGTTGACTTCAGCTACGCTATTCTCATAGCTGAAGTTGTGTATCTTAGATTGATTTTTCCCCGCTTCCACCCAGTGTAGACCAGGGCTCAGGTAGATACCAAAATAAATGGCTTGATTTTCAAAAGTGCTAAACAGCCAGCAGCTCCCACTGATATTAATATGGGAGTTGTTAGGTACTCAGCGTAAGTAAAAGTGTGTGACTAATAGCACTAGGGACAGGGGTTCTCAAACTTCATTGCACGGCGGACCCTGTCTGACAACAAAAATTACTCCACAATCCCAGGAATCCTGAGCCTGCCTGAATCCAACCTGAGGGTGCCTGAGTCTCGCTAGCTTCAGTGTGGGAGCCAAAGCCTGAGTCCAAAGCCCAAGAGCTTCAGCCCCAGGCAGGAGACCTGTAACATGAGCCCTATTGCCAAGGACTCAAAGCCAAAGTCTGAACCCCACCACCTAGGGTTGAAGCCCTCAGGTTTCGGCTTTGGCCAAGGGTGGTGGGGCCTGGGCCCTAGTAAGTCTAATGCCAGCTATGGCAACCCCATTAAAATGAGGTTCACAACCCATTTTTGGGTCCTGACCCACAGTTTGAGAACCACTCCTGACTAGCATAGTTCAGGTAGATGCTACCCAAGTTTTAACAAACAGAATTCAAGGTCCTTGCTCTGTAAGACACTTATCAAGACCGGGCTTCTGCAACAGCTCCATATGGATATAGTCAGTAGGAACGTTACAGCTAATGGGTGAAACTCCTAGGGGAATGTTCTCAGTGACCTGCGGGGACTCAGCTTTAATTGTTAGACTCCTTACTAGAGGATATCCCAACAAGTACAAAACTGACCATTTTTAGAACAAGTTGTAAACATGTACTTACAAAGGCAGACCAGCGAATATTTTATTTAAAATCCCAAACAAAGTAAGCCCCACCCTTAGTGCCCTGCCCCCCAAAAGAAAATAAAGGCAGCTGAACCTAGGCATGAAGGAAAATAGGCTTCTTTATGAACAAATTAAATCGCTTTGAATTTGTATTCAGCACCTAGATGCTGTGGTGCGGGCAGACTATACATGTGATAGATTACATCCAGTCTAGCTGTGTCTCAAACTACAGTAAACCCTCGATTTAACGGACCTCGATTTAACAGACTTCGGATGCAACGGACAAAATTTCTGAGCAAGTCTGATGCATCCGAAGTCCATTTCTCGGGGGCTGGCTGCCAACTCCCGGCTCCCGCCCGAGTCCAGCCAGCGGGCGGGCTGGCTGCCTGCCGGGTCCCGCCTGCGGGCGCACTGGCTGCAGGCTCCCGCCCAGGTCCCACCTACGGGCGGGCTGGTTGGCTGCCGGGTCCCACCTGCGGGCAGGCTGGCTGCAGGGTCCCGCCTGCGGGCGGGCTGGCTGCCAGCTCCCGCCCGGCTCCCGCCTGCGGGCGGGCTGCCAGCTCCC
This sequence comes from Sternotherus odoratus, assembly GCA_032164245.1. Classification (NCBI taxonomy): domain Eukaryota; kingdom Metazoa; phylum Chordata; order Testudines; family Kinosternidae; genus Sternotherus; species Sternotherus odoratus. The sequence continues at coordinate 37,387,690 of JAVMKO010000002.1, forward strand.
GGCTCCCGCCCGGCTCCTACCTGCAGGCGGGCGGGCTGGCTGCCGGCTCCCGGCTGCCACCCGGGTCCCAGCAGCCGGGACCTGGGCGGGCTGGCTGACGGTTCCCGGCTGCCACCTGGGTCCCAGCAGCCAGGACCCGGGCGGGCTGGCTGACGGCTCCCGGCTGCCACCCAGGTCCCAGCAGCGGGCGTGCTGCGGAGCTGCTGCCCCGACCCTGTGGCGGGCGGGCTGCTGCTCTGACAGCTCGTGGTTCTTTTTAATTATTAAATAACAGACTTTTTGATTTAATGGACACCCCCTCGCCCGAATTAGTCCGTTAAATGGAGGTTTTACAGTATAGCTCCCTTACTGTATGCATTCAGGGTCTCTCCCAAGTAGAGATGCTGCTGTAAGTGTATAAACTTCTGAAATGGGGGGAGGGGTAGCTCAGTGTTTTGAGCATTTGCCTGCTAACCCCAGGGTTGTGAGTTCAATCCTTGAGGGGGCCATTTAGGGTTATGGGGCAAAAATGAGATTGGTCCTGCTTTAAGCAGGGGGTTGGACTAGATGCTCTTCTGACGTCCCTTCCAACTCTATGATTCTATGATAGTCTATAAGTACCTGCATGAGGAGCAACTTGTATGTACATACCGTACCTCACTACAGCAGGCAGCCCTCAAGCCAGAATACTTGTGGTCCTTAGATAGCATATGTATGAAGTCAAAAGAGAGTCTCCATCAGGGTCAACCCAATTAGAGCTATGATAAACTCTCAGCTGAAAGCTATTCTTTGCATATTTTACTCACATACATGCAGGATACTTTCCCAAAAAAAGTGGTCCCAATTGCCATTCATCCCCAATGAGAGATCATCAAGTTATACCAAATCCTACCACCTCTGGACATGATGAGACACATTGGTTGTATTGCAATAGCCACAATGGGGAAAGAATGTGATTAAAGTACAGTGTAACAGATGTGGTAGCATAGATACTATTTGTAAAGGACTAGGAAGCCTTTGGAAGATTCTCAGATAATTATTTAATAAATACTGTTGCTTGAAACACTGAGAAAGGGATTATTACTGGTATATTAAATCAAGATATAACAGAAAGTGAGAGAAAAGGAGGACCAGGCAACCTTGTAAGGAGAAAAAATCTGAAATGTAGAAAATATTTGCATGTAGGAATCCTGAAATGTGCTAGTGGGGTTGTGGTAAAGAAATCTTCCCTTCACTCTTTACCTAGGGTAAGGATGAGGGTCTCTCATACAAGACCAAATAACTACAAGCTGCTTCCCAGCCTAAGTTAAACCTTTTCACCCCCAAATCCCACACTCTACCACTTGGGAAATTGGGGTACCCAAGCTGCCACCATCCGGGTCAATCTCCAAGACCCTGGAAGGGGGCACCCGGACTCCCCCAAACCTCCTTTCCCTCTCCCTGAGAGATGGGGACACTCAAATGATGCTTCACTCCCCCCCTCATCCCCCTCCTTCTTGTCCCAGGAGGGATGAGATACAATCTCCGAGCTGCAGCCCTTCTCTCCTGCCTTCAGGAGAGAACCTCAACCCACCAGTTCATGCCGTGAGCCTGCCTCTCAGATACCCAGGCTCACTAACCATGAGCTGCCCAATCCAATGCTAGGATTCCTTTATGAAAATAACCAAACACTTCTTATAACAAAAAAAAAGGTTTAATAAAGAAAAGAGAAAACTTACACTAAGACCACTTTACAGATGTAAAGCTTCCTACCCCCTCCCTCTGGAAAGGCTAGTGACCCTTTAATCAGGTACAAAAGTTTATGAAAATTAAGATGCTACTCACAAATCAGCTACTTATGAATATAGGAAGGAAAAAATAGAAGAGTTGCTCCCCATAGCTAGAGAACGAAGAAAAAAGGGTCTGGCCCCAAGCTGGGACGGAGGGAAACTGAACTAACTATCCCTCCCCCCTCATGGGATGGGGCTTCTATGTCACCCTCTCTTAGGTAAAGTTAACCCCATACAGGCAAAACAACATTCCACACTTATGACACGCCCCCCAAATCGCAGACGGTGTGAGAAGGTCACTGGATGCGATTTCTTCCTGGAGCTCTAGGAAAAAACAGAGTTAAACACATGCATCTTTACACATCCTACTGGTTACAGTAAAGCTAATAGAAGGTCCCCACATTCCAAGGACAGTTTTATGAATTCATTCTGGGAAACTCTCCCGGGAGAGGGCGTCAGCCACTTTATTGGAAGTTCCTGGAATGTGCTGTATATCAAAATCAAAATCTTGGAGAGCTAAACTCCAACGAAGAAGTTTTTTGTTTGTGTCGGTGACACCATGAAGCCACTTCAGCGCAGCATGGTCGGTCTGAAGCTGGAACCGTTGTCCCCAAACGTACGGACGTAGCTTCTCCAGAGCGTACACAATGGCGTAGCATTCCTTTTCGGGAATGGACCAGTGGCTCTCCCTCTCAGACAGCTTCTTGCTGAGAAACACGACCGGGTGCAACTGTTGGTCGGGTCCTTTCTGCATTAACACTGCTCTCACACCACAATCAGAGGTATCTGTGGTTACTAGGAATGGTTGGTCATGTCTGGGGCCCTGAGCACTGGGTCAGACATGAGTGTCGCTTTAAGCTGGTCAAAGGCTCTTTGACACTGCTCAGTCCACTGGACTGGGTTTGGTTGGTTCTTCCGAGTTAATCAGTCAGTGGGGCGGCGATTTGGCTGTAGTGTGGTACAAATCGCCTGTAGTATCCGGCAAAGCCTAAGAAGGATTGGACCTGTTTCTTGGACTTGGGGACAGGCCACTTTTGGGTAGCATCCACTTTGGCCTGTAGGGGATTGATAGTTCCTTGACCCACCTGGTGTCCAAGGTAAGTCACTCTGTTGAGGCCTATTTGACACTTTTTAGCCTTAACAGTTAGCTTGGCCTCCTGGATGCGCTCAAAGACTTTCTGGAGATGTTCTAGGTGTTCTGCCCAGGAGTCAGAGAATACAGTCACATCATCGAGTTAGGCCACTGCAGATTCTCCCAGTCCCACTAGGAGACTATCTACAAGTCTTTGGAAGGTTGCGGGTGCATTTTGCAGCCCGAAAGGGAGTACATTAAACTCATACAGTCCTGCATGAGTAATGAAGACTGACCTTTCTTTGGCAGATTCCTCTAATGGTACTTGCCAGTAACCCTTGGTTAAGTCGAGGGTGGAGATGAACTGGGCCCGTCCCAGTTTCTCCAATAGCTCATCCGTGCGAGGCATCGGATAGTTGTCGGGACGAGTCACCGCATTTAGCTTATGGTAGTCCACACAAAAGCGTATCTCCCCATCCGGTTTGGGGACTAGAACCACTGGAAATGCCCATGCACTTTGGGAAGGGCGGATTATACCCATCCCTAGCATGTCCTGGATCTCCCATTCTATAGCAGCTTTGCCTTGAGGAGCCACCCGGTAAGGGTGGGCTCGAATTGGGTGGGCATTGCCTGTGTCAATGGAGTGGTATGCCCATTCAGTTTGTCCTGGGGCGGTTGAGAATAGTGGCGTGAAGCTGGTGCACATGTCCTTGATCTGCTGGCGCTGCAGGCGTCCCAGAGTCATGGAGAAGTTTATCTCTTCCACGCCACCATCACGGTTCCCTTCGTAGTAGACACCATCCAGCCATTCAGCGTCCTCGCTTCCCTGGGCTGTAAACTGACAAACCTTTAAGTCTCTGGAATAAAAAGGCTTTAGAGAGTTTACATGGTACACTTTAGGCTTTTTGGGTGAGGTAGGGGATGCTACCAGGTAGTTAACTGTTCCCAGGTGCTCTTTGACCATAAAGGGTCCTTCCCATGACGCTTCCATCTTATGGGCCTGGAGCGCCTTTAAGACCATTACCTGGTCCCCCACTTTAAAGGGATGTTCTCTGGCATGTTTGTCATACCAGGCCTTTTGCTCTTCCTGAGCATCCTTCAGGTTCTCTCTAGCAAGGGCTAAAGAGGTTCGGAGGGTGTTTTGCAAGTTGGTTACAAAGTCCAGAATGTTAGTCCCTGGAGGAGGTGTAAACCCCTCCCATTGTTGTTTCACCAACTGTAATGGCCCCTTAACCTTGCGGCCATACACAAGTTCAAAGGGTGAGAACCCTAAGCTGGGATGTGGTATAGCCCTGTAGGAAAAGAGCAACTGCTGTAACACTAGATCCCAATCATTGGAGTGTTCATTTATGAATTTTCGTATCATGGCCCCGAAAGTTCCATTAAACTTCTCCACCATGCCATTGGTTTGATGGTGGTAAGGGGTGGCAACCAAGTGGTTCACCCCATGAGCTTCCCACAGATTTTTCATAGTCCCGGCCATGAAATTTGTTCCTGAATCTGTAAGAATGTCGGCGGGCCAACCTACCCTGGCAAAAATGTTGGTTAATGCCTGGCACACGCTCACAGCCCTGGTGTTGCTTAGAGCTACAGCTTCTGGCCATCGGGTAGCAAAGTCCATGAAAGTCAGTATGTACTGCTTTCCTCTGGGTGTCTTTTTTGGAAAAGGACCCAGGATATCCACAGCTACTCGCTGAAATGGAACCTCAATTATGGGGAGTGGCTGGAGAGGCGCCTTCACCTGATCTTGGGGTTTTCCCACCCTTTGGCACACCCCACAGGATCGGACGTACTGAGTGATGTCCTTGCCCATTCCCTTCCAGTGGAAAGACTTCCCCACACGGTCCTTGGTTCTGTTTATTCTGGCATGACCACTAGGGTGATCATGGGCTAAACTTAGGAGGCTTGCCCAGTACTTAGTTGGAACTACCAACTGTCTTTGAGGCTGCCAGTCTTCCGGGTGTCCCGTAGACAGAGCCTCCCTGTACAAAAGTCCCTTTTCGACCACAAACCAGGATCGATTTGTAGAGCCAAGAGGCGGTTGGTTACTCCGTGCCGCCATCCAAGTTTCCTGGAGACTTTCATCTGCTTCCTGTTCGGACTGGAACTGTTCTCTGGATGCGGGAGACCTCAGTTCCTCACTGGGTTGTGGACTTGGGTTGAGTTCCTCGGGAAGTGATGCGGGTGATGGGGTTGGTTCCGCTGGCGGTGGACCACTCTCCACTGGTGCACCGGGTTGTACCTTAGGCTCCGGCTGAGCCTCTTGGGTCAGTTCAGCTGCTGTTGTCAGGGCCAGTTCGAGGTTGCCCTCTGGTGTTGGGGGTGGTAGATGGGGTTGCCAGCGCTGGGCCCAGTGCAGTCAATGGTTCTGGGGTTGGTTCCTTCGCCAGTTCCAGTCCCGGGACTGGCTTTGGTGGGATCGCTGGAGCTGGATCCTCCACGGCTGTTCCAGTCGTTGGCAGGGTATCCAGCTCCACTACCTCCATCAGGGTTTCTGGTAACACAGTTGGACCCCTGGTGGAAGGTTCAGAAACAGAGATAGGGGTGCAAGCTTACTTAGTCTGGCTGCGGGTGACCGTTCCCACCCTCTTGTTTAGCTTCACCTGATTGGCTAGATCATCCCTCAACAGCATGGGAATGGGATCATCATAGACTGGAAAAGTCCACATTCCTGACCAGCCTTGGTACTTGACAGGTAAAGTGGCTGTAGGTAATGCGAGCGATGCCGACTTGAAAGGGTGAACAGTTACTGTAACCTTGTGGTTGATGAGCTTGGGGTCCACAAATGCTTGGTGGATAAGGGACACTTGAGCTCCAGTGTCTCTCCAAGCTGTAACTAGCTTCCCACCCACTCTCACAGCTTCCCTTCGCTCTTTGGGTATCTGGGCAATATCTAGGCCTGAGGGTCCTGGGTGTGACTTTGAGGTGATGCACAGTGTGCAATTGGGGTTCTTGGGACAGTTTGCCTTGATATGCCCTGGTTTGTTGCACTTGAAACATCGCCCCGCCGACTGGTCGTTTAGGTGAGGTTGGTTGCTGGAGACTGGTGGGGTGAAACGAGGAGGTGTTTGGGGATTGCCTTGGGAGGTAGGCGGGGTCTGAGATTGTCCCCTCTGGTAGGGAGTGGTTCCGGATGGTCCCTTCTGGAATCCATTCCCTTTGCTAGGCGGTTTACTCGCCTCTACCCCTTCCATCCATTTGTGTCTGACGTCCCCGGCCTCGCGAAGATTTTTGGGTTTTCCATCTCGGATATACCTCACTATTTCCTCGGGAACGCCAGTCATGAACTGCTCCATTTGCATTAGGAACAACAGTTCCTCCCGAGTTATAGCTTCTGCTCCCTCTGTCCAGGCCTCACTCTCGTTTATAACGTTGTAGGCGTGCTGGGGAAAACCTATAGTCAGGCTCCACCTGAGGGCTCTGAGCCACCGACGGGCATGCTCAGGTGTTATTCCCATTCGCTTTCTGGCCTGTTTTTTGAAGAGTGCATAGTCGTTTATGTTCTCCAGAGGCATTTCAGATGCCACCTGTGACAATGGTCCACTGAACTGTGGCCTCAGTACCACCATATACTTGTCATTGGGGAGCTTATACCCCAGACAGGTCCTCTCAAAATTTGCTAAGAAGTCCTCGGTATCTTCGCCGATTTTGTAGATGGGGAGTTTTTTGGGAGGGAGCGCAGCACCGAGAGAAGGGTCGTTAGGCAGGACTGCGGGTTGGTCCGCTCTACCCTTTGCCATTTCCTGCTCATGTTTTCTTTGTTTTTCGTTTTCCTCTCGAATTTTTTCGTTTTCCAGTCTCTCTTTCTCCTTTTCCTGTCTCTCTTGGTCCCTTTCCCATGCAACATGTAGTCTTTCTTGTTCAGCCATTAGTCTCTCTTTCTCCTTCTTCTCCATATCCCTTTTGTGTGCAGTTTCTGCTATTTCATTTTCCTGTTTTTTGGCCTCCATTTGGAGTTTGATGTATTCTATATCCCTTTGGGCCTTACTGCCTGCCATCTTAGCTTTCCCACTCCAGACAACAAGGGCTTAAAACAGCTCTGCAAAGGTCTGTGGCTGGGGGCAAGCAGCTCCCATGCTGATTGGGCAGAGCAGCCACAGCTGTGGCTCGGTCAATTAGGGCCCAGCTGGACCTGATATAAGGGCCCAGAGTTTGGAGCAGAGAGAGTCTTCTCTGTCTGCAGAGGCAGACAGGCCTGGCTGCTGGGAGCTTGATAGAGTACCTAGAGGGAAGTAGGGCTGGGGCAAGGCAGGAGGAGCTTTCTAGCCTGGAAATCCCCAGGACTTCCCCCCTTGCCAACCCCCCTTGCCAGTGATGAGAGGCAATGATACTGCAGTCTGCCCCAGAGAATGGGGGAAAGTGATGACTGGCAGTTGCCTAGACTGAAGCAAGGTGGGGATAGTGAGAGGAGGGTTCCCTGGGAAGGGGAGACCCTGAGACCTGAGGGGGTACTGCAGCGGGACATCGGCCTGCAGAGGGCGCTCCGGATGCTGGTGAGCTAATTCCCAGATGAACCAGCAGGAGGTGCCGCAGGGATGAGTTGCCACCCTGCTACAGGCTGTTATAAAGAGGACTGTAATCAATTGTTCTCCCTGTCCATTCAAGGTAGGATGAAATGTGATGGGCTTAATCTACAGCAAGGGAGATTTAGGTTAGATAGTAGGAAGATCTTTCTAACTATAAGGGCAGTTAAGTCCCGGAGTAGGCTTCCAAGGGACGTTGTGGGATTTATATCACTGGAGGTGTTGAAGAATATGTTGTACAAGCACCTGTCATGTATGGTCTAGGTTTACTTGGTCCTGTCACAGTGCAGAGGACTGGTCTGGACTTCTCCGGGTCCCATCTGGCCCTATATTTCTATGATTACATAAACCTGAAATGAGCCTAGAAATTGTATTGCTGCAGATACAGAAAAAGCAATCGGTGTGAATGCTAAAACTATAGAGATAAATTTTGAAATGAGTTATATGGTGGGCAGCAAGGGGGTCAATCTTCCAACCAGAAGAAAGAAGCACAGCACAGGGCTTTAAATTGTAAATGGACAGCATGTTTTTACAGTGTTTCATTTCTGAAACTCACAGTTTATGAAATGTCTATGGGAAAACCTTGGCTGATATATGTGGTAAAGTCATGGTTTGCTAGTAAAAAGATAAATTAAATTCTTGAGTTTATAGTAGGATTTTGATTTCTGGTAGCCCCCGTTCTTCAGGTTGTAAGTCTCAAGGAATTTAGTTATTTTATTTGCACAGGGAATTTATTTTAACCACAGAAGGTTAAATTTGCAGCCAAGTCATTTTTTTTTTCTTACTCCGCTTGCTTCTTTAATGAGGTAACTGTTAGCACTGAATCCTGGGGAAGATCACCTGGATTATTTAAGTGAGATAAAGGCCAACATAGTTAAATTCTTGGGGCTGATTCCGAGGTCATATGTGGGGCAAGAGAGACTTTATGGGCCCAATTCACCATTGCCCAGAACTTTGTTTAATCATTCACACCCATGCAAATTGAACGAAAAATGTTAGCAGATCTGAATGGTACTCTTTTCCTCTCACTTTATCCAGGATATCTGGATGGAAAGGGTGCAAGACATTGAGGAATCAGGCCCACAGTCCCTTACATCTATTTCAGTAAAGAAGTACCTTACACACAAATGACTAGATGTGGTTAGAAAATGGCATTTTTTTCCCTGTGAAAATTTCCACATTTCGATTGATTTTCCATTGGAATTGTCAAACAAAACGATATCTGATCAGCTATGAAGGGCCAGGAAAACACTAAGAGCCTATTATACTGCACACTCTACACAAGGTTTTGTCACAATCAAAGTCCTTCTATCTACCTCCAGAGGCACATATCCTCTCAAAGTGGATGGGACCTTACACTTGCTTAACCTCCACAGAACATGCTAGGGGAACCAGAATAAGTAGGTTGCCTCATCAAAGGGAATGTGCCTTGCTGAGGAACTTCCCAGTTTCCCCTAGGAGAGTACAGCTCCACAAGACCCCATTATTGGGGTCAATGGCTAAGAGATCTGATCAACTTCTAGCCTCCCCTATGCATATTTAATGAGATGATACTGTTCTCAGCGGCAATACATGTATTGTGAGTCGTGGATTCGAGAGGTGGAAAAGATGTATTTGGGGCCTGATCCAGCAACTCTAACTTACACAAGTGTTCCCACAGAAGCCAACAGGAGCACTCACCAGCCTGCTGATGGGGTGGCAAAGGGGGCAATTGTCCAGGGCCCCAGATGATTTAAAAGGGTCTGGGGGACCCTGGCTGCTGCTGCTAGCAGCAGCAGCCAGGAACCCCGGACCCTTTTAAATCACCTGCGTGGGCTGCAGGGCTCCTATGCATAGGCACCAAGTGGGTGCTGAGCACTCACTGGTGGGCCCCTTTCCCCCACCATGCTTCCTGCCAGTGGCAAGCCTCGCCAATCAGCTTATCAACGTCAACCCTCCCCAGTGCCTCTCGCCCACCACCCTCAGCTGTTTGGCAGCATGCCGGAGGCGCTGAGGGGATGTGAAGGTGGGAAGAGGCATGGCAGGGACAGGCCTGGGCAACGCATGGCCCAGATGCTGGGAGTGGAAGTGGTGGGACCAGCCCCTTCCAGCCACTGAGACACTGCTGTGCAGCCCTGCCTGGCAGCTGCCTTAGAGCATGGCTGGTGTTAAAAGTGGCTCCCTACTGCTCCCCACCTAGGCTCCTGCCCACCAGGGAGAGCAGCAGAACGTGCCGGGGGGCAAGTCCAGCAGGAGGACAAAGCGCCTCCCTCAAGTAACATGGGGTGGGGACAGCAGGTTGGCCCTGGGCTGGGCAGGGTGGGGGACATGTGACCTACCCTTTAGATTGCGCCTTTCCCCCCACACTATGGGGAGGCACCGATTGTATATGGGATGCCCTCAGGGGAGAGAACATAGCAGGGGTGGGAAGAGGTGGGGTGAAGTTGGGGCATTGGGGAAAGGGAATAGGATTGGGGGGGGTTAAGCACCCCTAGGAAATTTGGAAGTCGGCATCTATGCTCCTAGGCATGCCCAGGGTGGTACCAACAGTATCAAAAGGAGCTGGGCGGGCATATGGAAGCCCTGGTCATGCCAGAAGAGGCGGCCCATTGACTGTTCTTCCCTGGGGCCTGTAATTGCTGTCAGCGGTAGGGTGACCAGATAGCAAGTCTGAAAAATCGGGATGGGGTGGGGGATAATAGGAGCCTATATAAGAAAAAGATCCAAAAATCAGGATTATCCCTCATAAAATCGGGACATCTGGTCACCCTACTCAGCGGGTCTGAAAACTCATGTAACTATGGGCTACAGTTAGATGAGTAACAATCTGTAGGTCATCATGTCCATTCTCCTGACAATATAGAATAGTATATTCTCCAGTGCTGTCAGGCATAGTCACAAATATCTGGCTCTGTCCAACCAGTCATAAATACCAGGCTGGTTTTGAACAGAGGATTCCATCCTAGAAGTCCAATGAATTTTTGATATGGGACTTTGCTTCATGGAACAGAATTTGTGTTTATTATTATACATATACATACAGTCTACATACATATATTGAATCTAATGAAACGCTTTTCTGTCTAATTATTTGATTAAGGTACATTAAATGTTCTGGCAACTATGGGTTTTATCCATATTTCAATAAGTGAAAGAAAATGGTTTTGAGGCGGAATAGAATAACATACGTCACTTGCTATTGCAGCTGCATATGTAGAGGAAATTTAATACCTTGACTGATTCTCTTTAGAATAGCACCTGTTAGTGTTGACTGAAATAAGCTTGTTGCTAAAATTAAAAAGGACATGGATGATGTAATTTTTACCATTTCAGGCAAAGTTTGACTCCAGTGTGTGTGAGATTTTCCCAGGAGATCTAAAGTGTTGGCTCTGTAACACTGGCCAATCTTTCTAAGGGTTTCTCTTCAAATTTACAGAAACATCTTCAGATACCAAATGTCTTCATATTTCAACTGCTGTATAAACATCATGTTTCAATTGTTGGTATCTATCTAAATCTATCTATCTATCGTAGACTCTCGATTATCCAGGATGATAGGGAAAAAATTAATTCTGGTTAATAAAATCCCGGATAATCACCATCCATAGAAAGTATGGGGAGAGGGGGTTGGTTCACCAGCCACCCTGCACCGGGAGGAGGGGGTGTTGGTTCACTGGCTGCCCTGTGCCCGGGTGGGGTATTTTGTGTGTGTGTGCTTGGGGCAGCAGCAAAGCCAGAGCCAGCCCTACGAGTTGCGCAATTTTTTTTTTTGACATCCTGGTTAATCCACATTCTGGTTAATCCAATCCTGGATAATCGAGAGTCTACTGTATATATCTATACTAGCGAAAATACCCGGCGTTGCACGGGTCAGTTGGAGGTGGGGAGGGGGCAGACAGCTGAGAGAGTGCGGGGTCCGTTGGATGGGGGCAGAGAGCACACCTGACACCCCCACCTCACCCCTCGACCAACCCCGACTCACATTTTCACCCCCCCACCCAAACCCGACACCCCCCACGTCTCCCCCCTACCAACCCCAACACCCCCTGACCAACATCCACACCTCACCCCCCGTAGACCAAACCTGACACACCCACCTCACTTTCCCCCCCCAACCAAACCCGACACCCCTACCTAGCACCACAAACAAACCCGACACCCACACCTCACTTACCCCTTGACCAACCCCGACCCCCCCTCCTCACCCCGCCAAACAAACCCAACACTCCCACCTTACCCCCCTGACCAAACCCGACACCCCCACCTCACCCCCTGACCAAACCCGACACCCCTACCTCACTTACCCTCCGACCAAACCCAACTCGGGTCCGTCGGAGGTGGGCAGGGGGCAGAGAACTGAGGGATTCCGGGGTCCGTCGGAGGTGGGGAAGGGGCACAGAGCTGAGGGATTCCAGGGTTCTGTTGGAGGGGGGAGGGGCAGAGAGCTGAGCGAGTGCAGGGTCCGTTGGAGGGGGGTATTATGACATCATAACTATGTCATAGAGAACAGCAGCTGCCCAGCTGATGTGATTGGCCTTTAAAGAATTTCACCCCTGGGGAGCGTCAGAGGTGAGATTTGAAAGTTTTTCGACTCTTACGGTCATTAGGACCCCAAGACCTCTAACTGTACCAAATTTCAAGTCTCTAGCTCAAACGGTGTGGAAGAAGTAAGCATACATCCGTGCATACATACACCATTTGACTTTTATATATATAGATATCTATCTTTACGGAAGCACATCATTATTAATATTTTATGGATTTCTACAAGGAACACCTGTCCAGAGATAAAGGGACCCCTGGTACAAGTTACAAAATCAACACTTAAAATTATACAGTAGTTTCCCTGACAGCCAGCAGAACCGAATCTCCAGCACAAAACTTACTTTGGGCCAAGCATAATTTCTTCACCAACAATTGGTCCATTCTACATAATGTAAGTGGGATTACATAGGTAATAATAATTTGAAAACTTTATTGTAATGAGATATATTGTCTATTCAAGGGGTTAGCACATAGTTAGGCTTTAGATGTGTATCTCCATTCTTTCACCCAGAATTTAAAGTGAAGACTGAGTGAGATTTTAATAACTAGATCTTAGTTCCGCACTCATCTGTTATGGTATCCCCACACTTCTAGAACCATTAGGGCTACTCCTGGAGTAAAGGGTGATTTCACCAGTATAAAGGTGGCCCATAGTGAGCTCTCTGAACTTTATGTGGAAGTAAAATGGTGCAATTTATTTTTCATAAGATTACCATCTGACTGCTTCCTCTTTTGTTTTCCAACAAAACTGCATACAACAACAAAAATATCTTTTCAAAGTCCTATTTGGTATTATAGGCTTTAAACTCCAGAAAAAATTCAAATGCTTACCCCATACGTAGAAAAGCAATATTAACAATTGACTCAAGTTCAAACTAGCATTCCTGCAACCGTTTTCTTTTCTTTGCTATAACCCTCTGAACAGCTATTTTCCTGTATCATTTAATCTTTTCTTGAACAAAAATAATTCACAAAATAGCTATATTTTGCCCAAAACAAATGTACTGCCTAATGGAGCCATTCCCCAGGAATTTAGCAAGGCTGGTGCTAAATGGCAGAGAGAGATACAGAAAGTTGGCATCTGCTTATGATTTCAGTTATTGGGAGCCAGGAGTCATTAAACAGATTGGTTCTGTTATGTCAATAGTTAATCAAATGCTGAAAAGAACAAACTACCAGCTAGACCAGAGGTCTCAGAACAACTATGGGGAACTTTGTAATGGTTATCTGGATTTGGACTATTAACAACTATGGTTATAGGTATTTCAATTGGTTATATGTATTTGCTGTGATTATATCTATCTTCAGGCAAAATTTTCAAAAGATCTGCCTCCCCTTTTTTTGCTGAAAATTTGTGTTTACAGAATGAATTTTGGATACAATTCACAGTAATTGTGGTTCTAAGTAGCTGGTTGCAGATCAGGTGCTAAGAAGGACAAGTGTTCAGATGCATGACTGCAATTCATTATGGTGCAAATTTTGTGAATACAAATTGGCTCCACTCAAATCTCTTCAAAATTTACCCTGAGTTTCTACATACCATTTTATGCTTCTGTGGACTGTGCAATTATAGATCTCCTACTGTGTCAGCAAAGTACCTTTTCTAATTACCCCCATTTCACTCCTGCTCCCCAAAATGATGTTCATAAATACAGGTGTGCAGAAATCATTCAGGGGAATAATGTTTGCAGTAGCCTCTTAATGGCAACTTTACCTCATTCACATTTCAATCTGTAAGCTTTATTCTCAGTACAACTACTCACATGAGAACTTCACAGATGCTAAAAACATACACTCTATAAATTAATCTATGCCACTTGATGGAATTGAAGAAAAGAAATTCACATAATTCAGTGTAATGATTTTGGATATCTAGCAGTTTGGCTTTCCAACCAGCTTCATTTTCATTTTTAAGTGTAGAAACTGGTACTCAAAAGTTAGCACAAGTCTTTTTTTTAATAAACACACATGTCTGGCTGTTGAATGCTTCTCAGCTGGTAAGCATGGCTTCTCAAGAGTATTTTGTGAGCGAGAACCAAAAAGCAACACTGTATGATTCAGATGCAAAGACTAAATAGGAAATAATGCTTCAAATCAAACAAGAACTTATAGGACATTTAAATTTTATCTCAGAATGACAAGTTATTCCACTTAGTTTTAGAAGTGATATGAGTGAGTTTTAGTGAGTGATATGATATGGGAATCATAAGCAGCCTGGAGATTTTTGTTAAATGTAAAACGCACAAGTAGCTGCAAGGCACTTATTTCTAAGCAACCAAAGATGACCATGTGCTATGATGACCACAGATAGACAATGAAGTATCACTGACAAGTGTCCTCCTTCATTTATATTTGGGAAGGATAACCAGGCATCCTAATATGTATGCCTATCAAAAGGATATGAGTAAACTCTTGTTTCTGACTCTCCTAGAAGTCATGAGTCACAGCTTGGCCAGGACTGATGCTCTCCCTCCTAATTTTATTAAAGGGTCTTTGATCCTGCTTCAACTGGACATGATCAGGAAAAGAGGAAAAGATAGGGAAGGGAACAGGAGGAGAAGGAGCCAGAAAGCTTTGGGGGTGCTGCTCTCACAGGAAGGACTCAGTACTTTATGCACGGATCCCAAACAAGCAACTGGAACAGCTGCTATCACAGGAACAACCATGAAAAGATAACAAAGTCCTGTGGCACCTTAAAGACTAACTATAAAGTTTTGAAGCATAAGCTTTCGTGGGCTAATACCCACTTCGTCGGATGCAAGCCGCTTGCATCCGACGAAGTGGGTATTAGCCCACGAAATCTTATGCTTCAAAACTTTATAGTTAGTCTTTAAGGTGCCACAGGACTTTGTTACCTCTGCTATTCCAGACTAACACGGCTACCTCTCTGATTCTGGACATGAAAAGATATCCAGCCTATTGACCTAAAAGTTGTAGCCAATTGTTTGACCTCACTCATGGGTCATTCTTAGGAATGTTCCGGAGACCAAATATATTGGCCAAATATATTGTCTAAAGACAAATTAGTTCAATACGAAAAGGAGGCATACTTATCCTCCTTCTGGAAAGCAATTCTTATCTCACAGCATGTTCACCTACACAGAAGGTGTGCTTAAAAAACACTAATTTCAGCTTGTAGTATTTTTAGTATAATTTTACAAGTTACAAAAATGTCTTTATACATCATCAAATCCACGTTTGTAACAGTTCCTTAACTTCTTGTTTTGTTCTGTACTTCTCTTATCTTTGTTTTGGATGCTACTCCTGCACCCCCCTAGCTTGGAATGTATCCCCCAGACCAGACTGTGCCGGATACACCATTTAAGTATCTTGGCCCTGACAGGCTTCCTATTTTCTAATGCCAAGGCTGACTTCAACTTTGCAAAGTACTGTGAAATACTTGACATGGGTGAATAGAATTTTGTAGCGAGCATAATACATTAAGTTAACATAACTTCCCAGCCCTTATATATGTAAAATCTATACTATATTAATAACTCATACATAAGACCCATTAACATGGTGTATACTATATCGCAGATACAGGTATTGGTGAACGATCCTTAAATCTTAACTAATTATAGAATCAATGGCTTAGAAGGGCCCCTAAGGGTCATCTAGTCTAATCCCTTGCCAGGATGCAGGACTTGCTGTGTCTAATGATGTGTGCACTATGCGTCGCTAACATGAATATGTGAAGAGTGTTTCCATTTCTCTTGACCATAGAGGTAGTTATTATGAACATTTGAAAATACATGTCCATTTTAGAAAAGTCAGAAATGAGTTTAGTGTGAAGAGCTACAACAAATGTGAGGATTAGCACATCTTTACTAATGTGGATAAAATTATTGCAATAGTGGATATCAATGAAATATAACCGCTCTAGCCGCCACACTTCCAGCCTGGCTGTACATGATAGCAATAGGTAGCAGAGAGACCAATGGAAAGATCAGCTACAACTTCAGCAGGCCCAGAGAGTGACAAAGCTAGCAGGATATTAAATATTAGCCCAAAGTCGTCATTCACTAAGAAGCATTGAGATTTGTCTCTTTTCTTGCCGTTCTTCATAATTCATTAATTCGCTAATGTAAAGCAACTTGTCTTTAGCTCCTTGTTCTTTTTTTTTATTTCATGTTATAACACACAGACTTGTGATGGCGACTCATCAAAATCATTATTCTATCATATTTATATGCAGTTCACTGCTTTAGTTATCTGTTAGCCCATAAATGATGCCTTTTCAAAAAATCTACTTCTATTTTCCCTCATTTGTCACTATAGGTCTCCATTTATTTCTGACTTACTTACTATTTTTCTTTATCTTCTCTTTTCTAGAGAAGACACTTCCTGTAATCACTTACATTATTAAATGACATATTTGTATAGCATTCTAAAAGAATTACAATATTTTCTTTTACTATTGTGCATCCCCTTCTGCTTAAACAGATTTTAATAATATTTTTCACTTACATAATGACTTTCATCTGATGATGACAAAGCAGTTTGAATCCTAAATTATTTAAACCTCATGATGTACTGTTAGGTGGGTAAGTATATTATCCCCATTTTATGCATGGGCTAACTGAGGCACAGAAAGATTAAGTGACCTGACCAAAGTTACCCAGCAAGTTGGTGCTAGTCTGGAAGAGAATCCAGGAATCTTGACTACCAGTTCCCTGTATTAATAACGAAACACACTGGACCAGATAAGAATCGGAGAGGTAGCCGTGTTAATCTGGAATAGCACATGTGACAGAGTCCTATGGCACCTTAAAGACTAACTAAAGTATTGAAGCATAAGCTTTCGTGGGCTAATACCCACTCGTCGGATGCTATGTTTTCGTGGGCTAATACCCACTTCATCGGATGCAAGCAGCATCCGACGAAGTGGGTATTAGCCCACGAAAGCTTATGCTTCAATACTTTAGTTAGTCTTTAAGGTGCCCCAGGACTGTCACTTGGACCAGATAAGTCACTCTTGGCTTGGCATTGTGCTACAGAGTAAGTCCTCCATGAGGTGTAACGATCCCACACTTTCTCCATACTCTAGATGCAGTCTTTGGTTCCGTGTGACACACATCCTGCTTGGACAGAAACAGAAAGAAACCCAATACAGTAAAACCTCGATATAACGGACTAATTCGGGCGAGGGGGTGTCTGTTAAAGCCGAAAGTCCGTTATACAATAAAGTAGGTTTTCCAAATGCGTATGTTAAAAAATTGACAAATTAGTTAGTTTACCTGTTTTTACTTATGTAGACACATTTGTATACAGCTAAATCCACCCTGAACATGCCCGATCCTGTCTGATCTCAGCAGCTAAGCAGGGTTGGGCCTGGCTAGTACTTGGATGGGAGACCTCCTAGGAATACCAGGTGCTGTAGGCTTAACATGGGCGTGGGGCTAGCAACTCCACCCCGTAGGGAACCAACTTGCTACTGAAACGCCAACAACAGAGATGGAGTACTCTGTGGTTGGTGGCCCATACCCCGCCTGGGGGGTGACTGGCAGAGAGAGAGAGAGAGACACGTTTGTGTAATTAAAATTAAGTATGTATGAAAAGTTTAATTTCACAGAAAAGTTTTCTACAGTAGACTCTCGATTATCTGGGATGATCGGGAAAACCTTAATCCCGGATAATCACGCGTCCACTGGGAGCTAGGGGGGTTTGCCGGCCGCCCTAGGGGTGGGGGGGATGGTGGTGGTCCCACCACTTGCCCCAGTCAGCTCCCCTGCTAGCCTGGGTGTAGGAAGCCCAGGCTGGCAGCAGGAGCTCAGACCCCAGCTAACAGGAGCCTGCGGGGAAACTCTAAAGTGGCAGCCGGCTGAACACTCAGCCGGCCGCCACTTTGGGGTCTTCCCCCCCAAGCCTCCTGTCAGCTGGGGTCTCAGCCCGCTGCCAGTCTGGGCTTCCTACACCCAGGCTGGCAGCAAGTTGAGACCCCGGCTGGCAAGGATCCACCGAGGGAAACCCCAAAGTGGCGGCAGGCTGACTGTTCAGCCTGCCGCCGCTTTGGGCTCTCTCCCCAGTTTCCTGCCAGCTGGGGTCCTGCTGCCTGCCCCAGTCAGCTCCTGCTGCCAGCCTGGGTGTAGGAAGCCCAGGCTGGCAGCGGAAGCTGAGACCCACCCGCTCACAGGAGCCTGCGGGGGGGGGGGGGGGGCAGGGAGGAGAGAGTCTAAAGCGGCAGCGAGCTGAGAAGCGGCAGCGGCCAAGCTCTCAGCCCGCTGCTGCTTTAGAGTTTCCCCGCTGGCTCCTTCTAGCCGGGGTCTCAGCTCCCGCTGCCAGCCTGGGCTTCCTACACCCAGGCTGGCTGCGGGCTGAAACCCGAAAGCAGCAGCAGGCTGAGTGCTCAGCCTGCCGCCACTTTGGGGTTGCCCCCCCCCCCGCTGGCCCCTTGCCAGCCGGGGTCCTGTCTCCTTCCACAGTCTGCTCCCGCTGTCAGCCTGGGTTCCCTGCACCCAGGCTGTCAGTGGGAGCTGAGTGGGGCAGGTGGCAGGAGCCTGGGGAGAGAGCCCAAATCGGCAGCGGGCTCAGCACTCAACCTGCTGCCGCTTTGGGCTTTCCCCCCAGGCTCCTGCCAGCCAGGGTCTCAGCCTGCTGCCAACCTGGGCTTCCTACACCCAGGCTGGAAGCAGACTGAGACCCCAGCTCGTAAGGGGCCAGTGGGAGAAGCCCCAAAGCAGCGGCAGGCTAACGGTGAGCCCGCTGCCACTTTGGGGCTTCCCCTACCGACCCGTTTAGACATCCCGGTTAATCCGCAGCCCGGTTAACCTGCGGCCGGATAATCGGGAGTCTACTGTAACAGTGAATTAATAAAAAAATATAACCTGTTAATTTAATTATAAGCAAATCTTGGTTAAAAGCATTTTAAAATTAACAGGGTGTTTATTTTCACATATGACATATGGACCGGAAATTTTGTCTGTTAAATCCGAAGTCCGTTAAATCGAGGTCCGCAAAATCTAGGGTTTACTGTACTGGGCAAGTCACAGGCCGCAACCACCTAGAGCATTAGGAAGTTTTGTTACTTCATTGTTGTACATAGTTTCTGTTCATAATAAAAGGTTTATCGTGCTCATCAGTAAGATACTAGGCACATAGAAGGCACAGTATGCTGGCAGACTCAGTAAGAAAGGTAAGATTGAGATGGCTGCTTCAGAGCTTGTGCAACTGCAAATAGCTCCCCCACCAGCCTGAGAATCAGGGGAAATGCAGAACCTTAAAGTAAAGGTTCAAACAATAGTTGGAACTGGATATGAAAGCAAACACAAGGGCAAACAAGTTGGAGGATGAGCTCTTAATAGTGGCAACTTCAAGTCCAGAAGTCCTGGATGTGTAAAATAAATTCCATACAGATGGTAGTGAGGAAAGCTGGGCAGAAATAACAAAAATGTTTGAGGATCGTTGTGTTCCTAGAAAACCTGTTACCTGTAAGAGAGAGATGTTCAGCATGAGAATGCAAAACAAAGGCGAAATAATAGAAGTGTTTGTCACAGCCTTAATATTAAAATGTCACACCTGCAAATATGGACTATTAAGACTCATTAAAGACTCGATTTTCCCAGGTTGTAAAAATAAAAAAAGGCTAAAGAGTCACTATCAAGGAGATGGATCTAACACTAGAAAGGGCAATATATATGTATATAGCAAACAGTAGAACAAACAAACACAAATAAAAAGTCTAAAGAAAGGCACAGAGCTCATAACCTTGCTAGATGTAAAAGTTCACAGAAATTACACTGACCAAAGAGGGAAACATTGAAAGCAGGAAACAGTGCCGGTGATGTAGCAGCCAGCCTGAGTTTAGGAAATGCCCAGCATTCAGGCAAAAATGTAGAAATTGTAATAAACCCAACCATTATGCTAAAATGTGCAGAGAAAACAGGAAAGTGCATGTATTAAGTGCAGAAACAGATTCCCCCGGGGAAGAAGAGCTGTTCTTAAGCATAATAATGGAGGAGACTGATAACTCAGAAGATTGGCTAACTAAATACAGAGACAGAAAGATGACATACAACCAGTTATGAAAGTATTAATAGCATCATATAAACGTGCATTAACAGGAATTTGCTGTCTTCCTCTAACATACACAATAGAGTTGAGAAGCTACAGAATCTATGGTACATACTACACAAAAATTCCACAAGCCTTAAGAAAGATGCTACAAGAAGAGCTGCAAGACATGACAGAAATGGGATCATATGGAGAATAAAAGACCCAACAGATTGGGTTCAATCGTTAGGAATTGTACAGAAAAAAGAATGGGGACTATGGCCATGAATGGGCCCCAAGGAGGTGAACAAAAACAGAGAAAGAACACTTCCACTTGACCACAGGATGTAAACTGTTGTCTGAGATGGTAGCAGCCAAATTATTCAGCAAATTCGATGCAAGTGCAGGATTTTGGCAGATTCCCTTTGGAAACTGAGAGCTCCAGGATCTGCACTTTCAACATACAATTTGGCAAATAATACTTCTTAAGACTGCCTTACAGAATATGTTTGGCTCCTGAAGTATTTTGCCATACAATCAGCCAGATGCTAGAGCACACACTGATGACATCATAATTTGGGGGCAGCACTACCATTGAACACCAGGAACAGCTGAGGAGACTATTCAAAACTGTGAGATGTAATAACATAAAATTGATTTAGGCCACTGCTGTGAGTAGTGTGGTAAGGGGGCCGGGGATGGAACTGGAGCCGGGAGTTGGATAAGGGGCGGAGAGTCCCGGAGGGAAGTCAGGGGACAGGGATTGGGGGTGGTTGCAGGGAGAAGAGGTTCTGAGGAGGAATGGGAGTCCGGGGGGGGGGGTTGGTTAGGGATGGGAGGGTCTCTGGAGGGGGCGATCGGGGGACAAGGGGCGGGGGCATTGGATGGGTCAGGAGTTCTGAAGGGGGCAGTCAGGGGCGGGAAGTGGGCGGAGGTCAAATAGAAGCCAGAGCCAGGCTGTGTGGGGAGGCACAGACAGTCGTTTACAGACAAGGATTTGCCTAAAGAGTGCAGATGTCACCTTCCTTACACTCTGTAAAATAGTTGGTTTCCTGTGACACACTTCCTGCTGGGGCAGAAATGAAGAAGCCTAGGACAGGGCAATCACAGGCTATAGCTATCCAGAGTAGTAGGAAGCGTTCTCATTCTTATACATAGTTTCAATTCATAATAAAGGGGGTTTATCTTGACACTGATCTACTCAGAATAAAGATACTGTAGGCATAGTTGATGGAGGATATACAGGAACTGGATTTGGCTCCTTAGTTCTATGCTGGTCCTGGAATCCCTGGCACAGCTGCAAAGTATGCTGGTCAGTAACTACCCCGAAAGGGCCATCTTGCAGATGGGGACCATCAGACCACATGGCCATTCCAGCCTCCAAGACATCTTTCTCAAATACCCAGAGTATTAGAGAGGTGACATTGTTGCCAACTCTATGCTAGATGGGCACAACTCCCCCAAGTTGGCCAGCCTCTATGCTCCTGAGTACAAAGGCTAGGCCTCTTCTATGCCAGACCAACAAGTCCTTTTCCCCCCACACCTCCACCTTGCCAGTTGGGGTTCTTGGGGTCACCAATCGCTGCCACCAATCGGGTATACTTCCAAAACCTTGGAGGGGCCCCCGATCTTCCCCTAACCCTGACTTTGTACCCCCCTCCCTGGGTTTTAAAGTCAGACACCGGAAAACTGCTTCCCTTCACCCTGACCAGCTGAAGGCAGACTTCCCTTAACCCTGTCTCTCTCAACCTGAGAGCCAGACCCTAACCTTGTACCCCTTCCTGGGATTCAAAGTCAGATACCTGGAGGCTGCTTTCTGTCCTTCACCCTCCCCGGCTGAAGGCAGACTTCCCCCACTCCTGTCTCTCTGTACCTGAGAGGCAGACACCTGGAGACTGCTTCCTCCCTCCCCCGTCTAACCTGACGGTAAGGAGAGACAGTCTTCACACTCCAGCTAGGCCCCTAGCTTCCCTGGTTCCTATTCCCTTCCCTTCCCCCTTCCCAGACTGGAAGCAGAGAAAAACCCTAAGAAAAATAAACCAGATGGTTTTATAACTAGAAAATTTAATAAAGAAAAAGGTTAAAGCAGAAATAGACACTTTACATTTGGGGTTCCCCACTTTGGTCTGAAAGGCAAAGAACACCCCAAAAGGCACGGCTTAATAGAAGAATCAAATGGTAATACTCACATTAGCTAAGTAGAAGTATAAGAGAAGAAAAGCTGAGTTATCTCCATAGCTAGAGACACATTCCTGGACCCTTGCCCATGTTGCCTGGCAAGCTCCCTGCCTCATGGACAACCAAGATGGAACTCCCCTGCCCCTGGCCTCCTCCCTGGAGACCAGCCAAGATGGAACTCCCTGGCTTTTGCCTCCTCCCTGGAGACCAGCCAAGATGGATCTCCCTGGCTTTTGCCTCCTCCCTGGAGACCAGCCAAGATGGAACTGACTGTTTTGCTCCTCCCTTCTTCATGGGCCCGAGGCTCCTCCCTCCCCCATGGCAGGGAAACTCCTACGTTACCTGTCTCAGATAACAAGCCCCACCCAGGCAAGGCACACTGTGTTAGATAACATAGCCCCACCCAGGCAAGGCACCCTTCACACTTATAACAGAAGCGTTCTCATTCTTATACATAGTTTCAATTCATAATAAAGGGGGGTTATCTTGACACTGATCTACTCAGAATAAAGATACCGTAGGCATAGTTGATGGAGGATATACAGGAACTGGATTTGGCTCCTTAGTTCTATGCTGGTCCTGGAATCCCTGGCACAGCTGCAAAGTATGCTGGTCAGTAACTACCCCGAAAGGGCCATCTTGCAGATGGGGACCATTAGACCACATGGCCATTCCAGCCTCCAAGACATCTTTCTCAAATACCCAGAGTATTAGAGAGGTGACATTGTTGCCAACTCTATGCTAGATGGGCACAACTCCCCCAAATTGGAACTATCAGCTGGCTGCTTTCTGGATCCCCTGTTCTGGCTGGATTGCAGCTCAGAATCTGTCCAACTGCTGCCTCTTATGCTAGGCAGCACAGTCGATAATGTCTATATTAATAGTAAGTACAGGATTCCCTATATATCCAGAACCCTTAGAGTTTTCCTTTTCTCTCCCTATGACATACAGTTTGTTCAGTATAGGGTGTCAATGTTATTGACAGATATGGCTTCCTTCCAAAATGTTTATACTTAAATTATGACAACTATAATCCATACCTGGTGTTAACTGAAATTAACGGAATTACACCAGGGACAAATTGGGCCCATTATATATAATATTGCACTCAGGTCTAAAATGTTTGGGATTTGACTAGTCATTTCTCCTCAAATGTTTATCTACTTTTTTTTGTCTGGATGTGAGCACCTTTTGTATTGGATTAGTCTCAATTAGACTGTTTTTTAGTTGTTAAGGTGAGATACATGCCAGTTATTCTTCTCTTGAGTGGAAACCTTTTGCCTCTTCACATATATCTTCATATTCCCATGAACCTCAAGTCCTCTAAGAGTAGCATAGATTCTCTGGGGCAAACTCTGAGCCAGATCATGCCATTGATTTTGAAGCAGGATTCCCCACTGAAATCAATCCTTGTGAGTCAGAGATTAATACATCAATATCAACATCTCAATTGCTCCTCTTAAAGGAGCAGCTCATGCACTTAGCAGGAAGATCACAGAAGTCTTTCTAAATGTAAATGTGTACTGACTAAAGGACATGTCTCAGCTTGCTTTTATCATGCAAGACTATACAATGTGTGGTAACACAAATAGATGATATGACTGATATTTTAATACTTCTATTAAATCAATGCCAAGAGATTGAAAGACCGAGACTGTGAATCTTAAATGATTTAGAAACAACTTCATGGTCATATAGCCATGATACCAGGAGAAAATCCTGTAGCAAAACCAATTCATTACGTTAAGCAATACAATCTGATCCCTATTTCCCATTGAAGTGACTGGCAAAACTCCCATTGATTTTGGTAGGTGGGGGATTTGACCCATATTTTGGTGAGAAAAGTAGCACTTGATTGGTTTGAGAATTGAGCCACTTGATAAAGGGAACTCTCAACCAGAGCTATTGACCAGTCACTTAAACCAAAAAGGTATCATGCCACGTGCAAACCTGATAGAGATCTATCAAAGACTGTACAGTTAAGTTCAATCCAACTTCCATTAAAATTAATGGAAAGACTCATATTTAACTGGAAGTGGCTTGGGCTCTAGCAGAAAATAACCACAAGCTTACTAGTAGAAACCCCAAAATAAAATCTCATGAGTAGTTTTCAGCTGGCAAGTAAGTATCCTAAAATGGCCCACGAGGAATAAGAAAAGACCCTCCTTTCTAATCAGAGATAGAACACCATTAAGAATCATTAGAATGGTCTTCGGTCTCTGATTACATTTACAACACGGACCTGCTAGGTCCATGAGTTGTTACATTAAGAGGAACGATGAAGATATTTATATGCATTATTAAATTTAGTCTCACTGGCATAGGTCCACTGAGATTTTTTTCCAAATCATCTATTTTATAAGGACGTCTCAAAAAATTAAAATTTAATGAGAGGCTTATCTTCAATAATTTGCTTCTTATATTCTGTCCTAATTATCAGTCAGTTTAATAACAGTTTAAAATATGTAGACAATTTTTCCATGACATTTTAAGCATCATTTTAATATCTGAAATTAAAATTGTTATTGCATTGTTCAAGACATTGTTGAAATTAAAATAATATATTTAAGAATTAATGTTAAAATATATCAAATATTTAGCAACTGGTCAGACCCCAGGGAAATACCACAACTAGAGTTTTAATGGTAAAAATATGATTGTATAGTAATAATTCTTCTAAACTATTGAAACTATCAAGATAGTGTAGTAAAACTATCATTTGGCACCTTTATAGTAATTTATTGGTTTTTTGACTTAGTTTTTAACATGTTTATAAAAGGTGTGTTAAAACTTTGTCATAATAAGATATGATGCAGATCCTGCAATGATTTATGTGCACATGCATCTTTTAGCATATGAGCAGTCCCATAGAATACATGTGCTCCTGACCATTCTGAGTTGTGTTTCCATAGTCCATAGGGACCAGCAATCCTAATATCAGGGTCTAGAGTTGCAGAGGTAAAGTGTTCTTCCATGGTACTGCCATGGCCCCCAGTGAGCCAGAGGAACAAATACCTCTTCTCCAACTCTAACAGCTCTTCTCTATGGACTTCGAAAATCAATAGTTAGTTACACAGACCAATCTGGATCAGTCGATAAGGGAGGGCTCATTTGAATAACATGAAAACAGCCAATTGCACAGTCATATGTCTAGTTCAGTTAAACGAATCAACATTTTTAAGTTGCCTGGCTTGCTGGCTGCAATCATAGAATCATAGAATATTAGGATTGGAAGGGACCTCTGGAGGTCATCTAGTCCAACCCCCTGCTCAAAGCAGGACCAATCCCCAACTAAATCATTCCAGCCAGGGCTTTATCAAGCCTGACTTTAAAAACCTTTAAGGAAGGTGATTCTACCACCTCCCCGGGTAATCCATTCCAATGCTTCACCACCCTCCTAGTGAAAAAAGTTTTTCCTAATATCCAACCTAAACCCTCCCAACTGCAACTTGAGACCATTACTCCTTGTTCAGTCATCTGTTACCACTGAGAACAGTCTAGATCCATCCTCTTTAGAACCCCCTTTCAGGTAGTTGAAAGCAGCTATCAAATCTCCCCTCAGTCTTCTCTTCTGTAGACTAAACAATCCCAGTTCTCTCTGCCTCTCCTCATAAGTCATGCACTCCAGGCCCCTAGTCATTTTTGTTGCCCTTCTCTGGACTCTTTCCACATCCTTTTTGTAGTGTGGGCCCCAAAATTGGACACAGTACTCCAGGTGAGGCCTCACCAATGTCGAATAGAGGGGAACAATCACATCCCTCGATCTGCTGGCAATGCCCCTACTTATACAGCCCAAAATGCCATTAGCCTTCTTGGCAACAAGGGCACACTTTTGACTCATATCCATCTTCTCATCCAGTGTAATCCCTAGGTCCTTTTCTGCAGAACTGCTGCCTAGCCATTCGGTCCCTAGTCTGTAGCAGTGCATGGGATTCTTCCGTCCTAAGTGCAGGATTCTGCACTTCTCCTTGTTGAACCTCATCCAATTTTTTTTTGGCCCAGTCCTCTAATTTGTCTAGGTCCCTCTGTATCCTATCCCTACCCTCCAGTGTATCTACCACTCCTCCCAGTTTAGTGTTATCTGCAAACTTGCCGAGGGTACAGTCCACACCATCCTCCAGATCATTGATAAAGATATTGAATAAAACCGGCCCCAGGACTCTTGGGGCACTCTGCTCGATACCGGCTGCCAACTAGACATGGAGCCATTGATCACTACCCGTTGAGCCCAACAATCCAACTAGCTTTCTATCCACCTTATGGTCCATTCATCCAGCCCATACTACTTTAACTTGCTGGCAAGAATATTGTGGGAGACCGTATCAAAAGCTTTGCTAAAGTCAAGGAACACCACATCCACTGCTTTTCCCTCATCCACAGAGCCAGTTATCTCATCGTAGAAGGCAGTTAGGTTAGAGAGGCATGATTTGCCCTTGGTGAATCCATGCTGACTATTCCTGATCACTTTCCTCTCCTCTAAGTGCTATAGGATTGATTCCTTGAGGGCCTGCTCCATAATTTTTCCAGGCACTGAGGTGAGGCTGACTGGCCTGTAGTTCCCTGGGTCCTCCACCTTCCCTTTTTTAAAGATGGGCACTACATTAGCCTTTTTCCAGTTATCCGGGACCTCCCCCGATCGCCATGAGTTTTCAAAGATAACGGCCAATGGCTCTGCAATTACATCAGCCAACTCCTTTAGCACCCTTGGATGCAGCGCATCTGGCCCCATGGACTTGTGCTCGTCCAGCTTTTCTAAATATTCCTGAACCACTTCTTTTTCCACAGATGGCTGGCCACCTCCTCCCCATGCTGTGCTGCCCAGTGCAGGAGTATGGGAGCTGACCTTGTTCGTGAAGACAGAGGCAAAAAAAGCATTGAGTACATTTGCTTTTTCCACATCCTCTGTCACTAGATTGCCTCCCTCATTCAGTAAGGGGCCCACACATTCCTTGACTTTTTTCTTGTTGCTAACATACCTAAAGAAACCCTTCTTGTTACCCTTAACATCCCTTGCTAGCTGCAACTCCAGTGGATCCAGTTGGGCATCTCCTGCCAGCCACATACCAAAGTGTTGGTGGGGGACCCAGATTCTTGGTTTCCTGGGTGTTTTAAGCTTCGCTTGGTATCAGCAAGCTGCAGCATTGTTTTCTCTCTCAGCCTCTCTGGCACATTTCTGGGCACTGACTCTGTCTGCTACCCTGCATTGGTCAAGCCTATGACAATGGATCTAATATGGCTGGGAAGTACAAAGGTGTATAAGCAGTTCTGCTTGAACATAATTCAGACTGTATTTTCTCCAGCTGTGGAAAGCATACATTAAACCTTGTAGGTGTTGACTGTGCTGAATCATGCAAGAAGGCAATTGCTTACTTTGGAACTATTCAGCAAATGTACAATCTCTTCAGTAGCAGTCCACAAAGATGGGAAATTCTGAAGAAATATCTTCCTGTTTCACTGCATGGGATGTCCCTGCATGGATTAATGGTGTTCAACCAGTTGCACAGCATTTGAATTCAATGAGAGAGGCTTTAAATGAGCTTGAATCTCTCAATCTCACTACACGGGCTTGAACTGAAATTCAGTCTATTCAGAAGCACATGTTCAAATTTGAATGCATTCTGATGTCATCTTTGTGGATGAAGCTACTTACAGTGATCCACCAAACTAATCTGGTAATTAAAGCACTCAGTGGTATATTTGATGTTGAAAGGGATAACATTGAAAGACGTATCAATGACATTCAACAGATTCGTGAATAATGGGGTGTGATCCTGACTGAGTCCAAATTAGTAGCACAGAATATTGGCATTTCATCTGAGTTCTCCACCAACTGCAGTTGGTGAGCAACATTATATGATCAATGTGTTCCTTGTCATCATTGACTTTATTCAATCAGGTCTTACACGTTGATTTAAGTCACTGTGACTAATCTGTATCTGCCTCATTTTTTTGGCCTTTGAGTTTTCCCCTATGATTAACTACTTTTCCCCTTTCCTCCATCTAAATCACTCCTCTGGTTCATCTTTTCCCTCTGTTCCCTTTCCCCCTTCATTTACTCCCTGTCTTTCCACTCACTTCCATCTGACCCCACATACTTCCCTTTACCTCTCCAGTACACATGGGAAGGGAGTTGACAGGGTCAGTTGGTAGTTCCTGGCATTTTTTTTTTCAAGCTGGAGTGAAAAAGGAAGTTGTAGGGATGGAGAGGCAATATGAGAGGGGGATGTTGTAGGGATGGAGAGGAAATCCTTGCCTTAGAGCTGGCAGAAAAATGTGTCTTTCTTCTCCTCGCCCCATGCTGGGGGAACTGATGAGGAGTCATCTTCATGTAGAAAAGGAGGATAGGGACACTGTCTTCTCCGCTCAAGTGCAGCTGTTCCAGCTGAAGGCAGGAAGACTGGGAGCAAAAGAACTTCCCCAATCAGGCACCCTTGCTCCTCATGCTGCTCCCACATCTGATTCCTGTGACTAGTCTCACTTGACCACCAGGAAGGAATGCAGGACCCTTTTAATAGACGAGTAGGAGCTTACTTCTTTATATTCCCCCTCTGAAGCCTTTGTTTGTGTGTAGTATAAAAATATCTCTAGAATTAGCGTTAATTTTTATTGCAAGGTTACAGTGTTGATTTGTGTGTGTGTGGTGAAGGATGTGTGCTTTGGTGAGGTGCTATGTGTGTTTGCATTATTATGTTTGCTGGTTGTGTTGTTGTGTGCATGGTTTTGAAAATAATCCACCATCTGTGCAGTCTCCCTCATACAATCAAGGAAACTGTTGCATGCAAATTAACTGTAGAATAAAGATGGTGATTGGTTGAAATACCTCTGATATCACAATGATCTAGGACTCTTGGTATAATATAGATAAACACCTTACTCTAGCTGTACAATGCATAGGTATATTTCACAAAGGCAAATTGTCTGAGAAATTAAAAATTGAATAGTAACAACAGACTGAAAATTCCAGAGATGATTCAATCTGTTGATACTCTGAACAAAAAGAGCTCTCAGCCATGTTTGTAGTTGTTTCCTTCACTTCACACTAACTCAAAAGACATTCTAGACTTCAGAGGGACACGGTAACAATCCTGGAATCTTATTGTATACATCTATAGACTCCCTTTTATTTTTCTTTTATTATAGCCCAGAAGTAGTGCTACCAATAACCATCTACAGTCACTATCCTATATAAACACAATATTTTTTACTGTAATTTGCCAGTCAGACAAATTACTTACAGAAATTCCTTATTTACTCATAGAAGATATTTATCCTTCTATCTACAATGTAATCTTTGCTTATCCTTGCACACAACTCCCTGCTGCTATAATGTGTGTTCTTCATTCTTTCTTCCACCCCCAGTATTTGTACAATATTCCCAGACATTTA
Organism: Sternotherus odoratus; assembly: GCA_032164245.1. Taxonomy (NCBI): domain Eukaryota; kingdom Metazoa; phylum Chordata; order Testudines; family Kinosternidae; genus Sternotherus; species Sternotherus odoratus. Next base: position 37,417,113 of record JAVMKO010000002.1, read on the forward strand.
TAAGACAGTAACATTCATATTTTATGACCAAAAGACTCATCCTTGTTCTCTATCCCCTTTAGGAAGAGAGAGAACTTATTGTTGTACAAGCCACATGGAATGGGTTAGAGCTGAAAAATATTTATGTAAGAGAGTTGTTACTTTGATAGAGCCTTAGGGAGCTAGCTGCTAGGGACCTCTCTTGTTTAGAAACTCACAGAGCTTTAGGCAGGAGAACATATAAATCTGAGGGTTCACAATGCGTTGAGGCATTCTGAAGCCAAACCTTGGGTTGGGGAATGGTCTTTTTGGAAATCTTGCAGAGAAGAATGTGCTTGTTCCCCCTCTCTTCATCTGTGGTAAATTTCCAAATACTGCATTTTGATCAAATGGACAACAGCAGAGAAAAAGAATACCAAGGGTTCAAGAAAACACAAGGAAGGACTACAGAAAAAATGCCAACAAAACGTTTGGCTAAAACCAAACTCTGTCACAGAAAGCTACAGCTGTGAGAACTGGATTAGGAAGAAAGGAGAATAAAGTATTTGGAAGGAAGCCAAAGGAAACAAAGTTTAGAAAGTGAAACAAGTCTCAAAGTTTAATACCAAATCATGTGAAACTCTCAAGCCTGTGCCAGGAAGAAAGAGGTGAAATTCCAAAAAGAAAAAGAAGACTGAAGAGGTACAATGTTTACAATACTCTATAATTTTTACTCGTTTGCTGTTTCATTCCACTTAATCATGTCTTCTGTACAAATCTGCACATCACAAATTCAATAACTATCCCCTCAAGGAGACTGAGAGATACTTGCCAAGGCAGAAAAGCTGAAATACTTCTTTTTAGTCAGGGAAAATTCCCTCTTTATTCCTCCCACTGGTTTTGCCTTCTAATATTTTTATATTTAACTGTTTTCTGTTAAGTCATTAAGATTTTTCTTAAATCTCTCTTCTCTGTCATTTCCATTCAGTTCTTTACAGTTTTCATTCCCCAGCTTATCCCATTATCATTACCCTATTCTAATGATCTTCCTAGCCATCTGAATTATCACACACACATTCCTTCCCCTTTCCCCACAGGACTTGGCCTCCTGTTTTGATCCACTGCTTGGCTTTTTAACCATCTCATTATGCTTTCATTTCTTTTGATACTTTTTTAAAATAGTGAATTTAATTAACAGAGAGGTACCAATTGTATAGTACTGGCTTATGAATGCTAGTAGTAATCCACAGATACACTTATCTCAAGACCACTAGGGGCAGACAGTTTCGACATACCATCCACCTCACCATGCCTCACCTTGGACATACCATTCCCAGATGTGAATGAGTTGATCTGACTCCATGTTCATCCAGTCCTTGGCCTCTCTGCAGCCAACACAAGTGGTAATTGTTGGAGCAGGTTTTGCACTGTAGTTACCTGACAATTAGGAAGAGCTAAGTCACAGGACAGCCATCAGATGTTAGCAGCTTTTAGACACTGCCAACCTGACCTGGTAACACAGAGATGAAGTGTCATGGATTCCATTGCCAATCCACCCATTTAATTAGTTCGAATCTCCCACCTCCATCTTTCTTTGTGTCTTCCCACTGGCCTTCTCATTCCTCACTCCAGTTTCTTCATACTTTTTGCTCAATCAACGTTTTTAATAATCCATGTCTAGACTCCACAAACTTCCAGTTCTCTCTTACTTTGTGTGTACTTCATGCTTTTTATTATTGCTTTTCCTTTTTATTATTTTAATTGCACTGTTAGTGTCCAGTGCTATGCTGATGTGGGCTAACATAAAACAGATCTTTGACCCAAGGTGTGTACAGTCCTTTGTATAATATATAGCAGTATTGGCCACTTTGCTTTATTAGCACTTCAGACTTCAATAATTTTCATTTGACGTTCCTGGATTTGTATAGTGATGACAGTCTCGGTATTTTAAGGCTAGTAAATGTTGCAATTACAAATCACATTTATGAATTTTTTTAATGTCTTGAAGACTGTCAAGAGGCAGACGTCTGAAGGGTGTGATTTCTTGACAGACTGTTTATGTACCAATGTGTAAAATTTCCCAGAAATCTGCTCTGCCATTTCTGTTGCCCGTGGGGTTGAGAAATTCAACAGCGCCTTATGTTTGTGGTTGTCTAATCGTCTTAAATGCAAGCTCGTCTGGTTGCACTGACTATCATCATGTTGTAAAGTGATTCATTGAAATTTCCTACAAAGAGAACAGGAGTTTAAAAATAAAAAAAAATCATCCCATGATTTCCTCTCTGAAAAACGGTGATTTGATTCGACAATTTTCAATGAAGGAAGGAACGAAAGAAGAAAGAAAGAAGTTTTGAAAATGGAGGAAAAAACTTGAATCAAAGTTTCCTATAACATATGGGGTTCAGAGAAGTATTTTGTGAAATAAATAAATCTATGGGCAAAATACTGCCCTTACTGTTTAAGAGCCATTCTGCTGGTAGATAGACAGTGGAGCGCTGCATTATTTGGCTGTGTGTTTGGTGCAGAGTCATTCCAATAAAGCAGGGCATGATCGTTAAAGGCAGATAGTTAAAACACATGTTGGGGGTCACATCACTTTCCTTCAGTGTTCGCATCCACATAGTGAATGCTACTGGCAGACCAAGCTCCACGTGGTCAGCTTGCATAGTTGCCAGTCCCATAGCTCTTTCTAGCCTAGGTTGGAATTGGAGATGGTCAAAAAAATTCCAGTGACATTTTTTTTCACCAAAACTTTCTGATTTGTCAAAACGTAAATGTTTTGTGAAGACAGATCAATTTTGATGAAGGTCCGATGGAACCCAGACCTGGGTCCAAGCGAAACCTGCCTTGGCTTATTGGCAGCTTGCCCACCAGACCACTTTGGAGTTGGGGACTCCAGAGTCTCCAGGGTCTGCATCTCAGGGGTACCCTGGCAGGCACATTGTCTCACAACCATAATCCCACCCCCTTTAGTAGAGAATTTTGAAATATTTGGTTTTCATTGTGAATCAGAATGAAACCAAATTTTGAAATATCAAAATCCTCTGTAAAACAGAATTACCTTTCTCTGTCCAGCTCTGCTTGGAATTCTGCTCTCTTACCATGCAAGGAAGAAGATGCTGTCCATGTCCTTCCCCCTCATTACCTCTAAAGTTGTAATGAGATCACTGTTTTAATGTGTACAGAGTAATTCATTTCCAACTTATTTTGATTCTCTCCAACTTCTGCCCTTGGACACGGACTGTGACAGAAATGAGATATTTTATGCAAGGGAGACAGAGGGCAGAAAACAGAAAAAAATCAGGTGGCTAGACAGCACCAAAAAGGAAGTGCTATCTCAGATTACTAGAGGATGCTAATGGTAACATGGGGTGATCTAGGAAATAGCTTAACAGGCTCACGTGTGTCATGTTCAGATCAGCACTGAGTATTTACACCAGGAACAGGTCTGGCCCAATCACTGAAGCCCATATTAAAAGAAAGAGAGACAATTTATGCATAATTTTCAAAAAGGCCATGAGACACCAGTAATAAGTATCTGAGCTAGATATATTGAAACAGATAAAGTAGTAACCAGCATTTATATCAGGTACATTAAAAAATAAACCCTTCAATATTCACAGAGCCTTACACATATCTTAGTTATTGGCTATTCCATCACATTAACAACCCAATAATAGCTACTAACTGTAATACCATGAAAAAAGAGAAATAAATGTCGTCTTAGTGTCTCAGCAACTTCCTATTTTATGAAAAACACATATTTTAATATCTTCACTGAGTAGAGGGTAGTAAATTCTCTTGTACATTAATTTATATATCTTAGGCTAACAGTAAATCTTGGTTTTGAAATACAGGTATTTTCCAGTAGGTACAAAAGATTGGACAACCAAACTAAAATCTGGTTATACTATTTCACTGCTGCACACTACACAGTGTACTTAAGATAAACACTAAAGATAGAATTATCAGTATATATTTGTGTCATGAGTAGAGCTGAACAACCAATTCAATTAAACTTAGATTAGTTAATTTCCTGCAGCTCTGTTAAGAGCTCTATAAGTGTTAAGTAGTACTATTACTTAAAATGTAATAGAACTAAAATACTGTTATTTATATGCCTTTTAGATCTTGGTTTGGAGCTATTTGCATTCACCTTCATGTCCAGCTTAGTCAGAAGAAGAAATCTATACTCCAGAACCTGCTTTACTTTTTGGGGTGGGGGGATAGCTCAGTGGTTTGAGCATTGGCCTGCTAAACCCAGGGTTGTGAGTTCAATCCTTGAGGGGGCCATTTAGGGATCTGGGACAAAAATAATCTGTCAGCAGTACTCAGTCCTGCTAGTGTAGGCAGGGGACTAGACTCGATGACCTTCAAGGTCTTTCCAGTTCTAGGAGATTGGTATATCTCCATTTTTTTTTTATTTTTTTTTTTAGGTACCTAGCCTATCTGCTAAAACCAAGATGTTTCAGAAAAGGGTAGTTGAAGTTTCAATCAATGTAGGGCAAAAATACATTTTAAATTAGTACAATAAAACATATACTATGGGATTCAGGATTGAAAATCATGAAACATTTTTGGTTGAAACCTACTGCACTTTGATTTGACAAAGACCATCTTCAGTGGGAAATAAAAGACATGTTTTGTCTATCAATCAATCATGCAGACGATCAATAGCTAGGTGTCTTTCACTACTTGACGAGCTGACAATACAGAAGACATGGTTGAAGTGGACCAAATGTTCACTTACTCATGTTTAATGTAAATGTACCTTATGGATTGTTGAACTTTCTAGGGACTACTGCTATGATGATTAATTGCTACTGAATGCCAATGAAGGAGTGAGGTGAATATACACTATGATGTATTTAAGTGATGACTGATTGGATTTAAACACTAGCTGTCAGAAGAGTACTTACCCCATGCACATCAAGTCCATAAATATGCACAGAACTGTTCATTGTCTCCCTGTGTGTCTCTCTGACCTTTTAAATTGAGCAGCAACAGGGAAAGAACTGGCCCTTTATAATTGTACTGCTAAAGTAAATCCATTCCTTAGAAAGCACATCACCTTTCATGACAGGTTATAATTAAACATTGATGATCAGTGTATAATTGCATGACACAGTGTCACTTCCTGGTTCATCCTTTTTTTTTTTTTCTTCAGAAAAAGTTATATTTTAGCAAATTAGAGTAATATAGAAAATGCTTAGAGACTGATACAAGAAAAAGCCATTTTGTTCAACAAAGTTATAAAATATAGAGGAGAGAAAGTGGTCAAATGGGTTAGGAATAAATAAAAGAAAGAAATATCATTGCCAACTTAAGAAAATGAGACCACTACTATCCCTTGAAGAGATGGAGTGAAATAAAATGAAACAACAAACTCCTGGAAAGCACTAAGGCCATGATCCTCAAAGGTATTTAGGGCCTAAATCCCAAACTAGCTAACAAATTCGATTGGCTAAAGGAAATAAGTGCTGACCAAATAAAGAAAACTACCCAAGATTTGGATCTGACTGGGGAGAGAAAAAACAAAGTGTGAAGCAGTGTGTGAAGTACAGTGGATCTGGAAGACAGAATGTAGCAGGCAGAGTTGAACTCGGAGCCAGCTCAGAATAAAAAGTATGAGCGGGAGCTGTTGCTGTTTTTGTCAGTGCAAGTGAACATTCAAACTTCTGTCAATCTAGCTTCGTTCACTGCACCCATCTGGGTAGTATGTGGGTACCTCACAGGCCTCCTGCTAACTAGCCTCTAACTACTTCAGTATGATTGATAGGATAATGAGTTCTAAGGACACACCTACATTGATTGATAGGATAATGAGTTCTAAGGGCACACCTACATTGTTCCACAGCTCGGACTACTGGGGGAGGGGGAGGGAATAGCTGTGCGCCCCTAAGGGCTGGGCAGTAACTCCCTGGTGTAGATGCTGTAAGTGTGAACTGAAAGGCTCCTAGTTTGTATTAACACAGTCCTCATCCAACAGGGCTACATTAATGCAATGTCAGAGGTAGGGCTGTCAAATGATGAAAAAAATTAATCGTGAGATTAAAAAAATAGTCGTGATTAATCATAGTTTTAATCGCACTGTAAAACAATAACCGTATTCCATTTAAATATTTTTGGATGTTTTCTACATTTTCAAATCTATTGATTTTAGTTATAAGCCAGAATAGAAAGTGTACACTGCCCTGGCTCCCATGGGCTCCCCACCCCTCCTGGTCCTCACAGGCTCCCTGGGCTCCTCAACCTCCGTCACAAGCCCGGATGCCTCCTCCAGGGCTTAATTTGTATTTAAAGAGGTTTTGGGGCTCAGCCCCACTACTAGGCACCCAGCAACATTACCACCAGCAACAGCACAGAAGGAAGGAGCGCATGATACATGGTGTATTTCCACCCTCACGTCTGCCCTGCTGCTGCAGTTCATGGTGCCTGGCACTCAGTCTGTGACTCAAGGTTAGGGTCACCAGACAGCAAATGTTAAAAATCAGGACAGGGGTGGGGAGTAATGGGAACCTATCTAAGAAAAAGACCCAAAATTGGGACTGTCCCTATAGAATTGGGACATCTCATTACCTGAGGCAGGCTTCGTCCTGTTACATAGGGTCTGCATCTTGCCAGAGGCCAGGGCCATCCCGCAGCCCTCTGGACACTCACCCGGGTGCCATTTAAGATTCAGTGTGTGTGTGTTGGGGGATGAAACCTTTGTTGTGTGTGTGTGGGGGGGGAGTGTACGTGTGTGCTGGCGGTGAAGAGTGTATTGGGGGAAAGTGTATGTGTGCATTGGGGGAATTGTGTGTTGGGAGAGAGTATTGTGTGTGTTCAGGGGAATGTATGTGTGCGCGCATTGGGAGAGGGAGCCTTTATTGTGGGGGAGTGCACGTGTGTGCTGGGGGTTAATTGTGTGTTGGGAGGGAGAGTGTAGTGTGTTTGGTGGGAAAGTGTATATGTATGTATTGGGAGGAATGTGTGTATGTTGGGGTGGGAGGAAGTGTGTGTGTTGGGGGAGCGCTGTCTCTTTAAGCAGAACATTCAGGAGCCTGAACACTTTTGCAGCCAGCAGCAGTTGCTGTCAGCAGCATTCACTCCTGAGCCAGCAGCAGACAGGCTCCCCCTGTTCCCTGAGCCCAGATCAGCAGCAACTGGGTACATGGGTGGGGGGCGTGGGACACCCCAACATCAACCCCCTCACACCCACTCTGCACAGCAGCCAGAAGGCAGGCCCCTGGTCCAGAACAGCTTGGCCAAGGGCAGCTCCATGGGGTGGGGGGAGGAGATGGGAGCAGCAGTGGAGCAGGGCTCTGAGGAGAGGGGCACCCTGTCCAGCAGGCACACAGCAGTGACCCTGAGCATGGCCCCCCAGGCGGTGGCCCCCCTCACACCTCTAAGTCTGGCCCTGTCCAGCAGGGAAAGGATGGTACATCTGGCGGGGGTCGGGCTCCTCTCTCCCCCCAGAAGGTGTTTAACTGGGTCTCCCAAACTGCCTGCAGACTACAGGACAGGATGATGACTGATTAGTGCAGGGGGAGAGACGTTTCCCTGCCCTTACCCCTCCCCTCATGTAAAACAAATCAATAGATTATCCTGAGGGAGGGGGCACGAGACCAGCTCCCAGGAGGTGGGAGACATTTCAATAATCTGGTCTGGATATTACGGTGTTACTTGTCCCGCCTGCCTCCTGCTTGCTACTGCAGCCGGTGCCTTTCTCCCCGCATGGCCACCGCCAAGTCCCGTCTCCAGAGGTGTGCAATTAACACCTGTTAAAAAAAATAACGTGTTAATTTGTTTTGAGTTAATCACATGCGTTAACTGCGATTAATTGAAAGCCCTAATAAGAACCTTTTAGCTCATGCCCGTAGCATCCACACAGGGGAGTTACAGCGCAGTGATTTGTCTGAATAGCATGGCAGTGTAGACATGCCCTCACCTTGTGCCTTTCAGAACCAATGCAAAACTCATCTCTTTCATTTTGCTTTCTGTAAAAAGTTCTTCACACACACAGACTACAAAGTAATCGAGCTATTTCTCTTACAGGCAGTCATTCTATTTTAAACACTTGGGAGATACTCAGATATTACTGTAATGGGGGCCACACAAGTACCCAGATAAACAGATTAGACAAAATTACCTGCCATTCAAATTGGCAGATTTACTGGCTGTGAGAAGCCATACAACACTCACATCCTACGCTGCTACCAGTAAAAAAGCCAGTGATTAGACAAATTTACCATTCTTAGTCCAATACCAATGTCCACAGTATTTCCCTCAAGAGTACTCAGAATAGAGCGTAAGGGTACTACCTCCAATACTGTGGTAACTGATGAGTTTTTACTGTATAAGGTACAGAAGTCCTTGTAGAAATCAGGACTAAATGTAGGAATCAGGACTAAAATTTTGATGCCAGTACTGCAAATTTAGGAAAAGCACCAAACTATCTCGAATGATCCAAAAATATTAAATTTATGGACGTGCAGAGTCAGATCTTCAGTTGATATAAACCAGCATAGCACCACCAAAACCTATTTACACCAGGTGATGAGCTAGTCCACAATTCAGGGGTGTGGTTTCACACTGGATGGCAGAAGAACATGCTATTGTGATGATTCATTTCCAGGTGTTTCACTTGTGAAGATTACACCAATTTCTTGCTAACACTATGAATTTCCACTCAATCCCAGTGGAATGCTTACAAATATGAAAGTGTGGCTATAACTTCCCATTTGTGCCACAGTTAGGGTGAACAGATGTCCTGATTTTATAGGGACAGTCCCGATTTTTGGGTCTCTCTCTTCTAAAGGCTCCTATTACCCCCTACCCCGTCCCGATTTTTCACATTTGCTGTCTGGTCACCCTAGCCACAGTTATTGTTGTAAATATAACCCCGGTAGGCACAGTTCAAAAAGTCTCCACTATTTAAAAAGAAAAAGATCTGGAAAACAATGAATCCATAATATTTAAATTTTTCAATATGTAAAATGACCAAAATATTTATGTTTAGATAATGACTATGATGCAAGCCGTTGTGTAGAAGTAAAACTTGGCGGCCCATTGGCTGTTGCAAAGGGTAATCACAGACAGTCATGTTATTCACTGCCTTGTATACCTGTGAAACGTAAAGCATGAGTGACAGCAATGAATAAAGTAGTGAAAATCAACAGTGTTGGTGTTAGGCAAAACAATATCAATGGTACTATCAAAACAGAGCTGATCAGAAATGCTGAAAAATTGTCAATTTTTTCATGATTTTTTAAATTGAAATTTCAAAGTTTTTAAAATGTTCTACCTTTCTATAAGCAGTTCAGAAATGGTGGGGGGGAGGAGAATGGAGGTGAAAAAATTTAAAAAAGTTCATAAAAGATTTTGTTGAAAATTTTCAACCAGAGTTAAAAGTACTATTTTTATTAAATATATAAAATAGCAAAACCGTTAAAATAGAACTCTTGTGCTTTTGGAAAAGAACTGACAAGCACTTATTCCTTTTATGGGGCTAATCTGGACATGGATAACGCACCAGTAAAGTTGCTATAAAAATCAAGACTTCTCACTATAGGATTATTTTCCCCGAGCATCACAACTAGCCTTCTGAAATGTTGCCGAAGAAATCCACATCAGCAGAGGGAGAAGGTTGTTGTTGTTTTTTTAAAAAAATGTTGACCTGACTGGCATCTGCTGAGCCAGATGCAGCAGATGTTAGTAGAGTCAGCTTTTTTCCTGTCCCATTTTCTCTTTCTTTTTGCTAAAATGTTTGCTACTCCAGCATTTTGTGGAGATATTCATTTTGCCATAGTTTCCTTTACAACTCTAGTTAAACACCTCTAACTTTGATCTACTTTCCTTAGTACAGAAGTCATCTGAAGTCACTCTCTGTAAAACCAAATGACCATAGGAAGGCAAACGCATCTAACCTAGAGTTGGTTTGTTTCATAACAGAATAGAAATGTGAGATCCTGTTATTCACTCAATACGCTAAGAGGAACATCCCAACAATTGAGAGCAATGGGCTTTCACTGAAGGATTTTGTTAAGAGGTAGAATATTTCTAGGCTGACCATATGTCCTGTTTTGAACGGGACAGTCACGTTTTTTAATGTTTCTTAACCGTCCCGTCTTTTTGTCCAAAATATCAAGTTTGTCCCGTTTTTGGGGCAGGACTCAAAACAGGACTCATAAAACATGGAGTCATAAAACGTCCGCCTCTCCCCCCCCCCCCGGCCGCCACCGCCGGTGCGCTCGGCCCCCGGCTGCGGCTCCAGACCGCTCCGATCTGCCGCCTCCTCCAGCCCACCGCCCGCTGCCGCCTCCTCCTCCTCTCTATTCCTCCTTCCCTCCTTCTCTCCATCCCTCCCTTCTCTCCATCCCCCTTCTCCATCCCTCCCTTACTCCCTGCTCTCTCCCTCCGTCCGCTGCCTCCTCTCACTCCCTCCATCCCTTCTCTCTATCCCCTTCTCCATCCCTCCATCCCTTCCTTCCTCCCTTCTCTCTATCCCTCCATCCCTCTCTTCCTTCTATCCCCCTTCTCCATCCCTCCCTTCCTCCCTTCTCTCTCCCTCCGTCCACTGCCTCCTCTTCCATCTCCCTTCTCTCCATCCCTCCTTCTTGCTGTCCCTTGCCTCCTCCATCCCCCCTGCTCCCTACCCCATCTCTTCTCTCATCCATCCATCCTCTCCCTTTCTCACCTTCGTGCCTTCTCTCCCTCCGTCCCCTCCATCATCTTCATCCCTCATCCCCCCTTCTCTCTCTCTCCATCCTCTTCATCCCCCATCCCTGTTCTGCTTATTCCTCCATCCATCCCCCCCGACCCCCCTCTGCCTTCCCCCCGCCGGGTGCTGGGGGGCCCAGGTGGGGCCATGCCCCCCACACACACACACCCTGTCCCGTTTTTGCCCTCCCAATGTCCCCTTTTTGTCTAAGGGAAATATGGTCAGCCTAAATATTTCTGGGTTTAAAATTTTTATGTAATTCAGTGACATCAACATTAAGGGACAGATTTTCATAAGAGGTCACAGTCACCACAATTGGGGCTAGATTTTCAAATAAACTCAGCTTCGATTACAGCACTTAATGAATTGGCCTGATTTTCAGAAATGCTGAGCAGCCAACAGGTTGTGGTGCTCTCAAGGAGGGCTGCCGGATGCTGAGCTGTTTGGAAAATGTGGTCCTAAAAAATGTCAGAATGAGGCTCTTTGGAAAGCAGTATATAGCAGTTTTCCTATGTATACAAGCCTTACCCCTTGAAAGTCATTCTCTTTTCCCACAGTTTATACAGGAGATTGTTTCTGAGCAGTACATTAACATCAGTCCTATTCACTTCCTCATGTTTTTTAAAATCAAATCTTCTCCCAACATCCATGAACCCCTCCCAGCCATCCCAGTCACCACCAGCCTATAGGAACTACACATCATGCATCCAGTATAAGCCACCACAAGCTGCAGTGTACAATTTTGTTTGATACTTAATATACGAAGCAAGGGCTTGCTCTTGAGCATAACACAGTGTGAATCCATAATGTCTTCATATTTCTAATGTTTTGCTTCCAGTCAACTCTGAGCAGCTCCACTTCCCACCTCTCCAGATATGGCCAGGTTATGCTTTCCCTGATCCTGACACCCGTGCATTGCACGGCAATTTTTCTTTGACATAATTCTGTCAATAGCAATGTCTAGAATCACAGAGAGATAATGTGTCCTCTAGTCCTAACTATTTCCCAGCCTTGTCTACATACAGTACACACCTTGCTCAAGGTGGGGAGCACTGCAGTAGGCCACAGTATTGCACAAAGCAGAGTAAGCAACAGATGAACATGATGAATAAGGACTTCACCACAATCTCACATAGAGAGGTCTAGGCACAAACAGATGCATGTGCAAATCCATGTGTGAATGGGTAGACTAGTTGACTGAGTGTGCAAATATCCAACTTGCACATAAAGGTACTCACATTTTAACAGATTGTGACAAGGTGGCTCCTCGGCTCCCCTGACTCAAGTCCTTTGGGGTTCTGGCACGGCACTGGCACCCTGACCAGGCTGCACCAGACCCAGTTTTTCTGCTGCTCCTTAGCAGCTCGCTCCCTTTCTCTCCCTCTCAGGGTCAGGCTCCTGCAGGCTAGGAAAGCTAGGTGCCCCCTGGAGGGACCCTTTGTTCTCTTCCCCTGCTTGCCAGCAGCCTCTCCGTCCCTGATTCCTCCAACTCACTCCTCACACTCCTCTGCTTCCACCAAACTCACTCCTCTAACTCCCACTGCCTCCAAACTCACTCCTCAAACTCCCACGCCCCTCTCTGGGGAGGAGTCTCTTTTCAAGGGCTCTGACAGCCTCCTTAACTGGCCTCAGCTGGCCCTGCTTCTGGCTGTGGCAGCCTTGCTCAGCTGGACCCAATTCCCTTGTGGTAACCCTTCTAATTACAGGCCTTTCTGGCAGCTGTCTGCCCTGGGTCTACCACAGGATGTGTGTGTGTGCAAAGGAAGGTTTGCATGGGCCTCAGCCTTTATTTCTGAAACTATGTTTATTTTGAAAGCATATGAATAAGCTACACTCTATATACAAAAAATTAAAGGCTAATTTAGGGCTCTCTTCACACCTAACTTGCTAGAAGATAATTTACATGTTCATAACTGTTGCAGTTTCAGGGTTAACTGTACTTTTGGCCCCCTCTACTGGGCTTCCTCGAGGGCACCCATTTAAGGTTTTGGATTCCCAACCATCTCTTCACCTGGGGCGGAGACCCCTGTCTCTCTCCCTTCAGACCAGGGATTTAGGTTTGCAGTCCCATTGTGCCTAACTGCAATTTCCCAGCAGGTCTGACTGGAGTCCAGCATCTGCGGCTAACACTTTTTCCAGGGGTCATTGCATTGTACAACAGTCATCAACCAGCCTCCACAAAGCAAACTGTGTTCATTCATAGGGCAAAAGCACAACAGAGAAAACAAAACAAAAAACAATAAAGAAATATACACAGGCGCTAAAAGCTTACCAGAGTTTACCCCCAGCTCCAATGTAGGGCTTTGGAAGATGTCAGTCTTTCAAACCCCACAACTGTTTTTTCCCCCTTGGTTACAAGTTCATGAAACCAAATCAGGAAACAGAACCAACTGGACAGTTCAGCTGTTTCTTTATACACCTTGGGCCTTTCACGGCAGTCTTTGTGAACAGGTACTCATCTGTCAATGGCCCTCTCCTGATGGTGTAGCTTCAAAAGTCTGGGTTTTTGAATAATCACATTTGTAGAATTAGCATTACCCACTCCCCAGGAAACTCATTTAACATGTGTTGTCCCAAAGGTCCATGCCTTTCTGGTACATGTCAGTATAGTCAATTGAACTCATAACCCTTCCCAAGTCATAACAACTTCCATATCAGTTACTGTACATTTATTGTACAAATTTCAGAAAAGCCCAAAAGATACATGGCAGCAAATTCTCCCCTCAGATACACATTCACAACTTCCACTGAACTCAGTGGGAGTTTGCGTATGCATAACTACTTATTTTTCCCTTGTTAAGCTGTCCCCTAATGAAGGCCCCCTGGATTATTGCCAGGCAATACACTTCTCTAAGTACTCAAGTGCTATGACTTGCAGCCTTCTGAGCACATAACTGTTTAGAAATGTTTATTGGCACCCACAGACAAGCACTGACCTTAAGAAAACAAACACAAAATGATAAGCCTTCCAACATGAGAGGCCCAATATATAACCCTCCCATCCTTGCCCCCAAACAAACGCTCCAATCACATAAAACAAGCCAATACGTTTTCAGTGTGACTTTTAGATAGTTTGTCCTGCATATTATTTAGAGCTTTCTACTGAATAGCCAGTGCATTGAATTGTGACCAGAAATTTTAGGGTGGTTATAGTGCTGCCCATCACTGTAGTATCTGAGAATTAAGCAGAAAACAAACACAGAATATAGAGCACAGGCTTTTGAGAAAAGAGTTGATGCACTTCACACTTGCTAAACTATGGATCCTTTCCAAACACCTATCTATCCACCTACCTATACTAGGCTCTGATTCACAAAGGCATCCTTATCCAGGAAAGCAGTTGTGCTTCGGACAGATCTTTAGCTGGTGTAAATTAGCATTGCTCCATTGACTTCAATGGTGCTACACTGATTTATACCAGTTTAAGATCTATCCAATGTTATTAACTTTAAGCAGATTCTTACCTCCCATTGAGTGTTACACATGAAGTCAGTGGGACTTGAAACACATGCTTAAAGTTAAGCACCTGCTTACGTGATTTCCCGAATCAGGGGCTTATCTCTATACTCAGTACCATGATAATTAAATGCTATATCATAGTACTGAGAAGAGCAGACTTAAGAATGGGTCATGGTGGTAAGGATCACATTAGGGAGGGATACTCACAGCCATAGATTATACAGTTTACTATGTTCCATAGCTGCTACTGTACCTGCAAATCCAGCTGAAACCACTATTACCTCAATAGTAGTCACAACCAGCACATTATTTATCCAAATGTTTCACATTACAGCACCTACTGGCATCAGTTCCATCTTACCTGGGCAGAGGTTAAGATAGTTTTCTCCCCTCCATTTTCTTATCTCTCTTAGGCATTGAAAGACCACAGAAACCACAGTATCCTAGTTTGATGACAATGAGATACCATATATGTCCAAGTGTCTTTCAAACCAAGATGATTTACTATTTCCCCTACAGACTGCACATATAAAGTAACCAGGAGGGGGGACAAGATGGAATCCTGAACACATGAGCATCCATGAAGATGAAGAATGACGGCACCAAACCAGGTGCCTTCAGGATCTGCTATGAGATGAAGGAACAAATCCATTGAAGGGCCTCAACCCACCCATTCCTGCAAAACTTTGCAGCTAAGTCAGAGTCACAGAATCATAGAAATGTAAGGCTGAAAGGGACTTCAAGAAGCCTTCAACTCTAGTCCCTTATGGATAGGCAGGACCAAGTAAACCCAGATCATCCCTGACAGGTGTTTGTCCAACCTATTCTTAAAACCCTGCAGTTAAGGGGATTCCACAACCTCCATTGGAAGCCTATTTCAGAGCTTAACTACCCCAATAGTCAGAAAGTTTTTCCTAATATCTAACCTACATCTCCCTTGCTGTAAATTAAGCCCATTGCTTCTTGTCTTACCCTCAGCAGACATGGAGAACAACTGATTACCGTCCTCTTTGTCACATCCCTTAACATATTTGAAGACTGTTATCAGGACCTCCAGACCTGAGGAAGAGCTATATGAAGCTCAAAAACTTGTATCTTCTCCCCCAACAAGCATCAGTTCACTAAGAAACATTACCTCACCTGCCTTTCTGTCTCTCATATCCTGAGACCAACACAGTTATAAAAACACTGCAAAAACCAGGACAACCCCTCCCCCGCAATCCATCTTCTTTTCTCAAGACAAACGATTCCCATTTTTTTAAAAAACTGTCCTAAAGTGTGGTGCCCAGCAGTGGACACAGTACTCCAGCTGAGCCCTCACCAGCACCAAGTAGAGTGGGACAGTTACCTCTCTAGTCTTACATACAACACTCTTGTTAATGCACCCCAGAATATTAGCTTTTTTCACAGCTGCATCACATTGTTGACTTAGCTTGAATCTGTGATCCATTGTAACCCACAGATCTTTTTTAAACACTATTAGTGCCAGGTCAGTTATTCCCCTTTTATAGTTGTGCATTTGTTTTTTCCTTACTAAATCTACTAAATCTTACTAATTTATCTTATCTAAATAAAATTTCATCTTCTTGATTTCAAATCAATTCTCCAATTTGTCCAGGCTGTTTTGAATTTTAATCCTGTCCCCCAGGGCTTGAAACCAATTCTAATCCTGTCCTACAGCTTCCACCAAAACCTTGTGGTCAGTGATATCAAAGGCAGCTGATAATCTATAGCAACAACAACAGGAAGGACATTTTGCCAGTATAAATCTCATAAATGAGATAATCATCGACAGTAAGCAATAATACTTACTGGAGCATACCCCATGTCTGAAGTTTGACTCAAGGTGTGATGACTGGAACTGTTCAAACACTATTCTCTCACCAACTTCCCCCTACCTGTTAGAGTAGAGACTGGGTGAAAAATGACAAAGTTGTTAATATCAAAAGGTGTCTCCTTGACCCCAGACCTGACCATGCTCCCCACCAGTAGGCAGCATTAGGGAATCACATGGCCTTAGTAGTATACTCAAGGGCACTGCAGAAGCGTAGCAGAGGTAAGCATTTACATGGCAAAGCACATTGCCTAGCAACAGCTCGGGGGCTCCCCAATGGCTGCCAGCTCATGAAAATTACTTGGAGCAAATGGAATTTGAAATGGAAATGCTTGGAATATTCTATGTGCAGCACTTTCAAGTTGTAAAATAGGTTCACAAAAAGCCTTAATGTACATGATTCTCCCATAAAATAAGTTACAGAAAACCAGAGTTCGGCAAGATGTATTATCTGGTGATTTAACAATAACTAAAAGAAACGTACTGTGTAAACATAATGAACATTTAAGTATCTAATATTAAATTTCCTTTCCTGATTGTTAAAGAAGTAGTAGGGGAGGGTGGAAATTGATTTACAGCCTTTGGGCCAAGCCCTAAAGACCTTACTCACAATTTAATAAGTTATTATTGAGACAAAATTCCATTGAGTTCCGTGGGAGTATTGCGTGAATAAGGACTATAAAAAACTTACCCTGGACTTCCATATTTGTCTCTTTCCCATTAGACTCCAAAGTGAATAGTTTAAAAAATGATGGTACTTGATTGCATGAAGGTGGAAGTCAGTTTTGATGGTCCTTTTACATAGCAAGAGGTTCGCTCTATATTCATGGTGATCATTTAGAAATGGACTTAGACAAATGCAAGCAACTTTAATTTTGTAAGTCCTCCCTAATTGCTCCTCCCCTGAATTCACATTGTTGCACCATGAACTTAAACTTAAGGAGTGTAAAATGCTATCGTCATGGCGTCCCTTGCACATGGTAAGGTCCCACAAAACATTTACACAGACCGATAAAGAAATCTTTATGAGGGTTGGCAAAAAAAAAGAAGTGAGAACACTAAAGGAAGACAAATATTACACTTGGCCTGTAGCCATACTATTTCAGGATGTGATTTCAGAGCCTAGACAGAGTCAGTGCTGGTTAGTTGTTGGATAGGAAGCTCCAAGGAAAATCCAGCTGCTGAAAGAAATTGTGTTGTCGATGGACAAAATTTGTAGCATTAACCAATATTAATATGTAATGTACATTGAAAGATGTAACATTTCTTACTTGAATGTTCTTATAATTTTCTAAAAGAGTTCCTGCTCAGATATATCTAGATACTATTAATGGACGTGATTCCATGTTGCGCCTCTCAGGAGGCACTTCCCTGGAGTCAACAAAAAGGTGGCTTTATATCACCCAGAAGCCAAGTTGTTAAGGGAGATGGCGGAGCTCTTGGTCATAAGTTTGGGGAGATTTGGGGGGTGTTCTCCAATGAGCCATTGTGATCAGTTTACAATCATTCTGTTGCCAATGCAGTGTAAAGATGCCATATGGGGGCATAGAATGTGACCCACTCTTTCTAAGTGCAATTTAGGAGAAAACTCACCATTAAATACATCAATATAAAACCCTGAACGTTAACACAAGTCATCATTACAAACAGCTCTCACCACCCAATTTACATATGCATCCCACACCCATTAAACAGGAGCATTTTAGTGACCCTTTTTCAAAACACGCATAGTAAACACAAAGTGGGGATGAACTTCATTAATTTATTCTCTCAAAATGATACCAACTCCTCCCACCATAGGCTCTACAAAACAAAACAAAAAGATTTTCTACTGGGATTGGTGATATTGGGAGCCCAGCTTGAGACATCTTGAAGGGGCTTGATTTTCAGAGTCCTGAGTGCACACCCTCACAAAATCAGGATCCATTAAGGTGTCTCAAACTGGGCATCCAAAAATTGATGAACCCAAAGTCACATTCATAAATCATCCTTCAGACGTACATTGTAAAAAGTTCACTTGCTCATGTTCACTCACTCATCTTCATAAACAGGCTGTGAAAAGTCTGGCCTTTCATACAACCCTATATAAGCCACAAAATCAAAAGTGCTTTAACAATTCAGGACTATAGATATAGGTATTTGCTAGGTAAGGTATAGATATATGTTAAGTCAGTAACACAATAAGACTACAAGCCTCAAGGCCTATAAGACAATATCTTAGCTAAACTAATCAAGGCATAAGGCCAAAAAGTCTTACTATAAGCAGCGAATCAGAAGTAACCTCAGATCATAAAATATTACAAGCTAGAATACTGTAATAAATGGGTATGTCTAAGCTGCTAGCAGGTAACTATAATATGCCAATTTATACCAACTTGAGATGTTTTAAGTTAGGAACTTGAGCAGATATCCAGCCACAAGAATACCATGATAACAAATGGATGCATATGTTAATAAACTTGCATAAAAGGTCTAGTAACCTATGGGAGAAGGGAACCCCAACATTAGTAGGATGAGGAAATACACATAAGGAAAAGGGGCTGAAACCCCCTACTGGATACTTAATAGGCAGAGGGGGCATCACCGTAACACATTATAAAAGCTGAATCCTGGCCTGCGTCCCTTGGGAAATGCCAGGAAGATGATGACTGGTGGTGATGATGATGATGGGAAGGGTGATGATGAAGATGACGACTAACACTTTGTGATTTTCCACAAAGAATGGTTATGAGTATGTGGAGGCTCAGAGACACATTTTATGTGATCCCTACCTTCCATGCTGGTTTGAAGGGTTTGTGATTTTGCTAACTGTGCTAATAAAAATATTACAAGGACAAAATGTCTTTCCTAAATGTAAATGCCTCTTGTGTACACTGACGTCCTCATAATAACTCAAACACTTCTGGATCTGGTCACAGGGTAGAACCCTGCCAAACTACAGAGAGTTAATTAACATATATATTTAATCAGTAAAGCTAATACACGATCAATAGACCAGGCAACAGCAATATCTAATCAAATCTATCTCTATGTACAGAGAATATAAATACATGCAAATTGAAATCCTCTTATTTTCTGAGAAAAATAATTCCATGTACCCCAATTAGACAAACATGATTTGAGACAAAGGTAGTATGAACACAGACTGTTATGCCAGGTGATAAAACTATGTCCATTATATTAAAATATGTTCATGTCATCAAGCATCAACCCTGATACTAGAGACTAAATTAGATCTATCTATACATACACATATACTTACATATAAAAAGGAACCAAATTTATGTCAAAATGTATAAAAGGGTCCAATGTCCATTAAAGTTATAGAAAAGACAAATGTAAGCGGAATCAAGCTCTAAAGTAGTAGCGCAGGAGCAAAACTGATTTTCTTCAAGTGCTAGTTTTTGAAAATGTTTCTTTTTAATGGTACTCCCTGAAGTTGAGTGTTTAGGTGCTGTAGGAGTTGTTTATGTAACCTTGCCTTCTGATTTGCTTCGTTTGGGATTTTCCAAGGCTCATGCTAAGCCCATTGATTAGCTTCTGTTATGGGCTCTGTGCCCAATCTACAAAGGATTTGAGTCTGTTACTGCCCCCTGCTAGGGTGACTGACTCTTTAGCTCACGCTCTGGGTTTTAGCTCTGGAGGCTTCTAGTTCAATGCCCAGTGTCAAGCCAAGATGGTGATCTAGTAGATGTCTTCTCTTGCATTGTACCTAGCAAACTTAACTCTAACTAAATGATGTCTTTTGTTTTTGTAATAAAATCTGGGATCTAACATGATGCCATACTCCTGCTCTATATACTGACCACAAAACATGTGAACATGAGTTACAATTTTTCTCTGCTATGTGAGGAGAAGCATCCTCCCTAGAGTTACTATGATTGTTTCACCGACTCCCTGGCCAACCCAGCTCCCATTCTTAGTCACCAGCATAGTTCACAGTGCATATATCCAGTCCTTAGCAATTCCTTATGGCCTGATTCCCTGGCTCCAGCCCTGCTTCAGATCTCAAGTACTTCTGGTTTCCCATCTCCAATCTTGAGTCACAGCTCCAGCCCCATTCCTGATTTCTTCCACATAATAAATCCACTCTCTTTGCTCTGCAAAGGTCTGCAAAAATCAAAAGAGAAGGAGGGCAGCCCAACTTTGTTGGACCATCCAGTGCAAGGCCTGATGCAGCAGGGCTCCCTCCTTTCATATGTTGACTGAAGATCCCTAGAATGAACTGAACTGAATGTAGTGACTCAAGCCCACCTTTAGAATGGCCTGTGATCTGATCTATTATAAAACTCAAAAACTGAGATTTGGGTTGTGTTTGAGTGGCTTCCTTATTTATTCGTCCCAGCTTGCCCATCCCTAATCAAAATAAAGTCAGGTGAATCGCAGAAGCACAGCATAGTACACTTCCATATTTCTTTCAGACTAACTCAGCTCAATCTTGGGAAGATCTATTAAGTTGTAAGAACAGTTTGCCTAGCCCAGAGAACAGTAAGACCCCTTGAGAAACCAGAATCAGGGTGACTAGGAAGTCACCAACACTAAGCCTTGATCTACACTGCCGCTTAAATCAATGAAAGTTATATCACTCAGGGGTGTGAAAAAACTGCCCCCCTTCATCCCTCTCCAATGTAAGCTATGGAGCAATGTGAGCTCCATAGCTTACATTGACCTAACACGGTGTCTTACATAGGCTATGTTGGCAGGAGATGCTCTCCCACTGACTTAGCTTCTGCCTCTTGGGCAGGTGGAGTATTGAAGTCAACAAGAGCGCTCTGCTATCAACTTATCAAGTCTTCACCAAACCCGCTAAATTGACACCACTGCATCAATCGCAACAGTGCCGATTTAACGTGCCAGTGTAGACAAACCCAAACACCTACAATTCATTAGGTCTCTGGCAGCAAAAAAGTGTCAACAGCTATCCATGCAAATGAACAGTTACCAATAACGGAGAGAAAACATTCTAAAAAGAATTGCAACCATTAGCAAAAATGGCCTCGGATCCCTGATCAAACCACAAAGGATCACGTGACTTTTCTGAGGTTAATCACTTCTGTTATCATAAATTCCTCTCGTTTGTTAAAGCCAATATTCCTGTGTTACTTTTTCACTGACTATGCCCTTCTCTATGTTTCAAACCTCATTGACCTCAATTTCAACTACAAGCTACATTTACTGTCCTCCAGGTCCACCCTATTTTCTGCTCCTAGGGCTTAAAAAACATTGCCAAGGCAAAGTCTATTATCTGGCTCAACAGTTTCCCAGATTGATTCAATACGCAGCAATAAAGATGGGATATCTAGGCATAAAATTGGTATTTTGCCATTAAACATCTTACAGTATTATTTGCTTTATATAGTTTTAATTTGTGTTGTAAATAAGCCATAATTCCTGGAATGGTTATTAGATGAATTATTTTAAGGGAGAGTAGTTACTGCACTATTTAGAAGTACCTTAGGCTCCTCCCACATAGAATCACTATTAAAAATGCAGTTCCTCTATATACTAGAACAGCAAATTTTCACTTTATCCTTCCCTCAACTAAAGAAGCAAATTTCTCTTTCTGTTGCAATACGTGTCCTGGGTCAGGTACTAAACAAGTTCTCTCTCTGTTCTTTTGATATTCATTTACTTAATCAAAACCAGCTGTTTTCTCCTAAGAGGAGCCTGGGAAATAAATATTGTTTAGTTCATCTTTTCCCAAGCCGGTACATTCTTTAGCGGAGAACTGACTGATCCCTTGAATGATTTACATCCCGGTTTATTCCAAAAAGGTTTTATGGTTTCTCATCTTTTTCTTCTTTGTATTGCAAAAGGTTTTCAGAGGAGCAAAATACTCACCTTTCAGGCAGGAGTTGTTAAGTATATTTCTTTTCCAACGGGACATTTTAAAGATTAGGAACATAATTTTCACAGCCCTTTGTTTGTGATAAATTTGAAAGAAAAAATGCTCTGATAAATTTGCTCTATTATATGTTTCCCACTATAGGTTTTTTTTTTTATCTCCTCAGACAACATTTAATCCAAATCCATTTACTACAAGCTGCAGGACCAAATTCCAGATTTGTATGTGCTTGTGCAACCCCACTGACTCTAGTAAAGTTTCACAGGTGCAAATCAATGCAGTATTTGGTCCAGGAACTTCATATTACAGTAGCACAAGACCTCTGCTACAGAAAGCATTGCACAGTGTATAGGCATTATTCTCTTTGTCTGACATCTTTAGGGAATTTGATATCTCTGTTTGCCAGAAGCTAGGAATGGGCAAGAGGGGACAGATCACTTGATGATTACATGTTTGGTTCATCTCCTCTGGGGCACTTGGCATTGGGTACTGTTAGAAGGGATACTGGGCTAGATGGACCTTTGGTCTGACTCAGTATGGCCCTTCTTTTAAGTGTTGATGTGCACTAATAAACATTATGGAGAGTGTCTGGGCCAGTCTGTCACATTAGCAACTAGGACATGAAAAGCTAACCTAGATGGTGGAGCACATTATTAGCATGTTTTCTGGTTAAATAAGACACTGGGGCAGCTAGAGTGGTAAAATGGGCAATACACTTTTTATACCATGCAATAAATAAGAATGCTGATGTGTTGACTGAAACAGGCACTTCCTCATATCTCATATTTTGCATACTCCTGTTTCCACGACTCCTCCCTCCTACTACATATTCTGGATACTTGACCATCTGCTTAAGTAAAGCACTTGTGGAAGGAAATAAACAGCGTGAAGGTTTTTTAATATGCAAACTGCCTGATGGCAGGAGGTTAACACTCTCAAATGCTGTGGATATAGCATTTTTATTTTGTACTCCTTAATTTCAGTGGGTTTCATGATGTGGGAAGGGCTTGCATTTGCATGAATAAAAACATTGTGAAGTTGCTTCCTCAATTGTGATCCTTTTTCACTTGGTGGAAACACACTGAATGAATTTTTGTTCACAATAATTTTCTCAGTATAAGAAATTTATTTGCTGGCATTTCTAAGGTACTTGGCATAAGTATTTCAGCGCCTCACACTTGGGCAGCTGGTGAAGCTTTCCCTTGGGGAGGCTAGCCCCCTACCCTACCTCTTCCCATGGAGGCCACACCCCTGCTTGCTGCTCTGAGCCCACCCTCCCCCACCCTCCACCCCTGTCCATGGCCCTCACCAGGGTGGCAGGAGGAAGGTTCAGAGCTTGGCCCCGAATGGGATTGAGCTCCCAGCCCTGGCTGGCACCACAGTGGAGCTCTCGACCTGGCCATCGCTCCAAGCCCAGAGCCCCTGTCCCCCCTGGCTGGGGACCGCAGTGGCTGAGCTCCAGGTCTGGAGCCCCTCTCCTGTTCCGCCCCTTCTGTCCACGGCCGCAACCCATTTCACTGCTTCGTCCAAGGCCCTTCCCCTGTTCCACCCATAGCTCCGCCTCTTCCCCCAAGGCTCCACCCGCTAACTCCTTTCCACCCTCTCCTCCCCACATGACTGTGGCCCTGAGACCAGAAAATCTCTTTGCCCTGCCACAGCCATGAGGCTGCAGTGGGGAGCGAGAACTCCTCCAGACCTGGAGCCATGGCAGGGGGAGATTTTTTCCAAGGGCTCCAAATTATCTGGGGCTCCTGGGCACTAATCTACTACTGCCCTTCCCCCTGTGGCACAAGGTTTGGGGATGCTTATCCTCCCTCAGCCTCAATTATGTGCCACCCATGCCGTCATATAAGCCCTGTGAGGTAGGAATGTATTAATATCTCTATTTTACACAGCGGGGTACTGAGGCACAAACAGTTAAGTAGCTTGTCTAAGGTGTCACAGGATTTGTGGTAGAACCAGGAATATAACACAGCTCTCCTGTCTGTGTCACATATTCAACTACAACACCTCCCCAAAACTGTTACAAATGAATATCCACTTGCAGAAGTAGTGTTTGTTTCTCTTTTCAAGAGGGCTGCCACTCTATGAGACAAAACATATAGCATTAATAATAAATTACAAAAAAAATGTAAAAGAATAATCATAATGAATAATTTACAAGTAGTTCATGGGCATAATTACATTAGCCCTCTATGTGTCTGACATTTTATGATAAATCCTCTAAAGTTGATTTAGAGGAGACTAAGGGGGGATATGATAGAGGTATATAAAATTATGAGTGGTGTGGAGGAAGTAAATAAGGAAAAGTTATTTACTTGTTCCCAAAATAGAAGAACTAGGGGCCACTCAATGAAATTGGCGTGCAGCAGGTTTAAAACAAATAAAAGGAAGTTCTTCTTCACACAGCGCACAGTCAACCTGTGGAACTCCTTACCTGAGGAGGCTGTGAAGGCTAGGACTATAACAGGGTTTAAAAGAGAGCTGGATAAATTCATGGAGGCTAAGTCCATAAATGGCTATTAGCCGGGATGGGTAATGAATGGTGTCCCTAGCCTCTGTCTGTCAGAGGGGGGTGATGGATGGCAGGAGAGAGATCGCTCGATCATACCTGTTAGGTTCACTCACTCCGGGGCACCTGGCATTGGCCACTGTCGGTAGACAGGATGCTGGGCTAGATGGACCTTTGGTCTGACCCAGTATGGCCGTTCTTATGTTCTTATGTTCTTATGATTTGCAGAGCCTTTTTGTGGTAGAATTGACTTTTTAATATCATCAGGATCCAAGACCATACTATATTGCTATCTTTATTTCAATTGCCTTATTTCTCATACTTGTTACATTTTCCAGAAAACTTGATGCATTTCCAGTATCTGTGAAATATTATCCAAACAATAATTTAGCACAGATTTGAATGGCAACTAGGCGCTCAAACTCATGGATTTTAAGGTCAGAAGGCAGCATCGTGGTCATCTAGTCTGACCTTCTGCATATTTCATGCAACAGAACCTCACCCACCTGTAGTAGACCCCTAAGCCTGGCTGAGTTACTGAACTCTTCAAATCATGGTTTAAAGACTTCAAGTTACAGAAAATTCACCATTTACACTAGTTTAAACCTGCAAGTGACCCCTGCCGTAGCTGCCAAGAAAGGAGAAAAAAAACCCAGGCTCTCATCCAATCTGACCTGTGGGGAAATTCCTTCCTGACTCCAAATATGGTGATCAGTTAGACACTGAACTTGTAGGCAAGATCCACTAGGTAGATACCGGGAAAGAATTTTCTGTAGTAACTCATCTAGTGACCCATCTCCAACTGCCAGGGATTTTTGCTACTGGCAGTTGCTGATGGGCTGCATGCCATTGTAGGCAGTCCCATCATACCATCCCTTCCATAAACTTAGCAAGCTTGGACTTGAAGCTAGTTAGGCTTCTTTTCCCCAATGCTGCCCTTGGAAGACTGCTCCAGAACTTCACTCTGATGGTTAGAAACCTTCATCTAATTTCAAGCCTTAACTTGTTGATGGCCAGTTTATAGACATTTGTTCTTGTGTTCACTTTGGCACTTAACTTAAATAACTCTTCTCCCTCTCTAATATTTATCCCCCTGATGTTTTTATAGAGAGCTATCATATCTCCCCATAGCCTTCTTTTGGTTAGGATAAACAAGCCAAGCTCTTTGCATCTCCTCTCACAAGGTAGTTTTCCCATTCCTCAGATCATCCTAGGAGCCCTTTGCATCTGTTGAACTCATCTTTTTTAAATATGGGAGACCAGAACTGCACACAGTATTTGAGATGAGGTTTCACCAGTGCCTTATATAAGGGAAATACCATTTCCCTCTGTCTCTACTGGAAATACCTCTCAATGCATCCTAAGAATCCATAAGCCTTTTTCACAGCCACATCACATTGATATCAAGAATCAGAGAGGTAGCCGTGTTAGTCTGGAATAGCAGAGGTAACAAAGAGTCCTGTGGCACCTTAAAGACTAACTAAAGTATTGGAGCATAAGCTTTCGTGGGCAATACCCTCTTCGTCAGATCAGACAAAGTGGGTATTGCCCACGAAAGCTTATGCTCCAATACTTTAGTTAGTCTTTAAGGTGCCACAGGACTATCACATTGATAGTCATAGTCATCCTGTGATCACCCAATACACCCTCCTCCTCTATCACTTCCAACTGATACATCTCCAGTTTACAGCAAAAATTCTTGTTGTTAGACCCTAAATGTCTTGTACTTTTCACTACTAAATTTCATCCCATTTCTATTACTCCAATTTACAAGGTTGTCCAGATCATTTTGTATGATATTCTGGTCCACCTTCATATTGGCAATACTTCCCCATTTTGTACCATCCACAAATTTTATTAGCACATTCTCACTTTTTGTGCCAAGTTCAGTTATAAAAAATGTGAAATAAGATTGGCCCCACGACCAAGGCCTGATTTACTCTACTAGCAACCTCCCTCCAGCTTGACATTTCACCTTTCAGTATAACCTGTTGTTGTTGCCCCTTTAACCAGTTCCTTATCCACCTTTTGATTCTAATATTAATCCCATCTTCTCCAATTTAATTCATATTTTCCCATGTGAGACAGCATCAAATGCATTACTGAAATCCAGGTAGATTAATCTACTGCATTGCCTTTGTCTAAAAAAATCAGTTATCTTCTCAAAGAGAGATCAGATTGGTCTAGAACGATGTACTTTTTGTAAAACTATGTTGTATTTTATCATTTGCCAGTTACCATTCACCTCTATGTCCTTAACAACTCTTTCAAAATTTGTTCCAAGATTTTGCATACAATTGAGGTCAAACTAACAGGCCTGTAGTTTCTTGGATCACTTCCCTCCCCCCCCTTTCTTAAACATAGAACTATATTTGCAATTCTCCAGTCATTTCATGTTCAATTACTTTAATATTCTTGGATGGAGACTATCTGGGGCCCTGTAGCAGAGCAGTCACTCACCCCAGCAGCGCCTCCTGCTGGTCGTCTTGGGAATTAGCTGTTTCCAGCATCCGGAGCGCCCTCTGCCGGCCGATGTCCGCTCCTGCTCAGGCCCTGGGTCCCTCCCAGACCCCAGTGCCCACAAACTGAGGGTGCTGCACCCTTGCAGAAACCCTCCCCCCCCCAAGTCTTAGGGTCTCCCCTCCCTGGGGAACCCTGCACCCACTATCCCCAACTTGCCTCAGGCTTTGCCTCTGCTAGTCACCAGTTGCCTCCATGCACTGAGGCGGACTGTAGTATTAGGCTGCTCATCACAGGCAAGAAGGGTTGGCCAGCTGCTTCTACCAATCCCAGGGCTGCCCCAGTACCCTGTGGGATGGGCCTTCGCTAGGCTCAGCAGCCTGGGGCCCTCTCACTAGAGCTTTGCAGCTCCCCTGGCTCCCAGTTGCCTTGCCCTTGCCCTTGCCCTGTCCCAGTCCAGGTACCCTGTTTATGGCTCAAGGAGACTGACTAGTACCCCTGGGTTAGGCCCCCTATCAGGCCTTGCAGTCTGGGGCTCTCAGGCTAGAGCTCCCTAGCTCCCAGTTCCTAGCCCCAACCCTGCCCCAATCCAGGTACCTTGCTCACTGCCTCCCCACAGCTAGGCCCGTCTCCCTCTGCTTCCAGAGGAGACTGTGTGTCTTCCCCCCAGCCCTTGCCTCTCAGGCTTTTATACAGGCCTGTGTTTGGGGGCATTGGCCTCTCAGCTGAGCCTGCTACCCAATTAAGCCTGCTAGCAGGCTCCCAGCCACAACCCCGGTCCTGGGCTGCTACAAGCCCCTTCCCGGGGCTACCCCAGCCCCTTTTCGGGGGGGAGCGGGTGGTCACCCTGCTACAGCCCCCCTGATTTAATCCCATTAAGATATTTGAGTTTGACTTCCACCTCGGCTGTGATAATTTCTATCTCCACATCTTTATTCCCATTATTCAAAGTGCCACTAAACTCTTCATTAGCCTCATTAAAAATCAAGGAAAAGTATTTGTTTAGGTGTTGGGCCATGCCTAGATAATCTTTAATCTCCACCCCATCCCCAGTGCTTAGTGGTTCCCCTTCTTCTTTCCTTGTTTTCATCTTATATGTGGCTGTAGAACCTTTTACTATTGGTTTTAATTCACATTGCAAGGTCCAACTGTGCTTGGCTTTTAGCAGTTCTCACTTTACCCCTACACTTTCTGACCTCCAAGAGGTAGCTTTCCTTGCTGATCCATCGCATCTTCTATTCTTTGTAGGCTTTCTACTTTCTCTTAATCGCCTGCTTAAGGTGCTTGCTCATTCAACTTTGTCTGCAAACCTTCCCTATGATTTTTCCCCCTTGCTTGGGATGTAGGCTTCAGATAGCTTCTGAAACTTTGACTTAAAGTAAAAGCCTCATCCACATTCAGTTCCTTGAGTTCTTAAGTCCCATCCACTTCCCTAACTAAATTCTCTTAAGTTATTAAAGTTAGCTCTTTTGAATTCAAGGATCCTTGTTGCAGATCTATTTTTATTTATCCTTCCATTTAGTTTAAACTGACCTAACCCATGATCACTTGAACCCCGGTAATCCTCTACCACCAGTTCTTTCCAAGGTCCCCACTACTCATCAATACCAGGTGCTGGGTCCTGACTCAATATTAGACAATCATGTTTTTATCTCCAGTTTTCCTTTGTTGTGCATGAGCAGGAACTGCACAATTCCCATTTATTACATGTTATTATTCAGGTCTCCTTGGTTTCACCCTGAAACCTCCTATGGAATCTCTCTAGGCTACCAGAGTTTCCCTCCAAATATTATCAGGTGCTTTGATGATTATCTGCAAAGACACCTAAGCCATTCACTTGAGACAAAAAAACAAAACAAAAACATCTATCATTCATTCAGGAGTTAACTAACATGTAGGACTTACACCAATCTGTTCCAAAATGTATTTCAGTATAAAAATATTACAATGATATAGTCTGTAAATCAGCTAAATGAACTGTCAAGATGCAAAGCATTGTTTAAATGAATTTTAAGAGGAAGACTCACATACTGGTTTCATGTTTTGTAGGGCATATAGTTATTATGTCTCATCTACACTTGATCTACTGAACTGTACATATTGATGACTGCATGGGGAAGTAATAGATCCCACACCCCAACTTCATAGGCAGCCTACCCTTCTATCTGCTGCAGGCCTGGGAGAGTAAACTGGGGATATCTGCCTAGTATTTCACACATTGCAGGTGAGATGGGGGAGCCTTCACAGAAGGTGGTGTAGCTATCTGCTACTGCTATGGGCTAACAACATGGCTGTGCCCCAAGGCAGCGAGGAAGGATTCATGTCTCTATGAAGCAAACAGCCTGAACAGCACTATTAGAAACACAAAATATATTTAGATCCTTCTCTTCTGAATGTGGGATGAGTTTTCAAATGCCTTTAAAAAAGCCAAACAGTAACATTTTCTAGTAAGATTTCCTCTGGCACTAAGTCCTCATATGCCAAATTGCATCCTGTAGTGATATTTTACAGTCAAATTCTAA
This sequence comes from Sternotherus odoratus, assembly GCA_032164245.1. Taxonomy (NCBI): domain Eukaryota; kingdom Metazoa; phylum Chordata; order Testudines; family Kinosternidae; genus Sternotherus; species Sternotherus odoratus. Next base: position 37,446,405 of record JAVMKO010000002.1, read on the forward strand.
ACCCTTGAACACAGGGACTGCTAATGGAAATACTGACACAGCCTTAACTATAGGAGGACTTGGAAGTGCTGCTCTAATTACTCTAGCACTGTATAAATCACAGCTTTCTGCCTGCAATTTTTCAAGGCCCCATTGTGAATCCAAAACAGTTGGATATGTGGAGATGATAGAAAGCAAAGCCACAGAACACACCTGAGCTCCCATTTTCTCATGTTCAGTGATTATTAATGTGAGAAAGCCAGAATGATAGGAAGTGGCCAAAGTTCTAGCAGAATTTATAGCTCCCAGCTTCGTCTCTCAGCCTTCACCAGCTGTTATGCACCTGGAAGTGGAATACACAAACAGTCCTCTTCAATTCATCTCTTTTAGATTTGTTTCTTACGGAACTGAGGTGAAAGAGAGCTGCATAGCAAACATCTAAACATCCACCTGCAGATCACTAATTCCATATGGTAATGCTCTACTGTACTCCAAACAGCTTTCCAAACCCACGAGGCTTTTTAAGCTAGTCGAAGAAAAATAATTTTTACTTTTGCTAGATTTCATCTCAGATAAGTGTGGTGTTTGGGGTTTATTTTTCAGTGATTTACATATTTTTTACTCTGGTAGAGTAATCAAGGTGAAAGCTGTTCCTCATCTTAATCTTGCAAACATGTGGGTAACTTTTCTCACATAAGTAGTCTCACTGACTTCAGAGGTAAGTTGAGGGCACTCAGCACCACCTGAGGAGTTACTCCATATACTTTGAAAAAACAGTCTCTTGTGGCTCAGAGCCAAGAAGCAGATTTCTACAAGTCAGAGGACCCTGGCAGAACATTTCCAAAGGGGTCGAATGATTTTGGGTGCCTAACGTAAAGCATTTTAAAAGAAGCCATTTTCTAAAATGTGCACAGTCCCTGCCCTCTGTTTTTAGGCTCTCAAGCCGGGCAGCCAAAAAACAAGGCACCCCATATCTAGGCTGACCATACGTCCCGTTTTGAACGGGACAGTCCCGTTTTTTTAATGTTTTTTAACCATCCCGTCTTTTTGTCCAAAATATCAATTTTGTCCCGTTGTTGGGGCAGGACTCATAAAACAGGACTCATAAAACATGGAGTCATAAAACGTCCGTCCCTCCCTCCCCCCCCCCCCGGCCGCCACCGCCGGTGCGCTCGGCCCCCGGCTGCGGATCCAGACTGCTCTGCTCCGCCGTCAGCTTCAGCCCGCTGCCGGCCGGACGTTTTACGACTCATAATCGCATAACTGAATTTATGTGATTATGAGTCATAAAACCCGTCCGGCAGCCCCCCCGCCGGCGCGCTCGACCCCCGGCTGCGGCTCCGGACAGCTCCGATCTGCCGCCTCCTCCAGCCCACCGCATGCTGCCGCCTCCTCCTCTCTATTCCTCCTTCCCTCCTTCTCTCCATCCCTCCCTTCTCTCCATCCACCTTCTCCATCCCTCCCTTCCTCCCTGCTCTCTCCCTCCGTCCGCTGCCTCCTCTCACTCCCTCCATCCCTTCTCTCTATCCCCTTCTCCATCCCTCCATCCCTTCCTTCCTCCCTTCTCTCTATCCCTCCATCCCTCTCTTCCTTCTCTCTATCCCCCTTCTCCATCCCTCCCTTCCTCCCTTCTCTCTCTCCCTCCGTCCACTGCCTCCTCTTCCATCTCCCTTCTCTCCATCCCTCCTTCTCGCTGTCCCTTGCCTCCTCCATCCCCCCTGCTCCCTACCCCATCTCTTCTCTCATCCATCCATCCTCTCCCTTTCTCACCTTCGTGCCTTCTCTCCCTCCGTCCCCTCCATCATCTTCATCCCTCATCCTCCCTTCTCTCTCTCTCCCTCCATCCTCTTCATCCCCCATCCCTGTTCTGCTTATTCCTCCATCCATCCCCCCCCGACCCCCCTCTGCCTCCCCCCCGCCCGGTGCTGGGGGGCCCAGGTGGGGCCATGCCCCCCACACACACACCCTGTCCCGTTTTTGCCCTCCCAATGTCCCGTTTTTGTCTAAAGGAAATATGGTCAACCTACCCATATCACTAGTTACTTTTGAAAGTTTAGGCCAATGTGTTTGTCTCTGGAGAATTCTGAGTTCAATATACATAAAATCAAAACAAACTGATGAACATAAAAAAATATTCAGGTCAATATGAAATTATTCATTCAACTCTATATCCTGAAAAACATCAGGGTTGAGATCCTGACCCTATTGAAGTTAATGGCAAAACTCCCAATAACATCTGTGGGGCAAAGATCTCACCCCAGATGTTTTTGTCTTAATGAATATTTAAACACTGGCTGGTAGAAGATTTCTGTTTTACTAGCATTACAATTCATTTAAATTGAATGATCACAGGATCAAACACAAGTGGTAGAGTATATCTGATACAGTTCAAGAGAGATAACTATTGGAATAATGTGTTTTACTAGTCTGTTATGAGAAATACCCTGTTTCTTAGAAATCCTAATTTAAAAATCTCTCTTCATCTCATGCTCTCTACTGCTATCTATGTAATGGTCAAGGGCACAAGAAAACTGGGACCCAACACAATGCAATACCCTGTATCAAGCGGTTAACTGTTTACTGTTCTCCTCTTATCCAGTCAACTCACTAAATTCATTCTCATCTGTCATTGTGCTTGGTGGTCAGCAAATGAATAAACATTTAAGTCTTTATCCAATTCTTTTATTTTGTTCATGTGTGAGAATCATTAGAGATCAAACAAGCAGATGCAGATTTACTTTGAAGAATAAAGGAATCATTCCATTTAAACACACGGAATTCTATTTTTAGTCCATTGCCATTTACTAGTCTTAACATAGCCCTTATCTCTTCCTTACATATTCACGCTGTTCTTTGAACCAGGACTGGTGCTGCAGTTGAACTGATAAGAGGAGGCAGGGAAATAACAGTGTTCTGCAACCCATGCATCACAATTAAAAAGGTGACTTTTACCCAGAAGATTGTAACACTTTTACAGAGGTTTCTGGAAATGCTATTGCTTCAAAGCTCTGAACATATAAAATCTATGGACTTGAACTGAGTGGAAAGATGAATTAGCAGGCCCCAAGACTAACTTGCTCTAGTACAGTGAGTGAAGGGAAACACAGACCAAGCAGCAAAAGACACTGCCGCATGTAGCAAAGCAGGAAAATAACACAGAGGTAAGCTTCTGCCTCAATCCCATTAAGTTCAATAGCACTGAGGAACAGAATTTTGCTCATCATCTGTAAGGTGCACCTTCTTTTTTAAGTAATAGTAGTGCATGGATCTAAATATATAACAGAAGCAGAAGTGCACCTGGAGTTAAATGTCTGATGTGATGAGTGTGTCATCACATGCTAACGTTTCTTCTCCTGATGTATGATGTACCCATACAGTATAAGTACACACAACCTTCAACTGCTACATCTTTATTCCTGCATAAGAAACAAGTTTGCTCTTTTCCCACCTTATTACATACTGCAGTGTCTCTGAATGTGCTTATAATTATTTCATTAACAGAATGGTAAAATGGAATGTGGGCTTCTAAATGAGCTTAATGCAAATACAGAAACAAAGAAGTGGTGTGTGGGTATTTTAAAGAAATCCCTAGCCACTTGGTTATAGCCTTTTCATGCCTTATCTGAGATCTTGAAATCATTTATTTAATAAAATGACATCAGTGACTCAGCTTCTTTAATAGAGTTGTTTTCATTTATGTTGTATGCAGAAACAGTTCTGTTAATAGAAACCATATATAAATAAAGTAGCTCCAGAAAGGAATGTTGATTTGTATAAGAAACCCCTGGGCAATTAGGAACTAATGTCTGTAAAATATCCCATTGCCACAAGACACACACAAACTGATTGAAGACAGACATTTCTGTGAGAGAGGCCACAACTTTCTTGAGGACAGCGTTATAAATAGATGCTAAATAATAGTAGCCAGATGTTCAAAATAAATTGTCAAGCAAGGTTTTTGGTAAGCAAGTTGAGGAAAACAATCAAAGCAGTTGTTTCATGACATCAGACCAAATACTGAGACCTTTTAACCTAGTGTCAGGTGATGGTCATAGGTGAAGTGCCCTCTCCTATCAGAAAAGCCAACACTTCTTCCAGAAAGACCATTTCTCCCCAGTTGAACCAGCTTAGGTAAAAAGCTGAGTATCCAGGGCATTTTGCTATCACTGTACATAGGCTTGGAAGGATTAGATCTATTGGTAAATATTGATTTCACCACACACACACAAAAAATGACAAATTTATTTCCATTGGTAATAATCTCAATTTGTGGATCAGCAAAGTAAGCAAAAGGCTGCTTGTGAATATATTACAGTTTGTTTCAAGAATGTTTATTCTGTATACTTCGACATGTGATATTCACTATTTGTGTTTTAATGGTTATAAAGCTTTAACTTTTTGAATCTCAACATCTACTGTCATTAAATAATTATCTGAACCCTCCATTGTCTGACCCCTACCCATAATTTCCCAACTGTGAAAGTTCAAATTGATAAAAATAAAATAGCTTAACAATAAACAGATATGATCTGTGAAAATTATTTTTTAAAAATCTACAAAGCCAAACTATAAAGTATTTCTCTATAGCGGTGATCTCTGTGTTTGTCATTGCAGTTATATTCAACAAACAGACAATTTTCACAAGCTGTATGGACTACAGTTCATAGGATACTGGTAATTTCATCCACCTGTCAGATCGGGTGTTGACTGCAGCAGCTCACCTGAACAATACTACACAATGACTCAGGACAGAATGTAAGCTATATCTTATCCAATAGGGAGAGTAGATAAATAAATTGCAATTACACAGTTGGAATTTGGCCAGGATGCAGTCCTATTCTCAGGAACAGTTCCATGCGATGTGTAATGTACACTGTCAGCATGACCTTAGTTCTAGGTCTTATATAGAAGTTATACCACCAGCAGGCTAATAACCCTAATCATAGGGTTATGGGCTCAGTACTGATTCAGTGGAAAGAAGGCTATTTATTGATTCACCAGCACCACTTTCTGCAGCTCTTAGGTTTTCCCCACCAGGCCACACCTTCCTTAACTTCTGAGATCTGACAAGATCATGGCCCAGGGAGCTGGCTGCAGACCATTAACACTGCAGATCCAGGAAGAACAAATGGCAGATGTGATAATTCCGAGGGGCACCCATGATTGTGAGGCACCTCGCTACCCTCTGCTTAGCATCAGGAAAGCTTTGTCTGTGGTTCACTCCCCACCTCCACTGGCAGCACAAGCACTCCCATTTAGGCCCAGCTGTTACTTTCCAGGTTAGCAACTTACACTCCCCAATCCATCAACCCTTTGAATGTTTCCCAGTGTGTTCAGCCTCTCAGATTCGCTACTTCCAAAGAAACAAATACTTCCCAGCTTAACCGTTCCTCCTCAGATCACTGCTCCACTTAACACACAGTACTTAGACATATTTGTTATGAAATTAACTATAAATGCATGTAATAAAGCATAAAGAGTCAAGTAGTAGCAAGTAGAAATATTGGAAACAAATGGTCACATACAAAACAAAATCATAACACGCATTCTAGAGCCTAGACTTAATTAACAAGATACTCTCATTTGTTGTAGTGAGTAGCTTGCTCACCCAAAATTCTTGCAGTATATTGCAGCCAGATTAGCTGTGACCCTCCTTTCAGGAGAAAGGTATGACGACCTCTTGCCTTTAATCAAAGGATCCAAAGTGTTTCTTTGCCCTTCCCAAGATCTGCCAGTCCCATCCATTATATTTATTCACAGACACCCATTGCTGTTTGTTTCATATTGTAGAGATCCTTTCCTGTAGATTTTGCAATCTCTCATTTTGCAACTGGCTTATTATGCAAATAGGTGCAGAGTGAGGCATACAGTACACAAACAGCCAGACAGGGAGATAGGTGTCTGTTGCCACCTCCCTGAAAAGGAACATTTCTGAGGTATGTCATCTCCTGGTGACTTACCTTAAATCCAAAACCTTTAGATGGTTATTTTAGCATAGACATGTAACTCCTTGAATATTATTCCTATATACATTGCTCACTGACTATGTTGATCAGTGGGCTATTAGCTCTCTGTAGAGACCTCACATGCCACCCTTTGGTGAATTATTATGCATATATCTGACCCAGGGGATCCCTGTAAAACCCAATGCATCCTTGTGCCCTCTGCCAATTGGGGTCCCTGAGTTACAGCAAAATATACTAATTAGACATGCAGTATTTGAACTAGCCCAGACTGCTGATTAAGACAGGCTTTATAGTAGTGAACACTCCAGTATGAGGTGCCCCATCATGGGCAGGGTACTTCTACCCCCGAGGGGGCAAAAAGACCTACAGCAGCAAGATTTACAACCCAGGTCAACTGGCTTGGGCTCTCAGGGCTTGTGCCGGGGGCGGGTAAACTGGCAGCGTAGATAGAGCTCAAGCTTCAGTCTGAGTGAGACTGAGACCCACTGCCCATGTCAAGTCTCAGAGCCTGAGCTCCAACCCCAGCGGGAACATTTACATTGCTAATTTTAGCCCCGTAGCACAAGCCCTCTGACCGCAGCTTTGAGGTTCACGGCTACGGGGTTTTTTCTTTTGCAATATAAATTTACCATTGGAGTCGGCAGCAACAAGGGCCGGGTTCTATATCCAGAGGTCCATCTTAACAATACAATACAGAACCAGCTCCAGTCCTCACCCAGTAATTTGGGAAAATTACACACAACTTCCTGGGTGCCTCTAAGGGGTGATACTTCCCCTCTCACAAGCACACAATCTGAATATAGAAAAAAACTTGTAATAGAAGGAGGGAAGTAACCGGGCATCAATTTGGGGAAATCCTGCAAGCAGGATTCATAATATACTTTGATAACCTAGAATTTTACCAAGAACCACATCTTGACAGGACAGTGACCTGGTATTGTCCGAAGTGTGAGATTCAGAGGGATGCCAGTAATGATGGTTTGCTAGCGATGTTTTAAAGGTTATTTAGATTTTGTTTTGTGATTCCACTCAGCTGAAATGTGTTTGTAATGAGATTTGCTAGGAAAGGAGCAGTGCTATATGAGTGCTAAAGAAAGAGCAGTCGGGATGTATTATTATTGTTTGTTAAGTGCTGACAGTGTGCTTAGCATGCCATGCAACAGATATTTTCATGCTTCCATTGAAGTCAACGGCAAAACTGCCATTGAGTTCACTGGGAGTAGGATCAGACCCTTATTTTAAAGTTCCAGTTTATTGACTTCTACAGTGTCAAGTCAAAGGCATAAAGCAGACACAGCCACATATTTCTATGAACTGAAGATGCCCCTTTAACACTTATAAAATCTATACTATAGACTATTTCAGAAAAGCTTTAAACTGTGGCACTCCACAATCTATGATGGTCTGCCTCCCAGTACTGTGTTATAATACAGAGCACTGTAAATGTGAGAGTATGAGTTTCAGGTGCGAGAGGGTTAATGTATACTTGTAAGGGTTTTTTCCCTTCATTCAATACCATCCATAGGGATGCTGCTCTCTATGTCTTTTGCTGCTTCTCGTTTGACTGCAGATCACATGCAGAGAAAGCTGGGGAAATTTATTTCTTTCTTTTTCAAGTTAGGCACAGGGGGTCAGAAATCTAAAACATTTTGCATGTCTAAAACCCAGCATTTGGCCGCATTTTTAAAACACCACTTAAAAATTATGCACACAGTCTGATTAGAAAGAGGATGCAAATACACATGCAATTAATTCAGAACCTTTCTCAAATAGATGAAAGTGGAAAGAAGCATGGATCTGGGAACGTAAACAAAATCTTTAAAAAAAATTATGTTCACAGCTTCCTTTCTGGTCAGCAACTTTAGACGGCTGGAGCCCACAGCTAAGAAAAAATAAATTTCCTGTAATTGTATAAATTACAGCAAGAATGCCTGTAATTGCCCACATTAGCTGCCAAGATGCCTCTACAGGTTTAGATTAGAAGAAAGAGGATCTCTACGGGCTCAGGAGGACAAATTGACACAGTGGAAGAAAACAATAATTATTAAGTTTTGGACATTGCAGAGGAAAAAAAGTTTTTGTTAAATGAACAAAATAGTAATTTTTTAAAAAAACTCCTGATTTGGCAAGTCAAATGCACTGAAATCACTGATTACTTTTAGTGGCAAAAATATCATTTATTAACAATCTTTTAAGCAACAGACTCATTGAAAACACCAGCAACACACAGTTAAGAACCACCAGGGTTTTTGCCAGGTTACTGAGGAGCCTCTTAAAAAAAATAGTATCAGAGGGGTAGCCGTGTTAGTCTGGATCTTCAAAAGCGGCAAAGAGTCTTGTAGCATCTTATGGACTAACAGATTTTAGGGATCATGAGCTTTCGTGAGCTAAGATGCACTTCATCAGAAGAATGTTGTGGAAATCTCCAGAGGCAGGTATAAATAAATAAAAGGATAATTATAAAAGGATAAATGGACACAAATCAGATATTAGGAATGGCAATATACAAAAGCCTGTAGGAGAACACTTCAACCTGCCTAAACATACAATAACAGACCTAAAGACAGCCATATTGCAGCAAAAAAAACCCTTCAAGACCAGACTTCCAAGAGAAACTGCTGAGCTCCAGTTCATTTGCAAATTCGACACCATTAGGTCTGGACTTAATATTAGCGGTGAATGGCTCACCAATTACAAAAGCAGTTTCTCCTCTCTGGGCATTCACACCTCCAGATCACCTGCTGGAAGTGGGCCTCACTGTCCCCCCCCCCCACCACCACCATTGAATTTACCTTGCTTTCTTGCCTGCATATTTATACCTGCCTCTGGAGATTTCCACAACATTCATCTGATGAAGTGGGTCTTAACCCACGAAAGCTCATGATCCCTAAAAGCTGTTAGTCTACAAGGTGCTACAAGACTCTTTGTCTCTTTTTAAAAAAATACTTAACTCTCACAGAGCCCATTTTATCTGTAGATCTTCAAAGGCTCTATAAAGGAAGGTGAATATCAGCATTCTCTTCTAAAAAGGAGAAAGCTGAAGCAGGGAGAGGCAGTGCAACTTGCCCAAAGTCATAGAGCAGGTCAGTGGGAGAGGTTAGAACGAAAACCTGTGTCTCTTACCTACTCATCTAGCTCCCTATCAGAGCACGAGGAGATTCTAGTACAACTGACTGAATAATGAGAAAATGCTTGTGAATGTCTATACAAATTTCAACTCATGATTTGATTCCGCTGTATTCCTCTCCCCGTTGGTTAGTTTTTCTTCAAGCTGTTTTCTCTGCATATGAATGTTTATGGAACTATTATATCTATATGGATACACATATTCATACAGGAACAATCGTATAAAAAAGTACTCCTCTGCTAATTATTATTCATTATTTACCATTCAGCACTTATTCTTCCCTTGTTCAGAAAGTTTCAGATGCCCAATCAGGGAACAGGGGCAGGGATGAATAATCATAGTACTCCATTCACAGATAATACGCAGGCTGTAATTTGTTCAGGCAAATGATGTGAGGAACAATTATAAATAACGATGCAGCAGAGTGTCTGATGTGCAATGTTTTGTGGGGTGCTTGAAGATCTCGCCCACAATGGAGGCAGCAGGAGAAGTGAAATGTTCACTCTCTAATTGCAGCCAGTGGCTCTGAGCAACCAACCATGGGGATCACAGCGTGTGCACGCCTGATAGAGCCCTACCTGCCACTCTAGGCATTATGGGTTTCCTCCTGACAATGGCTGCACAGTAGAAAGTAGTGCTTTCCCCTCTCACACTGACCTATGCATCTCTGTCCCTTCAAGTATGGCATATGGAATGGTGGCTCTGAGTCCAGGAATGGCTTAAGAATAACTGGGGCCCAGGGCCAACAAGGCCAATGAAAACTGATTGCCTGCTGATGGGCAGTTCCTCCTAATCTTTCTGGCATCCCTGGCCACCGGCCTGCTGTCTGAAGGGCAGGAACCTTGCATAGCCTATTGTCCCACTCCTATTCTAGTCTGAGGGATGGAGAATTAGTTTATGTGCTGCCACCACCAGCCCTCTTGCCTGAGGAGGACTTTGTGCTGCTCTCCATCCTTCTATGCAAGTGGAATGTCATTGGTACTGTTCCATTTATTGTTCTTACCAGAACCCCGCTCTCACTGTATAAGAGTCAGCTGGGCAAGCAAGATGTAGCCAGTTTGCCTGTAAGCAACAAGAAATACCTCCCACGTGCAGATTTTAAGGCTAGTCTGACCTCCTGCACAACCCATCTCACTGTTTTTCCTGTCTCCCTTCGTGAATGCTTTACCCACTCAAAACACTGGGAGTCAGATCTTACTCAGGATCCTTATTCCGACCGTCACCTCCCTTTGCCTCAGCAGTTCTTGCTGACTCCCTAAAATGAAGCAGTTGGGATTTCCTGTCAGCTTGGGTATGAATTTTTCCCTGTGGTGTTATTTGGCTTCTGCAGGACATTGGGCTTGAGGGAATAGTGGGTGTCATTAGCTTGTGATAACTGCACCATTAACACATGTCACCCTTGTGACCATGTGCTAACATTAATCAAGCCCAACGTAGTCCTTTTTCTGTCTGCTAGCATTATGCTCAGACAAGGGAAGGGAAAATGTGTGCCTACACACAGCAGTCTGTATAACCAGGATATGCTGCCTGGGGGAGATTATCTTTTAACTAATAGTAGGAACCAAATTTTATAGTGGGGTTGTCCAGTACTGATAACCAGTGCTAAAGACCTGTAAATCCATATTTCTCAGGCAGTGAGGCCTGGAAGAACACACCCTCTACCCACTCAAGCCAGGGAAGACCAAGGCGGTACTGATTGTTTACTGTTATACACTGGTGACTCAAGTTAATTAAGGGAGATATCCTGCAATTTCCCCTGAGATACATCAATGGTTTGGGGTACTGAAAGCAGTTGCTATTGGAAATAATGACTTGCAGATGCAGTAACTCACCATAATGCATATTTTTACAGTAGTCTGTCACATTAGCTCATGATGGGACATGATATTTAACTCATGGTATTACAATACATTAGGGTGTTCCCTTCTCCTTTTTGTGTTAATTTCTGAATGCCTTTGGTTATCATTATTAAAAAGGGGAGATATTTAAAAGATTGTCTCGAGAGAAAAGAAAGTGTTGCATTAGATTCCCCATCAAGCTCTCTTTCAGTTTCATCTTTAACCCAGACCAAGCTAAAGCAATCCAGGGCTCTAGACACATCAGGAAATAAACCCCTACTGTGATTTCAACCTCATAGCCCCATGCCATTTGGAATGGGATGGGATGGGGCCACTTAAAGTTTCCAGAGAGGGTGCCTAGATGTCCCGATTTTATAGGGATAGTCCCTATATTTGGGGCTTTTTCTTACATAGGTGCCAATTACCTCCCGCTCCCTGTCCCGATTTTTCACACTTACTATCTGGTCACCCTACTTCCAGAAGTGGTATCAAGGGCCTACTCTCATCCCGGGAGAGGCAGCAGTAATAATAATAGAGGGGACCAGCACCATACCCCAGCTGCTGGGATATCTGTTTAGGTAGATGAGCCAGGCCAGCTACTCCTCTTCTTCTGCCACAGACAATCCTCTTCAGAGATGGTGTTGACAGGATCTCCCCTTCCCCCAGCACATGGATTCTCCAGTTGAGATGAATGCGACAGTTCACACCTCTCAGAGCTATTTTCCAGGCTGTCTAAAGACTCAGGCAGATGTCTGTAAGTTAGTTACATTCAGGTCACTTTTTCAAACTTTTCTTTGCGACTATGAACACGAAAAATTATTTTAAACTGATAACTGAGATTGTGACACTCACATGACTCCAGTAGCTGGGACCTTACAGGGCACAGGCCTACAGTGCTAATTCCTTAACCCTGTCTTGCTTCTGAATGATCCAACAAAGGGATGGCAGTAGAAATCATTCAAAACTGTGAATTTAGTAAGAGGCAAGCTATGAAATCTGCATAACTGTGAGTGTAAAATCCTAAATCTCTCCATGCCCACTTCAGTCTTTAAACTCAGGTTCGAAGGTGGCAAAAGCCAGCTGCCTCTAGAAAACCTTTTGACATACCTCATCTGGCTTTTGAATTTGTAAAGAAACCTGAAATCAGAAAAATGTTATTATCTCCACCCAAATCTCCATTACAGACAGGTGCTGTGGTATTTAGACACCAGTTTCTCTTTGTTTCAGATTTCATTGTGCACACTCTGCATGGCTCTCTTCTTGTGACCTGCCTGCACAAGATCTTTCAAGCACTGTACACTATCATCTTTCATTATAATTTTGCTGGAGTATTTTACATATTGAATACTGCTATCTAAAGGAACCAAGTCTCCTTTCATTTACACAGATGTAAATCCAGTGGAATGACTCCAGATTTACACAAGAGCAAAGGAGAGTAAAATCTGGCACAGCCTTTTTAGGACTTCTAAAATTCTTTGCAATTGACACATATTTGACTATTATCTAGCTCTCTAGTTAGGTTCTTATGCCACATCCATAGCATGGTAAAAACTTCACAGTGGTGAGGGCAAAGGCTTCAATTTCTACTGGATTACCAGCTGAACACAAGCACTTGAACAATACTGAAGAGAAAAGAAACCATGAAGAGTGAAAATAAAGGATGGTGGAAAAGCACAGATCACTCATTTCTTTCTGCTGTGTATCTGTGGCCACAGTTATTTCCCTGGAGATAGTAAAGGCATGCAAGGTTCATCATTTTTCTCCCGTCCAGGGAGACCACATGAGACTGAGATGAGCAGATGTCCATTCCTATAAGTCAAACGAACCCTCTCAGAAATAAGATGTACTGCATTCAAAAGGATGAGGGAAGCAGCGAAGAAAAGAAATTAAATGGCTTGATTTAAATGCCAATGGAGATGCGTTAAGGGATGGATATTATTTAAAAATAGAGGGTCAGATTGCATCCAGCTTCTGTGGTAAATGGCTATGAGAAAGGGAAGCAGAAAAACTGCTTCCCTTTGTGTGTCATTTCTCTGGGCTCCAAAGTTGTGTTTGCAAAACACTTGCTTAGAAAGGTCAATGATTTGGCCTGCACTGTGTGAGGAGATTGTACCATTGCTCTATGTCTGAAGCAGGATGTCAGGCCAGAGGGCCTGGGAAAGGCTCTAAGTGAAAGTTCTGCAACAAATCAGAGAGAAAGGCAAAGTGGCTTTAGAAATTAAATACTGTGCCCTTTATTCTACTAAAGTTCCCAGTTCAGTGTTAGAAGAAAGCAACACAGTTTTGTTTTTATTTACCATTGTCTCTGGACTCTCACTTCATCTCATCTTGCATCTCACTGCTTGCATCCGACGAAGTGGGTATTAGCCCACGAAAGCTTATGCTTCAATATTTTATAGTTAGTCTTTAAGGTGCCACAGGACTCTTTGTTACCTCTGCTATTCCAGACTAACACGGCTACCTCTCCGATTCTTTTCATCTCATCTGATTTTGTTGCCCTTTAACGTACTATACACTAATTGCTGCTGCTGGTAGAACTTCTCCTTCCTACCATTTTGATTATATCACCCCTACCTTTCAATCTCTTTGATTACCTCACACTCACCTTTAGCATGAAGTTCAAGCTTCTTGTCCTTACGTCAAGGTCAATTAAAATTCCCTTCCCTATAACTCTGATCTTTGTTCTTCCTACCTCTGTCCCCTTAGGGTATGGTTAGACTGGTGCTTTGTAGCACTAAAACCCTCCAGGAGTGCTATAATTATCTACCCTACACACCTTCAAGTCACATTTTGCGCAATAACTCACTGTTTAAAGCGCAACTATGAAACCTCCTTTCCGAGGGTAATAAGTCTTGTTGCACTAGCACTATAGCGCAACGGTGCGAATGTGACCACCCATGAATCACTCATTACGATGTAAGGGCTCTCTGGCACGCCTCCAAGCAATGTAAGGCAATCAACAAGCCATTTAAGGAAATGACGTATAAGTGTTGTTTGGAAAACAGGAGGAAGAATGCGGAAGTACCTTTTCAGTTTGTCTGTTACAACTCACAGGAAATAACCGCTGGAAATGCTGATGGACCGAGCTGTGTGATTTCAATGCAGAGCCTGTCAGTTTCCTCTACGGTAAAGTCACTGACAGCCTAAACTTGTCTCCCTGCGTACACGTTCCCCGTTCCCCCTCACCCCCCTCCTTTGCAAAGCACGTTGCACCCAGCTGAATGCTGGGATACCTGCCCTATTGCGCTACTCTCACTGCCGCCAGAAGCACCGCAAATGTATCCATTCTTTAGCGCTGCAGGGTTTAAATGTACACAGGCTCTAGCGCAAAACCTATTGCGCTAAATGGGATGCGCTACAAACAAACGCACTATAATCTTGTAGTCTAACCTTACCCTTATGCTCCCCTTAAGCCTCCTTCCTGATGTCACTTTTGAAACTTTTCCCCATTCATCTTGATGCCTTCCTGCACCTCACTTTTACACTTGGAATTCTTGCCCCTCATCATTCAAATCCAGCCTTAAAAATCACTTATTCTATTAATTCATCAAGAAAGATAAGTTTATGTTCATACATTTGCACCACATGAAGATTGAGCCCATTCCCTGCATATCAGTTGTCTGAACTGTATTAATTCTGCCTGATCTAAAGTTTAAACTCCCTGAGAGAGAGAGAGAGAGAGAGAGAGAGAGAACATTCTTTCTATGTTTGTACAGCACCAAGCATATTGTTGGTTCACAATGAGTACCACCAATAATCAATAACACCACAAATATGGCCTTCAGAACGGCTCTGCTTTGGTTCAAAGCTTTGATTTTTTTTCTATCACTAGCTGTACTGAAAAAACACACCGACTTTTTGTTTTGAATTTTGGAAATTTTCTGGATTAATTTTTGATTTCCAAAGCAATAGAGCCTTGAGTCGTAAGCATTAATGTGAAATTAGAGGACCTGACATTTCATTACTCATCTGAAGCTTTTCTGGATGATACTTGTGAGAAAAGCTGTTCTTCTAAGTGACTGGTAGTATTAGAAGTTAAGATGAACGAGGCTGGGATACCTGCATTATTGCTTCAGCCCTATAACCTTGCAGCCCTATCCCTTCCCCTCCCCTGAGAAAACTCTGATTAAAGATTGTTTCCAGCTTAGCCAAGGAGACTCTCTGAAAATCCATACATCCTTAATTAAATTCTCAACCAAAATTCAAGAAGGAATAGAAACAAATTTTGTTTTACGTGTGTTTTGCTACAAGATCCTCAAGGAGATTTAGGTGCCTAAATGAGATCCCTCAGGGAGTTTAAAATGGAGATAAATCCCCTGAGGATCTGAGTTCATGTGACTAAGAGAGCTCTGAAAAGGATCAGTCTGCTTGATGCTGGTGGTTTGGAGGTAACACTTTTCCTTTTGTTAAAGATGCTGTGTTACTGTTATTCAGTATATCTTAACAAGAGCACGCTGTGGATTTTTCATGGGGAACGGAATATAGAAAGGGTGAGAAGGATGGAGAAGAGGAGAGACATGGAGGCTGGTAATAAAGAGAGTGTGGTAGTTGAGAGAGCATTACAGCAGACTGCCGATATCCATAGTCATAGAATGTGACAATATCACTACAATCCTGGGTTGCTCCTTGCTGTTGGGAAATGGGATATTCCTGAGAGTGAAATCCTGGTCTGATTGAAGTCAATGGGAGCTATGTCACTCACTTTGGTGGGGCTGGGATTTCACCCTGATAGTTTAACCCCATCCATGGGAAGTGCTCCCTCTCTCCAATTCATGATGCTGTGGGAGAAGGTGACCCACATGGGGTCCTGTAGCTGTCTGACCAAGGGCCCTCCAGCAGAGTCAGTCACTGTCCCCTTGCAGGAACTGATGCTCCTTTCTCAGGATACGAACACAGTCCACTGTCTTAACGGTGTGCAAGTATCTTTTCAACAGAATCCATCTACCTAGTACTCAGCAAAATAAACATAAAATAGTGTCATTACTTTTAGAATGTTGGTTGAGATGCTTTGGCAGAAATGTTAGTTGTTTGGGGGAACGTGACAGACAATCTGTGAGTCAGACCCCTGAGACAATAGTAAAAGTACTACTTAAAAGTTATTTCCCATTCTACATCTCTTTCGGTGAACATTCAAATAGCGAAGAAGCACAGCATCGAAACCGTGGAAGGAAAACAAAAAGCGCCATTGCTTTAACTACAGAAAACGAAATAAATAGACATGGCACATCATTACATCTGATAGCCACCATTGCCTTTGTCCTGGCAATGGAAAAGGGGGTCACTCAAAAGTGCATTCATCCCTTCCGCTGTCTTGTAGTGCCCTAAAAAGAACTTTTGGGAGATAAAGCACAAAGCCTTCATTTACTTGTATCTTCCTGTCAGCCTGATTACGGTGAATTACCAAGGCAACCTTCTAGGCCTTTTCTTGACTTGGTAATCCTTGTTAAATCTATCTATCTTAGGTACTTACTTATCTGGTTCCCATTATTGTCATAGTACCTGAGCACCTTGTAATCTTTAATGTATTTATCCTCACAGCGCCCCAGTGAGGTACGGAAGTACAATCATCCCCATTTTACAGAACGAGATCTGAGAGACAGAGTGGCAAAGTGACTGGCACAAAGTACCAAAGGACATCTGTGGCAGAGCAGGCACTTGCCCTAGGTCTTTTTAGTTCTAGCCTTATGCCATAGCCACTAGACCACCCTTCCAATAGGAAGACCATTTAATACCACTGTGCTAATCCAGGCACATTACAAATGTTTCTTCTGGGACACTAATATTTGTTCTTGGTCCTGCTTCACTAGACTGTGAAGGGCTTACATTATTATTACAACAGTGTTAGTAAACACATATTAACTGGCGATTACACATGTATTATAACATGACCTAAAGCTCTAGTCTAGACAAGATTCAATACTGGAGTGTACCAGATTGCTTGCTATTGATTTTCTCCTGGCATGCATAGTGAATTAAGTACATGTTCAGTACATACAATACCACCTATAATACTAGACCAGTGACATTGGTCTTTAAGTGCATTTTGACCTGATAAATGTCTGATGCATGGAACAATTGCAAATCAACTACCTTTAAAATATAATATAAAATATTGGGTATTTATTGTGAATTAATGTTTGTATGGAGTTTCAGGTTGGCTTTTATTTTCCCTTATAATCTACAATTAAAAAATCTAGTTGCCCAATTTTGGATATAATTTTAAGAATTCAAATTCACCCTGCAACCAAAATACTCATAGAAATGCTCTGACATTTCCTGTCATGTTCAGACACCCAAATTGTTCACTGCTCAATATCTGGAACCTATAAACCTTCTATTTATCCACAGGTCAGGTAGCAGCAGCAATCTGAACTGTGCTCACACTGAAATGTTTTCCTTAAAAGTATGAGGGAGTCTAACTAATTTGTCCTTGGCCTCTCACGAGCTGAGACTACCACTTGAGTCCAATTATATAGTGTGCCTTTATGCTACTGACCTACAATCTACTGAGAGCTGAACTGAGAGCATCTCTCCTACTTCCCCAATGGATTTCAGGATAATGATTTTGAATGCTTAGTGGAACATGTAGCCAACTGATTACATCTTCAGCATTTTGATTTAGGAGGAATATTAGGCACAAAGCACTGGGAGCCTCGTCAAAAAGAAGATTTAAGAAATGAAATCTTTACATTGTGGAGGAAAGCAACATTTAGACTTAGACATCTTTAGCTATGACTAGGGTCTAAACATGCACATGCATGCAACCTCCCCCCCCCCCCCCCCCCATTCCCTATGACTCTCCAGCTATCTTAGGATTCTGGAGCTAATTCTTAAACTTTTACATAGTTGAATAGTCTCATTGACCTAAATGGGACCTCTCATGTAGATAAGATTGGCAGTTGGACCCTTAATTTAGGAAGCTGCCATCACAAAATAGAATCTGTATGTTGGACATGAAAAACAAAAATTAAACCAAATTGGACTCAGCATTCAAATAAACCAGCTACAAATACTGAAGCAGACCAAAAAAAAGAGGGGAGGGAATGTATAGGGGATATAGGGGACAAAAGGAAAGCTGAAATAGGAAAAGTAATAGACAATTGAATAGCAAGGTTTTGTACTGAGCTGTAGGGTACATCCTAGGGAAGTAAGTTCCAGAAACAGGGATCTTGAAGAAGGGCAAGACGACCTGGATTCTGACTCAGTTCAGATGGACCATTGGGACAGAGAGCAAGGGCAGCCTGCACAGTTATAGTCCCAGGGAGTGGTATCAGAATGGCAGGTGAGAGTGCTCCAGATTGTATTTGGTATTTATATTACCATGGCACCAACAAGCCCTAGCCCAGGATTCCACTCTGCTAGGTGCTGTAGAAGCACAGAACATAAAGATGGTCTCTGCCCTTAATATCTTTTGACTTGCCCTCAACAGACTAAGGGCTGGTCTACACTAGGAGGAGGGGTCGACCGAAGATACACAACTTCAGCTACGTGAATAATGTAGCTGAAGTCGGCACATCTTCGGCCGGCTTATCTGCCATCCTCACGGTGGCAGCGGGATTCCCCATCGACTCCAGCTTGCACCTCTCGGTGAGCTAGAGTTCCAGAATCGACGGGAGTGCCTTTTGCAATCGATTTATCTCATCCAAAAGATCGATCACTACCCGCCGATCCAGTGGGTAGTGAAGACATACCCTAAGTATTTTGTAGACACAGAAAGAGAGGGGGGAAATAGCTAAGTTAAGGGTATAAGCAAAGGAGAGGTATAAGGCTTCCCTAAATGGGGCCTGGAAAGATGTGCCCTTTTATCAGGGCTTGTTGAAAAGGTATAATCTAGCCTTTTTTGTTTTAAATCACCTTCTCTCCGGCATATACTCACCAGCTTCCTAAAATCTCTAAAACAAGAGCTGCAACAATTGTCAATGTTCTGTATACACCAGGGAAAACAAAGTCCTGCAACTACAGGAAGCATTTCTGAAGTGAGTCAACATTTCAGTCAACATTTGATTTACTAATCAAAAAATTTTCTTTGTTTTTCTCATTTTTCATGTTTGAAGTTGATGTTTGGAAGGGGTATGAAGTAATTCTCTTAAACATAAATGAATGAAAATGTGGCTTTCATTAGTAAACTCTTGGAAGTGCTGAACTTCTGTGCATTTCAGTATTGTATTTGAAACAATGTCTGCATATTTCCCAGTTGTAAAACAAATGGTCCCTTTAGAATACTGCGTAGGGCTATTTAGGAAGATTAAATATATATGACACAAAACAATTAAAGCAGCAGCACCCTCACAATTATTAATGTGAAATAAATATGGATTACAGATGTGAACTTTCAGTGTGAAATAAAGTGGGTGATTTATAAATTTTCAGTTATTGCATTGAAATCCCAATCTGCACTGAGCATCTGAGCTGGATTTATTTTGAAGGAAAACACCAGAGCTGACGGCTTTATGGGTTGCTGTTGTTCTCCTTGTAAACATTAAGGAGAAACGGCATGTAAATCACGTGCTGTATACAAAATATTGTTTACATGCATTCCATGATTTGCTAAACTAGTACAAAAGAGACACAATGCCCATTGGTTCTTAGTGGGAGTAGTTTAGGAATTAAGTTATATTTTCTCTTAGGGAAGTATATTCATAAATCAATTTGTGGTTTAATTCCTATGGAGAATGTCTTTTTTCTTAGAACCTTGTCTATGTCTTTGAGTTTGAAGACAAATATCATTGATTTTACAAGACCAGTCTTTTGATCAGATTAGGTTATTGAATTAACCTTTTATCTCACCAAAATTTGTTTTCCATGATGCATTTAGTTAGATATTTTATCCAAGGCTTTTGCACGTTGCAGAGATTCTCTCTGACAAAGTGACAACTTTCAATTATTTTCTTGAAGTAGAATTTGTACAGATGATAAATTAAAAGTTATTCAAGGTTCACAGCGAATCATAAAATCATTTGGCGTCTTGAGGGTTTAGCTGGTTAGTAGTTTGAAAGAAGAACTAGCCCAGCCGTCTCCCATTCTTTGGACTGAACCTAAACCAAACCTCTTCTGAAGTTTGAAAAGGCTTGGTTAAATAATCTTTCCTTTCTCTCTCATCTGCACTCCCTCATTCCCAAAACATAAATACAAGCACCAAAATGCTGGTATGAAGGCTAGTCTTATGGTATTTCCACTGACAGCAAGTAGGAAGAAGGTGAAATATTTCCCAAAAACAGAGCAACAAAATCTTATATTTTTGCAGCCCAGGTTTGCAGATTCCAGAGGTTCGGATGAGTCCATATCTTTGACCACCCTTTTGAGGCTCATCACAGGCTGTTGTAGTAAAATTTTCAAATGCAGAGCCCTGTAGTTAGGCAACTAAATCTTTATTCAAGAATTCAAATAAATGAAATGTGTATGAATTGTAGTACTGCATTCTATCACTTCTGTTAGATAAGATGGGGAAATGGTAGTCATTGCAATGATGGACTGATGAAAAGGCACTCTACTCTGCTTACTTACTCTGGAAATACTCATCCAGTGGTGCTTTCCTGATGCAGAAGAAGTTTGTTTTGGGTTGTTATCTGGGGTAAAAGGCAAAACTGTAGTTTCTTAGATTTTAAGACTATAAAGGACCATTATAATCATCTAGTTGGACATCCTGCATATCACAGACTTATAGGATTTTACCCACTAATTCCTGCAACAGGGTTGTAATTTCTGGTTGAGACAAAGCCTCTCTTTCAAAAAGATATCCAATGATACCAGTACAATAAAGACTGAAGTGATGAAACATTACAATGGTGCAGTCCTACCAGCATTGACACCAAGTGAAATATGCAGCTAAAATAATTTGATAACCACTTTGAAAGAATCTGTGGACTTGATTCTGCCATCTGTTCTTATGAGTAGTCCAGTTCCTTGTCCAGGTAGTCCCACTGAAATTGATGTGACTACTCATGGAGTAAACTACAACTCAATATGAGTAAGAGTGGTAAAATCTGGTCTTATGTGATACAAACATTCACGTAAACTCTACCTCACTACACTCTTTTGCTGAGAGTACATACACTCTCTTTGAGCAAAAAAATATACATGCAGTTTTAGACAGCTGACATCACCTTTGGCAGAAGCCCAAGGCTTGCTGCACTATCCGTGAGTGCCAGAATGTTTGTGCCATACTGTATATGTACACACTAGCACTGGTTGGCCTTTCTTCGACAAAAAAATTTAGTCCAAAAATGATAGGTCAATACCAAAACTTTTTGTGGAAAAGGTGAAGTTTCAATGAATTTCTTGACCTGAATTATTTTTTTAAATGTCTATATTTCTGAAACTAAAAAAATGTGATTCTCCAGTCCAAAGGAACTTTTTGTTTCAAAATTAAGCTAATTATAGTAAAAAAAATTAAACCAAAACACAATAAAAATCTAAATGAAATGTTTCAAAGTTTTTGAAATGTTTCAGTGGGCTAGAACTGAAACATTTTTTGTGGATTTTTTATTTGCGACAATTTCTGAGATTTCAGCTTTTCATTTGGATGGAAGGATAGGAAAAATGTGCTGAAATTTCACAAGATGGAGAAACTATTTTCTACTTGGCTACTGGATACACTTTTGGTGCACAAAACTGAAAATGTAATAGAATATTAGACTATCATACAAGAGTTGAAGTTACCTACCTCCCAGACAATGTAGGATTATTCTCTCATGTGTTTCCTCAAAACTGGTTAGTCTCTAAGGTGCTACAAAGTCTTCCCCGTTTTATTTACAGATACAGACTAACACGGCTGCTAATCTTAAACCAATTGTAACTTGAACTTCTATCCTTCCTTTCCACAGTCTAATATGTTTCAACATTGAGAAACGTTTTCCTTATATTTACCAGAGAGTGTGTTTTACTTTAGTGGGAGAGTAGTAAAAAAAGGAGGCAGAAATTAACATGAGCTCAAACAAATCATTTGAAACCTCAAGAATTAGCGCAAACAGGAAGAACTTTCCCTGCTAACTAACTGTATTCATTTGATACACCCAACTTCAGCTGGCATACACTTCAAAAACAGTTGCCTCCTTTCAAAGGGATAACAAGTCCACAGATATTCTGTTTCCCCTGAAAAATGCATCTTTTTTCAAATCTTTCACGTCACATCCAAAGCAGGTTGCAGACATCAAATCATGTTACATTTGTCTCAGTCTAATACAACATGAAAGACACACCCAAAGTGATATGCTACCATGTGAATTGTCACATGTGGGAAATGGATCAGAATTTTTCTCATAATAGAAAAATACCACAATTAAACCATGCCTATTTTGAATATAAAAGCATTATTCTTGTGGTTTTCTTCAGTTTACCAGTGATCCTTTGATCTTGGGAAGGAATCTAGTTTCCTGTTTTCTGGTACATAAAGTAGTCCAGTACGGAAAGCTCCATCAATAGTAATTGGCTTCTGCAGAGAAGGTGCCTTGTGGTCACCAGCATTCAACTTCTGAGGACTGCTGCCATCCAAAGAACAATTAGCATAGCTTTGTTTGAGGGATTGTTTTTTGGATGAGACATAAAGCCTAAGTCTTTCTTACCTGTGGTCAGTAAAGACTCGATGGCCCTTTCTATAGGAGTAGGTATGTTGGTTCTAGTACCCTGACAAACTTCTACTTAAGGATAATATGTTCTACCTGCCCCCTGCAGTTTCAACTAGGTACAGAATTTTTTGTTGCTTCCTGTCCAACTTTTGTGAAGTATTTTTGGGATGGACTTGGCACTTCACATATGGCTTGGAAAACAATGTTTGAGGCACTCATAAACATAATTAATGCCATGAGGATCCCTCCATTTTGTTCCACTTTGCACACCCCTCCCTCACCAAAATCCTTTATTGCAGTCACCATCTTCGTGGCCCAAGAGGACTGCATGGGATTTGGAACTCATCACTATGCCATTTATTAATCACCCTGACATTAATGGGGAGTTGTGGGAGCTCTGAATCTTTGAAAATGAGGTCATTTTCAATGGGATTTGTGCTCCTATCTCACTCTGGTGCTTTTGAAAATCCACCCGCAAAAGAAAAGACTACTTAATTCCAATGTATACAGATCAATGGAAGAGAGCTTCCTGGAAGGTTGAGTGTTCTGCTCATCATACAAAAATATGCCAATGACCACAAAATGTATGTTTGTTCAAGCATAGACATTACCTATTGCTCTACATGACTGTAACAGCTGGACCCTTCAGGCACTAGTATAGTCACCTGTATAAACAAAAAATAAAGATAATGTGGAACAAGTCTGCAGCTGTGCATTACTGAGTATGGCTATTGGAGATCAAGATAAAGAAAGTGTAATATTTCAGATACCTATGAGATGAGAGAGATATACAGCCTATCTGAAGAAGAGAGTATTCACTAGAAAGAAGGCAAGGACAGATAGCCTATGCAGGGAAGGCAAAAGAAGCAGAAGCAGTGTGGGTTGAATACAATAGAGACCAAGATGAGTGGTTAAGAGTGGAAAAGAGAACTGAAAACAAAGTGGAAATATAGCACAAATTGATGTTTGTCTCTGCCGAAGACAACCTTTGTTAATGATTCACAACATGGTAACAATACTGATTGTCAGTGACCATAACCAATATAACACATCTTCTCTGACAAGACATTTTCCTGAAATTAAAGTACAATAAGGCCATGGGAAGAAAGTAGGGCATTACTGAACTTGAATATTTGCAAAATTGTTTTGCAAAACTGAAGTTAGATTTTACTTTAGTTGTGGTTTCCATATGGCCCAGAAAGCCAGATTCATGTCTGCAGTCAAAGTCTAACATTTCAGTGTTAGAATAATATTAATAAGACACTGTCAAACCAAGAAAAAGTACCAGTAGATGAAATGACCACATTGCCAGTCATGTACTTCATAACAAGTGAAATGTATTGGTGAAAGCTGACAGCTGACAGTTTGTGAAATAATAGGGAGCATATTTTTTTTCTTTTCTCAGAATTCTGATCATATATATATATGTATATATATTCCAACAAAATTATACCAGTCCCTATTTGTACACGGTAACTAAACCACCACACACGCTGAAATTTGGCACAATTGACAGTGTACTCAAGAGAAGGCCAGGACTAGAATAGCAGTCAGATTTAAAGTGCATTTTCAGAACAGTATGAAGCAGCTTGCATACCAGGGGCCCAATCCTGCAATCCTTATTCAGGCAAAACTCTCATTGCTTTTAATGGTAGGATCAGGTCCTATGGGATACCTGCTTATGCAGTAAGAATGCAGAAGAAAAGCTGTAATTTTGTGGCAAAGGGCTGAAAAAGAGCCATAGGAAAGAGGAAACAAAGCTACAAGATATTTTTGCCACCACTTACCTGTCTCTACCTTCTGAGTGGCTAACACAGACCTCAGTTCCATGTGGCAAGGGTGGATGTAGGACTATTTGTTATGGCACGTTCTACTAGAACACGATTGAGAGTTATGATACTATTAGTATATATTTGAAGCTGGTCATAACATTATTTTTCTTCCTGTAAAAGATTTTTAGGCTTTCATCACAAAACTGAAAACCTAAAAATAAAATATTTTGTTGATGTTTTTGGCAAACAAAAACTAAGTTTCCAGTTTAAACAAAAAAAAATGGTTTTGAGTTGCAGAACACTGAAAAATGTTCCGTTTTTTTCAGTGAAACCTCAACATTTTTTGAAGAAAGCTCAAACTTTTTCATGAAAATTTCCATTTAAACAAAAAGCCATGTTCTGTCATAAATAGTTTTGATGGAAAATGTTAGACCAACTGTACTTGTACTTTAGAGCAGCTAGAATTTTACACCATGGAAGGTTTCTGTTGGTGGGAGCTAGAATCTGCTGTAATTTCAGGATTGTAGTAATGATGCACAAAGAGATTAAAATGACTTTCCCATAACTCCTATATATTCAAACCAGGGGTATACATTTAAGAAGATAACTCATTTTAATTATTCCTAGTCCTGCTTTCATACTGACCAATCTTCCTCTCTTCGCCTGTCGCTTAAGGTTGATATAAAAGAATCATAGAAGTTGAAGATAAAAATTAATGTATTGGTAAAGCCTGACAATGTTTTGTGCAAGAGACCATCTGCTATGAAGGTTCAACTGCTGGCAACAGATTTGGTAGGGAGGTGTGGAGCCCTCTAGACATATTCTAATTGCTCTCCTCGGATAGATTTTCCCAGTTATTTCTGTGATGCTAATGTATTTCTGAAGAAAATATTATAATGGAAATTGTATATCAAAATAAGTGCACAATCTTTATTCTGTTCTCATTCACCAAACTGCTTCAAATCTCCTGACTGAAGCTGTAACTAACTAGTCAGTGTATTTTGCATCTTTTTTCTTGTTTCTATAGGAACAATTTTTGAAATTCATTATTTACAGATGTTTTTTGTTATTTACACATTTCTTCAATGAATAAATTGTGTAGGTCATTCACAGCTTATTCTGAATACTTGAAATTTGGAATTAATGTTGGGTCAGTTATTGAAGCCATTTATTTAATTAGGTTGAAACAAGAAAAATAATTCCTAAACAAGAAATGATTGGCTATCCTAACAGTAAACTTATTGTATGTAAGTTGCATGTTATACTTCTTCTATATCTTATTGGGTGAGTTGGGTAACTATCTACATTTTGAATAGTATTTTTGGATATAAAATAAGCAGTCTATATTTACACAAAGTGTGCAATTGGCCTTTGGCCAATAGCATTCAGGGTAAAAAAAATGTTTCTTCTAAGGAGTTGTACTAATGAAGCTCATTCTGTAGAGTATTTGTGGAAAGTCAACGAGTCACTTAAAAATTCAAGTGAATATTTGTGGGGAGCTTTTGCAACATTCACCGAACTGTAATAGTGACATTATCCCCTCATGAAGGACACCGTTCTGGAAGAGGCTTGCAGTCCTAGAGCCAGCCTTCCCAAGTATGTGAAGAGGGGTCAGACCAACTGCTTCCCTATCCACACTAATTCCTGAAGTGCAGCTTCTCTTGATGTAGAGTTGTAATGGTGGTTCGTCCGTCGATTCGACGAAGACCACTCAGTCATCCGTAAATTGCTGGGGCTGATTTTGTCTGTGTGTGCGCAGATGGCTGATGAGGCCAATCCTTGCACGAAAGGTCCGATGACAGATAGGACAGGAGATGAGGAGGACATCTCCAGCAGGATTTCTGGCACAGGCTTTTCTGGCTTGCCTCTTTTGTTCTGCTGTAGCCGTCCTTTTGGGCTCACATGATTCGGCACCTTTATAAATGGAAGAGCGCCATGTAGTCCGATTCATTGTGCTCTGTTCCCAAGAGTCAGGACTGATGTTAAACGCTTTGAGGGCGACTTTGAGAGTGTCTTTGAAGTGCTTCTTCTGACCCCCATGAGACCACTGTCCTTGTTGCAACTCGCCATAAAAAAGTCGCTTTGGTAGCCAATGGTCTGACACACGGACTACATGCCCTGCCCAGCGTAGCTGCGACTGCATCAAGATGGTAAAGATGCTGGGCAGGTTTGCTTGGGCGAGTACTTCAGTGTCTGGGATCTTGTCCTGCCACTTGATGTTGAGGATTTTCCTGAGGCTTGTTGTGTGGAAGTGGTTCAGCTTCTTGGCGTGGCGCTGATACACAGTCCAGGTTTCGCTGGCGTAGAGCAGTGTGGTTAGAACAACCGCCCTGAATACTTTCAGCTTGGTCTGGGTGGTGATGCCTCTTCTATTCCAGACGTTGGTGTTTAATCTGCCAAAAGTTGCACTGGCTCTAGCGAGCCTGATATTCACCTCATCATCTATGGTGGCATTTTGGGACAGTGTGCTGCCAACGTATGTAAATCTGTTCACTGCATTGAGTCTCTGGCCGTTAATAGTGGATATTGGGCTCAACATAGGGCTTCCCTGGGGCCGGCTGATGCAAAACTTCAGTCTTCTTTATACTGATGATTAGACCGAAGTTTGCGCAGGTGTTGGAAAACTTGTCTACGCTACATTGCATATCAGCTTCTGAGCCAGCGTTGAGAGCACAGTCATCAGCAAACAGAAAGTCTCGAATAATGTCTGTCATGACCTTGGTTTTCGCCTGAAGCTTCCTTAGGTTGAACAGCTTACCATCAGTGCGGTACCTGATGCCAATTCCAATGTCTCCGTCTCTGAAAGCATCGGTCAATATAGCGGAGAATATATTGCTGAAGAGTGTAGGTGCCAGGACACAACCCTGCTTCACACCATTTGTAACAGGAAACGGTGCAGATGACTCGCTGTTGTCCTGGACTCGTGCCTGCATGCCTTCATGGAACTGCTGGACCATAGAGATGAACTTCCTTGGGCATCTGTACTTGGCCATGATCTTCCACAGGCCCTCTCTACAAACAGTATCAAAAGCCTTGGTCAGGTCGACATAGGTGGAGAACAGGTCGGACCTCTGCTCCTGACACTTCTCTTGCAGTTGTCTCGCAGCAAACACCATGTCAATGGTCCCACGCTTTTTCCAAAATCCACACTGACTTTCTGGCAGAAGTCCCTGGTCCAGATGTGCTGTTAGGCAGTTCAGCAGGATCCTGGCGAGTATCTTGCCTGCGATGGAGAGTAGGGATATACCTCTGTGGTTATCACAGAGCTGCCGGTTCCCTTTCCTCTTGTACAGGTGTACGATGAAGCATCTTTGAACTCCTGCGGGATCGTCTCCTGTTGCCACATAAGAGGAACAGTTGATGGAGCCTTTCAGTCAAGGCAGTGCCGCCTTCCTTATAAATCTCAGCTGGAATGGAGCAACATCATGACAACACAGTTTCAAAAGACACTGACACCTTGGTTTACCCCTGAGTCTTGATTTTTTGGATTCATCCAGGAGTAATTAGTATGTTGCAGATAGGTCACTGCAGCTGGTTTCTTTGACCCATACAGGTTAAAAAGTATTTGGCATACTAAATATCAAATAATAATGTATCATGGACACTCCTCAATATCCAATCCAGTATATAAATTCCTACGTTCCTGTACCTTGAGAAGACCTCTGTGCTGATTTTGTGCTTCAAAAGGCAATGTATATGAACCAAGTTCAACTCTGGGGTAAGTCTAAGATATTAATGGTGTTCCATCAGCAATGAATTTGGGCCTACGTGGTTAAAAATGTTTTCATAAGATTCAAGTGAAAACAGAAAACCCCATGAGCTATTTTAAATAATAAGAGAACTAGTAAATAAAAACATCTGGCAGATGATTGAGTTTCCCATATTGAGCTTTTATTAAGAGCATTGGATGTACCTTTAAGGGAGAGCTTGCAAGTTAGCAGCATTCAATTACGTATCATGCCTGACTGAGAGCACTAAGGAAACGCAGAGAGGAGGCAATCAAGTCAGTCTGATAATTCTTTAGGAGGAGAGAGCAGGAGACCCATTTCTTCCAGTTTTATTTACCTTTATAGTATTCTGTTTCTTCACACGAGATGTCATGAATCCCTCCCCCAAAACAAAATTGTATGCATTGCCTGGGAGTTTGACATTGGCATCTGCCTGCCTTGGAATGGCTCCTCTGGTGAAAGGAGATTTCAGCTCACACATTTTTCGTAAGAGGTCCCTTAGAAGATTTGGACACCTCTAGCATGCACATTCTGAACACATCATATATGGCACATGCCAGCTTTAGAGATAGACTCGGAACAAATTATAGTAACTGTAAAAATGAATATTTTGGGAAGAATATTTGTTCTCTCTCTATCTATCTCTGGGTCGCTGAATTTAGAATCTCTGTTTCTCACCATGGTTCCTTCAGCAGATCTAGATGAGCACGGATCCGCGTTGGACACTTCCCTTCTTGGGAACTAGGCAACCAGCAGATGTTTGCAGTGACACAGGCCAGCCTTTCCAAAACACACATTATTTAACTTCAACAGGAATACAATATTTAGGGACATTGGGTTAAGAAGGTACAGCAAAGTCTAACCACACAACTCTTACTCCTGACCTGGAATGCAGAGTGAATGCTTGCAAGCAAACCTCCTTCGGACTCTATGTGTATCAGTCTGGCCCAGCCTGCCATCCTTTCCCTAGTCCCCCAGCCAATGGTCTCTCTCTTCTTAACATGCCTGGATACCTGGCTTCTGTGTTTGTTGGGGGTGCTCGTTATCTGACCTAATGCTTCACTTTTCCTACTCAGCTTCTTTAACAATCCCTTTTGATCTAGCTCTATAGTAAGCAACCACAAACAAACAGAATCACGTACCATTTTCATAAAAAAATCAAGTAGACATTTCCCAGTTTGTCACAGAGAGTAATAGGCATTTGTACTAGTGACATGCAAGATGGAAGAAAAAAGGTTGATTCTGCATTGTTAACAATAGTGAAACTTGTGTGTTGTCAAAGGGCCAGATGGTGTGTAGTGTGCAGAGATGGATGAGTTCAAGGAGTCAGCCACAACAGCAATCTCTGGCTTGGACTAGCATAGGAACCGCTCCCTCTTTGCGCCTCCAGATGTGCCAATGGGTCAAGGAAAAGGCATGCCCAAGGCCCTCTTTCCCTTTCCTCATTGGCATCTGGGTGAGCCAATTGCATGAGATGGGAGCACACTGAGAGTGCTTCTGTAAGTCCTTGGAAGCAGCTGACTCACCTCTTCCCCTTCCCCCACCAAAAACAAACAACAACAACCCCGTGATCCACTTGTGGAAGGAATCCTATCTGGATGAAATCCAAGGGAAGAAGATTGTGCATAAACTAAAAACAGATGTGATTTTGATCCAGTAACTCGGTGGGAAATGCAGAGAAAGTCAAATGAAATCAATTTGCGTCCTTGTCTTTTATTAGATGAAGTTCTGAACTAATGACTTGTTTTCTACATCATTTTTTTCACAAACAACCTGCAGAAAGTGCTTTCTGCTGGGCATGTTCTTGAATAGTTTTATTCAGTTTTTTAGGGCTTAATCCAGCAAAGCTTTATTGAAGCAATCGGTAACATTGACTGTAGCATGACTATGTCTGGGAGTATGAAGTACTCATTGGAACAAGGCTTTGTAGGTTTATGCTCCAGATCTGTGGTAGAAAATGGCATGTGGACTTTAACACTTTGCTCACCTTTCAGCAGCTAGATCACTCTATACATAAGATGAAACTAACAGGATAATTAAACAGCCTGAATGTAGCAAGGGGGAATATTTCAATAACATATATTGCTATCCACACACCGCAACAGAATGTACTAAAGTAAACAAAATGATAGCATAATTATAGTCATTCCAGTTATGTTAATTAGGCTGTATATATGCTTCATTGATAAGCAACTGTGCTGCAAAGAAGCGCTGTAAGCTCGATATTTTGTCTTTTAGCAGCTTTGTTGTGCATATGCTGCTGTTTTAGTCTTGGTTACATTAACCCTAAGCAAAAATAAAAGAACAGTATGGTACATATCACTGCTGAGAAAGCATAAGTTTCAAGCAGAATGGACTAGTATGATCTTTATGACCGCCTTCTTTAAAGCATCTTGGAACAGACAAACAGCATAACTCCTCCTGTGAATCCCAAATAAACCAACAGAAAATATAACCTGGGTCTTAGGGAGCTCATTACACCTGTGCTCCACAGACTACTATAGTTTCCAGTTATTTGAGGCACAATTCAAGGGGCTGTTTTTTATTACAGCTGCTCAAGATATTTTAACAACGTTTTTATGCCCAAAAC
Source organism: Sternotherus odoratus (assembly GCA_032164245.1). Lineage (NCBI taxonomy): Eukaryota > Metazoa > Chordata > Testudines > Kinosternidae > Sternotherus > Sternotherus odoratus. The sequence continues at coordinate 37,476,969 of JAVMKO010000002.1, forward strand.
AGCCTTTTAAAAAAATGAAACATTTTGCAAAAAGGATAACTCTTTAAAAAAAAAACATTGTTGTTTATGAAATTTGGGATAAGGGGTTAAATTAGAAATGTTACTCAAATGATCATCAAAGGAACCTTTTTGGGTTAGACAAAAATCCAGGAGTTTTATTAACATTTTTAATAAATATTTTAAGAAAAATATCTTTTATGACAATTATGTGAAATAATTCAACACACCCAAAATTGAAGAACACTGTTCTGCAAATCTAAGTGAAAAACCTAAGAATTCCAAACCCTGTGAAATACGACCAGCTCTGGTTTTGATACATCAAGACTTTCATCGCTTGGGTCTTTTGGATCTTTAATCATTATTTACTTAGGCAATTAAGATCACTTGGGATGCCTGAGCAGTGTTCTGCATGTATGAGTGGGGCTGAGGGCAGGGTAATTCTGGAACTCACACTCCTATTTAGTTCAAAAGAAATCAAGTGTGTTGACTTCCTGGATATGTTGTAAGGTCTATCTACTCTGCCATTTTTTTCTCTGGGGTGACGGGGTTTTCATGGGTGAGAAATGTGCTTTTTATTTTGTGACTATTGAACCCAATTCTACACTATCCTTCCCCTCCTGTAGTCACTTATACTTGTGCATGGAAGGTATGAAACACCACTCTGCTTTGGTAGAGTCTTGTGACCGTTTTGCAGAGGTGTAAACAAAGATGCAAGCCTGATTTTCTACTGCCTGGTCCATGGCCTTTTTTGCATGAGCACTTAAATGATAAGGGCCACATCTTGAGCTGGTATAAGTTGACATAGCTCTATTGATTTCAGTGGAGCTATATTATTTACACCAGCTGATATCTGGCCCAGTGATGCAACACATGGGAAAATCTGGAATATTGCAATGGGGAATTAGGCCCAGAATTGTATGAGAAAGTGAAATTCTTCATGGAAACATGTTATAATGTAGATACACTAATAAAGTTAGAGGAGGATGAACATAAACATTCCCCTCAACATTTAGCCCACATCTGTGCAAGGTGGGTCATGTTTTATCTAGTTCCATCAGCAGCTGATCTCTCCTTTACATATTAACACTACAGAGGTAATTCTATATTGTAAGGTTTTCCTTTCCTACAGCACCACTGCATGTCGCTTTTACTTTAGTGGGCACAGGCACTTACTCTTTTTTTTTGCCGGTGGGTTCTCCTCTGTGATCCCTATCCCGCATGCGAGCGGCAGGCAGGGCCTCAGGAGGAAGAGGACTGGTGGGGGTGAGGCCTCGGGACAAGCATGGATTGAGCAGGGGGCTGGGCCACAGTCCGGGCACTGGGCCCACAAAGCATTCATCCGGTTTTGCAGGTGCTGAGCACTCCCTATGTTTTTTCCAGTGAGTGCTTGCGACCCGGAGCACCCACAGAGTCAGCACCGATGTTGGGGCGGATACTACTGCTCGCCTCACGTCCCATGAGTCAAGCATCAAAAATTCACGAGATTATTTTTTATAAAAGTAATCATTTTAAGACAGTGTTGGATTCTTTTCATTTGCCTCCATTTTCTGTGCCTTTAGGGTTCACTCAGCTCAAGCTTTTCTCAGCAATAGGCTAGAAACTTAATTTTTTAAAATCACTTCCTTCCCAGAGCTAGGACTTTAAGAAAATCACCAAATGTAATGAGATTCACAATAAAACCGTGAGAGCTGGCATCACTGTGTCTGTTTCCCATGCTACCAGTTAAGATTCCCAAGACTCTGCTTTTCTATTGCACTGGTAAGTGGGTATTAGCCCACGAAAGCTCATACTTCAAAACTTTATAGTCAGTCTTTAAGGTGCCACAGAACTTTGTTACCTCTGCTATTCCAGACTAACACGGCTACCTCCCTGATTCTTGGTAAACACTGATAGTCTTATTGCTTTGCCCAAAAATATTGCTGAGAAAATATACGATTTTTTAAAAAAAAACTATTAGAATGTTGGTGGATTTGTAACAATACGGACAAATGTTCTATTGGAGTTTTATTTAGTACCGTTTGCCAAAAAATCATGAAAACCGGTCACTTTTCTGCAAAAAAAAGTGTGTCTCAGCGTTGCATGCCCAACTTGAGATACTATAAAGGGGCCTGGTTTTCAAAGGTCTCAGTATTTCATGAAAATCAGACCCTTCTATGATGTTCCAGGGTACCCAAACTTTAAGATACCCCAAAAAACCCACAAGTCCCATTTGAAAATCTTGGCTCTCATGCCTTTCTGAGGTATGCATGCCAAGGCAATGAACATAAAATGAACCACAAGCCATACCAATGTAGAAAGTATACCTTGTAAAAATTATTCGAAACTGGCCTGCTTTATTAACAGAGATATCTCACTAACGTCTGGCTCACTAAAGCTACTTTCTAGGTAGTAGGTTAACTACTTCTTAACTGGGAATATGAGTCTATCAAATAACAGTAACAGAAGAAAAATCCTATATCTCAGTGTCCGCCGCTTAAAAATTAAGGTTAACAAATTCCTGATCTAACTGGTAGGCTCAAAAATAAAGAAAAAACTACCCTAGTTTATACAAATAAAGGGACTCAATCCTGCAGGTCACTGAGCATCTCCTTTGACTTGCTGAGCTGCTCTCAGTAAGTCCTTTCCCTAATGGCATGCCTGAAAATTTGAATCATAATTAAATGTGCATGTGGCATTTTTCACAATATGCCATGTTCTGTGGTTTTAATTATCATCAGAAGCACCATATTTAATCTGTAGTTCAACATGTGAAAATGTTTATATAGTTTTACATTATGGCTTGGTAACACATATAAACATTTAGGCATAAAAGAAAGATCAAGGCTAGTCCTAGGTTTTATGAAACCTTATGTCAGACATCTGGACAGCTATCCTAGCTCTCTCCCCGCCCGTGACTAGGCCACCCAACCACCTCGTAATTCTGACATCACCTTCTCTAGTGCTAGCAGAGAGCAAACCTTTCTGCGGTGCATATTAACCCACTAGAATTCCAGGTGAAAAAGGGAAACAGCCAGTAGGAAAAAATGTTAGTACAGCGCGGAGCCCATCAGAGCTCAGCTAATAACCACAATGAATAATTATGGAAGGACAATAGTCTTTGTCCATAGTTAAGGCTAAAATTAGCTTTCCCCACTAACTCTAATATAAGTGCCTAGCTCATTCAACTTCCCTATACTGACATTTAAATGTCTGAACCAAAGGCCAGCAGTTGTGTTCGCTAATCTAGGATTGTGTGGCTGTAAGTGAAGAAAGGGACAAAATCTGTTCAGCAGCATTTCAGTTAAACAGCCATGTCTGGGTGAAGTGGTACTGAATGTGTTTGTGTCCTCATACATATTTAGGATACCGCTAAACAGTGTTAAATTAACACTACTGTTGCTGGCCATGTTCAGACATAGTTAAATTTTGTAGTATAGACAAGACTTGATAGAGTCGGTATATTTATTTTCACATATAGGCACATTGCAAAAAAATCCAGGAAAACGTTGAAGCTGTTGAAATCCATTTAAATAATCTGCAAGGGCAAGCTCACGAGGAGAGCACTGTCCCTCACAACAACCTGAGACAGATGTTGAGCTACCTGAGGCTTAGTTCCTTGAGGCACTTTTTGTACTATAAAGTAGCACACCCAGATGCTGCTACCTGGAAGGCCTTCAGCATCTATTGTTCTTAAAGTAATATCAAGATGTCCAAACATTCTTCAGTGTTGAAGAATAAATGCATCCGAAAATGTAATCTACAATTAGTTCAGCATGGTACTATGCATAACCACTGATGACTGCATTCTAACCTTTGTTACACATAGCACTGATATGGCTGAAAATAGGAACATTGTTCAAGAATATAATAGAATGGAAGATTTATATTGATATTTTTCAGAGGATTGAGGCAATATTGGTCCTAAAGCTAGTGACAGCGATCAGGAATTGCTTTATTTGAGCACTGATGGCCAAGAATCATCATCCTAAACTGACAACAGCCCAGATATATTTTCACCAAATTTCATTTGTATTATTGTTAGAACTGGTCAGAAAGTGAAAATATCTTTCAAGTTTTTAAAATTATTTTCACCTTCAATCATAATAAAAAGTAAAATACATAACATTTTTCAGGGGGAGGGATTTCAAGAAAAAGCCATAGATTCTAAGGCCGGAAGGGACAATTATGATAATCCTGAATAACACAGACCACACAACTCCTCCAAAAGAATGCCTTTTGAACTTTGCGCAGGGTAAACCGCAGAACAAGTTTGGGAACCCCTGAACTAGAGCATAGCTTTTAAACAGAATCAAATATTGATTTAAAATTTGCCAATGATGGAAAATCCTTCATGATTCTGGAGTAAATGGTCCCAATGGTTAATTACCCTTACTATTAAAAAGTTACACCTTATTTCCAGTCTGAATTTATTTAGTTTCAACTTCCACCCAGTTGAAAATGGGAAATTGAGAAAATTTTGAGCAGCTTTAGTAGACTGTGATATACTTAGCTATTATATACATTTAGGTCTAGATCCTGCAAACACTTACAAACATGCTTTAGTTGATCCATGTGAATAGCCCTATTGACTTCGATGGAACTATTTTTGTGAGTAAAGTTTCTCTGAAGAACTGTGCTTCAACCAGAAACACAGAAATAGAAAATAATATGTGTACATTGTGATTAGATGTTCAGTTTTAGATGTCTTCTGACGGAAGCCATTTGACCACAGTGTTCCCATTGAACTATGCGGAAGTTTTATGTGCAGATGGTTTGCAAAATAAAGCTCCTTCTGTTGCATTATCAGGGGTCTTATTTGCATTTAATTTCCTTATTTCATTTTTGTTTTTGATTTCGGGTTGTCTGTTTGTAGAATACAAACAAAAATTGCTTTAGAATAGTCTTATTTGCATGGTGCCAGTCAGGCGCTGAACTTCACAATTCATTTCAGGGAAGGGAGTCTGGAGAGGATGAGTTCCCACTTTTTGCTGCTCCTGGCATTGTTTGATGGAGAAGATTTTTTTCATGACAAAGCAGCAGCAGCATCCCACAGAACTCCAACATGTCTGCTCTATCTTCACAAGAACAAAAGCAAAGGAGTAAAAAAATTCTTTCTAAATGAAAGCTCAGAATTTATACTGAAGATTCTAGAATAGAAAAAGAACTACAGAGAAACTCTATAACTGTGGAAACTCCAAATCCATTCTGCGCCTGCTGATTTCTCTGGAACTTGTTCTTCAGTCAGGTTTGGTTGGAGTTTATTATGTAAGTGTGTGTTTCACAGTAAGACCTTTACAATCTTCCTCTCACACATTATCCCAGCAGCAGCTGCAGTCTCCGTGTGATCTCCTTGGGCATGTCAGATAGGGAGAACATGCAGTGATGCTACAAAGAGAAAGGGGCTATGTTACACTATTCTATCATCTTAGCAAGCCCCTTCTGAGCAAATAGCTTTATTCTGTTTCCCCAGCCAGATCAAATAAAAATGGTGAAGATGCCTTATGCCAAGTTTCAAACTTCTGCCATTGTTTACTGTTGCCCTATTCTGAAGGGTGGGTTTAGATTTTACAATGGGAAAGTGCATTTTGTTTAGGATGGATTTTTTTAGTATAACAAATGCATTTTTCCACTCTCCCATAATACAAACATTCTGTAACACAGAGGCCTGTTGGTGGTTCACTACTCTGTTGTCAGATACTCTTATCAGGCCTGATATACTCACCACACTTAACACACTATCATGATATATACCCAAAAGGTGGCATGTAACATATCCTTGGAAAACTAATACCTCAGTGATCATTAATATTCTTGCATTATGTATGTATGTATGTATGTATGTATGGTAAACTTGCAAAGGACTTTATAGATAGGGTGACCTTATTTCCCAAAGGGAAAACTGGACACCACGTGGGGCTAGCCTGAACTGCCCCCGCTACTCCTGTTCTGTGCAGGGCTGGCCTGAGCTGCTCTCCCTGCATCCATGTACTGTGCTAGGGTTGCTGCTAACTGAAGCCTTGCCCGCTCCCTGTGCATGAAGCTGCGGCTGGCATCACTGCTCACTTGAGCCCTGCCTGACCCCTGCCTGAGCCCTGCTTCCCCTCTTACATGAGCTTGGCATCGCTGCTTATCCCCCACATGTTCCTCTGCACCCGACTTTTGGCAAGTCCCGTTTGCTCTTGCCAACTGCTCAAGCTGGCAAGAACAAACGGGGGAAATGCCACTTTTGCCAAAAAGAGTCAGGACGGACAAAATAAGGCTTAGAAGAGGGACTGTTCTGGCCAAAATGGAACATGTGGTCACCCTATTTATAGCCATATATGCAGGAAATATGTGACTAAAAGGTATTTAAACCAGGCAAGTCAGAGGGAGCTGTGAACAGGAAGAATTTCAAATGCTCGGTAATAAACACAACTATAATATAGTTGGAATCACAGACACTTGATGGGATAATACGCATGACTGGAATATTGGTATAGAAGGGTACAGCTAGCTCAGGAAGAATAGGCAGGGGAAAAAACAAGGAGGTGGTGTCATATATATTAACCATGGCATTGAGATTGAGATGGAAATAGGAGACAGACTTGTTGAAAGTCTCTGGGTAAGTATAAAAGGGGTAAAAAAACCAAACAAGGGTGATGTCGTGGTAGGGGTCTACTAAAGGCCACTTAGTCAGGAAGAAGAGCTGGATACGTTTTTTTTTAAACAACTAACAAAATCATCCAAAGCATAACACTTGGTGGTGATGGTGATTTCAACTACCCATAAATCTGTTGGGAAAATAATTTTGCAGGTATCCAACAAGCTCTTGGAATGTATTGGAGACAATTTTTTAATTCAGGAGGTGGAGAAAGCTACTAGAAGAACGGCTGTTCTAGATTTGATTTTGACAAATAGGGAGGAACTGGCTGAGAATTTGAAAGTGGAAGGCAGCTTGGGTGAAGTGATCATGAAATGGTAGAGTTCATGATTTAAGGAATGGGGGGAGGAAAAACAAGATAATGGATTTCAAGAAGGCAGACTTTAGCAAACTTAGGGAGTTGATAGGTGAGATCCCATGGGAAGCAAGTCTATGGGAAGAAGTAGTTCAAGAGGGCTGGCAGTTTTTCAAAAAAACACTGGTAAGAGCACAAGAACTAACTATCCCACTGTGTAGGAAAGATAGGAAGTACGGCAAGAGACCACCTTGGCTTAACCAGGAGCACCTCAATGATCTGAAACTCAAAAAAGAGTTCTACAAAAAGTGAAAACTAGGTCAAATTACAAAAGGATGAATACAGACAAATAACACAGATATGTAGGGATAAAATTAGAAATTCCAAGGCACAAAACTAGATTAAACTAGCCCTAGCAAGTAACAACACAACATTCTACAAATACATTAGAAACAAGAGGAAGGCCAAAAACAAAATAAGCCCATGACTAAACGGTGGTGGAGAAACAATAACAGAAAATGTGAAAATGGCAGAAGTGCTAAATAACCTTTTTGTTTCAATTTCACCAAACAGCTTAGTAGCAATTGGACATTTAACATAGTGAATGCCAGTGAAAATGAGGTAGGATCAGAGGCTAAAATAAGGAAATAAGTTAAAAATTACTTAGACAAGTTAGATGTCTTGAAGTCACCAGGGCTGAAGAAAGGAGATACCTGAGCCATTAATGATTATCTTTGAAAAGTCATGGAAGACAACAAACTCCAGAGAACTGAAAAAGAGAACATATAGTGCCCATCTATAAAAAGGGAAATAAGGTAAGACCAGGGAATTACAGACCAGTCAGCTTAACTTCTGTACCCGGAAAGATAATGGAGCAAATAATTAAGCAATCAGTTTGCAAACATATAAAAGATAATAAGGTGATAAGTAACAGGCAGCATGGATTTGTCAAACCAACCTAAAAGTTTTCTGTGACATGATAACAAATCTTGTGGATGGGAGAGAGTGGTAGATGTGGTATATCTTGACTTTAGTAAGGCTTTTGATACTGTCTTCCATGACCTTCTCATAAACAAACTAGGGAAATATAACATAGAAGGAGCTACTATATGGTGAGTGCATAACTGGTTGGAAAACTGTTCCCAAAGAGTAGTTATAAGTGGTTCACAGTCAAGTTTGAAGGGCATAGTGAGTGGGGTCCCACAGGGATCAGTCCTGGGTCTGGTTCTGTTAATATCTTCATCAGTGATTTAGATAATGGCATAGAGAGTACACTTGCAGTGTTTGTGGATGATACCAGGCTGGGAGGGGTTCCAAGTGCTTTGGCAGATAGGATTAAAATTCAAAATGATCTAGGCAAACTGGAGAAATGGTCTGAAGCAAATAGGATGAAATTCAATAAGGACAAATGCAAAATAGTCCATATAAGAGAGAACAATCATTCCACACATACAAAATGGAAAATAACTGCCTAGGAAGGAGTACTGCAGAAAGGGATCTGGGATTATAGTGGATGTCAAGCTAAACTGGAGTCAACAGTACAACACTGTTGCAAAAAATGCAAACATCATTCTGGGATGTATCAGCAGGAGTGCTGTAAGCAAGACACGAGAAGTAATTCTTCCACTCTGTTCCATGCTGATTATGCCTCAACTGGAGTATTGTGTCCAGTTCTGGGTGCCACATTTCAGGAAAGATGTGGATAAATTGGAGAAAGTCCAGACAAGAGCAACAAAAAGGATGAAAGATCTAGAAAATATAACCTACGAGGGAAGATTGAAAAAAATGGGTTTGTTTTGTCTGGAGAAGAGAAGACAGAGAGAGGACATAACAGTTTTCGAAGAGATTAATGCTTGTTATGAAGAGGGAGAAAAATGGTTCTTGTTAACCTCTGAGGATAGGACAAGAAGCAATCAGATTAAATTGCAGCAAGGGAGGTTTAGGTTGGACATTAGGAAAAACTTTCTAACTGTCATGGTGGTTGGGCACTGGAATAAATTGTCTAAGCAGGTTGTGGAAGCTCCATCATTGGGGATTTTTAAGAGCAGGCTAGATAAACACCTGTCAGGGATGGCCTAGATAATACTTAATCCTGTCCCTGAATTCAGGGGACAGGACTAACTGACCTCTCTAGGTCCCCTCCAATTCTATGATTCGATGAAAAACTTCAGATTTGATGAATCAGCATTTCCTGGTTAAATAATATTTTATTGGAAAGTTCCTGAATAATAAACCCTTCTCTTACCATGACTGCGGTGGCTGTGATGAGCACTGCTGCGATGCATATATAAGCTAAACCTAGGCAAACTGATTTTTGCAAACTATGTTAAAAATACCCCCCCCCCAATCAATTCTGTGTTGAAGGTTCAGTAATATGCACAATTGAAGAGTACATTGAGTCTTAACTATAGTGATGCTATAATAAATGACTCTTCTGAAATACATCAACTGAATCCACTGGTGTTATTAGAAAACTGTCTCCAGTAGTGAAGGAATGAACAGGGACAATATTGTTACTTATAATTCAGAGCTAGCTTGCATTTAAAAAAAAAAAGACATGTGGCATCAGGAAAATGTAATTAATTTGGTGGTGTAAGCCTTCATAAATTATCAAGTATTCCCAGTAGCGGTCCTGCAAAACTTACAGAGAACATGAGCTGCCTTTAAATTACTTAGTTTGCGTGCTACCAGAATTCTCTTAAGGTGGTGAAATACTGACAATATTAAAGAGTTTAAGCTATTGCCATGGTTGACATACTGATCCACCTTTAATTAAGACCATAATGTTCCTTTGGGCTATACATAAGACAGTAATCTGTGTCCAGAGGCTGTCACTCTCTTCTCTAATGGACTGCAGCACACAAAAATTAATTATAGGGGAAAGGTTGCTGCTCCAACGGGGACTGGAGCCTCTAGATTCCAAAGCAAATGTTTTGCTGTTGATCAAAATGAGCAGCTGCATTTGCAACAGCCAATACCGTTTGTCACACTGCACTTAACCCTCACTTCCAGCATTAAAATCAGTAAGTGTCCTGCCTAAAGGGAGATTTTACATTTTTATTTATTAATTCATGGTCAGTTTTATAGTGGTCACCCTTTTAGCACCATAGAGATTGTTTTTGGAGTGATTTTGCCTACCAGACAAAGTGGGGGAAATGATTTGAAGAATGAGAATTAAAACTTCAGACCAGAGCTACTGAATTTGCTATTCTTGAGTCAAGGGGTTATAATTACACAGTACATCTAGGTGACTATTTCAAAACATTTTCCTTTAATATTGATTTGAATTTTTAAACAAATCAGCTTAGAAAATGTGAGTACCCCTCTTGTATTTGCTTTCAGCAAATATTCTATGGTAAATGATTTTCTTAGCAGAGATGTTTGTTAATAAACTTTAAGCAAATTTTGCAGAATATTCCTTAAAAGCAAATGTGAAGTCTTATGCCTGCATATTCACAACAGAAATTTCATTAAAGCAGTCTGACTCATCCAGTCTGGAAACAGAACCATACCAAATTATTTCTGTGTCCAATCACAACAGTTTGAATATTAAATATTTACAAGGAGGTTGTGATGTTGAAGTTGAGATACATGCCTTTGATTTCTCATTTTAACAGTTGTTCATGGATACTGATCCCTGTCACATGAGAAGTATTAATGTTTTGTAACCCTGAACCATCTTATAAAACAATCTCTTACCAGTACATCTGTGTGTCACACCTCAATTACATTCACCACTTATGTTTACTCAAAGGCAATTCTAGTGTTGTGAGTCTGCCATGCAAATTTCTTGTGCCACCATTACATTCACTGCTCAGTAGCTCATTGGCTGCACTTTGACTAGGTACAGGGTATGAACAAGACATCATGGATAAGGACAAGAATACTTAATATGTGACATAATAAGAGAGTGAAACAGATTAGGATTTATTTTTGCTATGAAATGGCTTTAAGGCATGAAGCACATCTGTGCTTGAATTTGACACTACTATGTTTGTTATGGTCAAGAAAAGAAGAAAGACAAGCAACAGTATTTTGCAAATATGTAGGATGAAATAAGAGATGCAGAGATGCAGAAGAGAGGAGACAAACTAAACTGCAAGCAAAAAACAACTGAATAGAGACTAAAGGAAGGAGACAACCATGATAGTCCTACCACAGACTTGCCACATGATTTCCTACAGAGAATCACAAGCATCAGCAGAAAGTCAGAGTTGAGCTACCAAAATGATCTGATTTGTGTAACCCTACTAAGTAGTGTAAAAGCAGCATGATATGGAGGGGAAACTACATTTGCAAACAGTTTCTGAAGTGAATTCTCCCATGCATATTGTTGCACTTGGATGACATTTACCTTGACCCTTTCCTAAACTCCTGGTGCCCTCTCTTCCTCTTGCAGGGTACCAGTAACTCTGATTGACCCCTGGGGAAAACTGCTAGCAGGGGTCTCTACTAGTCTGCAGTAGCACCTCAGATGATTAGAGGAACAATGAAACACAGCTGTGAATGTTCAGCAAGGTTACAGTTTGCAATTTGAATAGTATTAGGGAGGAATTAAATATAAATGGAGTCAGTGTTCACAAGGATAATGCAAATCAGATGCAAATAGGCACCTATTTTATTTGTCCTTTTTTGTTTGTTTGTTTCTTTCTGATAGTTAATTGATCGGGTATTCAGCATTTATTTTAAAACTCAGTGCCTCTATTGTTCAAGAAAAGGTGCTGGGGGGTGAGAGCAGAGAAAGTTACTGTGAATCAAATGAGACTGTGTCTGTGCCTGCAAATGACTACAAAATACAAAGCAGGAGTCAAGCACACCATGGAAGTGCCCACCTCATTAAACATCACAGAAAACAAGTGTTTGTTTATAAAGGCTTTTGTCATGGTGGCACAATTCTGTTCTAGTTTCTGAACACCACCTGACTGTGATTTGCATCTCAGGGAAACAAACCCAAATGATGAATCTGAACATCACAGTATTTGTACCTAGAGTTGGTCAGGAATTTCTGGATTCAATTAGCTTTGTAAGAATGTTTTGCAGGATGGAGGAGGGGAGCAAGATGATGAACTAAATGGACCATTCCTCTTTTCCAGTCCGGTCATTCTTAAAAGTGAATCTACCTTGCAACAGCTCTGCTATTATTTCCAAATAACAGTTTACTCTTATTCTTGTGCTGTATCCTCCTCCATTTAGCTTTGTGCTTTCTGCCTAGCTGATTGGCCTACTATAGGATGGCAGGAGTCTTTTTCAGCTGCTTGTCACTTTATAGGAAGATTAGGAGGACAAGTCCTTTTCCTCGCTGAGCACAGCTTCCCATTTTGCCAAAAGCAGCTACAAGCAGCCAACTTGGCATTTTCCCTTGTTCTAGGCTGGATGTTTAAAACCGCTTCCCCGCTTCTGAGCACCAGGGACCCTCCCTCTCCTTCTCCAAAGCCCTCTCACCACTTCTTCAGTTTATATTCCACAGCTGAAATGGTCCTCCCCAGGGGACTAATTCAGAAGAGTAAAATGCAAACAAGAAAAGATCTGTTTGTAAATTGCTCTCTGCCAAGTTGTGCCGGCTTATAAGTTTGAAAAGTCATGTCTGTGTTGTGCCGGTGATGCTCTCTATACATGAAAGTAGGAGCTATTTTTTGTTTGTTTGTGTTCTGCCTGAAGATGGGACTTAAATTAGGCATGGGAGTGAAGGAGGCTGGTCTAGATATTGAAGTCGTCTTGGGTGTGAGATCCACCACCTATTCTAGTTCCTTGACATTATCTCTTAATTATCTTGTCTTGTTTATTTAAACAAGATAATTAAAAGACATTGTCAATGGAACAGAACATTGGCACAGGCGAGTGGTCTCTGCTGCTAGATAAATGCTAAAGACATTTATCAAATAAACATCAGTGCAACACTAGAATGTTTCTTTCCCATGCATTGGACAGGGATCACAAAACAGCACTGAATCCCATTGGCTTTATAACTATTGGCCCTACAGGCATACCAAGTGAAAATGTGCACTGGTACTACTGCAGGAGACTTTATGTGCTCATCTCTTGCTGAGGGTCACCCATGGAGCAGAGAAGTAATGGTTCTTGGTTTATGATTCAGGTGTAACTGAATCTGGAAGAGTGTGTTGGATTTGCCAAAAGATGTGACAGATGATATATATGACAAACTGAGTATTGCCAACCCCAAATATTCAAAAATCACAAGGCAGGCTTAACAAAAATGATGAGATTGGCTTTAAAATCAGGAGATTATGCAAAATTATAGATGTGGTATTCTTTTATTTGCTTTTTGAGCCTTTAGGGTGCACTGGGATCACATTTTGAGTCTTTCTCCACAGCCATGAGGGCTAGAAACTTCAAGAAAAAGTAAGACTGAAAGCTGAAATCATCACACATCCACTTGACTCCAGGAGCTGGGACTTTAAGGAAAACAATAATTATCATGAGACTCATGACAAAACCACGAGAGTTGGCAACACTGAAACTTGGAGAGAGCTCAGAGGAGAGAAAACACAAACATCAAGGGCTTGGTTGAACTGACTTAGGAGGAAAGAGTTAATTATAGCTTTGAGGAGAGGTTAGGGGAGAGACATGATGGGGAAAGAAAAATGATCATATCTGATCAACTCAGTGATCCATCTAATCCTGCCTGACTGCGACCAGTAGCAAGTGCTTCAGAGGGGGCTATAGTATCCTTATCTATATATATAAAAGTCAAATGGTGTATGCGTGCGTGCGTGCGTGTATGTATGTATGCTTACTCCTTCCACACCGTTTGAGCTAGAGACTTGAAATTTGGTACAGTTAGAGGTCTTGGGGTCCTGATGACCGTAAGAGTCGAAAATTTTTCAAATCTCACCTCTGACGCCCCCCAAGGGTGAAATTCTTTAAAGGCCAATCACATCAGCTGGGCAGCTGCTGTTCTCTGTGACATAGTTATGATGTCATAATACCCCCTCCAACAGACACCGCACTCGCTCAGCTCTCTGCCCTCCCCCTCCAACAGACCCCGGAATCCCTCAGCTCTCTGCCCCCTCCCCACCTCCGACGGACCCCGGAATCCCTCAGCTCTCTGCCCCCTCCCCACCTCCAACGGACCCCGGAATCCCTCAGCTCTCTGCCCCCTCCCCACCTCCGACGGACCCCGGAATCCCTCAGCTCTCTGCCCCCTCCCCACCTCCGACGGACCAGAGTTGGGTTTGGTTGGAGGGTAAGTGAGGTGGGGGTGTCGGGTTTGGTTGGGGGGGTGAGGTGGGGGTGTCGGGTTTGGTCGGGAGGTAAGTGAGCCGGGGGTGTTGGGTTTGGTCTGGGGGGGTGGGAAGGTGTCTGGGGGGGTGAGGGGTGAGGTGTGGGGGTTGAGGTTGGTCAGGGGGTGTTGGGTTTGGTTGGGGGGGTAAGGTGGGAGTGTTGGGTTTGGTTGGGGGGGTGAGGAGAGGGGTCGGGGTTGGTCGAGGGGTAAGTGAGGTGTGGGTATCGGGTTTGTTTGTGGTGGTAGGTAGGGGTGTCGGGTTTGGTTGGGGGGGAAAGTGAGGTGGGTGTGTCAGGTTTGGTCTACGGGGGGTGCGGTGTGGGTGTTGGTCAGGGGGTGTTGGGGTTGGTAGGGGGGAGACGTGGGGGTGTTGGGTTTGGGTGGGGGGGTGAAAATGTGAGTTGGGGTTGGTCGAGGGGTAAGTGAGGTGGGGGTGTCGGGTTTGGTCGGGGAGGTGAGGTGGGGGTGTCAGGTTTGCTCTCTGCCCCCATCCAACGGACCCCGCACTCGCTCAGCTCTCTGCCCCCTCCCCACCTCCGACTGACCCGAGCAACGCCGGGTATTTTCGCTAGTAATGGATAATTATGGAATAATATGGTCTGTGGGGGAACATTCAGCAGGTTAATTAGGAGCACCTGCTGTCAATTAAGGCCTTAATAAAAAACCCTGCCTCAGGCAGACAGGTATGGGTGTTTGGAAGGAGTTTGGAGGCATTGGAGCAGAGAGCAGTTTGGAGGCGTTGGAGCAGAGAGCAGTTTGGAGGCCTTGGAGCAGAGAGCAGTTTGGAGGCCTTGGAGCAGAGAGAGTTTGAAGAAGTGCTGTGGTGAGCTAAGAAAGACCCAGACCTTAAGTAAAGGAACACCTGGCTTGTGTAGAGAGAGGGCAGGAAGCCCCCCACAAGCTGAAGAGTAGGAGAGGGAAGTAGTCCAGGGGAAGGAGTAGCTAATCCCAGTGGTTTACCGCTATCCTCAGGGCCCCTGGGCTGGGACCCGGAGTAGAGGGCGGGCCTGGGTCCCTCCCTCTCCCCTTCTCCCCTCTAGGATACTTGTGGGACAGTTAATACCCTGTTCAGAGGCAAGAAAAAGGCTTCCTGAATTCCCCCACAAGAAGAGAAAGTGCAGGACCCATCAATATCGTGGGAGTAATTTGCCACAATATATATATATATAAAATCCTAATTACTGTAATTCAGGAAGGACATGTTATCCTATACATAGCTCATTATTTTTGAGAATACTATTACATTGTTTACTCCAATAATGTCTTACAGTGCTGCAGTCCAACTGAAAGTACGCACCAGCCACATGTGGAAAGACAAGGGGGTTTAAATATCACAGCAGAATGGAAAGTCCCAAGGAAGACAACCAAGCAATGACTCCTCAGACAGGTTCATTCCCTCTATGCTGCTTTTGCTGCGTGGCTTGGGAAAAGGAGAAGTAATGTGCTGACACATCAGATTGCACTGGCACCGTGTGGTGGCCCTGATCTGCAGCCAAGTGAAGGGAAGGAGAGACAAGGCTATTCCCCTGCCTCCTCCCTGCATTTTTCCTCTTCCATGTTGCCAGCTTGCTTCCAGAGCAGCTGGAGGAAGCAGCCCCCGTCTGTGCACTGTGGAGGGGGGAACACATGGGTTGTTAAGATGATAGGCACTTGTACATAAGTGCACCATGGAGGGCTTCTTGCTCTTTGCCTCCACCCTTGTCTGGCCAAGCAAGGATATCCACCAAGCACTTCTATAATATATGGCACTGCTGACCCACGAGGTCATACAACACAGATTGTGGCTGAATAGGAAATGCTAGAGAGGAAGGTTGCGCTTGTGGTTAGGATAGTGGACTGAAAATTTGGGTTAAATTCCTAGCTCCATCTTGTGGGACCTTGGGAAAGTGACTTAGACTCTCCATGCCTCAGTTTCCCTTTTGTAACATGCAAATAATATCCCCCTCAAGGAGGTGTTTTGAGGATAAATCCATAAATATTTGATAGAGATATTACAGGAATTGGGATATAACAACCTAAAGAGAGGCAAGTCTGGAGTTCAATACTCTTAATCATCTTTCATGCATATCTATAAACTTTATTTCTCCTCCACATTTTAGCAGTGATACTAAATTCTAACAAAGCACCAATGCTTACAATATATAATTTACTGTACTTATGAATGCCTGATCTTTCTTTCTGCTCTGCCAGATTAGCTGGATTGCCTGATTAACCATTTGGTGCTGTCCTACCTCAGTTACTATTACTTATTAAATCAAGTTTGAAACTTGAGGAAAATAATTAAATGCTTAAATCAAGGCATTCTGCTTTGTCACACACATGGGCCTGTTGGCAAGTCTATGGAACAGTTGTTAATACTGAGACTGAGATGAAAGATGTTCTAAATTTGTCTCAACGATGTTGCCATTCAGCATAATAACGGATGTTTGAACATAACATTTTGTTGCGCTAGTCAGAATTATATCTAAAATGAAGCACGTGTATACCTTTGAATATGGTCTCACAGAAACCTGGAACCACTCAGAATAGAGCAGATAAATGTTCATTCACCTGGAAGCCATATTTGGGCTGTCTTATGGCTGGAGTAAAAACTGAACAATTCTCAAATGAATATAAAGATCACACTTAAAAGATTTCAACTGGGAAGTACATATGTATTTTCCAGCATCGATATATAAATTAAACCATCTGGGTTACATCTGGTGTTATACAAGTGTTGTCTCATGAGCAGTGTAGGTGTGAGAACCATCAAGCAAAACTGAGCAGCTCTGGCACTTAAGCTGCAAAGGAGACAACTCTCAGATGTAGCTCTGAGTACGTCAACCCATCCCACCAGCTCACATGCTTCGCCTTCATTTACTCTGTTTATCCCCCTTCTTTTCCCCTCTGACACTGTCTATAAATCCTGCTTTTAAAATATATATATATATACACATCATCTCCACAAACCATCCTTCCCTCCCTCTCTGTTCCTTTTGAAACGATTGGTTCAGACCTTGGGTCATTTCTGATCTCCCCTGCCATCCACTCACCTCAACCATTGCTGCTCTGATTATGTTTAGTCCCTCTGAAAATCCTCTCCCTGACTTCCTGTCTCTGTCTTTATCAAAGTCAGGCTTCTCCTCCTTGCCATTAAGACCCTGGACAATGAAGTCCTTGCCTCACTCTCTTTGACCTGGCTGCGCTGGGAGAAAGAAAAGATGCAAGGGATGTGATTTAATGAGGCTGCAACTTTATTAACTTAACTCACCTGAGAACTATCTTGCAATAAATTATACCATGCAGGTCACTGTTCCTTCCTTAAAGGTTTCCACCTATCCAATGGCTGTGGTCAGCCTGTTCTCACTCCAAACCTGATCCCAGGGCATTGCTGGGACCCCACTGCTCTCATCTCATATGAGGATAAAGGGGCGAGGTCTATTTGCTGTTCCAGACATTAGAAACCCCAACTCCATTCCTCTTCTTCTTTAGGGGATGCCTTCCCTTAGTCCATTTCCAGCTCTGATTTATCAGGGATCATGATATTTTACTGAATGCCTATCTTCCCTAGTCACCTGACATCAGGAGAGCCAGAAATTAACGTGGATGCTTCCCCCCAATCTGGTTTCCCAAATAGTTAACAATTCCCTCCCTTACATCCATGAAATATAGATATCCAACAGTATCTCACATTAGTGATACCATCCCCCTCACTCCCCCCAGCCCAAGAGAGGTGGGGGAACTCTTAAAAAGGCCACAACTCCTTTCTTCCAGATGGCCAGACAAAGCTCCCCATACTCCATTTTGTGGAGAACACATTTTACTCACTCTGTCCATTCCTATAACTCAGCCCAATCGGTCATCCCCTTTATTTCTTTCTCACACACCTGTCTCTGTACCCTCAACCACGTAGCCGAGAGTGCCTGGACTCTCTGGCTCCTTCAGTTGGGCCTCCACCCTCTCACCCTTAAAGACCGTCCGCAGAACACACTTCTTCCCTGAGGCCTCTTTCCTCAGTACTAAGTGTAGAAAACAAACTGTGAAACCCTCAAGATTCAGGAGCTACTCACCTAAGTTGCTATGGGACTTTATTTTCATCACTCTCATTTTCCCTCCCTCCACAACCCAGTGTTTGTTGCAATCTTCTCATCACTGTCTTAATTTAGATGATAAAACATCCAGTCTAACAGGGAGGAGTTTTAGAGTGTGCAATAGTCTCTCCAAGGGAAACCCAGATCACCTGAGACACTTAAAAATATCAAGAATCAGAGAGGTAGCCCTGTTAGTCTGGATTTGCAGAAGTGACAAAGAGTCATTGCCATTGTTTTACAGCCCACCAAGTGCAGCAAAGCTAACATTTCTGAGGAGGTGCTGGTAGCACTGTAACCTGACGTAAAATCAAAAATCAAAAATCAAACATCAGACAACACCATTCAAGGGCGCTGGACTTTGTTTGGAAGCAGAAGTGTGAATTCTGATTTATAGCCGGTCAGAGTAAAAAGCTGCAGGGGAAGCCTTGAAATTAGAAGGGAAGTGTAGTGCCAGATTAAAGAGAAAGGGACTAAAATAAATTTGCAGTTAATTCTCCCCTCTGATCTGTATGCAAATTGAGTAGACTACATGATCTGTGCATTGTAAGCAAAGGGTCCAGTGCTGCTCCTTTTACTTATGTTAAGTATTTCTTCAGTGGTGTTATTCTGGTACAGTTTCTACCCACTGAGCAAAAATCTGATCATGAAAAATAAAAATTGGTGGCAGAAATTTTCAAAGGCCTTTTTTTGAAAATGTGGCATTCCAAAATCAAAGTTCCATGCTGTTCTATTAGTCCTTTGGTTCTGAAAATGCACTAAGCAATGGAGACATCACAATCCCTGTCGCCCCAAAAATCACATTCTAACGTGTCACTCCACAGCTTACCTTTGCTTTCAGCACCACTAGTGTTGAAATCCTGTCCATTTCACCACTAATTCTTCAATGATTGTAGCCACTCAGAGTTTGTCTACACAGACCAGCAATGTGCACGAGAGAGGTGAATTCTCAAGTACACTGGCATGCTAAATGGCCCATATAGTCCCCGCTGGCATGCACTAAAAGTTTCCTAGTGCACATTACTCGTAATTCCGTTTCAAACAGCACTATGTTAACATGCACTAGGAAACTTTCAGTGCACTCCAGCAGAGGCTACATAGGTCAACCGCAGACTGATGTGCTTTAGAATTCACACCCCTCTAGTGCACAGTACCATACCATGTAGACAAGACTTCCACACTTCCAGTCATGATGTAAGTTTTTAAACATGGTACTTGGAAAGAAAAAAATAAACATACCAAAAAGGTACGGTATTGCATTCTGATCCAAGGAAGGGAGAATTAGCAACCCCCCTTTACACATGAGAAACTGTGGCACCAGGAAGTTAAATGACTTGTCCAGAGTTACACAAGGAAGTCTGTTGCAGAGCCAGGAACTGAATCTAGATCTCTTGAGTACGGCTGCGGGAATAACGGATTTTTCAGTTTGCTGGCAGTTTCAAAAAAGGGGGGGGGGAGCCGCTTTTCAACATAAAAGCAAAGTCAATGAAGGGCTAGATCCACATAACAGACAAATGGAGAAACAGGTAGTGGTGGCAGCTCCCTTATAACATTTAGTCTAGATTACCTGGAACCAGAGAGCCCCAAGTTGATGTCCCTACTCCAATGACCATTGCATTATTTATCCAGGGTAGAATAGCTTCAGCAAGAGCAACTGAGAAAGCTCCACACCAGAATATCCCAGTGGCTAGGGCACAGTTCTGCACTAGGGGAAACCCAGCTTCAAAATCCCTGCTCCAGACAACACAGAAAGAGGAATTGTACATGGGTCTCCTACCTAGTGTCCTAGCCAGTGAGAGATCTGGGCTAACAGTTCTAAATCAGAGAGGTAGCCGTGTTAGTCTGGAATTGCAGAAGTGACAAAGAGTCCTGGGGCACCTTAAAGACTAACTAACGTACTGAAGTATTAGCCCACAAAAGCTTATGCTTCAATACATTAGTTAGTCTTTAAGGTGCCCCAGGACTCTTTGTCAGTTCTAAATGAGGGGACTCCTCCATCCCTCCATTTTCTAAATGGCATTTAAAAAATGGCCAAAACTATTCAGGTGCAATTTGTGATTAATTCCAGGTCAGCCAAAACTGTATTTTTCAGTGACTAAACTATTAATCCAGATTTGTTTTTGCCCAGCTCTATGCTTCAGTGCTAGCACAGTGCCTTACCCGCAAGATCTTCCTTCCTCTCGAAACCGAACAAAGTGTTTACATGTTCTGGACATGCTGTTGTGTACTAGAGTAAAATTAAAAGTGCTTCCTCCGCTTTGATGAACTATCACTCAGGTTCTAAATTTTGTTTGCATTTTAAAATAAAGCACTAAAGAAGCCAGCCCAGCCAGGCAGAATATTTTTTCAGCTTTTTTCCTAACCCAAGAGTGGCTGTAAAACCTCAGCAGTTAAAAATGTTTGCTCTGGCTCTGAGTCTAATGCAGCCATAAAAATTACATTTTAAATAAAGAAAACATGTTTTGCTCCAACTCCAACTCGGTGTTAAGACATCACATGTTTTTTTAAAAAAATGCATTTTAGATCTATACTTTTAAAAATCTACCCTAATGGCTGACAGAATGATTTGTGTAAAACAACTCACATATTTTAATCTCCCAATTGCCAGCCCAGTGCCAGCATTTGGGACCTACAAAAAAAGTTGGTTTGAAAGTTTTTCACTGATTTTCCCCATAAAAATCACAGATGGCTCATGCCCTCATGCCAGACATTAAGGGCTGGCATTTGTGTTCTATGAGAACCGTATGCAAGGCTTCCTCTCTTTTCAGGATGATGCCAGGTGTTTTTAAGATGACCCCAGTTAGGTTGGAGACTGTGGTACCAACAAGAATGTCACTGACCTACCTCAGGGGCAGATTGTGGTTTTGTGGGGCCCTAGCCAGAGCATATGGGGCCCCTCTTCACCCCCTTCTGCCTGCAGTGCTCTCCGCCCCTTCCCAGCAGGAGTGCTGGGAGGGTGGCAGGAAAAGCCTCCACATCCTTGCCCCACTCCCCAGCAGGAGTACCAGATATACGGAGCGGTTTGGGGTAGGGGGATGCCCATTTATCCAAGGCCTCCCAATTGGCCAGGGTCACTAATCTGCCACTGACCCCCTCCCCAATAATTTTTTTCCAGCACCTGTCTTCGTGTCTTGCTTACAACACTCCTAGTAACACATCTCGGAGTGATGTTTGATTTTTTGGGGGAAGAGTTACACTGTTGATTCATATTTAGCTTCTCATTCATTATAACTCCCAAATATCTTTCCACCGTACTCCTTCCTAGGCAGTCATTTCCCATCCTGTATGTGTGCAACTGACTGTTTCTTCCTAAGAGGAGAACTTTGCATTTGTCCCTATTGAATTTCATCCTATTTCCTTCAGACCATTTCTCCAGTTTGTCAGATCATTTTGATTTCTAATCCTGTCCTCCAAAGCACTTGCAACCCCTCCCAGGTTGGTTTTGTCTGCAAACATTCTAAGTGTATGCTCTATGCCATTATAAATCATGGATGGAAGATACTGAGCAGCACCAGACCCAGAACTGATCCCTACAGGTTTGCCACTGACAGACCCTTCCAGCTTGACTATGAACCAGTGGTAGCTACTCTCTGGGAAAGTTTTTCAACCAATTATGCACCCACCTTATAATAGCTCTATCTAAGTTATATTTCCCTAGTTTGTTTATGAGAATGTCATGGAAGAAAACATCAAGAGCCTTACTGAAGTCAAGATATACCACACTACCACTTCCCTCCTATCCACAAGGCTTGTTACCTTGTCAAGGAAAGTTATTTGGCTGGTTTGACATGATTTGTTCTTGCAAATCCATGCTGACGGTTATTTATTACCTTATTATCTTCTAGGTATTTGTAAATTGATTGCTTGATTGTTTAGTCCATTATCTTTCCGATTACTGAAGTTAAGCTGACTGGTCTGCAATTCCCTGGGTCATCCTTATTCTTCTTTTTATAGATGGGCACTATATATGTCCTCTTCCAATCCTCTGGAATCTCTCTCATCTTCCATCAGTTTTCAAAGATCATAAATAATGGCTTAAATATCTCAGTTCCTTAAGGATTCTAGGGTGTATTTAATCAGTCCCTGCAGTCTTCATTTAATTTATCTAAGTAATTTTTAACTTATGATCCCTTTTCTTGCTCAGTGGTTTTCCCCCAGGACTTGGGGTCCTCCCCCAAGTCTCCTTACTGAATTCAAAATTGTGGATTCCACTCTCGGATCTTCACTGCTTTTATGTGATCAGGACATTGATCTTCATGAGTTCTCGTCTTCTTTAAGTAAAGGACCCTATGGTGAAATATAGAGTGAGACAGACCACTTGAGGGCGAATCCAAGCATTGTTCCATCCATAGGATTTGAATAGTACATAAAACCAATTCTTCAGTAATAGCCATCAGGGGAATTAGTACTGCAATAGTCTTTTATTTTACTAAATGCACCATGAAAATATTTCCACAAGAGACTGTTTGATAGATTATAATTAAGCAGATAGAACAGAGTGCACAGTTTATTTACCTAGAAAAGTTCAGATCAGATGCAACATCTGGTTTTCATTGAGATCTTCCTTTTTTAACCAGTTCTGCAGCTGGGTTGATAGAGACTCAAGGAGGGCAGGTGGCTGGCATGTGTCTCTAAGTGAGTTTATGGTTGAGCTGGAATCAAAATAGGAGTGTCCACTGAACTCTTGGTTAGGGTTATGCATAGAGACTGTAAAGATAATAGGCCTTGGGGACTAATTCATTGGCTTGCATAAATAGAATTTTTGCCTGTAAAATAAAATGAACAGAGAATTCTATTTTCTTCTTTAGGAAGAAAACAGGTTTATTTTCATTAAGAAAAACATCCTTTGAATTTCTTATTACAGATGACAATTTCCTAACTCAAAAAATGTTTACATCCAACATGGGGACATTCTAATTTAGATCTCCTCTTGACAAATAAAGAAGAACACATCACAGAATTAAAAATTAAGGGTAGCTTAGGTATAAGTGACCATGACATCATCACATTTATAATGGGAAAATATAATAAAGTCCAGACCACTCATATATAGCTGGTGCTTTAAAAGGGCCAGTTTCACAAAGCTGAAAGCAATTATGAGCCAAATCAGCTGCATGGAAGGATAGAATCAGAAAAAATGTGAATGATAATTGGGAATTGTTTAAGAACACTTTAATAGAAACCCAAAAAGCCACAATCAAAAGAGAAGGCCATATTGGTTAAAAAACAAACTGACCTGGTTTAGAGGGGAAATGAAGCTAGCTATTATATATATACAAAGAGAAGAAAAAGGAAGTTGGTAGTAATAAATTATTAGTGAGTTATCAGAAGCTAGGAATTGTAGAATTGATAAGGACAGCAAAGGGACACAAGAATAAATCTATGGCCAGCAGAGATAAGAATAAGGAGTTTCTTAGTATATTAGGAACTAATGAATCCTAACAATGATCCTAGTAATGATATTGGCTCATTACTAGATGGAAATGGTAGAGTTAATAATAATGTCACAGAAAATGAGGTAAGATCAGAGGCTAAAGTAGGAAAAGAACAAGTTAAAAATTACTTAGATAAGTTAGATGTCTTCAAGTCACCAGGGCCTGATGACTGAGGCGATATCTGAGCTATTAGCAATTATCTTCAAAAAGTCATAGAAAACAGGAGAGATTCCAAAGGCCTGGAAAAGGGCAAATATAGTGCCCATCTATAAAAAGGGAAATAAGAAGAACCCGGGGAATTACAGACCAGTCAACTTAACTTCTATACCTGGAAAGATAATGGAGCAAATAATTCAGCAATAGGTTTGCAAACATCTTGAAGACACCAAGCTGATAGCAGTCAGCATGGATTTTTCAAAAACAAATCATGTAGCTATCAGTGGTTCACAGTTATGCCAGAAGGGCATAGCAAGTGGGGTCCCTCATGGATCAATTCTGGGTCTGATTCTGTTAAATATCTTCATCAATGATTTAGATAATGGCATACAGAGTACACTTACAAAGTTTGTGGATGATACAAAGCTGGGAGGGGTTGCAAGTGCTTTAGAGGATAGGATTCAAATTCAAAATGATCTACACAAACTGGAGAAATGGTCTAAAGTAAATAGGATGAAATCCAATAAGGACATATGCAAAGTACTCCATTTAGGAAAGAACAATCAATTGCACACATACAAAATGGGAAATGACTGCCTAGGAAGGAGTACTGCAGAGAAAGATCTGGGGATCATAGTGGACCATAAGCTAAATATGTGAACCATAAGCTAAATATGAGTTAACAGTGTAACAAAGCTGCAAAAAACCCCAAAACCAAACATCATTCTGGGATGTATCAGCAGGAGTGTTGTAAGTAAGACACAAGAAGTAATTCTTCCTCTCTACTTCTTGCTGATTAGGCCTCAACTGGACTATTTTGTCTAGTTCAGGAACATTATGGACAAATTGGAGAAAGTCCTGAGAAGATCAACAAAAAAGAATAAAGTCTTGAATACACGACTTTTGAGGGCAGATTGAAAAAAATGGGTTTGGGTTAATTTGAGAGGAAACATGATAACAGTACAGTAAACCCTCGATTTAACGGACCCCGATTTAACGGACTTCGGATGCAACGGACAAAATTTCTGATGCATCCGAAATCCGGGTTGACAGCTCCCGCCGGCTCCCCGCAGCGGGGACCCCTGCGGGAGCTGTCAAACCCCCCCCCCCCCGCCCGGCTCCCCGCAACGGGGAGCGGGGGGGGGGGGTTGAGAGCCCCCGCTCGGCTCCCCGCAGCGGGAAGCTGGGCGGGGGGTTTGACAGCTCCCGCCGGGCTCCCCGCTGGGGGGAGCCGAGCGGGAGCTGTCAACCCCCCGCCCGGCTCCCCGCAACAGGGAGCCGGGCGGCGGGGGGGTTTGAGAGCCTCCGCTCGGCTCCCCGCAGCGGGAAGCCGGGCAGGGGGTTTGACAGCTCCCGCTCGGCTCCCTCCAGCTGGAAGCCGTGCGGGAGCTGTCAACCCCACGCCCGGCTCCCCGCAACGGGGAGCCGGGCGGGGGGGGGGGTTGAGAGCCTCCGCTCGGCTCCCTGCAGCGGGAAGCCGGGCGGGGGGTTTGACAGCTCCTGCCGGGCTTCCCGCTGGGGGGAGCCGAGCGGGAGCTGTCAACCCCCCCGCCCGGCTCCTCGCAGCGGGGAGCCGGGCGGGGGGGGGGGGGGGACGTTTGAGAGCCCCCGCTCGGCTCCCCACAGCGGGAAGCCGGGCAGGGGGGTTTGACAGCTCCCGCCGGGCTTCCCGCTGGGGGGAGCCGAGCGGGAGCTGTCAACCCCCCGCCCGGCTCCCCGCAACGGGGAGCCGGGCGGGGGAGGGGGTTTGAGAGCCTCCGCTCGGCTCCCCGCAGCGGGAAGCCGGGCGGGGGGAGGGGGTGGGGTGGGCTGACTCATGGCTGGCTCCATATAACGGACTAATTCGGGCGGGGGGTGTCCGTTGTCACCCGAAAGTCCGTTATTTAATGATTTTAAAAAATTATTAAATAACGGACTTTCGGTTTTAACGGACACCCCCCCGCCCGAATTAGTCCGTTATATCGAGGTTTCACTGTACATACAAGATTGTTCAAGTACATAAAAGATTGTTACAAGGAGGAGAGAGAAAATTTGTTCTTCTTAACCTCTGAGACTAGAACAAGAAGCAATGTGGCCAAAAGGGCTAATGAAATTCTGGGATACATAAACGGGGATTTTTGTAGGAGTAGAAAGGTTATTTTACAGCTATATTTGGCACAGGTGTGATCCATGCTGAAATACTATACCCATTTCTGGTATCTAAACTTCAAGAACATAAGAGCAGCCATATTGGGTCAGATGAAAGGTCCATCTAGTCCAATGTCCTGGCTTCCAACAGTGGCCAATGCCAGGTGCTTCAGGGGAAATAAATAGAATAGCCAATCATTGAGTAATAAATCTCCTGTCTCACATTCTCAGGAAGGCTGTTGATAAATTTGGGAGGGTTCAGAGAAGAGCCATGAGAATGATGAAAGGGTTAGAAATCATACTTTCTAGTGATAGTCTCAAGGAGCTCAGTCTATTTACCTAAACAAAAAGAAAGTTAATAGCTGACTGGGTTTTGAGGGGTGGATAGCTCAGTAGTTTGAACATTGGCCTGCTAAACCCAGGGTTGTGAGCTCAATCCTTGAGGGGGCCATTATGGGGATATGGGACAAAAATGGGATTGGTCCTGCTTTGAGCAGGGGGTTGGACTAGATGATCTCTTGAGTTCCCTTCCAACTCTGAAATTCTATGATGCTATGATAGTTTATAAGTACCTACAGGGGGAGCAATATTTGATTATGGGCTCTTCAATCTAGCAGGGAAAGGTATAACATGGGGGTTGAAGTTGAAGCTATAATATTCAGAATGCAAATAATGTGTAAATATTCAACAATGAGGGCAATTAATCATTGGAACAATTTTCCAAGGGCTGTGGTACTCTTCCCATCACTGGCAATTTTAAAATCAAGATTGGCTGTTTTTCTAATTTATGCTCTAGAAATTCTTTGGAAGTAGTTCTATGACCTGTGTTATGCAAGAGGTCAAACTAATGATCCCAATACTAATCCCTTCTGGCCTTGGAAACTATGAATCTATGAAGAATATTGTTATGTAGTGGGACCAATTGCCCCACTGCACAGGTCCCAAACGTCAGGATCATGGATTTCCAGCTCATCCCCTTGTTCTACATACGCAGTAATAATACTAAGTTCCATAAAGATTGCTCCCTACTGCAAGGGCGGGTTTTCCCTTTCCAAGTAGCCATGCAAATACTTATGTGGCTGTCTGATTGCTGCCTCTGCCGAGATAGAGCATGACTGCCACTGCAGCTCGGAACAGAATGCCCCACAACAACCGATCCAAGCCAGGAGAGAATGTTGAAGGGGCACGTCTCCCTTACACAAATTGGCTATAAGCTCTATTCCAGAGAGCAACCACAGGAAAGAGAATGTAAAGATTCCCAACATTGCAACCTCAAACCAACTGGTACAGCAGGAGAGAGTGTCTCACTTTGCTTCTATCATCCATGATGTGATGTACCTGCTCCACAGTCAGAGCCTAGGGACATGGACACCTACCACCTCTGATGATGAAGCAGTTGAGCTCCCACCACTTTCTCCAGCAGGCTGTGTAGCAGGGACTTCCAGACCCACACAGATGAATGTTATGGTGTATTTAACAATAAAAACTTAATGGTCTGGGTCCCATCTGGGTCTCATCCCCCACCCCTTTAAATTCCATTTAAGGACTTTAACACCCAAGGAACTTGAAGCCTAAGTGAGAGGAAACACATGGATGCAGCACTGTGCAGGCAGATGCCAAGCATGGAAAGCACATTGCTCACTTATGACATCCAAACTCACTAGCAACTCCACAAATCCCTGTTCTGGAAAATTTGTTGAGCTTGTGCAGCAAACCACATTTTCCAATGCATGGCCCACCACAGACAGCCCTTCAGGACTTGCACAGCATGGTAGGCCACAGTTATCTTCTTCTGAAATGAGCCGTAGGAGAAAGGATTTCATCAAGTTATTGGAGTGATTTCACTTGAAGGTCAATGAGAAATTCAGCTCTGAATTGGAGGGAACGCTGCTATAAGCAATGGTTGATGATAAGCAGATACAATAGTTACTGTTTCTAAAGTCTGCATCTGCCAACTTTTAGTGCACAGTGAAATCTGAGATCACTATTTTTCTTTTGCTTAGAAAAGGGGATAATTGTGGTGAACGTGTAATAACAGCTGGCAAAGGTTGACTTTTTATTGGCTTCTATTGGTGGTGGAAGGAAAGGATGTGTCATTGTGAGAGACTGTTTCACAACTATTGGTGACCAGGGCAGGGTGGAGTTAGGCCATTTTTGTCCCCCTTCTCTTCCCCACTCCCAAAGGATTTTTCTTTTAATGTTATTAAAAGGTAGCATTAGGTTTTAATAAGCCAACAAAATGGGGTGCAACTTTATTATCTATAGACACCTTGCCACCGTCACTTTTATGTCAGGACCAGGCTACTCCCAGGAGTATGGCATCCTCTTCAGTGACACTGCTCTCCGGCTGTGCCACACTTTGTGTTCCCTCCTCCCCCGGGGGGAGGGGGGCAAAATCTGTCCAGCCACTCCTTCAGTGGCAATTGCAGTCTATTGTCCCAGGGTGGCTTCCCATGCAGCTCCAGCACTCTTTTCTGCCCTTACCTCAGGACTTCGGCCTGCAGGCCCTAGCAGCCAGGTAGGAGTTCTCTCTAGATCCCCAGTCCTTGCTTGCAGTACTGCTCTGTCTAGGTACTGGTGCTCTTTCCTCCTGCTAGGAATCTGATCTTCTCCCCAGGAGCTCCAGTCAGCTTCTGAATTATGCTCTGCCCTGCATTCTTATATGGGGCTGCTGAGCCACGATTGGCTGCTCCTCTCAGTCCCTCTCTAATTGGCTGTCTCCTGTGCAGCCTCCCTAGGGTGCTATTAACCCCTTATGGGCCAATGTGGTGCAGACACCCCTTCCCTCCACCAAATCACTGCCCAGAAGGCTGTGGCCACATGAACAGCTCCTGGTGGCTGCATGCACATTTGAGAACACTGTGTTGGAGTTTATTATTACATTAGATCTAACTGAACCTAAAGAATCTGCAATACTAATTTTAATCCCATTTGTTGCCTGACAGTCAAGAAGAAACGGAAACCCCAGAGATAATCTGACTCACCTTCATTTAGAAAAGCAAACACTCTTTCTTTCAGCACACACCTGTAAGTCTCTTAAAATTTACCTCCATTCTGAAAAGTAATGTCAAAGAATGGCACGTTCTCATTCAACAGCTCTCTTCCCTGTGTATATTTATATCTGATGAATTCAATGATTAAAATATGTTTTACTACTTTTTTTCCTCCAGGTATAAAATTGGCAGCTCTTAGAGAATGAGTTGGCTTCTTTTTGACTCATGTATCTCTAAAAGAACTATTAACAGCTTTCCAATACCAGGGTCAAATTCAGCATCAGTTACACCTCTGGAAACTCAGAGGACAATTGATTTGCACTGGTTTAACTGAGGGCAGAATATGGCCCAATTATTTATTCCTGGTGAAGTTTCACGAGGCAGAAGGTGTACAACTTGACTTTAAGATCCCAGGTTGAGCCCACAGGTCTAACAGTTGGGGGGGAAAACACCTTTTCCCTTCTAAACTGAGAAAATGTAATTCAAATTACTGAGATGCAATAACATATGACAAGGGATATTCTGCAAAGAGGTAGACACTCTTTTATTCTGTATTTAAATAGATTCGAGATAATTATTTCTCTATCAGATAAATTCTCTCAAAAAATTACATTGTATTATAGTCTCATTGTGTAGACTAATGGTGGAATTGTCAAAAGTTTTCAGCACTGGCTTAATTTTGTTGCCATTAAGTCAATGTAAAGCTCCTTACAAGGTGAGACTGTAATACAATGGTTTTTAGTGGGACAAATCTATTGTATAATTAAGTCTGTAATGTATTTATTTATTTGCACATAAGTATTACTATGCACTTAGCAGTATCTTTCCCTTTTTCAAGAGCTGTACATGTCTTGCCTGTTTTATCAGCCAGTTCCAAGGCTTTCCTGCAGTAAGAGTAACCCCTGTATTTTCAAAGCTTTGCATGAGGTTTTAGCCACCCAGCTCTCATTAAAGTCAATGATAGTTGAGCTAAAACCCTGAACAGTCCTTTGAAAATCTCTTAACTTCCCTCTTCCTCCTGTTGTAAGACAGACAAGCCTATGATTATCTTTTTCTCTCAGGAGCAGAATGTTAACCTGAAGACTACTAAACATAGTTTTTATTAGATAACCCAGGGTCCTTCCAAGCATTACTGAGTGCAGTACAATGCATTTTATTTAGTCCCATGTTATAGCAAGAGGAAATACACTGCTCTGGTGTGTTCATACAAACTGCAGTGGGATCTGTTCTTTTATTCCATTGAGTTAGCAAAAAATCAACCCTATATAGTTGCCAAAAAGCAACTTTATTTTATTCAGATGATAGCAGAAGTGATAGTTTGAGAGTTTTTACGATTTGCAAAGTAATACCCACCCCCAAGGTTAAATAAACACCAAAGCCCAAAACCTAAGATTATAGCAAATAAATTTGGCCTCAGAATCTATTAGAGCCATACACATATATTTCTTTAAAAATAGGGATGGGAAGGGCCATCAGGTTATTAAATTAATATTTATCTGAATGGCATTTAAATATTTATTCTCTCCTCTTCTATCTTCCCCATGAGCCACATTCACCTCTCATTCTCAATACTGTTACATCCATTTGGACGAGGAAAGCTCTTGTGGCAAGAATATGAGTAATGTATTGTGCTTTTAACTGCAAGTGTGGGATTTTATTCTCCAAATTCAGCTGTGAAAGAAGGAGCAAAGATACCAAGCAGCAAAGGCACTGGGGCAGTAGCCCTGCTCACAGTGGTCTGGAGGCCTATGCAAGCATAGCTGCTGGAAGTAGGGTGCTGTGGGGGGTGCTGCACCCCTTGGCTTGAGGTGGTTTCCATCAGATCCAGGGTTTTTAGTTTGGTTCAATATCTATCAGCACCAGCACTATAAATATTATTCCAGCACCCTTGTACGCAAGATAAAAAAATAAGCAGCCACTTGTTGGCTGCTGGCAGAAGGAACTTTGAACTTCACCCCTCCTCACCACAACCCTTATCCTGCCTCTCATCTTGCTTACCCAGCAGTTGTTAAAGAATAAGAATTTGGCCCTACATAGTCTTTCCAACTAAGACACTAATTTAAGTACAGGCCTTCTAATCAAGCTGCTGCCATCTCTCCCCCTCTCCCTTTTGACAAACGGTGAGAATATTCTACTCTCTGTTGCGTTAAAAATCCCTTCTATTGTTTCAGTTGCCTAGATGCCAAAGGGTGGGTAATACTACGCATATGAATTAGATTGTCCTCTTCAAATATGCTGGTGTAAAAACTCAGCTGAAACTACTGTCTTCTTATGAAGAACCTAGAAGGTTGGCCTTGAACTATAGATTCCCTTACTTCATATATAAAATGGCTGCTAGAAAGCAGAAGTCTTTCAGGTAATTTAAACACTGAAAGAAATTTTACATCTATTTCTAAAATAGAGTTAAATGCAGCTATTCCTGTAATTAAACACATCATTGAAAACCATAATATGAATGTGCTAATTTGGGTTCATACAAGAAGCTCAAAGGAAATATATTATAATATACCTTCCCCCGTTTCCCTCATTTTTATGATTACAACTTTGCTATGAAACTAAATGTATTTTCTCTCAGCACTAAGTAAATGCTTTCAGCTACTGCAGCCTTATCAAAGTCTTTCTTAAACTAAAAAGGAATCAAATGCTGCTTAGGTAATGTCAGTTTCTAGATATGGTCATGGTCTCCTATAAAATGCCAGTGCCTGACAAGTGAGCCAGATTAAGTAAGAGATTACAGAGATACTTAAGGATATGTATCATTGTCACTGTCATGGTAGTGAGCCCCAACTTCAAACCAATACAATGTCTATGATAAATAACATGATCTTTCTGATACCTCATTGTTTGTGAAAGATCCTGGAATTTTGAAGAACAAGTGATACATTGTGTTTAGAGCAGGAAATGCCCAATTATCCTGAGTAACAACTATCCTGTCTCAAGATAGAATTCCATCAAAATTACTATGTACTAACATGGTATTAATATTTGTACTATATAGGTTATTCCAAGTACCCCAGAAAAGAGCATCTGTTGGAAGAGTAAAACACAAAATTTCTAGAAAATTCTTGGAATGTACTAGGGACAAATTTTTGTTTCAGAAAGTGAAAGAATTTACCAGAGGAACAGTCATTTTAGACTTCATTCAGCCCAACAGAGAGGAATTGGTTATAAATGTGGAGATGGAAGGCAATGAGAGTGAAAGTGATCATAAAATCTATCATTTAATGATTCTAAGGAAAGGGAAGCATAAAAGCAGCACAATAAAGGCAATGGACTTCAAAAATCATGAAGTTTAACAAGCTTAGAAAAAGCTAATGGATAAAGGAGTTCAGAAGAGCTCGCAGTTTCTCAAGGAATATTAAATGTACAAATGCAAACTATCCTGACACAGAGGAAAAACTAGAAAAAGTCTCATATGATTCCTTCAGGACCTCTTTAATGCCCTTTTTGTAGCATTTGTTGAAAAGGAATTATACAAAAAGTTGAAACATGAACAAATCGTTAAGGAGTACAAAAGAATAGCACAAGCATGTAGGGACAAAATCAGAAAGGCTACAGCATGAAATGAGATACACCTAGGAAAGAACATAAAATTCAGTAAAAAGACATTATTTTAATATATTAGGAGCAAGAGAAAAATGACCTTTACTTAAAGGGAAGGAAACTAAAAACTGATGACATCAAGAAGGCTGAGATGTTTACTGGCTGTTTTGCTTTAGTCTTTGTTGAAAAAATTAATGGTGACCACATAATCAGCACAATATTGACAAGAAGTCATGGTCTTAGTCTACAGCAAAAAAGGTTAGATATTAGGAAAAACTTTATAACTGTAAGGGTAGTTAAGCACTGGTGTTTCCAAGGGAGGTTGTGGAATCCCGATCATTGGAGATTTTTAAGAACAGGTTGGACAAACACGTGTTAGGAATGTTCTACATTTATCTGGTCCTGCCTCACTGCAGGGCACTAGACTTGATGACCTCTTGATGACCCTTCCAGCCCTACATTTCTGATTCTGTTACTATCTGTATGGATCACAGTTGCTGTATTCTGCTGGTCCATTGCATTTATGCCCTCACAAACGTACTTAGAGGGCCTTTCACCTTCCCAATTGCCCCATCAGTCAGAAAAAGCTGCCAGAACAATAGTTTCGATTCTTTCTTCAAGGCACCATTTTGTAGTACAATCTACAGGAGACTATGCAAAATGATTAAACACAGCAGAGTTTAAAGGTCACATTAAACATGCTTGAAAATCATTTGACCAAGTCAGTCTGCAACTAATTCCTTTTACACAAGGTAAAAATTAGACGCATTCAATAACAGGTATAAATCACACTTTGTGACTCATGATAGTTAATAGTGGTTTTAAAACAACTGGATTTTTAATGTGTTTACAAATTGTAAGAGAACAGATTGCAGAATAAAATATAGTACTGGAGCTTCAAATTCAGTACAGTATTTCAGTTACTACCCTTTTGTATTAGCACACCAAGAAATTTCTATAAGCATCCAATACATTTAGTAACATACACCTAAGCAATTGTCAAATGTTATTCAGTGCTCCTAATGTGCCCCAGTTCTAGTGAATAACTTTTTGTTAAGAATATGGCAAACTGCTACGTATTTGCAAGAATTGCAAATGACAGTAATGATGGGTCTTAGTATCTAGGTATGGAGACAATAATTTCTAACCTGATTGAAGCCCACAAAGTTCTATAATGGAATTTACTTATATAAAATAGGGACCGTGACACACAGATCACCAGAGAATGATGCACAATTAGGCTGCCCCCCAAAATGAATGACATTTTAGAATATTCCTTTTACTCTTATGGTTTTTTTACCTTGAGTCACTGTTTATTAAAGCTAAAGATCCAATTCAACAGATACTTTTGTTCCCACTCACTTATGCTGCATCTATCAAGATGAATAAATGAACTTGAAATGACAATGTGAGTGCAAAGAATATTTCGAGAGTAAAGGCAGATAGAATTTTGATTTTCAGTGGGACCTGGGCTCCCAGATCAGTTTTGGTGCTTTTGAAAACTTTACCCTTATTATTTATGTCACAGAAAATGTGTTAAGTTAAACTCATAATTAAAAAAGCATATAAGAAATATTTGAATTACTTTTATAATGTACATAGTTATAATAAGACTATTCTGAAAAGAACCCACACAGAAATACATTTTCAGATGAATCTTTACCTGGTGTCCACATATGTGCATTCAAATTTGCACATATGCTTCACAGATGCAGATACCCATGTGTGCACTTTGGAAGTTTCTGACAGTTTGAGCAATTTATGAATTGACTAACATGTGCATGGACAAATGCAGAAATTTACACTGTTAAAATTGGGGCCAGTTGGTTTTGCAGGTGAATTTGTGCAAATACAGATGCTACATTAGTCTCATCATACACATATTCTGACAGGGTGAAACAGCCAGGAAAGGGATAAGGGCTATCTGCCTACCATGTGCCTCAGCAACAGATTTAAGGAATGATTATGTCCTCTTTCATGGGGCTGTGAGAAGAGGCCTCAATGCAGAGGACCCAGAAGATACATCTACACTGTGATAAAAACCCCATGGCACTCTGAGTCAGAGAGTCCAGGTCAGCTGACTGCAGTTCAGGCTGCAGGGATGAAAATAGCAGTTTAAACATTCAAGCTTAGGCTGGAGCCTGGGCCCTGAGACCCTGTGACAAACTTTCACTGTATTTTTGACAAATGTGAGGTCTTGGAAATGTGGAAACTTCAAAAGACTATTATACTGAGGTACACCAGACATTGTTAGATGTATCTTGGAGAGCAAGACACTGTAATCTTTGCTCTATAGGGGAGGGTCTGCAAGCTTCTCCCAGGAACTAAAACTAGTGGAGGTGATCACTGCAGATTCCATGAGAGGTAAACAACCCCTGAGAAATACCAACCCCCTGGGAAGAATTTCTTATATTGATCCAAACTGAATTCAAGAGGTCCAGGAGACAAAGAAAGAGCTTGTGATATAAATGGTCAGGGTGAACTGGTGAAACATCCCTTTTTTGGTCTAACACCTGACATGATGATGTAACCAAGAGGGCACAGCCCTGCTGCAAAGGTTTGAAAGACTGCTGGGTTTAACATACATGTCGACTGTTCATCGTTTTATATGTTTTCTCTTCAGTTCTTTTAAATAAATGTATTCCGCCTTGTGAAAGCTGGCAGGTCACTGGTAACTACTGTCACAGCCCGTGAAGAGAGCAGAACAACAGGCGCTGGTCTAAGGTCAGATCTGCTGGGATAGTCCTAATGCACTGCAAAAAAGACTAAGTCCAAATCTTCAGTCTAAAGATGGCAGACAGGTCCCACTTCACAGAGAGGTCCTGACTGGAGGCCTAAGCCCCAAAGGGGCACCACTGACCAGACCATGCTGGGGACAGAAGTTCAATTATCCCTGGAACTGGAATTTTTTTGACATCATCTTGAAGTGAAAACGTGACTAGGTTTAATGAGCAGAGCTGGGCATCATTTTTTTAACAAAATTTTTCCCATCTCAAAATTGTATTTTTTAAAAATGAATTTTGCAATAAATAAGTAAACAAACAAATAAAAGCTTTTGATAGTTTTTTCAGACTTTTGGTAAAATTCCTACCATCTCAGGCCTGGCCTACACAAGGAAATGAGGTGATTAAAACGACATCGCTTAGGGATGTGAAAAATCCACACTTTTGAGCGATGCAGTTAAACTAGCATAGGCAGCGCTCGGTCAACAGGAATATTCTCCCATCGACCTCACTCCCGCCTCTTGGGACGGTGGAGTACCTATGCCAATGGGAGAAGCTCTCCTGTCAGCATCAGTGGAGAGAGAATTAGCTCCGAGTGCTGGGAGCCTGTCTACACTAGTGCTTTAATGCGCTCAGACTTGCTGCACTCAGGGGGGCGATTTTTCACCCCCCTGAGCCAGCAAGTTAGAGTGCTATAAAATGTAAGTATAGACATACCCTCACTCTGTTTTGAGGTCAGCGAGCTAAAAACTTCTGGCAGGTACTGCACTCACACAGACATACACAGGCAGGAACACATCCAGCTGAGTTACTCAGTGGGGGCAGGAAACAATAACAGAAAATGTGGAAATGGCAAAGGTGCTTAATGACTTCTTTGTTTTGGTTTTCACCAAGAAGCTTGGTGATGATTGGACATCTAACATAGTGAATACCAGTGAAAATGAGGTAGGATTAGAAGAGGCTAAAATAGGGAAAGAACACATTAAAAATTACTTGGACAAATTAGATGTATTCAAGTTACCAGGGCCTGATTAAATGCATCCTAGAATAATCAAGGAGCTGACTGAGGAGATATCTGAGCCATTAGCCATTATCTTTGAAAAGTCATGGAAGACAGGAGTACCAATCTATAAAAAGGGAAATAAGGACAATCCAGGGAGTTAAAGACCAGTCAGCTTAATTTCTGTACCTGGAAAGATAATGGAGCAAATAATTAAGCAATCAATTTACAAACATCTAGAAGACACCAAGGTGGTAAGTAACAGTCAGCATAGATTTGTCAAGAACAAATCATGTCAAACTAACCTGATAGGCTTCTTTGACAGAGTAACAAGCCTTGTGGATAGGAAAGAAGTGGTAGACCTGGTATATCTT
The DNA here is from genome assembly GCA_032164245.1 of Sternotherus odoratus. Taxonomy (NCBI): domain Eukaryota; kingdom Metazoa; phylum Chordata; order Testudines; family Kinosternidae; genus Sternotherus; species Sternotherus odoratus. Next base: position 37,513,544 of record JAVMKO010000002.1, read on the forward strand.
GACTTTAGTAAATCTTTTGATACAGTCTCACATGATCTTCTCATAAACAAACTCAGGAAATGCAATCTAAATGGAGCTACTATAAGGTGGGTGCAAAACTGGTTAGAAAACCATTCTCAGAGGTTGTTATCAGTGGTTCACAGTCAGGCTGGAAGGACATAATGAGTGGGATCCCACATTGATCAGTTCTGGGTCCAGATATGTTCAATATCTTCATCAATGATTTAGTTTGAGGATGATATCAAGCTGCAAGGGGTTGTAAGTGCTTTGGAAGATAGGATTAAAATTCAAAATAATCTGGACAAACTGGAGAAATTGTCTGAAATAAATATGAGGAAATACAATATACAATGAGGGAGGGATAGCTCAGTGGTTTGAGCATTGGCCTGCTAAACCCAGGGTTGTGAGTTCAATCCTTGAGGGGGCCATTTAGGGATCTGGGGCCAAAAAATAATAATCTTCATTTAAAATAATAATAATATGGACAAATGCAAAGTACTCCATTTAGGAAGGAACAATCAGTTACACACCTACAACATGGGAAATAACTGCCTAGGAAGGTGCCCTGCAGAAAGGGATCTGGGGGTCATAGTGAACCACAACCTAAATATGAGTCAACAGTCTCACACTGTTGCATAAAAAGTGAACATCATTCTGGGATGTATTAGCAGAAGTGTTGTAAGCAAGACATGGGAAGTAATTTGTCTGCTCTACTCTCCATTGATTAGGCCTCAGCTGGAGTATTGTGTGCAGTTCTGGGAGCCACATTTCAGGAATGATGTGGAAAAATTGGAGAGAGTCCAGAAAAGAGCAACAAAAATATTATTATTAAAACATGACCTATGAGGGAAGAGTGAAAAAATTGGGTTTGGTTAGTCTGGAAAAGAGAAGACAGAGAGGGGACATAACAGTTTTCAAGCATGTAAAAGTTTGTTACAAGGAGGAGGGAGAAAAATTGTTTTTCTTAACCTCTGAGAATTGGACAAGAAGCAATGGACTTAAATGCAGTAATGGAGGTTTAAGTTGGATATTAGGAAAAACTTCCTATCATGGTGGTTAAGCACCAGAATAAATTGCAGTGTGAGGTGGAGAATTTTGATTTGGTAGCAATTTACATCTGCTATGCACTTGCTTTTTGCTGCTGTTAATGATTATACAAAGGTACTAAGAAGTGGACAGTCAAACCTAAAATCTTAAAAATGGATTCTGCAACCCTCACCCACTTGAGTCTTATGTTTTTCTATCAGTTGTGTTGAATAACATATGTAACCTGAGGTTGCAAGATTCTGAAGTGGAACCATATGGTAAGTGAGAGGAAGCTCTCAAGGGAGAGTAAATTGAACATAGGGTGAATCAGAACTTTTGGTACTACCTCCACTGTTATCACTTTCTGATCTGCTATGTAATACTGTTCCAGATGCACACATTGAAGTGGGACCCTCACAGTTGTCATGAAACAGAAGCAACTTTTCCATCCTATAGCAACTGGTAAAATTATGCACAACTGGGAGCATGTGCTGCAGTGACATTCCAGAGTTTGGCAGCTGGTCGAATCCCAGTGATCCATTTCAGTGCTAATCTTAAGCAAAGTGATTATGTTTATTGCTAAATTCATTTACCATAGCTGTTAAGAGACTTTTAGCCAAGAGAAACTATTTTGTTTGAACCCAAATCATTTGCCCATAAGTGACTCTTGACCTTGCTGCATCTATACCGTCTTTGGAAAACAGAGTGTGGGTTACAACAGCAGCAGGAGCACTGCCAACACAGCCCCACACATACAGAGGGAGTCTTTAAAGAAGCCATCCCAATCTACTGTGCATGTGGAACTGCCGTGGAAAGGACAGAGAAGTTGTCATAACCATAAAGTAGCCTAGAATTCCTTCTTACCTGTAAGGGGTTTAGAAGCTAAGAGAACCTGGTTGGCACCTGACCAAAAGGACAGATGGGGACCGAAGATGCTTTCAAATCTGGGGGAGGGAAGGCTTTTGTTCTGTGTGTCTTTGTTTGTGGCTCGTTCACTTTGGGGATTCCAAAGGCACCAGACAGCCTTTTCTTCCCTCCATCTAATTCTATATCAGCCTCTAAACATCACAAATAGTAAGTAATAGCCAGGCAAGGGATCAGCTTATATTTGTTTCTCACTTAGGAATTTCTTGGGCTTTAGGGAGATATCCCTGTGTTTTCTCTGTAACTCTGAAACTAAGCAGAGGGGATTCCTCTGTGGGTTTTTCTTTTAATCTTTTGTGACATTGTAAAGTGCTTCCACACTGATTTTTAAATAGATAAATTATTTTTTCTTTAATTAAAATTCTTCTTTTAAGAAACAGACTTTTTTCCATTGTGTGGATCCAGGGTTTTTGGATTGGACTCACCTATAAGGATTGGTGAGGGGTTTATTCTCAAGCCTTTCCCAGGAAGGGGGGGTGTAGGCTTGGGGGAAATTTGAGGGGAATAGGTGGCTCCAAGTGGCCTTTTTCCTAATTCTTTGCTTACACTTGGTGGTGGCAGCCTATCCACCAGACACAGGAGAAACCTGTGTCTTGGGGAAGTTTTAACCTAAGCTGGTCAAATAAGCTTAGGGAATCTTTTCACACGGGTCCCCACATCTGTACCCTAGAGTTCAGAGTGGGGAGGGAACCTTGACAGAAGTAGATGCAATTTACCTAATTGAGTGTCTAATTAAGATTTGAGGACTAGGTGGGTGGTTTAATGTTCTTTAAAAAACGAGTTATTGAAAGGAAATTAATGTGAAAGATCTCAGTGGTGTTTAACAAACAGAATTATATGGATATGCTTTTGAAAAGGAGCAGTTCTCTTTCCTCTACTGTAACTCAATCAGGCTATGATCACTTCTCTCTGGTCTAGGTCACAGCTGGGTTTGTTGTTGTTGCTTTTGAGCCATGCTGCCTAGATTGTGCCAGGGGTCAGTGGATAATCCAGACTGTGATGTGTCTCACTTCAGTGCCCTGTGGAGCAGCGGTGCTGAGCTGCACAAATGGGAGTTATAGATGCCTCACAGTGAGATTTAGTAACCTAACTGATATTGGTGCCTTTGAAAATCTCCCCTTAAATGACCAAGGCAGGTAGCTTGAGCACTTTCACCACCTATTTCCAAGAACAAGGCGACAATAGTGGGCAAAATGTCATGTCGATAACTCCTGAAAAAGTAAGGAGGGAATCACACTGACCAGTCCTTTTTTGACACTATGATTTCTACAAGCTAATCCCCCACTTCCTGAACTTTCCTTTTAAATAATCCCTATTCTCAGCCAAGTTCAAGGCTTGCTTGTAAAAACTTTTGTTTTATTACGTGATTGAAATGTCTCTGTTATGCTCCACCTATGTAGCAACTTGTACAAGGCATAGACTCCAAGGCCATACATTTATCCCTGAATAGAGAAACTCCCTTTCTATCACCTTTTGACTCTCTTGTCTCTTTAAATTGTAAGATCTTTGGGGCAGAGTCCCTCTTTTATTGCATGTTTGCACAGTGCCTCAGATAATGAGGCTTTGATCTCAGTTGTGTCCTGTTGATGTTACCATAATGCACATAAATTATCGAACTATAATTATTGCTCCTCCAGATCTAAATTTTGCATTAGGTCTATAACTGACATTCCCCAAAACCTAGGATTTGAACATCCTAAAACAGTCATGTGCTCAGATTGCAGAAGAGGATCTAAATGTTGCCACTCAGGACAATCTGGAACTGTCTGAAGTAGTTATCCCACCTGAAAGGAAGAGGGTTGAGGGCTATTTAAGGGAACAAATAAACCTATACAGAAAAAGCCAACATTTAAAAACATTTCTGAAAGAAGTCAAGTACATTTCCTCAACTCTCATCTCTGACCAGAAATATCCTGCACATTTCCCCCCCAAAATGCCAATTAGTCTGAAAAATAGTCTACTGGCAGAGACAGCACAGTTCACACTGAAGTGGGCAGTATACTTACATTTGCTTCAGGCTTTAGTATCCTTCAGAGTATTAACACCTACTGTGTATTTGTATTACATTAAAATGAGATAGAAATAAGGGGAAAAATACTAAAGACAATTGTCACATTCCGGGGTGCAATCCAAACCAGTGAGGAGTTGTGTCATCACCTTCTCCACAACTTGGGCTGCTCACAAACAGCTAAACAGCATGCAGGTCACACCCTGAGCATCTATGTATAGCCACAGCCTTGGTCCAGCAGTACAGACCCAGCAGCCTCTCAACAACATACTAGTTACACTCTGGCTTCTGGCAGCCTTGGTTATTACTTTCAGGGTGGCCCCAACACACTCCCAGTCCTGAATTTTCCACAAAACATGTGTTCTGCACTATCCAGCCCCCTCCTGCGCAGCTCAGATATTAGAGGTCCGTCGCCCTTGAAAGGGATCAATAGTCAACAGTTTCCTGCTTTAACTGGAGTTACGCAAACCGCTCAGTTTAACCATAACACTAGATTCATTTTGATTAGAAGCATTAAACAAGTTTATTTAACTAGAAATAGAGACCATTTAAGTATAAGGTATTAACATCAGAAGTGGTTTAAAAGAACTAAAGATAAAATGCTATCTAGTAGCCAAAACTTAAATTAGACTTGGTCCAAGGTAAAACCATACCACAGGTTCCCAGCAATATTGCTGACCAAATATTCCAGTCAGCTTCCTTCCCAAAGTCAAAAGGCCAGTTCCTTTGTTTTCTTAGGTGAAAGAGAAAACACCTGGGGTGATTTGCCCTCACTTTTATAATCCAGTCACCCTTTGAAAAGTATTGTCCTAAGGGTTACCCCTAGATGAAGTTCCTTCCAGCTGTGAGGATGAAGATAATGAAGTCTCATAGTGAAAAGAAGTTCCCTGTAATTGTTTTCTAAAATGCAGATTGATCTGCCCCATTCTTCGTTGCTAAAGAACAGCCTCTTGACCAGTTATTTGCCAATCAACTTTGATGACACCTGGCTAGAGGCGTCTGCTTGTCTTTTGTCTTTGTTAACCCCTGCTTGCTGTCCCAAGGACCCTGTTCACTACTTAGATGTACATTGACATAAGCAGACACTTCCTTGTTTAAGATAGACCCATTTAACAACTTCTGCCTAGTCAGGGCTATATTGGTTTGAGCATATGGTAACAATGTCATGCAGAGGGAATTCTTAACTTCATATACAACCTGGAGATTTCCACAACATTCATCTGATGAAGTGGGTCTTCGCCCATGAAAGCTTATGCTCCAAAATATCTGTTAGCCTATAAGGTGCTACAAGACTCTGTCGCTTTTGCAGATCCAGACTAACACGGCTACCCCTCTGATACTGGATACCACATATCTTGTTCATGGTACTTGATTTGTTCCATTTTAACCTCCCTTCCCCCACAGTCCTCTCCACTTTTCCCCCTTTGAAGTACATTAGTTACTATAGCAACAATGATGCCATTTTCACGGGCAGAGCTCAGTGGCATTCATAATTGCAGTATAGAGTCCCATTTAGAAAATGGATGGAAATTTATACTATGGTTTGTTAAATGAAAAATGTGCTTATGGGCCAAATCCTGATCCCACAGAAGTGGATCGGAATTTTGCCATTATTTCAATAGGATCCAATTTTATCCCTATGTCAGGCGCAGTAAATATAGTGCGTCTCTCTGACACCTTTCCTGCTGGGTGGTTTGCTTTGTGTAAGGAATGCCAGTGTGACACGACAGCTTCACAAAAACTAGACTAATAATTTGTCAAAATGATTGAACTGTAGGAGCCCTACAGCAATATTCATTTTTAGTGCCGTGTAGAGCTACTAGGTGTTCTGGTTCCTGACTTTGTCTCGCTGTTCCCTCAGGTACTGTGTTACATCCTGTATTGTGTAGCTTCTGTTTTGTACTACCTGCTGGCTATCACTTTTAAATGATGGAACAGAAAGCATTTCAGATACGAGAGAGATGGGACTCAATCCAGCGGGAGAGCTCCATTGGCTGAAGGATGAAGGATGGAAATGATGACAAATCTTCCCACATCTATTTCACATGCAGTCCTATTATGGGAGTGAAACAGAGAGACTCTTTCACTTATATAATTGAAAATGGATGAATAGTGGATGTGAGCCGTGGAGACTGTCGGCCTGTCTTTATCCACTGAAAAGGTGAACTGCACAAGTTCTGCCAATGTGCCTCAACCCGAATCTGGGAGAAACAGTCCCAGGGACAAGAAGGTGTCCCAGCCTCTGTGCTACAACTGCAAGCCTCTCTGCTGAACTGGCTGAAAATTGTGCTACTTAATAGCAGGGTGTGGACATCTCTCCACTGGGAGCTGGACTGAAGTCACTAAACTCATTTTGCATTGGCTACTGAGAAGCAAAAAGTTTATTATTTTATAATAGACAAGATCAATCTGTTTAGGCCACAAAATGTACCTTCCTTAAAGGACAGCAAATCCCCTCCTAAACACTGCAGGGTTTCCTCATGAACTTTTAAAGTATCATTGGGTTCTTAATATTTTGGTCAGGTTACTAAAGACACATGCAATAAGCCAATTTCTCCACTGGTGAAGCCCATGCAATTCCACCAAAGCCAGTGGAGTTAGATTAGTAATGAGTTTGGCCTTTTCCAGGCAGTGGGGCAAATTGTTCAGCCAATGTAAATTAGAGCAGCATTTGGCCCAGCATATTGCTGCATGAAATTTCTGCTCTTTAGACTCCCTATTTGGAGGTCCAAAGAGCTTAATAGTGTCACTTTTATAGTTGTTGTGATGGAATGCACCCCTGTATTCACACCCTACACACTACTGTAATTATCTTTGTACAAAATATGCCTTGTGAGTTATAATTTGAAAACAATAACTCACCAGTCAATAATATCATGATGTAATATGTGTAGCCACATTATACATGAAGCTATGAATTCCTCCAGTATGATGATGTTACCACATGTTCAAACCATGTTTCTAAAAGACAAAAGACAATCTGCAGCATCTAGCCAGGTGTCATCAAAGCAATTGGTAATTACCAGTCAAGTGGCCATTCTTTGGCAATGAACAGACCAATATGCATTTTAGCAGACAACAGGGAACCTCTTTCACCATAAGACTCAGGTGTGTGGATTTACATAGCTTGCATTACTCCTGTCAAAATCAAAAGTACTTTCACAAAAAGTACTGTGCAATGTACTTGCAAAATACTGTTTGCAAAATGCTTGCTCGCAACTTTGATTTCAATTGCCCTATTCACCCAGTTTCAATTAAAAGTATCCTACTGAAGGCCAAGAGACCACCTTCATGAGTAAAGGTCCAAACATCTGGATACTTTTAGGTATCATGGGGTGCTAATTTATCAGTAGTTTTAATAGGAAGAAAATATTGTCTTACACTAATTTTGTAATGAATGTGTCCTCAACTCAACACTGCCTGATTCCTGGTGCAATATGGGACAGAGTGTACTAAAAACTCTTAAAGACTACTGAATGTTATATTGTTGTGTGGCATAGACAAGGCACTACCCAGGTTGACGCACACATACAAAAGGAAATACTTTACTTAATTTCTGTGCTTTTAGGTCATCTTAGGGAATGTGGTCTATTTTCAATATATCAGCCCTGTTTCTTGTGAAAGAGAAACAGTGACATCTTGTGGGAAAACTTTATTCTGTTCCCCCCCCCCCCCCCCCCCACCACCACCACCACCACATTGATGTCAAGAATCAGAGAGGTAGCTGTGTTAGTCTGGAATAGCAGAGTTAAAGTCCTGTGGCACCTTAAAGACTAACTATAAAGTTTTGAAGCATAAGCTTTCGTGGGCTAATACCCACTTCGTCGGATGCAAGCAGTGGAAATGTCCAGGGGCAGGTATAGATAAGTAGTCAAGAACCAGGTAGGAGGTAACAAGGTTAGTCCAATCAGCCTGAACCAGCTTGTTATCTCACCCTCCCTGATTTGAGATGTGGGTATTAGCCCACGAAAGCTTATGCTTCAATACTTTAGTTATTCTTTAAGGTGCCACAGGACTCTGTTACACACATTAATATTTCTTAAATGAGATCTCTATGTTACCTATCAATCTAGCAAAAACATTCCAGAATTTGGCATGAAAAAGTTCAACCATTAATTAGTTAATATCTATACAGCATTTTAGAAATACAAAATGCTATGTATATACTAAAGATATTAAAATCTTCATGGTAAACATGACAGCTTATTCTGAGGGAAAAAAAAGAGGTGTCCTTGTGGTACCTTACAGACTAACACATTTATTTGGGCATAAGCTTTCATGGGCTAAAACCCACTTCATCACATGTCAGTGTTAATGAGGCCAGTTCAATTAAGGTGGAAGTGGCCTATTCTCAACAGTTGACAAGAAGGGGTGAATATCAAGAGAGGATAAATTACTTTTGTAGTGCTAACAAGGACAATGCAACCAAGGTGGACATCATCCATTTCCACTGCTTACTGTAATTTTCACTCCATGCCTCTGATGAAGTGGGTTTTAGCCCACAAAAGCTTATGCTCAAATAAATGTTGGTCTCAAAGGTGCCACAAGGACTCCTCGTTGTTTTTGCTGATACAGACTAACATGGCTACCACTCTGAAACCTTATTTTGAGAGTCATGCTAATCAAAATATAGTACAACTATTGTTAACTGTGTACCCTAATTATAATTGTTTTTTAAAAATTGTGTGATGTTTTTCCTGCATCTATAAGCAGTGTTTTGTTCTGATATCATAAGTTAAGCCGCATCCGACCTAATGTTCTGTCCTTACTTACATAAGTAACTTTGTGTTGCCTGAGAAGTCAGCTGAACCACTTGCATGAATAAAGCTACTCACATGCTTTTGTGTTTGCAGGATTTGGACCCGCAGTCACTACCAAGTGGAAAAATCTCCAAGGATGCTGCAAGAAGGCATAATAGTCATTTTTAAGGAGTGCTTTCCCCTCTGAGTCAGTATTGATCCACTAATGACGAGGAAAGATCATTGTTGTAAAGAAAAAAATAAAAGGCGGATGGTATTTCAGTGTGAAAGGTCACTGTTTCACATACAACTGCTGTCTAACCCTGTTACTTTGTGATTGCAACAGAATTCTCCTGATGGTCCTATGTTGATATGAATGGCATCTCCTGAAAAGGCCATGACAAAGAAAGATCATGTACAGAAGAGTCACCCTAATGAAAGCACTGAAGATTTTGTTATATTACCAAAATGATGTTAACACAGAGGCAGAGGGCCTGCGGCTGTGGAATTCCCTCCCCTTGGCATATGCTAGAATTGTGTATTTGTGGCATTCTTCAGGACTGGATTTAAAAATTTGTTTCCTTTTCAGATTGTATGTTTCAGCAGGGTTGATTCCCCCATACTTTGTTCCCACTGTGGAATTTATTCACCCAGATAACATATTCTCATACTATTTGCTTTGTAGTCCAGTTGTAAATTTGTTTCTAATTTACATGTAGTTTACTTTTGTAAAGAGGCCTTTCAGCATAGGAACGTTGGCCTGCTAAACCCAGCGTTGGCCTGCTAAACCCAGGGTTGTGAGTTCAATCCTTGAGGGGGCCATTTAGGGATCTGGGGCAAAAATCCTGCTAGTGTAGGCAGGGGGATCCTGCTAGTGTAGGCAGGGGACTGGACTTGATGACCTCCAAGGTCTTTCCAGTTCTAGGAGATTGGTATATCTCCATTTATTTATTTATTTTTTTTATTTAACTTTTACATACCAATAGGTCTCTGATCCTGACTGGGACCTGGGGACACTGCTGCCATACAAGTAGTAAGTGTTGTTGCACCTCACAGCTCTGAAGTCCAAATGTGTGTGTGACAAAGATTCCAAAGGAAGGTGCTGGGGAAGAAACAGTTTTAAACAGAAAAAGGCTGATAATTACAGTCAGAGTCATTCCTTGACTATGACTCGAGAACTTCAGTGTACTTACCTGTTCTTTCCTGATGCAAATAATTTTCAGCAGGAAACATGAGTGGGGCCTCACTTTGGGTGGAATGTAGGGAACTTTGGGAATAAAAGGCATGACATCTCTTGATGAAAGGTGTGAATGTTAGATAAAGAAAAAATTGCCAATGGATTATTTATAAATGACCATTAAAATGTAAACATTTGGCTGTGCACTTTTTTTATACTTCCAAATAAATTCCAGACCCTAACTCCGAGACGAATACCCTTAAGACTTCAAATTTCTAAGACAGAAGAATAAGTCATCTGACATTTGCATTTATTTCATTATGTTTGACTGGCATTTGCTGATCCATAAGCTTGCTGTTAATATATTGGTGGTAGATTTTTAATTAAATTGGTGGTCTTAAAAAAAGGCACATTGTCTCTTGAGTATGTTATAATCTATTAAGTTTTGAAAATGCCTTGGTCTCAGACACCATCACTTCAATGGTGCTAAGATTGTTGCGGATTCTGAAAGTTACTACTGAATAATTTTTAATATAGTCTTGGAAAAGTGTAGCAATGGACCAAGCAAAACTCTATCACCAGGGATTTCCCCACAGAAAGATGAAACCAAAGAACAGAACAAGCTATAGTTCAATCTGTCAATTAGATTTGACTCAAAGGAGTTTGAAAATTAAGTTTTTAATTTCCACATACCCCTCCCACTAATTAGCTTTGTGAACTTGTCAGCTGAGAAGACAAAAGAGGAAAAACTAGACTCTCTTGAATGGACCAGGACTTGAAAAACTCCCCCAGGTTACAGTGCTCATTATAAAGGGAATTAAGTCCTGGTTTCTTGGGCAGTAGAGCAAACATCTGCATTCTGCAACAAGCCAGGTGCTCTAAATCAGGGCAAAACTCAGTCAGCCCAAGCAGCAGAATCTGAGGATAATATCTCTCTCTCTCTCTCTCTCTCCAGCCTGCATGTGTCCATGTTGTGATTGTGTCTGCAGCTGCAGTGACCTCCCAACTGAATAAGCACACCTGGAAATATGGATGAGCAGCAGCTGTCTGGCACCCACAGCTGAATTCCCAATGGGTGTCAGGTGTTTCTATGACTTTTCCTAGAGGAGCAGGGTATGTGTTCATTGTGCAGTCATTTAAAATGTCATTGCGTTGTGTCAGTGCATAATATTTGGGCCTTGAACTGATATGACCATGAAAGGAAGGTTCTAGAGGAGGGGTGCCCATTAATGCCATAGGTGCATGCTACTTTTTCTCATGAACTTCCTTTGAATAAGCTTTTCAAAGAGCTAATTACACCCTTTTGTCTATAGACCATTTAAGAGAAAAGACCCGGTTTTTACAAATTTATTCAAATAATTTTGAACGGTGAACAGTTATATAAACATATTTGTATCTACTGACTGCTTGCTATTTTCTCTTGGAGCTGTTTGCCATTGCTCCAAGTATCTGCTATTTATCCTGTGTGACTGATCACCAAAGCCACATGGTATCTGCTCCCTAATTTCATGACTCCCAAATCTACAAGAGCTTTCAAGAGGCCCACCCAAAAACTCAAAAAGTGAAAATATATTTTCATGCAGATTTGAACAGACAGAGATATTTGCATACACCTGGTGTATTAGCGGGAGTAGTCACAATTCCTGCAACCACGCTGGCAAATAAAATGTTACATGCTTAAATATTTGCAAAATGTAAAGTGATAGCAAATAGCATCTGCAGCTGCCTTAATGCAGGTGAGTGCTATTTCACTGTGAATCTTGGTGCAGCTTGGAGTTGCATTGAACTGCTTCAGCTGCGCGCATTTGCCTTCAACTTCTCTTGATTCTCGGCTTGGTTCAGGACGTGTGTGTTAAAAACCTTTATTTTTACACTAGCTTAAATGAAACATATTTGTTGTGCTCGGACTCACTATTTTCATAATCCCTAAAAGGTAAAGCAGGGACATTTGTTAGGGACCAGCTTAAGAGCCAGATTCATTTCTAGTGTCAAATGGATTTGGTAACAAGTGCAGATCACTGTGGCATCTCCTTTACCTCTCTGAGCTGCACCATGTCAGTGGCAACCCCCCCCCCCCCATATGCACAGTAGTTGCTCAGTCACGTGGTAAGTAGAGAACTAGCATGTTTAAACTTCCTTCTTCTGAAGCTATTGACATGGTTTCCTTTTTGTCTTGTTTTTAATCCTAATAGTGACTATGAGGTTTACTTGCTATTCTTGGTGCATATTTTTAATTCTCTACTAACAAGAACTATAGGAGCAGTGCCAAAGCCAAGCAAGGTTAAACGGCATGCCTAGCACGTTTACCTAGATGGGCTCACTGGAGGCCTGCATAATGCAGTGACTGTTTGGATATGGGAAACAGGGACAGCCTTAGGGAAAATGGCACCCTGGGAGAACTCGTATTTTGGCACCCCAGCCCCATGGGCACAGCACTCCCCCCCATTATCCCGACCCCTGTGGGTACTATCCATTACCACTAGACCCCGTGGAATCCCCACCTTCCCTTTGCCACTAACCCTTACACCCCCCCCTTCTGAATCCCTAATCCCTACACTGCGCCCCCTTTGCCCCAATCCCTGCACCCCCTCTTGTACTGTTAATCCCTGCCCCCAACACCTGTACTGTGCCCTCTTTGCACCAATTCCTGGACCCCCCTCCTCTACCTCTAACCCCTGGCCTCTCCTGCACCCCTAACACCTGCACTGTGCCCTCTTCACACCAATCCCTGCACTCCTAACCCCTGCCCCCTCCTACACCCCTAAAACCTGCACTGTGCCTCCTGCACCTCTCTTCTTCACCCATGTGGGGAAACTGAACTGGATGCACAGAGTAGCTGGCATTGCTGCTCGCTCCCTCCGCCCCCCTCCCCATGCTGCTGCTCCATGTAAGGACCCCTGGGGGCTATAAGGATGGGAGCAAGGAGCAATGTCGGGGTTCCTTGCATCCAGGTCACTGTCCCTACCTAGGCTGCATCAGGGGAGGGCAGGAGAGCAGGAGCCCCTGATTCTCACCTTGCTGCACAACCCAGGTGGGGAAAGGGTACAGTTCAGTCTGTTCGTTTTCAAAGCCTTTGCCACCAGAATGCTGAATAACTTGTCTTTGACAATTTCAGTGGCCTATGTAATAGAAACATTATTGTAAACATCTTTACCCTATGTTGTAATAAGCAAATGTATGTAAGACATACACAGGCTTAGTTAGCTAACTGCAGTCAAGCACTCTGGGTAATCTCAAACTGCTAACTGAAAATAGCTAATAAGCCCTAAATGTGAGAAATGCAACTCATGGGAAAAATAAGGGAGTATTATACTCAAAACACTCCTATACTAACTGAGATAAGACACCTGGTGTTGTTGTGTGACTTCCAAAAGTAAGACCTTGATAATGTTACTAATATAGGCTAAAAGTGAGAAATCTCCTGCGCAGGCTCAGCACTGCGGCAAATTAGAACCAATGAATATATTTCTGATGTAACCTTCCGGTTTCCACATAGTTTTAACCATGTACGGGTATAAATGAATAATCAATGAGCCACATGAATATGTATATCTGTATGTTATAAAAGCTTCCAATTTCTGATATTGGGGGTTGTTCTATTTTCTAATGAGCAACCTTCAGCGCACTGAATAAAAGCTTAAGTTTAGATAACCTTACCCCTGTCCAGTGCAATAAATCAGAGCACGCGGCTGGACGGAATCTTTTTTTTCTTCTGAGGGAGGGCCCCGTTAAGTCCTCTTACCACAACATTGAATATCTGTAGCTTACCACCACACAGTGCACTCCCATTATTCATCCCCAAATTAGTGGCAATAGTAGTGACCTGATGCCTTGCCAGTCTTGTTTGCTTCTGTAGTTCTGTGCTCACGGAAGAGATGAACCTGCTTGTTATGGATGGAAAAGTTTGTCTCATGAGTTTCTGCTTATTGCCAAAGTGTAGTTTACAGAGCAGAGTTGCATTTATTGGGTGACCTTCACTGTGCATTTCCACACTTTCTGGTGCCTAAGTTTAATCTTTGACTCTCAATTTGTCTATGATTTTTGGATAACAACTTTCACATTTTGGATAATGATATTTGCTTTCAGCTCTAACTTGGCCAAATGAAGTTGTTTGCCTCAGTTATAACTATCCATAAGCAAGTCTAAGAAATAATATCTTGCAAAGAACATGGTGTTGGACCTTGGTTTGTGACAGCTAGACAACTTATAAGACTTTGTATTTTAAAAGAACAGATGTCTGTCTATTCCAAGGCAAACACATTCAGTTATGATTTTGTATCTTAACTGATGTTAACGTAGCAGATATCAATTAAGCTAGCACATTATTAGAATGTTGTTATTAAAAAAAAACCCTCAAAAATATTTGAAACTAAATGTTTTCAAAAGTTAAGGCTCCCAAAAAACCTTAACTCTGAGTCCTATTGCCTGTCCATCATCTACCTGCATTACAGTGCAGTACCTGTTTAGCATCAGGGAGTTACAACTATGTAATATATTCTATTTACTATACATTGTGAAGATGGCAACTGGTGATCTCTGGCTCAAAGTACAATGGTATAGTGTTTAATGGATAAGAATTGAGGTCATAGTGTTTCTTCTTGGCTATGGGTATTTGATCTCAATAGTTCCAGTTCTTTATATCTTTACTGTCATGAAAGTATATTACTGGATGGTTTGCATACCGTATTAAAAAGGTGGCGGAGCTGTGAAATGATGAGTATATGAAAGGATATTACTGATGGATAGGAAGCAAATGAGTATTTGATATGAAGTCAGAGTGAAGTATTTTAAATTGTTTAATAAAGTAACTTCTACCTCTTGAATAAAGATGGTTGACCAGGAATTTCCCTACTTTTGTAAGGAAGTGTGTGGAATTCGCTATACACGGTTATAAAAGAGACTAAAATGTACAGCACATTCCTTCTATGTATAAATATTATCTAAAAAAAGACAATACTACATATTAAACAATAGTTAACGTAGCATTGCAATCAACAACTCTGCCAGCAGAGTCCTTGAATTCAAGTGTTTGGCACTAAGAATTTATATTAACCTCCTTGAATTCTACCCATTCAGCTCATATGGATTACAAATCCTGCCGGCTGTACCACAGCAATTACATCTGGAATTGGAATTTCGGACACAAATGGTCCTTCTAAATGGAGTTACTGTACGCCACAGTATGTGCCATGAGAGCTTCTATAACGAGCCCTTTGAGCAGCGTGGTTTACGGTTTGCTGTGCTTCTTGAATCAGAGCAATTTAGGTGTCAGAACGTCTTCCGAGTGCTTTCAGGAGGGGACAAAATCAACGGCAAACCCAGGTCCACAGGAGCAGCCATGTTGCAACCCTCGACCTGGCAGCCTACTGACAACTGCTGACCCAGGACCCATGAAGCCCAACCCCAGTTTGAGTCTCCACCCAGTGCTTAGTCTGTGCCGGAGCTGAGCCCTGGCCCCTCTTGGCTTGGCATCTTATAGCCCTGGCACCTCTGGGCTCCTGGCCAACAGCCACTGCTCTCTCCAGCTGCCCAGCTCTGAAGGCTGCAGTACTACCAGCCAGCAGCAGTGCAGAAGTAAGAGTGGCCATACACCATACCATGACATCCTTACTGCTGTCTGCGGCACTGCCTTCAGAGCTGGGCACCCAGCCGGCAACCACTGCCCTTCAGACACCCAGCGCAAGCCCCAGCACCTCTTTCATTACAAATTAAGCATGGGCTCTGCCCATGAACCCCCATTGGCAGCATCCCAGAGCAGCCGATTGGCCTGTCGCCCCTATTTATGCCAGGAACAGGAAGTTGTCTGAACAATCCACCCTGCTCTGGACTGTGTACTTTGCGCCTCCCATTCCCACAGCTTGACTTCCTGGCTTCCGGACCTGCCTTGGCTCCAGACCTCTGACATGCAGTTCTGATCTCTGGTTTGTCTCCTGCCTCTGACCTCCTGGTATCCTGACCCAGCCTGACTCCCGACTGTGGACTGCAGCTCTGACCACTCGGTCTGGCTGCTCATAACCCTGCCCTGACAATCAGGCTTCTAATGAAAAAGCTAGTTCTCACCTTAAATACAGATTTGCTATGTTACTTCCCTGTCACATCAATGGTATCAAGAACTTTGCCATCTCTTAATATTTCACTCTTTCTTATTGAGTCTTTAGCCATTATATATGGCTGTTCATTGTAGCTTAACATTCAGGAAGGGAGAAGTCACCTGAAGGATAATGGCTTTTTTTGTGTACTCACTGAAGTCTCACTCCTTTCATTCCTGCAGTAGATGCTCTACAAGTCAGCAAAGAAGTTAATGGGTAATTTTCATTGTGCCTGTGAATCTCAGTTCAGATCTTTCCCTAGGATTGCTGCTGCTCAGGACCTAGCACACACTAGAATCAATTCAATGTTTTCTTTATTGTTGCTTCCAGCCTACATTGTACCAACTCTCCTGCTCAGATAGAGAGAACCGCAGGGCTTACACTCAAAGAGCAGGATTAAAGTAACCTTAGGGAATGGAACCCAAATATCAAGAACATGCTGTTTGAGTTAGACACTTATTCATAAAAATGACAAACTTAAAATAACATGTATGCTGCACATGTATATTCCCCTGGATTCAAAACAGAATATTCAACACACATTTAATCAATTTTGCTGTCTCTGGGGCTTATTAATATTTGGCACTCTCCTCTTGTCAATTAAGAGCTGCTTCTCTAGCTCTTAAATAGAGCTGGTTAGGAAATTTCTGTGTAAGCATTTTGTTGGAAAATGCAGATTCTGCAAAATTGAAGTTTTCTACGGGAAAATTACTATTTTTCCAACTGTATTTTTTTAATTGGGAAAATGAAACCAAAATATTTTGTTTGGGGTCTGGTCAACCTGATTGTCAAACTGATTCAAAACATTTTGCTGGTGGGCAGTTTCATGTTTATCTGTGTTCACCTGAGCTGCTGGGGTGTCTCAGGGGAACTATAGTTCTGGTACCTGATGCCCCATTTCTTCTCTATGGGCCGGTCTCCCTAGCTGGACTACATCATCAAGGATGCATCGTGGTCTCATCTCTGCTGGAACCATTCAATTATGGGATATATAGTGCAGATGGGGAGCTCAGCCCATAGAGCAAATGGGGCATGAGGCACTGATGTATTGATTTAGATGGAATATATGGGCCAAAGGTGTTACCATAATCCAGTCATTGTCTGACATTAACCCATTTTAAAGGTTTGGGGTTTGCTATACAGAGACCTCAGCCTGCTTAGTATCATAGCAAGCTCACCGTTCAACATCCTTTTAACCTATTAATAAAGATACAGAAAAGAAGGAAAAACTAACGCTTTTGAAATGTAAAGTATTAAATAAGGCTTTCATTTTCATATTCATGTTCCTTCCCTTTCCCGTTAACTGGAGGGAGATTTTAGAAGGAAAATACTCCTTGTCTGACAGCCTTTTAGATGGTAATAATGATCCTTTTGGGGGGGAAAGTGAAGAAGCTAGTTGAGATGGGCTGGAGCCGGCGTTGTTCCTGTTGTTAAAGTCCAATCTCATTTTCTAGAAGACAAAACAAGATGTACACAAAAGCGAGAAGGAAAGAACAGCAAAGATAGAAAATGCAACTTCTGTCTCTCATGTTAACTCTCACTTGCAACCTCACTGTTGGAGAAACACAGGCCATCACATGTTCTATCAGCCACTCTGAGCCCTGGCAAATTTGAATGAGCATCTGCTGTTAAGGACATTGCTTTTAGCTGCCTTTTTGATCAGAGGCTTACAGCAGTGTTGTACTGGCCATTATGCAGTCTTGGCCAGCTAAATCAGATTCTTATTAGACAAAAGGAAAAAGGAGAGGGATAGGAAAGAGAAGAAATAAGCTGGGGAAGGAAAAGGATACACGGGGAGAGAGAAGGGGAGATAAACTCTCACATCCCAGGTGCTGTTTGGGATACAGCTGGAGCCAGGTGGAGGTAGAAATGTTAGCTGGGTCCCTCTCTACGGCCATGTCTGGTCAGCTCATCTCTCAGGATGACAAAGGCCCAGGTAACCAGACGACAGTGAGGGTAGAAGCCATGATGCTGAACCTCGCCCCATAGCAATGGTTTCCTCCAAAGACTCTTTAAGGACCACCGAAGGGAGTGATGAGTAGAATATTTTGTCCATCTAATTTCTGACGCACCAAATTTTGGTTCATTGATTTTCAGTCTCACTTTGTCTTGTCTACCAGGAATGATTGTAACACAGTCCTTGAATTATATCAGTAATCCTTTTTGTTTAGACTAATTCAGACTGCCTCCCTTTCTGTACCTTTGTTATGGTAACTGACATTTGTTATTATAGGTGACTGACATTTTATAAACTTTCATTCGCTTCTTACAATTGATCTGGCAAAATTAGGGAAAATTTGTGTGCTTAATTATTACAACAGCACCACAGCAGCTAAGCAGGACCCAGAATAACATCAAACTGATGTGAAACAATATGTTTAGATTCAATTCAGTGAATTAAAAAAATATTTTGATTTGGGAATGTCAACTTATTTAATTTCGATCAGAAATATGCAAATGGAATGTTTCAACTTATCCAAATATAATTTTTGGACTTTTTTTTTTTAATGGAATGAAAAACTTCTCTCTTTTTCATCCCAATTCAGGAAGAAGAAAAATTTTGAAACATCAGAATTTTTGCAGAATAGAAGATCCAAACTTTTACTTGAAACAGGAGGTGCCTGGTGTCATACAGTACATTGATAGCAGGACTTCAGCCATAAAAATGGTCAGTCTTTACACAGAGTCATAGCATTTGAGGCCCAAAGGGTATTTGAATCATCTAGTCTGACCGCCTTTATACCATAGGCCATTACATTTCACCCAGTTACCCCTGCATTTATATCAATAACTTGCATTCAGTTAAATCCTATCTTCAAGAAAGGTCTCCAGTCTGTATCTGAAGAGATGGAGAAGCCACCACTTTCCTTGGTAGTTTGTTCCAATAGTTAATCACTCTCACTATTAAAAAACCGTGCCTTATTCCCACTTTGGATTTGTCCAACTTCAGCTTCCAGCCATTGGTTCATGTTATGCTTTCCTCTGCTAGATTAAAGATGCGTTAGTACCCAGTATTTTCTCCTCATTAAAGTATCTAGACACTAATCAAGGAACCTCTTAGTTTTATTTTTAATAAGCTAGATAGATGGAGCTCTTTAACTGCAAGGCATTGTCTGCAACCCTCAGATCATTTTTGTTCTTTTCTGCACTCTCTCTGCTTTTTTAACATCCTTTTAGAAACTTGGACACCAGAACCGTACACAGTACTCTAGCACTGAACTCACCAATACCATGTACAGGAGTTAAATCACCCCTCTATTTCTATTCAGTAGCCCACTGTTCATACAATCAAATATTGCATTAGCCCCTTTTGTTATAGCATCACACCATGAACTCATGTTGAGTTACAAGTCCACTATGACCCCTAAGTCCTCTCCAGACTGGCTGCTTTCCAGAATACAGTCTGCTATTCTGTAAATGTGACCTGCATTCCTTGTTCCTATATGTATGAAATTTTGCTTTTGGATGTGTCAAAACACATTTTGTTTGAATGGGCCAGTCTTACTGAGTAACCCAGATCACTCTGCATGACTGCCCTGTCCTCATCATTAATTACCATTCTGCCAATCTTCGGGCTATTACAGATTTTACCAGCAGTCATTTTATAGTTACTTCCAGATCATTGATGAAAACACTGAATCGCAACTGGCCTAATAACAATCCCTTTGGAAACTCACTAGAAACAGCCCAATTTGATGATAATTCCCCACTGATGATTACTTCTTGAGATCTATCTGTTAGTCAATCCTTAATACATTTAACATGTGCTTGATTGATATTGTACAGTGCTAATTTTTTAATCAGAATACCCTGCTGTTCTAAATCAGATGCCTTACAAAAGACTGAGTATATTACATGTAGACAGTTATCTTCACCGGCCAAGCATGTAATCTCCCAGAGAATGAAATCAGGTATGTTTGACAGGACCTACTCTTCATGAAACCATGTTGACTAGCATTAATTATGCTCCTGTCTTATAATTATTTATTCATTTTATCCAATGCCAGCTTTTCCATTATTTTACTGGGGATTGATATGTGGCTAACTGGCCTGTAATTACCCAAGCCGTCCCACTTGGTTTTTTTGCATATTGGCACATTAGCACACTTCCAGTCTTCTGGAATTTCCCCATCATTCCAACATTATAAATCTATCCCATTGCTGTAAAGTTCTAACAATGAGAATTCATTAATATTCATGAAAGCTCACATGTAGTCTTCACACCTTCCTTAACTGCTACTCTCAGTATATTTGCCTTCCTTACACTTTGGAAACTTTCTTTGGATAGTTGAACTCTCATCGTGTACTACATTTTCCCCTCGAATGAGTGTACTTTGCTCTCCAGCAATAACCCTAATGTAGCGTATGTTCTAAATGGATTCTGAATTTAGAAATGTTTTCCTGTACCACACATAATTCTTTCCCTAGCAGGATTTTCACAAAGAATCATTAGCGTGGGAATTTTTTGTGCCTATCCCCACTGGTACTGCTGCCAGCCACATTGTGGCTCTTATTTTGGCAGTACAGTAACTCATGACACTTTAATGTCAGATTATACATATAAAATATGTTCTACCACAACACTACAAACTAAGGTGGCTTAGCTGCTGATCAGCTATGGGAAAAGTGTGTTTGAAGGAGGGATCTGAATTTTAAGAGGGTGAGGGTTTTGCACATAAAAGCAGGGAGAGATTGCCAGACAGAGGTGACAAAATACAAGAAGGTGAAAAGATGAAGGTGGTAATAGGGTATAAAACAAGAGAAAGTGAAAATAAGAGACAGTCCTGAGATTTTCTCAGGACTATGAGGAAATAGGACAAAGATATTTCTAAAGGGAATATAATCAGACCCTAGAATTCTGGACTGAAACTGATTTGATACATCCTCCCACCAACATGCTTATTACTAATGTTCCAGGCAAATATAAAACAAAACAGTGGAACTCATTTGATCTCTTGTTGTGATGATTTCAAGAGCCGTGATGGGTACACAACAGGCACTTTGAAGTTCTTCCTAAAAGGAGACAAACATCTTGGTATTTCTAAAGTGTCTGAGGCTAGAAAGAATATGTGAATCGACTCTACATCAAATGCTGAAAAGTAAAAGCAAACAGATAAACATAAACACTGCAAAGTGTGGTTCTGTTCTGAAAATGGAGCGTAAAGGGGAATTGTAGGATTCCATGTTTGTGTCTTCCAGAGCAACGTCTTCCAGAGCAATGTCTTCCAGAGCAAATAAGCTCAGTTTAAAAGCAATAAATAAATAAAATAAAATAAAATTTTCTGCCTCTACCCCTCCACCAATCCTATAAACACAGCCCTGCTGTACACACACAATGGCAAAATTCCCATTCACTCCCATGGGCCAATATTTCACTCGTGTGTTTTTCTGGCTCATGCAGTATCACTAGCAATAAAGACCCTCCGTAGCTCTCCCCTGGGTAACCCAACAGTTCTGCATCTTCACTGGGAATGTGGAGGTACAAATGAGGGTGGAATTTGGCCCTGGGAGGGAAACTGAATTAACCGTTACACTGATGCTGCCTGCCCACACAGAATTCAGCTCATTCCCATAGCTCTGCTGGCCCTGCAGTGCTAACAGGAATAAAAATCAGCAGAAGCTTCTGACTGTTGGTAGGTAAAGAAAGCAAATATGACTCACTACACAGAGGGATGGTGAAATTTTTACACGTTCAGAGCAACTGCACCTCTGTCTCACCACCACAGTCCACCAAGCGCACCCGTTCTTGTCTTGCCTGACACATTTTCCTTATAGCTCTTTGAACTCCCCACATCACATCTCCTCTCAGAGAGATGACATACAACCTGGGCCCTCAATAATACATAACTTTGCATTTCATGCAGTGGACTCCCAAGATACTTCAACTTAATTAAATACGTTTTCCCCCCTCCCCGATGATATTGCATGAAGTTGCCATCTCTGTCACAGTCACATTTCAGAATGAAAACACAGATAGGCAGGAGAAGAGTTATTGAGCTCTGGATACTCAGATGATTCATAGGAGATATGAGCAAGTTCTGTGTGATTTTAGGTCATGCCTCACAAAATGGAATGCAAATATAATGAGCCAGACCCTCCGTTGGTGTAAACGGGAGCAGCTCCACTGAATTCAATAAAGCTGCTGCCATTTACACCAGCCGAGGACACGGCCCATCACATTTGTGTGTTCTTAAGCTCAACAAGGAGCCTGTACAAATAAAGTTTTCATTTTGCCTCGATGCACATACGAGCTAGTTGTGATGCCCTAATATCCTTGAGATGAGGAGAGCCAGGATGCACAATAGGCAACAGGAGGCAAATCCATCCCTCTGACCTCAGTGCGGCTACAGCACTGCCACGTGCATAGCCCCAGGACACACTCAACACTACCTCTCCTGGCTGTGCCCTATCAACGGACATTGCAGTAGGTGAATAACAAGCCTTAACCAGAGTATAAAGAAGCAAGCAGGTCAGAAAGGTAAACAGAATCAGAACCGCCACAAGCTTTATAATCAGTAAGAGGATTTTAAAGCCATATGCTGCTTAACCAGGATAGAGGGAACAGGAGACAGCAGAAATACGATCTGCGGATCAAGTCCTAGTAACAGTCCTTGCAGCAGCAGCATTCAAAACCATCTGCAGCCAGTTTAGCAAACAGTCTGGAACGGCACCAGGAACAAATTAAAATCATCAGTCCTGGAAGTAATGAGAGCCTAGACAAATGAGAGCATGCGTGAATTCAACTGCATTCGCTGGGAATGGAGAGCCCCTGCTCCTGAGTAGTCTCAAAAACACCCAAACCATTTCTCACCACAACTTTCTTATGAAGATGGGAAGGTAACTAAACGGCCATAAAGGGAAGGCTGAAACAAAACACATTGCAGTGCTGCATCTCAGAAGGGTTAACCAGGCTCTCACAGAACTCAACAGTAATGTTAATGCAGTTCAGAAATATTCCTCACATACACGGCAGTGTCATGGACCCTACACACTGCACCACATGTTGAGCATGGAGTGCTGGGATCTGTGTTGATAAATCCTGCTGAGAGCGTGTGTGCTTGAGAAGGCTGGCTAATGTATATGGTTCTAGCACTTGAAATCCCAGTACACGGATTCATCACATGGTGCCAACATCAGGGTCTCAGCCATTTAGCTCAGATACAAAGACCCACAGGCAGGAGCTTTATTTTTATAAAGAGGTTTTGACCTATGTACATGGTACAACAAACCATGGAGTGAAACATGTGACATAAGACTTGGATTAGGTGCTCATTCTGATACCACAATGTTGAGAACAGTTCATTGCCTAGGTGTACAAAGGCAACACGCACAACTTTGATTTTGTCAGTACAAGTAACAGGAGAATGGTATCATGATACCTTTTTCTAAAAAAAAAAATCGCTTTTTTTTTAGCTTCAAGGAGAATGGCACAACAAAATGATTCAAACAGGTTTGAGCCAAATTTGATTGAAACAGATTTGAGCCAAACGTTGTTGCCAAATACTCATTGATTCGTTTTAGATATTACTGGTTCCAAGAAATGACTTCAAAAATATAAGCTTTAAGTATAAAACCTTTGTCCTAGCCCTGAGAAAGGTGTGGTATGTAGCTTCACTGTCCCAGAAGTGGACCGAAGAAGAAACTGTGATTCAAGGATAGGCTATGACTGCACTTGCAAGCATCCATGGGTAGTTGTCCGTATATGGTTAGCAAGTGTACTCCATACTTGTACTAAGTGTCCACATATGCTGTGGTGGGCCTGGCGATATGCTGCCTATACATATATACCCACATTCACCTCGTTGGTACTCAATGTTACTGCTACCATTTATGGGGTGGTATCCCAGAGTTCTGAGCGTCATAGGAGACACTCTTGGAACCAACTTCTTGCATGTTGCTGGAATACATTTGGTGATGGCAGCTCCTGCTCACTTCTCCCTTCTGCCAGAAGACATGGATCAAGTCCTGGATAATGTGGTTCTGTTCCTGCTACTTCTCACAAGACAAACGTCCATGAGGTAAACAACCTGCTAAATACTTGAAGGAATCAGGCCAGAACGTTTTTACAAGCCAAAGTTGCCTGACCGAGCAGGTGAGTGACTATCCACACTGATCCCAGGGAACAGATGTTATCACTGCCAGTATCACCACAGTATGTCACTGCCACTGGGTGGACCGCCACTTCTGGTCCAGGAAAACCAGGAGGATCACATCATTCTGGAAACCTGTGATGATGACCAGTGGCTTCAGAAGTTCTGAATGAGGAAGCAAATCTCCAGAGAGCTGAGAGACACGCCTGCACCAACCCTTCAGTGCTAGACCATTTGTTCTCAAAGACCCAGACCGTCTAATGCCCTTTGGATACTGGCAGCACCTGACAGCTACCAGTCAGCTGCAAACCAGCTGGTTGGGTGGGAGGATGAGGTGGGAAGTCCACTGTCAGAGTGATGGTTGCACAGGCTTGCCAGACTATCCATACTGCCATCTACCCTCAGTTGGTTGCCATAACTCAAGTACCAGAAATTACTGCTGGATTTCAGTAGATGGAGATTCCGAAATGTACAGAGGCCATCGATGACACCCACATCCCCAAACTTTGTGCACCTAAAGGTGTGTGTGAATATGTGAACCAAAAAGGTTTCACTCACGTTTCACTCACTATTCACTTGTTCTCCATAGCTCAGTGGACCCCAAACTTTGTGCACCTAAAGGTGTGTGTGAATATGTGAACCAAAAAGGTTTCACTCATGTTTCACTCACTATTCACTCACTATTCACTCACTATTCACTCACTATTCACTCACTATTCACTCACTATTCACTCGTTCTCCACAGATCAGTGGACCACAGGGATTGATTCAGGAACACCAATGATGGACAGATAGGAAAGGTTTCTGATGTCACAATGCTCAGGAGACTGGGATTGTACTTTAGAGGAGAAGAAGGGCCCTTGTTTCCCAGAAACAATGTGACCCTAATGGGTGTGTCGGTGCCAACTGTTATTTTGAGGGACCCTCACATACCTGCTGATAACTTTACTCGTGAAATTATCCACTCAGTATTGCTGACCCAGCCAAAAGAGTATTCAGCTACAGACTGAGTAGCTACAGAATGGTTGTTGAGTGGACATTTGGGCATCTGAAAGCTCATTGGTGATGCCTGCATAGCTATCTGGATTCCAATGTAGCCAACACAGTTCACATTATAGTGGCATGCTGTGCCCTTCATAACGTATGTGAAGGAAAGGGGGAATACTTCCGTACGGAGTGGGCACAGGACAGAATGGGCTTGCAAAGCTTATACAGATAGACAGATTCCAGCCATAGGCACACTGTGGGCGGGAACTGGGGCCAATGGAAGCAGCAGGGGCAGTGCCTGTGGGAATCAGTGCACGAACGCCCCCTGGGACTCCTGCCTAGGAGCCACTGCCAGAGGGATGTGCCAGTCACTTTCGGGAGCAGGTAAGTGCAGACCCCTGACCTCCTCCTGCATCCCAACCCCCGCCCCAGCCCAGAGCCCACATCCCGCACTCAAACTCCCTCCCAGAGCCTGCACCCCACACTCTACTCCTGCACCCCAATCCCCTGCCCTAGCCTGGTGAACATGAGTAAGGGCGGGGGATGGTATGAGCAGGGAGCAGGGCCTCGGAGAATGGGCGGTCTAGGGCATGGCTAAAGGGAAGAGAAGGGGCAAGGGTCTTTGAGTCAGAAAGTTGGCAACCCTACCGGGAGGGAATATGAAAGTCCTGGCTGTGCCAGAAGAGCGCGCCCAGCAGCTCGGCCGGCAGCTCACTGGGCACCAGCCAGCACAGGCACAGCACTGCCCCCATGTCAGGTGGACCGCGTCCGCATGGGCGCAGCTTGGGCATGTGTTGGGGCCCCATTGACTGTTCTACCCTGGGGCCTGGAATTGTTGTCAGCGGGCTGGGGGGGGGAGGAGAGGGAGCCATTTAAGCACTTCATTGTTTGATGTCTTCACTATAAATTCAACTGTGTCTCCTTTCACTGTACAGTCAGTTAATAGGTTACCAAAGCCATAAAGATGTTTATCAGAACTTTTCTTGTGGTTTTCATTCTGCTGCTGGTGAGAGGAGCCGTTAGTTCTGAGCACCACTCACTAGCTGTCCTCCTCTGCTGCTTTCTTTGACATTAGGATATTTTGGGTCTAGTGACACAGGGGTGGAAGCGAGCATGGGAGAGTCAGAGAATTATTTGCAGCATTTTGGTATCACAGAGTTGCAGAAATAAAATTCAAATGGTGTGACTCTTGAGGACCTATCCCCAAACTGAAAAAAAAAATATCCCATTCATCATAGTCAGAGAGAAAGGTCTACACATAAGAAAACTGAACACTAACATTTTTGAGAGTGATGCATGGAATAGAAAATGTCAGACTACCTGAGCAACATACACCTTGTCTGTGAACCCAACCCTTTGCCCTTCCTCTACTCCTCCCCCGACGAGGGGTGAACAGATGTGGGAAAATTGGGCCCACTCGTCATGGCACAGGTCCCTCCCAGATCCTCACCAGGTACTGTCCTTCAGGGGAGTTATGGCACATCATCATCCATGCTGGTATAACTCCAACAGACCCTTGTCGTCGGTGGGTGGGATCGAACCTGGAACCTCTAGAGCAGCAGTATCCAATATAAATTCGATGCTAGCCACACTTGTTATTTTTAATTTTTCTTATTAGCACATTATAAAAAAGCCACATGCATTAGCCACAATTCAATAGCCTATTAGCCACATCTGGCTAGTGGCAAACATATTGGACACCGCTGCTCTTCTAAAGCTTAGTGTATGAACCTCTACCACATGAACTAAAAGCCAACTGCCTGTTCGCTAACGCTGTAGAGCAGATTCATTAATATCTCTCTCTTCCCCCCCCCCCCCGTTCAAGATGGTACAGAAGAGCACACCCAGGAGGCGTGGTTACATAGGCATGCACAATCTAGATGTAGATACAATTACTTACCTGTCCCTAGGGAAAAGTAATTTACTGGGGCCCCTGATAGAGTGCAGCTCACCTTTTTACTTCTCCCCGTGTCAGCTCAGCTCGTGGAGGGCTCTAACTTCTCACCCCTCTTGACCTCCTCCTCACTCACCTTGATCACAGGATGGGGGGTTAGTATCCCCAAAGAGCATGCTCCTGCCCTTCCATCCACAACCAGAGGTGAAAGTAAGCCGATACGCCCCAGTACAATATACTGGCAAGAGCCAATGCACTGTTCCGGAGCGGATCGGCTTCCCCAGGTGCAATTTAAAGGGCCTTGGGCTTCTAGCAGAGGCTGGAGGCCCAGGCACTTTAAATTGCTGCCAGAGCCCCGCTGCGGGAGCCCGGGGGAGGCTGCGGTGGTGCTCCCGCAGCAGTTTAAAAGGCCAAGGAGGTAGCGGCGGCCTAGCCCCAGGCTCTTTAAATAGCAGCTGGAGCCCTGCCGCAGCCTTCACAGAAATCCGGCAGCCGGGCTCCATGGGGACGGGAGCCCTGTTGCCGGAATCCTAGGGAAGCCGGGCCGCCGCTGTCACCCGGGTTCTTCAAACTGCTGCCGGAGGCCCCGGTGCCCAGTGGGGTTGGATCTGAGGAGGGGAGTGTGGGGAGGGGTCTCTTACCAGTACAGGGGACTGGTCTGGGGCTGACTCTCACCCCCTAGACCCACCCCTTCCTCCCGAAGCCACACCCCTTCCCGGGGCAAAGCTGAGCCCAGCCCCCGTACCGGTAAGACGCTTGAGTTACTTTCACCTCTGCCCCTGCCCACAACCTTGATACTGAGAGTCTTAATGCCTTATTCTCCTTAACTCCCGTGTGGCAGAACCACTCCCAATCTAACCCTAAATCTTGATACTGAGAGCCTTAATGCCTTATTCTCCTTAACTCCCGTGTGGCTGGGGGAGAACCACTCCCAATCTAACCCTAAATCTGTGGCCCTTTCTAAAATGGCTGTTTATGCCCAAGCAGAGTTTTTCTGACATTTTGGCGGGAAAGCACACACCCGTAAAACTGTCATTCAATTTTCGCCTAAAGCCTTTTGGCAGATAGATGGGCCGATGATAATTGACATTTGAACTGATGAAGTTGACACTAGAAAAAAGGAGACTATTCTCTGACTTTCTAATTGTCCTTTCTAACTCAGCCGTGGCACAGATTAGCACTCAGTGCTTTAGCAGCTGACTTTGATGACTGTTTTATTCAAATGAAGGACAAGCTGCACCTGCTGGGCATTTGCCAAGAGGTTTGGAGGACTAGATGGCAGCATCCGGACCGAGAACAAGGATCAAGACAGGAAGGACAAGACACTGCAGAATGTTTGTGGAAATGGATCCTAATCCTGCAACTTTGTGCTAGGGTGTGGGCTCCCCACCCCACTCCCTCAGACCGGGCAGCACCACTTCCCTCCAGCGCTGTGGAATGAGGGACTGGAACGGGCCCTACCCCACCGTGTGTCATAGCTCCCAGGCACAGTGGTGGGAACCTCCAGAAGCTGATTGTGTCCCAGCAGAGCAGGAAGCAGCTGGGAGCAATGAAGGACCTAAATAAAGAGGAGGGGGAGAGCTGACTGAGGTCTCTTGAGGAGGTTTTTTTGCAGACAATAAAAATAATATACAAGTTGTATTTTGGTGCCCTTGGCCCCTGTGGCCTCCCCTGACCCCCCCTACTTTTGCTTTGGTCCCTGCTGCCTCCCCCAGGCTCCCCATCTCCCTGCTGCTTTCTCCCCCCATGGACCCAAGCTCCCTTCCATGGCCTCATATTCCAGGCTTATCCTGCTCCTTGTCTCTTGACCAAGGTGCCTCGTAAGATTGGCCCCATGGAATGAAGCCCAGAGCCGGAGCCCCTCAGTTGATGCTGGGAGGGGGGCCTGAAGCCCAGAGCCCAACCCCAGAGCCTCTATCTGAAGTGGGGGAGGAAGGTGCTAAAGCCCACTCCTGAAGTCCCCTGGCTGAAGTTGAATAGAGAGGGCTGGAGCCGCCCCCAAAGCCCCTGGATGCTCCAGGAGGGGCCGCTGCAGGAAAAATCCCCGACGGCCGGATACAGCCATGGTGGCTGCATTTCAGAAACGTTGTCCTAGTTTGATTGCTGTCTGATTTCGGGGCCATGCCGCTGACCAAATACACAGCCCGAGCCAACAGTACACTTACTAAGGCAGAAAGAAACACACTGCTTATGAGATGGGCAAAGGGAGAACCTAAATACATAGTTCCTTTATATTTGAAGCAATCAGGACCATATTCACTTACATCAGAGAAATGAACTTAGCTAAAACATGACTTCTGCACTCACCCCAGCATTATCCTCCATTCCCATTACACACACCCCCTCCTCCAGCATACCTGTAACCATGTAACCATGACACTGAACACACTGATCACTAACACAGCAGGGTCAGATAGATATGGAGATCAAGAAGTGTGCAAAGAACCAGCTCCAGGAATCTAAAATGGCGTGGCTGTGGGCTACCTGCCATGGTGCAGATTAGGCGTAAGGAGAGCTAGAACAATGTTATCAGAAAATCAGCTGTCAGCTTTGGTCTCACAATACCCTTCATAAATTAGAATTTTCATGAGTCCCTTCCCCTATCCTTAGTTGTCCCTAAAAAACAAATGAAGACTAATATTCATCTCTGCACCCTGTGCATTCCTATGCCTCAGGTTTTGAGCTCCCAAAGCCCATGAGAAAGATCGTATATAATTATATTGCACCTTGGCTTGGAATGTGGAAGATTTTGAGCCAACCAGGTAAAGTACTGTGAACTCTTCTTGGGGGCAATGTATTCTCAATCTGTCCACAAGACACCTGTCCAGTCACTGGCTTCATACACACCATAATAATCTAAAGGACTGCAGGAAACAAACATTCTTCCAACATTGACTAAATTAGCAACTAATACATTAGCAGAATGTAGATAACGCTAAAGTGATTTGAATAACCTCACTCCAAACTGCCCTGTTATGGTATTCAGTTCAGAGACATTAGAACTCTATGAAACTTCTGTTACAAAACCAGAAATCTGGGGCAGGTCCACTAAAGATTTTGTGACCATGTGCCATCTCCTCAGGAACAAGACAGGAAAATAAGGTGAGAACATAAAAGGAGCTAACAATACTTACCAGCTAGAAGAAAAGGAGATACAGCCTACAGCTTTCAGATCAAAATGGCCACTTTAGGCCTGCTGCTGCTTTTATTTCCCACCTTTAAAAGGACAGCTACCAGAAAAGCATGCCGGGAAAAGGTGAACTGACACTGAAAGGGGTGTGTGTGGAAGATATCCTTTCAAAGCTGGAATCTTGTGTGTTTAGAACAGTTACACTCATTTGTTTTCTTTTACCATTAGGAGGATGCTATTAGAGCTAATTTTTCTGTTTCCTGGAAGTTCCAAAAAATTGCAAAAAATATGTGGTTCACGTTGAACAGAATCCAAAAATTGCAAAAAATGTCAAGGAAACAAAAAATCCATTTTGGGTTGAATGAAACATGTTTGACCTGAAATGTTATGTTTCATGCATTTTAAGGGTCTAGATTCTCAAAACAGCCAGAGAAGACACTTTCCTTATAACCATATGGGAGAAAGCATCCTCCTTATAACCTTTAGCCCAAGTGGTAAGGCACTCACCTGTGATTTGAGAGACTCAACTTCAGTGCCTCCTTCTGCCTGATAAGGAGTATGGATTTGAACGTGTGTCTTCTGTATTGTAGGAGAGTGCCCCAGATACTGACATATTCTGAGGCACGACTCTTTCAGTCTCCCCTGTTGAAGTTGTCCCACTCTATATAAATCATTATAGAGTGATTGGAGCAGGGAACAATGACACCCACCTTAGGCTTCCAGCTCCCAGTCATCACCTCTCTTGGGAGGAGACCTACATGTCTCTCTCTCCTGACCAGGAGTTTTCCAGGCTGCATGGTTCCCTTCCTACATTGTGCTATTGCCAGCAAACCAGACTGCCTGAACAGGCCAGAGTCTGCACTTTGCTTTCTCTTCAAAGGCTATACTAAAGCATGCTAAAAGCTTACCAAGGCCCTATAGTTAGTACTATAGGGCCTTGGACAGAAGGTCCTGGATCAGAAAGAAGGCCCTGAGTCTACTGATCCAAACTCAGGCTACTGATCCAAAAGTCCTTGCTATGTTGGTCTCCGATAATCCAGTTTGACCCAGTATTTGTGAGCCTCTTCAGAGGATGATACCTCTCTGGAGATGTCATAGAATCATAGATTATCAGGGTTCGAAGGGATCTCTGGAGGTCATCTAGTCCAGCAGTTCTCAAATTGGGGACCAATTCCCAGGGGGTTGCGAGCTCACTGTGCCGCTGAAGTGCCACCAAATAGATCATGTCCGCTTTTGGCGGACATGCTGTGCGCTTCAGAGAGTCCTCTGAAAAGCCACCGAAGTGAATGTTTCTGGTTTCGGCGGCTTTTCGGCTGACACTGTGAAATGCACATGTCCACCGAAATGTGCCGAAAGCGGAAGCGTTCTATTCGGCGGCATTTCGGCGGACACACAGGGGTCGCGGCGGCCCGCAGGGCAGGCAAAAAGGGCCGCCGCAACAAAAAGTTTGAGAACTGCCGCTCTAGTCCAACTCCCCGCTCAAAGCAGGACCAACCCCAACTAAATCATTCCAGCCAGGGCTTTGTCCAGGCAGGATGGCACACCATGAGTGAATTTGCCTAATCACTCTTCACTATTTTTAGTTCCTAGAGGACTTTGGTCCCCCTCCCTCATGGTATTACATACAGTCCCTGGCCCACAATTGCACATAAATGTAAGACAGCAAGGTCTCCCAAAGATACTGTAAGAAATTACCCTGTCTGTCACAACATGAATTTGAAGCAAATACTATCCTGATCCTACTGTATTTCTGAGGTGTAAAAAACTGTTCTCTGAATGAAGCATACAATATTTTCTAAACTGTTCGTAAATTCATAGATTTTAATGCCAAAGGGACCATTATGATTATCTAGTCTGACCTCAACCATTCGGAATACTGCTTTTCAATAACAGCATGTGAAACAATGTATCTCTTGTGTATTGACATCCATCAGACAAAATGACTACATTGGCATCAGTCATCTGGTAAAAGAAAAATAGTTTTATTATAATAGCTCAAGATCAATATCTCCTGCTTTGAAAATAAATCTCATTTCAATAAATGCCTCAGCTATAAGAAAACAGGAGACTATTATCCTGTGAAAATGTCCTAATCCAGTCCGATTCTCTCTTAATTAAGGTTTATGAGTAGTCTATTAAGGAACAATCAGGACAATAATCTCTTCCAAAAAGCTACAGCTAACTAGCCTTATGGTAGGAATCGGAGGACTATGGAGAATTTAGCCTCTTTTCTCTGGTTCCTGTGGATGGTGGAAAGGCTAGTTTCAGAGCCAACAGAATCTCTCAGTTTCAGCAAACTTCCATTTTTAATAATAATTCTTTATACTTCCTCAACTTTTAGATAAGCCTTTCCACTAGACATGTCCAGGAAATAGATTTTCCATACCATCAACATTTTGAATTTGATTTTCATCCCAGATTGGGACAAAAAGCTAAAACTTTGAAATGTTTCATTAAATGAATTTTTAAATTGTTTCAGATCTGTTGAAATGTTTCATTTAAGTAAATGTGAAACTTTTCATTTCAACTCAGATCCTTTTTAAAAATTCATATAAAATAAAGTAAATTTCTCAATGAAAACTTCTTTCAAAACAAAAAAAATCAACATCTTTCATTCAAAAAAATATTTGAAATAGTTCCATCGTGTTCTAAACTGTTTTCCATTTTTTCCAGAACAAAATGTTTTCAAAATTAATACAATTCTGTGAAAATTTTCAGTTTTATCAAAATGGCATTTTGTA
Organism: Sternotherus odoratus; assembly: GCA_032164245.1. NCBI lineage: Eukaryota > Metazoa > Chordata > Testudines > Kinosternidae > Sternotherus > Sternotherus odoratus. The sequence goes on from JAVMKO010000002.1 coordinate 37,546,349, forward strand.
ACAGAAAACTGTTTCAACACAAAATTTTCAACTAGCTTTACTAGCACACCTGTAAGTTAGATAAATGTTATTATTCCCATTTTATGGAGAGATAAACTAAGGCTGAAATAGCCTGATCCAAAGACTACTTAAGTAAAAGACTCCCTTTTTAAAATAAGGGGAGTCTTTTCATTGAGTTCAGTAGGCTTTGGACCCAGTCTAAAGAGATTATCATCCTCTGATTTCTGCTATGTGTTAAAGGAAAGCAACGACAAAGATGGGAGTAAAGGACAAAAATCAATGGCAAAACTACCATTGACTTCAGTGGGACCAGAATTTTACCCTAGGGATCTGGGTTTGCCATCCTGTGTCCTAATCCTAAAGAGCACTTCATATCTCAAAATCATACCCATTGTTTGCATCAGAACAAAGTCTCCTTTGTCACAAAATACTTGTAATAGAATTATGCTGGACAGATAGATTAGATAGCTATGTTGGATAAAATTTTACAAACGAAATACGCACACCATTTTCTCCCACAATTCTTTTTTCCATGACAGGAAAGCTGGCAAGAAGCAGCCTGAAATGTAAATAACCTAAGTTAACAGGGGTGTGCTGAAATGTTGTATCCTTGGGAGTTTACAGTAACTGAAGAAAGCAAGGAATATTTGTAGCACCTTAGAGACTAACTAGTTTATTTCAGCATACGCTTTCGTGAGCTATAGTTCGCTTCGTCGGATGCACGAAAGCGTATGCTGAAATAAACTAGTTAGTCTCTAAGGTGCTACAAGTATTCCTCGCTTTCTTTATGGATACAGACTAACACGACTGCTATTCTTGAACCTACAGTAACTGAGTAGCTTTGAATCAAGAATACAAAATCTGCTCTCAGCCATTTATGTGATTCTTCCCTCCACTACACCAGTTTTACACAGTGCTTATCTCCGTTGCTTTCAGTGATGTTAAACTGGTATCACTGAGTAGAGAAACACGTTCATGGAGTTCCAAATGATTTCAAAACAGCTTTAAGTGATTTCAGTGGGAATTGGGTTATTGTATCTGAGGGAACAATTTAGCTCTACAGCTTTAAAATGCAGCATCTTAACATGTCTACATACTGTTAAAAAAAACTGGTGAAAAGCATAGTCAGTCATATGATGCTTTTGTCAGGAGATGCTACAGATTAATTATTCATTTGAATGGGTAATTGCAAAGTATTTGAATAATTGGGATTTTTTATGAATTTGCAAAGTATTTGAATAAATGGGGAATTTTTATATTTTGTAGATGGTTTACATCAGGAGACCGACCTTAATGTCACATAACAATGCCAGGTTAGAGATAATTGCGGTTCACAGTAGCTAGCCTCCAAGAACATTCTAGAAATAGTACTGAGAGTGTTGGTGGTTACAAATACTATCACTGGCTAGAACAGTATAGTAGTATATATAGATAGTATATAGTAGAATATATAGTATATATATTCTTGTTATGGCCTGCCTATAAGTGAATTTCACTTAAACACCATTTTGGTTGAAATTGTGGAGCTGGTGGCCAGATGTTCTCTGTGGAAAGTCTGCTGGCTCTGGAATTCAGTTCCTCTTATAGTCCATGAGAGCCCTGCTTTGGCAGCCTTTGTAGTGTATGGGACATAGTTATTCAACCAGGTATTTCCTTTACTGTTAGCAAAGCAGCTCTGGGGGATGTACTTGTCAATGAGTATGCTAATGGTGGGAATTGTTTTGTTACTTATGGTGAATAACATTTATAGATATGTGTGTGTGTGTGTTTTATTTGATTGTTAACAGATGCCAACTCAATGGGTAACAAAAGCAGCAAGTGGTAGTATTTATTTCCTGTTTACACCTTCTTTTTAGGATAACCTGTATTCAGTGGAGCAACATTCACTTTATGGCAGCAATGAATTTAGCCCATACACAGCAACTGTCTATTACTTCTCTTTTCTGTTTCCCTACATCCATTGTGCATTAACTGAAGCATAGGCCTTCATCTCTGTTTCTTCTCAAAATTTGTCTCAAGGAATTTATATCTCAGGTAGGTTCTTCCTGCAGAAAGTGCAAAAATTATCTCTTTAAGAATGAAATGTTGTCAGGGTCATCATGCTTTCACTCATTTGACTGTCATTCGTTCACAAAACTCCTTTGGGCAGTGGTAGCATAATTAAGAATTCAAAGATTTATGACTTCACTTGTTTAGCTAGATGGCATTAATGCATCATGTCAGGACCAGCTGTTGGAAGAGTCAGCTCAGATACCGTTCCTTTATGAAAAACTGGAGTTTGAGATAAGGAAGGGGAAAAAGAAGTCTCTGGTGAGCATTATTATTTGTTGGAAATTCTCCAAAATTATTTTGAAGTTTCTCTGTAGAATATGGCCAGAGTTCATTGATCCACAGATTATCATCCTGAGTAACAGATTAAAAACAGATGGTCATGGATCAGCTCTTGGCTACAAACCTCAGAAGAAACTGGAGAGTGTATAATGGTGGTGGAGCACAATTGTAAATAGGGGATTAAATTTATTTTTTCCCTCTTTTGGTTTCCCCATAGTTTTATACAGAGTCCATTGTACTTAAAATTTAAATAATGTTATCACACAGAAAGTACATGAACTGCACCGAAAATAGACAAAAATTATACAAAGTACACTAAAAATAAACAATAGACTTCTTATATGGGGTCTGTAATGTTCAGCTGGAATGTCTTATTTTTCAGTAAGATATTGTCACTGAAAAGATACTTTGCATAAACTGTTTGAAATTGATGGTGGGATCTTTGCTTCAGTGAGTCTGGTCATGTAAAGAGAGGGCATAATTCATATGTCGTCATAAAGAGGGTAAATACAGTAAGGAGATACTCTACCACAGAGTAAGTCTGTATAGCATATTCAGACATAGTGTATATTAAATTATAATACATAAATATAACAGTAAAGCTAATATAATAAAGTGTAAACAAGATGAGTTAAAATAAGTCAAATCAACATTTTAGCTTATCAAAATGGAATATTTCAACATTATCGGAACAAGAAGATCAAAACAATTAAGTCTGACGTTTTCCCATCAAAAATTTTGTTGAAATCAACATGTTCCTTCAAAATGCTTTGCCGTGGAGTCACCAGGTCAATGCTCTGGAACTACTCCATATGAAGCCAGTCAGGACTCTGAGGGAGCATGTCTCCTCTCTGTGAGCATACTGTCTGCAGGGCAAGAAGCTTACACATTTTCGACTTTCCTGGGCCTGACCTCAGAGCATTCATCATCCCCTTTTCACACTGTACACTTCCCATAGCGAGTCCACACAGGCAAGGTTTCTGAGGAAGCCAGAGGGTCCTGCACCTCAACTCCACTGTCAGACATGACTCTCAGCCAGCCAGTAAAACAAAAAGTTTATTAGACAACGGGAACACAGTGTAAAACAAAGCTTGTAGGACTGAGTACAGGACACCTCAGTCAGGTCCATCTTGGAGGGCAGGGAGTCCAGAGCCCCGTCTGGGCCTTCCTCCATTTACCCAGCTAGCTCCCAAACTGAAACTCTTCAGCCCCTCCTCTGGCCTTTGGCTCTTTCTTGGGCCAGGAGGCCCAATGATCTCTTTGTTCTCCAGCACCTTCAGTTGGCACCTTCGCAGAGAAGGGTCCCAGGCCATCAATTCCCAGGAGCCAGGGTATCGGCCATTCTCTGTGCAGACACCATCACACTGGCCCTCTAGGGCTCTGCACAATCACAAACCCTTATCCCACCACCTAGATACTTAAGAAATACATACGGGAAACAGATGAAACCCACACAGTATTCAGAGAAAACATTAAGAACATTGCCACTTCGTCACACACTTCCATTTTGATGAAGTCACATTTAAAAAAAAAAAGAATTCTGTTGAAAAATTTTCAACCAGCTACACAATTTTGGATATAGATAGAGATGAGTTAATAATTCACAACTAATAATTAAGCCAGTTCATTTAATATATTTCTGCTCATCAAATATCTCTGAGCAGATCACAGTTTCCTCAATTTATGATAAAGAATATTCCAATTTCCTGTGCATTTTTTAAATTATAGATTGATTGCAAACAGTTCTCAGCAAGTGTTTGGTGAATTCATTCTTTGCTATTGAAACTGATTGGTTAGTGTGATTGGTCAGAGACATCACATTGTATCATTCCAGTTCTTAGATTGGGTTAGTGCACAGACACTTTTTGCATGAATATTCAACTGTGTAACTATAACAATCAGATTCCAAGAACACTTGTGCAGGCAATTTTGAAACCCATTGTCCACGTACACTAGTTACTCCTGGGGGAATTCTGCGCCACTGCACAATGCAAATTTTTGCATAAATTAACATGCACGCAGAATTTTCTCCCCCCTCCCCACAGAAATGGGCTGCAGTACTGTTATCTGCCACTAGGGACTACTGGACTTGGCAAAGCCCAGTTTGCTCATAGAAGATACTGCTAGGGGGAGGGAGCTGGAAGGTTCCTGGCAGCTGCAATTCCCAGCATGTCCTGAGGGAAGGAGAGGGCAACATGTAGGAAACTCTGTGCAAGTGTGGGACCGAACATCAGGCTGTTTCGCCCTCTGGATCCCTGGGGAGTGGGACACGTGTCTAGGCTGGGGAAGACCACTGTGCTCTGGAAGGGAGAAGAGGTGTGGGTATCTGGGCTGGGAGGGCCCTGTGGTCGGACTTTGGGAATGAAGGGATTCAGGTGTATTGGCTAGTGTGTCCCAGCAGGTGGGCTCTGGGGTGGAGGGGTTATGGGTGTGTACCTCCCTACTCTTGCCACTGGGCTCGAGTAGGGAAGAGGGCAGAGAAACAGAAACTGGGTTGTTGTAGAGATTTCTCTGCTCCTGGTGGGATTTTTGTGTGTGTCTGTATCATTACGGACATACTTACTGACAGGTACACTGGACCCTCGCTATAGCCCGTGTCGCTATAGCGCGGATTCGCGTACAGCACAGTTGTTGCCATGGATCCCAAATTTAAATATTTAAATTGGGAACCATGGCAATGTGTCCTTCATGTTAACATGGTCCCCGCATTAGCACAGGACCACACATGGATCCCGAACCCCAGACCATAGCGAGGGTCTGGTGTATTTTGAAATAAATTACCAACATAATTGACATGGGTGTGATTATGTAGTGTTATTTTGACAAATAAAATTTGCAGAATTTTAAAATATTGAGTGCAGAATTTTTAATTTTTTGGTTCAGAATACCCCCCAGAAGTAACTAGTGTCTGCAAAACTCAACCACAAAAATATTGGTGGAAAGTGATTACAAAAGAGCACAAGCACAGTGAAACTAATTTAAAACTGTGGGTGAATATTGAAAGTTCCTAAGCAGATATATAAAAAGTTTTATGAAAATATTTTGCTGTTGATCATTATGAATTCCAAAACAAGATTTGTGTCAGATCCCATATATTTAACTGAGACAAGCATTTTATATTGGCTGGTGGCAGTCTTCCCTTTAACAATCTGTGAAGCCTGTGACTTTTCCTCTCTATAAAATACCTCTGCTCTTCCCCAACACGTTATCCTCTCATTTATACCAATTTTATCTCTGTGTGATTCCACTGATTTAGATAATTTCATCTTCATCTGTACTAAACCTTGTTGATCTACTGTCAAAACCTTTTTTCCCTGATGGAAAATGCCTTTTTGCCCAAGATAAACATTTTCTCCACATTTTTTTTAACTTGGTTGACTTTTTACTCATGTGTGTGTGAGTGTGTAAAATTTCAAAATGTTCAAAATTTTCAAAAAGTATTTCATTTGGGGGCAGGAAAATGCACACCCTTTTTGTAGATTTTTATTTTCAACCCCATTTTTGAAGTGGAAAAAACATAAAGCGGTTTCCCCCAATGAAGAACCTTTTTGTAAAAGTACCCCCCCAAAAAAGCAAATGTTATGAAAATGTATTTCTTTTGAATTTTTAAATGATATATACTTACCTTTTTCCAACCAACTCTAATTTATTACATCTGTAAACTCAGATTATGACATTGTCTTCATGGCCGGGGACAGGCAGGTCAGAGGCACTCTAACACCTCCCTCTTCATGGCACAACCTGGAAAATTCACATCTTTTTTTGATAGCCTATATTGGTCCCACTCCTCTCTCTTAATAAACCGTTCTGGGGTCGACCAGCATGCCGGCCTCTTCTCTTACTAGTAGATTTGTTCCCAAGACACCCCATCTTGGTGATGGCTGGAAATAGCCCATCTCCTCATGACACTGTGGCAGGTCCAGGTTTAGCTCTATGCAGACATTTCAAAACACTCAAATATGTCAAAACTACAGTTATTAGCTAGGATAATGAATGCTCTTCTCCAATTTCCATCTTTTACAACCTGCATTTTGGGTTAAATTATGGGTCAACTTTCTAAAGACTCGCCATGATGGTGGGGGTTAATTAATGGATTAATTTTTAATATATAATCCCTCATATAATTCAATGTTTCTGGTCCTGAAATGATCAGTGAGACCTTGTCTGTTCAATAGAGTGTGTAGCCTGATTTTTTATTGGTTGCCAACCGCTACTAATTTAATGAACTGGGTGTAATAGGATTCGAGTCCCAAAATCAGACACAACAGAATTCAAAGTCACAAGCTCAATATCTTTAGGGAACTCTGGGGTGTATGGCAACAGCACTCACACAGAAAGCAATACAAAGCCTTAGCCACTTTTATTAACACAAGCAATAAAAACAAGAAAGCGCCAAACCACATAAACAAATAGCAGTAATATAGTACTGGTGATATCTTTGGTATCATCCTTTGCATGTGCTCATATACACACATCCTTCCATGGGGATCTGGTGGTAAGAAACAAAGAACCAACCCTGTCTCTGGCATGCCAAATGAGTCCAATATCGAGACCCCATGCCGAAAGGTTGGTGATAGATGATGACAATGAAGAGCTGAAGGAAAGTTCGCCACCCAGCTACATGGTGGCTTGGCCTTTTAGAGGGCCTGAACACTGTCATGAATATTCATTCAGCTGCCCACCCTCCCATATCCACATTTAAGTTTCTCATCCTAATAATATTGGGGTACCTGTATCCTATAGGTTAACGTATTGGTGCCTTTTAGCTCACTACCACATATATGAACACTTGCTAAAGCAAGTTTGTGGTTAAACATCTGCCAACAATTTTATCCTAAAATATCTAAGCTTAAGATCAGTTGAATATTCTTGCAGTTACCTGGTATCACTATGTGCCTTCCCAATTCCCCCAAATCAGGGTAACTGTCAGGACATTTTATCTATGCTAAGGGTCACAGGCCTGCTTTACTTATATACTAACTTACTTAAGCCAGTGTCTTACAGGATACAGGCCTGCAGATCCCTCGTGTTACTGCTAAGTAAAATAAAAGACTAAGCTAGCTCTACTGGCTACATGTGGCAGCCTTCCTCCTGGGCGAGTAATGGTGAGTATTAATGGGCATTATGGAAAGCTTTCAAAAAGCGTAGGCTCTTCTGAAATGCAGAGGGAGGGAGTGTCTATGTATTTAGGAAATGCTGGGCAATTAGACATAAATTAAATATATCCAGAAAATTAGCTTGATTATTCCGGTTCAGTGGGTTTGTGCAAAGGAAGTTTATTCTGTTTAATTCATCATAAAACAAAATTAATTCTCTTTTCATCTTGATTAATCAAGTTAGGTCTACAATTCTATGAATATAAATACCAAGAAATTAGCTCTCTCAGCTGGACAGGTTCCAAAGCATGGGAATTCAATAGGTCATAATCCTTTGGTTTCTCTGGTGACAAAAGGGATTCAGGTTTTCAATACTAAATATTCAATATTTTGGAATTTACTTTTGAACTTTGTTAAGGAGCTGGACAACAATGAAGGTCTTTCATTACAGTGACTGTCAGCCAAGTTCACAATACTTCTTTGATTAGCAAAACTGGTTTTGCATATTATGCCTTGGGATGTTTCCTCAAGTTCCCATTTCCCACATTTTCTATACTTTGGCTTCATTAACTCTTTGTGTGTTTATATGTTTTAAGTGAGCACTACACCTCTATAGTTTTGTAAGCACAAAATCTAAATATTACGTAGATCCTTGTAGCTAAAGCAAATGCTTTGACAATATTTCTCATTTTATATACTTTTATTTTTTCCATTCTCATTCTTTTAATCTTTCTCTAAAAGAGAGACTGATCGGTATTATACTAAGGTGGCACTGACCTTTTGGTTTTTTGTTCTGTAGGCCTAAATATGGGGCTAAGTGTGATATCCAGATACAGATCTGAGTCTGGATTCTGAACACCTACCCAAAGTTTGGAATTCTTCTAATCAACATAGTTTGGTTCACATCCATCTTTGATTGTAACAGCAGCATGGTTCCAACTCACTTTGAATACAACAATTGTTAAGTAGCCTGAGCCCAAATTTTGAAGGTGTTATATAGTGAGAAATGTCTAGAATCTAAATATCTGGGAGTGGATGGTTAAAATCAACCACTCTGACACCAAGAATAAATAACAATAGCCACTGTTTATCTATAATCTGTAATGTTTTGTGTTCTGCAAAGCCAGCCAGTCAGAAGAGGGAATACAAATTAACCAACAAACCCTATCCCAAGAGATCTTTTGACGTCATTAAACTGTTGGGTCAAGGTGGAAATTATCAAACCATGACAGAAAGGAGTCATGCTAGTTTCAACTTTGTTGAAAACATCCCAGGAGTGGGAGCAGGGGAAGGGGAAAATAAATGAAAACGGACAGTATAATCAGAAGGGAATAACCATTTTTCAAGATTATGAGGAGAAATTACAAATGAATAAAATAAAATAAAACTTTTTAAAAAATGTATGTTGCAATAGAATGTTACAGACATGAGGAGCTCTCTTTGGGAAGACTAGCCCCCAGCCCCGCTCTTCCACCTGACACCCTCCACTTATACTTTACTTATACTAACTAACTATGCTAAGTATAGAGAGGGGCATTAAGTAACTTTTTTTGTATCAGTGTATCAAAGAGGGGGTCACAGCAGTGTCTTTGTCCAGCCGAGGGTGGAACAGAAAGTCCTGCTGGGCACTGAACTGAGTCCATTGTCACAGGCATACACATGCTAGTATAACTGTAGATGTTGATCCAGGGAGCTAGGACCGTGTTTTGTCAGCCTTCATCACTGAACAGAGTCTGAGGTCTTGGACAGTTTGAGTGAGGTTTGCTGTGTCAGTTATCTGTGCGGAGTTTGCACAACACACATTGAGAACAGACCTGCCGCCAACAACTGACAACTGTGGGTTTTTTCTGTGTTGTGTTTTTTTTCCTCCTGTTCAGTTTGTAAAAGGTGGTAGAGGGTAATGGGCTGCGAGAGAAGCAGACTCCTGATTAGGGGGTGGGGCTTCCCTGATTAGGGGTCCTATAAAGGCAGCCAGTCAGCCAGCAGCACAAAAGCCAGCAAACAGAGCTGTAAACAGGGGAGTTTGAATGGGAGTTCTATTGGAAGAGTTTGGGGGCGGGGAATATTCTGGTTTTGCTTTGGTGTTTGCTTGGGGTTTTCATTTTATTTTGGTTCCTTGACAGAACTTTAGGTGGGAATGCTATGACAGACACGGAGGCAAACTACAGAGGTAGTGACCCAAGCAATGGAAGAGACAGTGAAGATGCCCAGGTGTGGAAACTGCAGGATGGACATGATCCTGGATCAGGGACCTGAAAAGAGCTTCATTTGTATGAAGTGTCGCTTGATAGAGCTGATGGAAGAGACAATCTGAGGTTTGGAGATGCAGGTGGAAACTATGGTTGAGTTTCAAAGGGGATTTGAGCAGATGATGGAGGAAAGGCAAGAGGAGGCTGAAGGGAAAAGTCAAGACTTGCAGATGCAAGATGGACTGAATAAACTCTGAGGGAAGATTGCTGGGTGAGGAAAGTGTTCAGTGAAAACATGTGGCTACAGGAACCAGGCAGAGCAAAAGACTTTGTAGTGAAGGATAAACAAAGCTCAGGAACAGGTATGCTGGCAGGCAGTAAAGCTGAAGGTGGGAGGACAAAGAAGAAGAGAAGAGAGGTTATTCCTATAAAAAGAGGGGAAGAGTTAAGTGAGGTACCAAGAATTCAGAGCTCCAGGAGGATATAGGATGACTTGTGGAAGATTGTAAGGGAGATAAAAGACAAAATGACTTGCAACCAAAAAGAACAGGAGGAAGGCTGGATAATCTCCATCCAAGAATATTAAAGTAATTGGCACATGAAATTATAAACCCAATAGTAAGGATTTTTAAATATATAATCTGTAATGAATCTGTAAACTTGAGGATTGTACCATATGACTGCAGAATTGCAAATACAGTTCCTATTTTTAAGAAAGGGGAAAAAACGTGATCCAGGAAACTACAGGCCTGTTAGTTTGACCTCAATTGTATGCAAGATGAAAAAGGGGTCATATACTGTATTAAAATGTTGTACTCTAACACTTCTCCTAGTAATAACACCAATCACAGGGGCTAATCTTGCCATCTTCACATGCCCAAAAATGCCACTGACATCAATGGGAGTACTGTGTGAAGAGGGTTTGCAGAATCGGGCTCAGAATCTGCAGAATCTGTTCTTCAAAACAGTACAATGTCTGAGCCAAGTAATAACTATTTTAAAAAATCAAAACTGGATCAGTCCCCACAAAAATCTTTTACCTCCTTGACCTCTCCCAGTAAATAGTCTCTGTAATATAAATACTGAATGTAAAAACTTCTACAGTGGAAGTGAAAACAGGGTTTTCAATTCAATATATATCAAATAGATAAAATTATTCTAATTTCAACACAGGGCAGAAGGTATATTTGAAGCTGCAGCACTGTCAAATGGTAATTTTGGCCTCAAATCTTTGAGATGAAGTGGATCTATTATGGGTAATAGCAGCATATGCTACTTTCCAAGTCAGTTTGTGTTATGTCATGGGAAGCATCACCAATTAGTAATTGAGAACATTTAAACATCAGCTAAATTACTAAGCTGGATCCATAAAATATAAAGTAGCTTGGCTGGTAAAGTAGATGCTGTACTTTAAATAGATGTGAAATTCAACACTGAATAAACAAAACAATGGAAATAAAACTTTAAGAAACAAATCAACGTGGTGGGTTCCCACCCCCCACCCCCTAAAATAATGACAAGGGACTCTCATATATACAAGAGTCAAGGAATTCAGCCTAAAGAACCAAACTGGACATTGCCCTAAACTTACCCGATACTTCCTAACTTCCTGGTGCAGAAATATCTAGTACTGGGTGACGTTACATATTGTAGGATAAATAATGACTGTTTTGTGCTGGGACATAGTCATACAAATCCTATTAGTGCTAATGTAGCTGTGTATCTAAACCCGCAGGCAGCACGCGGAACATGTACCCTAATGTCAGCTATAGTACCTTGGCAAAGAGCAGCATAATGAGCAACATCACTTTTTTAAAAGGGTAAAGAGGCAATCATTTCCAAAAAATGAGTGACAGGTGCCATTTCAGCCTTAGTTCTGAATTTCCTGAACACTGGTGGTTTAAGATAAACTTTCCAGAATCATAGCAGTTCGAGGTGAAAAAGATCTATTCAATCTCTATCCTTTTACAATATTCCAACATTGTTCCCCTGTGTGTGTACCTTCCTTCCCCCCCCCCTTATTAGGGGACAGGACAGGGGCATAAGAACATAAGGACAGTATCTGACTGTTAACGGACACTGTAGCATATAATGCTCACAGTTGCTGCCAGGCTGTTGTTATTATTTACTATATATGGCTTTCAAAAGCGTGGAAGGCACCAAAAAGCCCATATGTGATGACGGCGTGTCTATCCTGAAATGTATACAAGCAAATGTGAGACATGATGCACTGAGCAAGGGTAACCAACAACAGGGATATAAGGTGAGAAGGAAGGTTAAGGGTTAGAGTAATAAGCTCAAGTGGTTACTCAGTAATGACGTGCACAGCTTGATGGGCCCACTCAAAAACAATTTTTATGATCGTCTCATTTTGTGTAAGTGACACAGCTAGGGGTCCCGTATACATGCTAAACAAATACTGTAATCGTATGCTTCGGAGCCCCCACTGCTTAACAGAATATGGCTAGAGAAACAGCCTGCACCGAGTGCTTATTTTTATTCTAAACTAGCGAAAATACCCGGTGTTGCTCGGGTCAGTCGGAGGTGGAGAGGGGGCAGAGAGCTGAGCGAGTACGGGGTCTGTTGGAGGAGGCAGAGAGCAAACCTGACACCCCCACCTCACCCCCCCGACCAAACCCGACACCCCCACCTCACTTACCCCTCGACCAACCTCGACTCACATTTTCACCCCCCCCCACCCAAACCCAACACCCCCAAGTCTCCCCCCTACCAACCCCAACACCCCCTGACCAACATCCACACCTCACCCCCCATAGACCAAACCTGACACACCCACCTCACTTTCCCCAACCAAACCCGACACCCCTATCTACCACCACAAACAAACCCGACACCCACACCTCACTTACCCCTCGACCAACCCCAACCCCCCTTCTCACCCCCCCAAACAAACCCAACACTTCACCCCTCACCCACCCAGACACCTTCCCACCCCCCCAGACCAAACCCAACACCCCCGGCTCACTTACCCCCCGACCAAACCCGACACCCCCACCTCACCCCCGCAACCAAACCCGAAACCCCCACCTCACCCCCCGATCAAACCCGACACCCCTACCTCACTTATCCTCCGACCAAACCCAACTCGGGTCCGTCGGAGGTGGGGAGGGGGCAGAGAGCTGAGGTATTCCGGGGTCCATTGGAGGGGGGAGGGGACAGAGAGCTGAGGGATTCCGGGGTTCCGTTGGAGGGGGGAGGGGGCAGAGAGCTGAGGGATTCCGGGGTTCCGTTGGAGGGGGTATTATGACATCATAACTATGTCACAGAGAACAGCAGCTGCCCAGCTGATGTGATTGGCCTTTAAAGAATTTCACCCCATGGGGGGCGTCAGAGGTGAGATCTGAAAAATTTTCGACTCTTACGGTCATTATGACCCCAAGACCTCTAACTATACCAAATTTCAAGTCTCTAGCTCAAACGGTGTGGAAGGAGTAAGCATACATACATACATACATACATACACGCATACACAATTTGACTTTTATATATATAGATAGATGTGGCTAACTGGCATTAATAGCATTGCTGTCACTGGAAGTTTGAAGCCTGCTGTGTCTCCTAGGGATACCAGCTAACAGAGAGAGTTTGGCATGGATATAGATCTCACTGCTAAGCCAAAGCCTCTAATGGAAGATCTGGGCACTACTACTCGCAGAGCTAGATAGCAACAATAAATGGTATTACTACCACCAAAGCTGTAGCGTCTTTTCTGGACTAGTTGGTGCTAAATAGAGTCTGTTCATTTTCACCTGCAGTGCTCTATGTCATCTAATGAATTTACTTCGATATCTACAAAGCACATCCAGCGTACAGCCAACCTGGGTGTCAGGACTAGCATTCATGTAAATAAGGGATGGCCAGATTGGGTTTCTGTGTAACTTCTTACTGATGTCAGTGGGGATTGAGGGCCTTTAAGGGACTGGGCCCATAAATCACCCAGTTAAGGAACACCAACAAAGCTATGGAACTAATAAATAACACTGCCCACCAAACTAATGACTTTGACAGGTAAAACCAGAGTGATCTCTCACGTCATTCTAGCTCTGATTAACTGATGACCATCTGTTTTTCTGAATTGGCTGTATATCTCCCACAAGCCTTACTCTCACCTACTTTTTCTCTGACGTTTTCTACACCTTGTACACTGCCCTCCACTGCCTGGGTGCATGCCATGAATGGTTCAGTCATTATTCCCTGCGGTTGTCCAAGATGGCATTTGAAAGGTAATATTGAAAGAGAAATGGCTCTGGTCTATGAGCTGAATGATAGACATATCGTACTTCTTCTTTAGATGATGTTTGTAATGGGTGTCAGTAAGAAGTGGGTGGAAGCTTGGAGGATGCACTATTCCTGCTGCCTACGAAGGTACAGTATGACTGAAATCAGGAGGCTATTTCATGCTTCTGATGATGAAAGATCTTATGAAAACATCATTTATCTAAAAAAAGTAACCAGGTCCAGAAAAACCCTTTTTATTGTAATCAAGCACTTTATAAGCTGTTTAAGAGCATATTATTAGGATCAATGGATGTGTCAGGGAATTTTGCTCATACCAGTCAGACGATATATTGTGGCAGGGTGCTGGCCAGGAGTGACTGAGCCAGCCCTGCTGCCCCTTTAAGAGCAGAAAAGCCTCTGCAAGCCTTCCCTGCGGGGGAAGGCTAATCAGCCACCTGGGCTGCAGAGGGCTCAAGCTCAAGTGGTTACACCTTTCAGCCTCCAGGAGGATATAAAGCCTGGGAGGAAGGAAGCCTGGGGGAGGGGGAAGGTGGAAGACAGAGAGTGAGAAGGAGACTGGGGAGACAGGAGGGAGGAGTATTGAGACTCTGGATCCCTGTGAGCCAGGAAGGGGGTTGCCTTCCTGAGCAGGAGCTGTCTCCCTGAGCAGAGTCTGTTAAAGCTGTACCTTGCTGGTGGGGGGTTTGCACTGTAAATAAAAGGACACTGGTGAAGCCACAAAGGACTTTCCTGCCTGTTTTTGGAGTGGGCGACAAGCGGATCTCCTACAATATATATACATTATATATATAAAAATAACCTATATGCACTACAAGGGATTATCAGCACGTGTCATTCATATATATCTTTATTGTATAACAGGTCATGCAAAGTAGAAGCCAATGCTTGATGCCATTTAAATGTACTCCTGTAATAGGAGTACAATCACCGAAGTACAGTACATGGGTCTGAATGGTATGCCAGTGAAAATGGTATGGAGAGAGATCTCTTAGCTTTGATAGCTGGACTGAATTTTTCTTTGATATTCAGGTTTTCTCATTCTGCTCACCTTTCTTTTTCTCAAAAATCTTTTTCTTTAAAAGGCTGATAAAATTATGGGTAAGATGCGATGCATAGTGTGCCCCTCTTCCCCCAACCCTTGCTCCCGTTGTCACATAGCTACTGGATTCGTGCATGCACGCACAGTGGCAAAATATTTTACAATCCAGCTGGCACTGAGGATGCATTCAAAACATGGCCCTATAGTTTCTTTTCTCATTTGGATTTCACTAACATGATCATCATACAATGAACATGAACAATTATCATCAGAACTAAGTGTGGATTCCACCTCAGAAAATAACATGAAAATGATCTTTAATTTGGGATAAAACAAATGTAATATCCCAAGAATCTTTTCAAAGAACATTTTTTTTCTTGTCAGCATTGTTCTTGGTTGATTTATTTCTCCAATGACCCTCTTTTTTTAAAGGTAGGCTAAGGATAGGCTGACCATACATCCCATTTTGAACGGGACAGTCCTGTTTTGAACGGGACAGTCCCATTTTTTACATATTTTCTGACTGTCCCACCTTTTTAACATAAATATCAAATTTGTCCCATTTTTGCTTTTTGCAGGGACCCACGGCCAGGTCCCGCCTCCTGCCACCCCCTCCCGCAGACCTTCAGTCCCTTCCCCTCACGGCCTCGGGCCCCCCTCCCCAGCCTGCTTCCCCCTCCCCTCCACCGCTGCAGAGCCCGCGCGGCACGATTGGTTGGGCCGCCCCCATGTGGGGCAGAGTGGAGCAACTGGCCGGGCAGGGGCTGCCTGGCGCCTCGCTCCCCCCGCCCCCCCCCCATGTGGAAGAAACGCCACGTGCGGCCCAATGAGGGGGTGGTGTGGGAGGCGCGAGCGCAGGGATTGCGAGCTCAGGGAGCGAGGCCGGCAGCTGGGGCAGGCGCCGAGTGGAGCCGGAGGCAGCGCGAGCCCGGGTGGGGAGGACGTGGCGCCGCCCCGGGCCCCATGGAGCTGGAGAACATCATCCCCAACAACACCGTGCTGCTCAAGGCGCGCGAAGGTGTGGGGGGGGACCGGGCAGGGGGGCATGAGGTGGAGGGGGGAGGGAGTATGGGGTAGGGGGGCCATGGCTGCGTGTGAGGGGGGCAGGGGGAAAGAGGGGTGCATAGGGGCCGTGTGTGAAAGTGGGTGGAAGTGGGGGGCACAGGATTGAGTGTGAAGGAGGATACTGGGGGGGGGTCCAGGGCTGTGAGTGAAGGGGGTGGGGGGGCATGGGGCCATGTGTGAAGGTGTGGGGGGCACAGGGTTGTCTGTGAAGGGAGGTACTGGGGGGGTCCAGGGCTGTGTGAAGGGGGTGGGGGGGAAATGGGGGGCACAGGGTTGTCTGTGAAGGGAGGTACTGGGGAGTCCAGGGCTGGATGTGAAGAGGGGCAGGGGGGGCGGGGAGGGGAGATGGGAGGTGAACACATGGATGCAGTGGTTGGGCCAAGCCTCAGAGCCCATTCGGGGCGTCAGTCTTCAAGGCACAGCTAAGGCCTGGGCAGGTGGCTGTGGCATGCGTGGGCGATGCGGTGGGGTTGGTGAGAAGCCATGTTTCTGCTGCAGGAGATGTAGGGAGAGGACTTGGTCAGTCAGAGGGTTACTGATAGTGGAGGCGGTTGGGGGCCTGCCTGGAGGAGGAAGCCAGAGTGGCTGGCCTGGGGGAAGCTCTTGTTGCACAAGCTTCTGCCTGTGAGATGCTATGCAGGAAACTGAGCCATAGCCACAAGCTGATGTGGTTGGGGGAGGTAAACAGGGGGTCATTTGAGATGTCTGAAGAGAATCATGGAGTGTGAGAAGTTTTATGATAAGGTATTGAAAAACCGAAATTTGCTGCATAAGATTACTTCATCGGAGAAATATTCATGGTGCGATCGTGGTGAAATACAGTCCCCCTTTACGTCTACCTAAATTTTTGTATGAGTTCTGTCACTGAAGAATAATTGTTAGCTCAAGTCAATACAGTAGACTCCCGATTATCCGGGTGCGGGTTAACCGGGCTGCGGATTAACCGGGATGTCTAAACGGGTCAGTAGGGGAAGCCCCACAGCTGCGGCGGGCTCAGCCTTAGCCTGCTGCTGCTTTGGGGCTTCTCCCACTGGCCCCTTACGAGCTGGGGTCTCAGCCTGCTTCCAGCCTGGGTGTAGGAAACCCAGACTGGCAGCGGGCTGAGAGCCCAAAGAGGCGGCGGGCTGAGCACTCAACCTGCCACCGCTTTGGGATTCCCCCAGGCTCCTGCCGCCTGCCCCAGTCAGCTCCCACTGCCAGCCTGGGTGTAGGGAACCCAGGCTGGCAGCGCGAGCTGAGACCCCGGCTGGCAGAAGCCTGGGGGGAATCCCAAAGCGGCGGCAGGTTGAGTGCTCAGCCGGCTGCCGCTTTAGTTTCCCCACAGGCTCCTGCTAGCCGGGGTCTGAGCTCTCGTTGCTAGCCTGGATTCCCTACACCCAGGCTGGCAGCGGGAGCTGACTGGGGCAGGTGGTGGGACCACCACCTCCCCCCCCTGCACTCCAGGGTGGTGGCGAAACACCCCCCTCCCCAGCAAACGCTTGGTTATCCGGGATTTTAGTAACCGGGATTAAGGTTTTCCCGATCATCCCGGATAATTGAGTCTACTGTATGTTCATGTAATAAAACTTTTTTTATTGTCTTACTTTTTCATGAATACAGAATATTACATAACCCCGTCCCGTTTTTGTCTCAAGGAAATATGGTCAGCCTAGCTAAAGATATATTTAATTGAGGGTATATTGCATATAGAGAATAGGCCAAAAAAAGGGATATAAACGGAAATATCAGAAATTTAAGCAAAGTGACAGACTGATCATGGGGGAAATTAACTTTAGAAGAAAGGAAACTGAAACTGTTACTGTCCGTTTATACTAGAGAAGATTTCAATAAAGTGGCCAATAAACTGTTGAATAGGGAATGTCACAATGTTATTTTTATTACATCAATGGTCTGCTAATAATGTTGTAAACGTAGCTAACAAATGCTAACAGATGAATTCTCTGGTCCAGTGCAGTGTAAGGTAAATGGACTAGTGGCAGAGGTTAGGGTAAAGATCCTGCTGCTCTAATTTCCAGTGGCGCTAGTTTGGTGTCTAAATATCTTTAGAAGCTCTGGGCCAAGTCCCCTATTCTCCACTACATATGAGTGCAGTGGCAGCCTTGCAAAGTTGGGTGCTGCTCCCTGATCAGTGGCTGCTACTTCACTTCACTGGGGGACTTTGGCCCAGATCCTCAAAAAGTATTTGGACACCTGACTCCCCTTGACTGGCCCCTAGAGCCTTCCAAGGGTAATGGTCTGAGAAACACTACATATTACTCTTCATTGGTGACATGTAATGGCCTGTGTTATTCAGGTCAGACTAGATAATCTAACGGTCCCTTCTGGCCTTAGACTCTATTGAAGGCAGGTAAGACACAAAAAGCAATGACTATTTGCCCAGGGTTTTATTGCCAGTGAACACTGGGTAAGTGCCTCCCAGCTCCTGGGGGAGAAAAGAAGGAAGATTCTGATCCAATCCATAACCCAGAAAAAGAAGAGTCTCCAGAATGATTGGATACTGGCTGGTGTGTGTATAGGTGAGAAGGAAAGATAGAGAGTGTCAGAGAGGAAAGCGATGACTAATAGCTAGGTGGAATTGTGAGGCCTCTTGTTTTCTGTGCGCTGTATCTTTACATTTCTAAAAGCTCTTCCCATTTGTAGATTTCAAGAGTCATTTTGTTCTCAAAGCTGTTGAGGACTATGCAGAGGGGCAGTATTCCCAAACCCTTGTAGTCATAAATCATGAGTCAAGCCTCAATCGTGAATTAAAAATCATAAGGTTTTTTTAAGTAAATGTTAGATTCTTTTTATTGACCTATTGGTCTTTTAGACATTAAGGTCCACTTATGGCAACTCTTCTAACGTTTCTCTGCAATTGTGAGGGACTGAAACACTTTTTTTTCCAAAGGAAAGTTGAGATTCTCACCTAATCACAGCATGCCAGGAGCTGAGGCTTTAAGAAAAACATCAGATATTGGGAGACTCATGGTCAAATTGCAAATCGCAAGACTTGCCAAAACTGTCAAGCACACACTTTGCTCTCTCTTGGTGGTTTTACTTTTACTCTTTCGTGCTTGTGCTATTTTCCCCTCACTAATCTAAAATAAACCATTCAGATTAAAGGCATGTGTTTTTTGTTGTGTGAGCATCAAATATTAAAGAAAGCAAAGTAGGGGCCTTCTGGCTGGCTGATGGTGTGCATCTGAGTAAGAGTTGGCTGGCTGGAGTATTGGACTGTGACTAGAGTGCAGGTGCACTCCTTTGGCTACTGGTTCAAGTTCAGCAAAGGTTGGAAGTGACACAGTTATTACTATGGGCTAGATGTTCAGGAGCCATCGCAAAAGACTCCTGAACACAACTGACACGGTAAGTGGTAATCTCAACAAAGGCCTAGTACTAAACTGTCCTGGAGACTGCCCTCCTTCTACCATTCAAGGTAGTAGGCCTATTCTGATCTCACTGACTCAGATATCATTCAAAAGTCAAAATAGCACAAACCACTGAGAGAGCAGAAGCAGGTCTCAAGCCTCCATAAACCTGTTTTTTAAACTTTTAATTAATAACTAATTCACACACACACATTTTATCAATCATACAAGAACTTTTATCAGGCCATAATGGATAAGTTCCAGTTAAGTTAAGGTCAGGCTTGACAAAGCCCTGGCTGGGATGATTTAGTTGGGGATTGGTCCTGCTTTGAGCAGGGGTTGGACTAGATGACCTCCTGAGGTCCCTTCCAACCCTGATAGTCTATGATTCTAAGTGTGGACAGAAGAATGACAGGCAGGTGATGGGATCTGAATCTAGAATTCAGCTTGAGTCAGTATGGGGGTGTCTTTCACAGTCCCAGCTTGCTAAATACTTCTTTGTTACAAATTGTGACACAGCACAGCACCCTGAGTGCAGCAGGAGCTTGAAGTATAAACAGGTAACCAGGCAGATCAAAGAGCTACAGAAGTGGTCCCTCATGGACAACACTTATGACAGCATTAATATAGCAGCCACCACTTCAGCAGCTTTTCAGTTGGAACTAGACACACAAGACTCAACTGCCTGAGTAGATCCAGCAGGATACTTCAGTTTTTAAAAAGGAAATTAGATGAAAACAGATGTTTCAGAGCACCTGCACATCAGGCTGGCCAAATCTGCCATAGTGACCAGGATTCAGTATCAGGGAGGGAGTTGCAAGCCTGTGATCTTGACAACTTCTTATTTGCTGGGTGCTGCGATGCCTTCTGAATAATTGGGGCTAGGCTGTGGTGTCATTCTAACACTTTTCTTTTACTTTGAGAGTAGTCTCTAAGTACAGCCTAAGTTAAGGTGATGGATTCTGGGACCACAACAGAATGCATGATTTGAGTTCCTGGATCAGGATTAGGCTCCATATCTCCCCTATATTTTGCTGAACAGAGTCTATTAGTGTAGCAGGGCGGCGACTCACCCCTGTGGCGCCTCCTGCTGGTCTGTCCGGGAATTAGCTCGCCAGCATCTGGAGCTCCCTCTGCAGGCCGATGTCCAGCTTGCTGCTCTGGCCCAGAGTCCCTCCCGGACCCCGGTGCCCTCTTCCTGAGGGTTCTGCACCCCTGCAGTACCCGCTCAGATTTTAGGATCTCCCCTCCCAGGGAACCCCCACACTCTATCCCCACCTTGCCTCAGTCTAGGCAACTACCATTCCCCCCTTGCCCCCACTCACTGGGGCAGACTGCAGTATCATTGCCACTCATCACAGGCTAGGAGGGGTTGGCCTCCTGTTTCTACTGCTAGCCATGGGCTGCCCCATGCAACCCCAGTATCCCTGGGTCGGGCCTTCTTCCAGGCCCTGCAGCCTGGGGCTCTCAGGCTAGAGCCTCCCCAGCTCCTACTGCCTTGCCCCAGCCCTGCACCTATCTAGGTACCTTGCTCAGCCCCAGCAGCTAGGCCTGTCTTCCTCTGTGGACAGAGGAGACTCTTCTGCCCCAAACTGAGCCCTTTTATCAGGGCCAGCTAGGCCCCAATTAAACCAGCCCCACCTGTGGCTGCTAGGCCTAATTAGCCCAGGAGCTGCTTGCTCCCAGCTACAGCCCTGGCTACAGCCTTTGCAGGGCTGTTTTAACCCCTTTTGTGCTGGAGTGGGTGAGCCACCCTATTACACATAGCTCATAAAAATAGCCTTTAATAACAGAAAGAAAAACAATGGCCAGAGTATTTCACATTTAATTCAATACTGATTTAAGCCTTTGAATTCATTTACCCTTAATGTGTAAAAGTGAGTATAAAATACCACCAGCTCAGCTTGGCAGAGTGTTGTACTCACTTTGCCTCGAAGTAAAGTCCGTCATAAATTGAAAGGCGTGGAAAATTAGTCTGTTAGCCTGAAGTGGCCAAATTTTCAAAGGGATCTCAACCTTGCCTCCATTTATACCATGCACAATGTTTGGTGTATTTTTCCATACCTGTGCAAATGAGAGAATATATTTATGCAACCCCCCTTAGCATATACAAACTGCATATAGGTTTCAGAGTGGTAGTGTATAATCAAAAACAATGAGGAGTCCTTGTGGCACCTTAGAGATTAACAAAGCTTCCAGGGGCTAAAATCCACTTCATCATATGCATGGTGTGAAAAATACACTGAGCAGTATATATATTATAGCACATGAAAAGATGGGAGTTGCTTTACCAAGTGGAGAGATCAGTGCTAACTATCAAAGTGGAAGTGGCCTAGTCTCTATTGCATATACAGTCTCTAGCATTTGCAGACACATATTGCAAAGAAAATGGCACATACAAATGACTATGTTTAGTCAAGCACACATTTGGCACAGAGACCACATTTTGAAAGCCCAGGCCAAGATTTCTGTGTTTGGTTATTTGGAGGTAGAGAGAAATAGCTATCAAGAGAGTTTCCCTGCAACCCATGAGGAAGCAGATCCTCTCGATATAGTGCAACTTTTCTACATCTTTAATAAGATTTAAGACATTATGAGGCTAGAGAAGGCACCATATATCATTACAGAGTGTTTACTACAAAGTGTAAAACCTGTTAAGTATTAAAAAATGAGGACATTTTTCACCTTCCTCTTGTAAATTCCCATGTTTCAATTTATTTCCATATAAATGTATTGTTGCATAGGCTAATACAAAAAATTACAAACAAAAAAAAAATCCCAGTAAAATGTGTTGTACAACATATGGGAATGTGCAGTTTATGTGATCTTTACTGAAAATCCATTTTAACGAAGAAAGCACCATTTAACATCCAGACTGGATCTGCGCTCATTCATTTATTTATGAGAGTGCACTTTCTGTAGAGAGAGTGAAGTATGCTTCCCTGCATAGGAGTGCATTATTTGCAAGGCATACGGTATGCTCACCAATTCATTAATTTATTTTGGTAATCAGTAAATGTCAAACAATATCCATACACACTATTGACACATTAAGGTTTTCATTAAACAATGAAGATACCTTTCCTCATTACATTATACATTTATAGCATATAGAGCTGTCAAATAAATTACAGCAAACCAGCTAAAGCCAGGCCTTGTGACACCTGAATCATAGAATCAGGGCAAATAACCTTTTCAATGAAAGAAATATGATGAAAATTAAGGACATTTAATTTGCATAAATATAATGTTAACAATTTTCCCCTTATTACATATTTTATGCCTAATTTATAATTGTCACCATGTTTGTTTCTTAACAGTGGTTTTGAATTCTATTTTTTTTTTAAATCTTCACTTGCTTTGTTTTGGAATGAGCGAAATGTTAATGCTTTAAGAAGTAGAAGCTGGTACTTGTGTTTTAAATAAGTGTTGAAGGACGCATTCTAAGAGGGGGAAAACATAATTCAAATTATGGGGATTTGGGATTAATGCCTGAGGAGAGAGCAAAATGTCAAATAAAAGAGCTCTGAAAATACTGACCTCCTCTTGAAAACAAACACAAGTCAATGCCCTCCGATAAAGTGCCACATATCAAAACTCCAAATACTGTACTACTGATTTTCATAAACTACATGGAGTCTAAATTTACTCCTTTGAGATTTGGGAGTGCAAAGTTGGGCATCTAAATTAATATTTACACACCTAAATAAGTAACCTTATTTGTAAAGGTGCTTAGCACCCAGAGGCCCCATTTTCTTCATTTTTATAAGTCTCCTTTACTTGTTTAATAGTAAACATGAAGCTTCCCTGAGCTTGTTGACCCCAGCTCCCTCTGAAATGCCTTTGGGAGTTGAGGAAATTCAGTAGCTCGTAGGATGATGTCTTCACTGAGACTGCAGGACAAACTCATTTATCCAAACCTCACTTATCTAAAAACCCTATTACCTAATATAGTGGCAGGTGCCCGGGTGTTTCAGGGGTGTTCAGATAAGGCTAGAATATGGAAAGGTGACTGTCTGGCTCAATGAAGTCCCTTCATTCTACTGGATGAAATTCACCCCTGTGCAGTGGGCCAGCACAAGGCCAATAAACCACTAAAAGTTAGTAAATAGTGCATAGACTTTGTACTGACCCTCTGAATAGGGGTGAATTTCACCCACTATACCCTGCTGAGTCAGCTGAATAACTTTGGGGAAGCTAGTTTGCAGTCTTGTACTGAAGCTTATGAGCACTTATGTCTCAGTTCTCCTGAATCCTGACAGCTGGCCTTGGGGAAGACAGCTGATAGTTTATATATATATAAAAGTCAAATGGTGTATGCGTGTATGTACGTTCCCTTACTCCTTCCACAGTTTGAGCTAGAGACTTGAAATTTGGTACAGTTAGAGGTCTTAGGGTCCTAATCAGGGTAAGAGTTGAAAATTTTTCAAATCTCACCTCTGACCCCCCCCCCCAGGGGTGAAATTATTTAAAGGTCAATCACATCAGCTGGGCAGCTGCTGTTCTCTGTGACATAGTTATGATGTCATAATACCCCCCTCCAACGGACCCCACACTCGCTCAGCTCTCTGCCCCCTCCCGCCTCCAACGGACCCCGCACTCGCTCAGCTCTCTGCCCCCTCCCCACCTCCGACGGACCCGAGTTGGGTTTGGTCGGAGGGTAAGTGAGGTAGGGGTGTCGGGTTTGGTCGGGGGGGTAAGTGAGCCGGGGGTGTTGGGTTTGGTCTGGGGGGGTGGGAAGGTGTCGGGGTCGGTGAGGGGTGAGGGGTGGGTGTTGGTCAGGGGGTGTTGGGTTTGGTGGGTGGGGATAGATGGGGGGGTTGGGTTTTTGTTTCGGGGTTGGTCGAGGGGTAAGTGAGGTGTGGGTGTCGGGTTTGTTTGTGGTGGTAGGTAGGGGTGTCGGGTTTGGTTGATGGGGAAAGTGAGGTGGGTTGTCGGGTTTGGTCTACGGGGGGTGACGTGTGGGTGTTGGGGTTGGTAGGGGGGTGACGTGGGGGTGTTGGGGTTGGGTGGGGGGGTGAAAATGTGAGTCGGCGTTGGTCAAGGGGTGAGGTGGGGGTGTCGGGTTTGGTCAGGGGGGTGAGGTGAGGGTGTCAGGTTTGCTCTCTGCCCCCTCCCCTCCGACGGACCCGAGCAATGCCGGGTATTTTTGCTAGTCTATAATAAAGCGAAAGTGTTGTGCAGGTTTCCTTTGAGGACGAGGGCTGACAGAGTGGTTGCTTTGTGAAAACTGTTCACTTACATGAGAGATGGTGGTTTTGTCTGTTATCATTTTCCTGTGTTAGTTCATTCAAGAGAGCAGTGATCACCTGGTTTCACCCACACAGTTACTGGGGGGTTTAGTTCACTGGTTGAGGTACAACACATGTTGTGATATTCACATGTAGAACCCCTGAATCCTAAAAGGTATGTTGATCATTTTACCAGTGTAGATATGCCTGCAAGTTTTGCATCTATTGTTCTGGCAGGGTCTGGCACCACTTTGAGTTGATGTGTCCTGGTCTGTGGGCAGCTTACTTCTGATGATGGGCTTGGAGAGTTGTTTACAGGCCAGAAGAGGGGGGGGGGGGGGAGAGTCAAAAAAGATTTCCTCCAGGATGAGGTCCCCATCGAATGTGGGTCTTTGTTGTTAAAAGACAAATGACAAAAGACAAAAACACCCTGTTACCTGTGGGTGAAACACTTTTCACAAAATGATCACTCAATATCTGACCTCTCAGTCCTCATCCTCAAAGGAAACCTGCACAACGCTTTCAAAAGACGAGCCTGGGAGCTTAAATTCCTAACTTTGCTAGACATTAAAAATCACAGTCTGAATAAAGGCACTGGATTTATGGCTTATTACAACAATGTGTAACCCATTAATCCCCTTTATATCCTATGATCACAGGGGTGCTATTGGGCCACTTCACCTTGAATGGTCCCTTAAAATGTGAGCAAATTACTTATGTTAAGCTATCTGTTCAATTGTGTACTTAGCTGTGATACTCTGGACATGTTTACACAGTAATTCAAACCCTGCCACTGGCCTGTGCCAGCTTACTCAGGGTTGTGAGGTGTGGGTTAAGGCTGCAGCCTAAACCCAAACATCTACACTGCAGGTAAACAGCCCATTCGCCCGAGCCCCATGAGCCCAAGTCATCTGGAATGGGTGAGCTGCAGGTGTCTAACTACAGTGACATACCCACAGGGTATCTTCCCCAGACTGAAGAAGTGCTCTGTGTACTTCTAAAGCTTGTCTCTCTCACCAACAGAAGCTGGTCCAATCAAGGATATTACCTCACCCACCTTCTCTCTCTAATATTCTGGGACCAACACAGTTAAAACAACACTGCAGATCGCAAGACATTACCTCAGTCTCACTGAAAACAATGAAATGGAAACTATTTTGAAAGAGGGTAGTTCTGTGTTGAATTTTCTAGAGCAGAATATTATTCGTTGGCACCTGTTGTAAGAGGATCTTTTAGTTATAAAGAATAACAAGGAGAAATGACCATTAATCCTACCAAATGTTTTCATATTAAGTGTATGCAGAAAACTTCGGTGAGTTTTAACAGTAAGGGAAGTTTGAAGCCTGTTTGTTATTCCATTATTAAGGTAATTCAAGACAAAAAATGGCCTGATGCTGAGTGATAATTTCTTAAATAACCCTCTTTTTAAATTCTTTTCTAAATTCAACTCAATAATCAGTTTAACTTAAAATTCTCTAAAAATGACTCTACACTCCAAGAGTAAATGCTGTAGTTTTGGGGAAGAGATGCTGCATCTTTCCTAGATAAAGAAGGGGATCAACCTCTTGCTTATGTGCAAAACTTAACTACAGAACTACAAGTGGTGCTTCCAGAATTAAGGGTACATTTAATAATAGTTTATAAAGGCTTAATAAATTATTAATAGCTGTTTTAGTAAATGATTAATCAGTTCTTACAGGCTGTTATAGAGCTCAACAAGGCAACAGGTTTCTTGCAAGCATCTAGAACACCTTCCACTGATGTACTTACAATTACCTGTAGAACATGCTATTCGCACCAGTAACACGCTTTTAACATTTATTAATCCACTCTTTACAAACCATTTATGAATGCCACCTTAACGAAGTCTGACTAAGAAACTTAAGACCATCAGCAAGGCAGTGAGGGAAATAACTCCAGGATTCCCCTACATTCTGTGAAATACAGAAATATAAACCTCCAGTCCCCAAAATCTTTATTAATCAGGTCAAGCAACAGAACAAACACGAGGAAAAAGACATCCTTGGCACAGACAGGCAGAGGGTTGGGAACCAGTGATAGTCCCTAACCTCCTGCTGACAGGAACTGGCTGCCTGGACTTTGATCTTGCCTGTTCCCTTCCATCTGAACAGGGTAGCCTGACACTGTCATTCTCTCTGCATTGCCAAAATGACTCTTACAAGTAATGTGTCCTGCTCATTTTCCTTTCACCATCCCTCTCTCTGTAAGTCGGTGGGGGAAGGAATTCACAGCTCAGAGTGAGGCTGGGAGAGCGGTGTGGGGAATATATGCTGCCTGATTCCTTTTGCTTTCTCTTTTTTTAAGTAGGCTCATGCTGAGCTATATAACTTACTGGATCTCACGTTTTACTCCAGTTGTTGCACAGATCAGGCAGGGGGGGCTCGCGGGGCTGCTCGGGCGGGTTCGCGGAGCTGCTCGGGCGGACGGGGGTCTGCGGAACTGCTTGGGCGGGCGGGGGGTCCGGCGCGGGGCTGCTCGGGCGGGTGGGAGGTTTCGTGGAGCTGCTCGGGTGGGGGGAGCCGGCGCGGGGCTGCTCGGGTGGGTGGGGGGGTCCGCGGAGCAGCTCGGAGGTCGGAGGCTTAAAGTCGTTTGCCTCCTCACTACATCACAATCGACCTAGAGAGGTCGATTTCAGCGCTACTCCTCTCGTTTTGGAGGAGTACAAAAGTAGATTTTGAGAGCCCTTTAAATCGACTTTAATGGCATGGATGTGAGGACGGGTACATGTTTATTTCGACTTAACGTCGTTAAAGTCGACGTTAAGTCGTAGTGAAGACATGCCCATATACACAAATACATAGCAGCACTGTATGTTGTAAATCTTTTGGGAACAATCTTAATCTGTATTGCACATTGTTTTCAGCTGTAATGTGACTTGTGTGTAATGGTCTTGACTGTCACAGCTGCTTACAACAATCTAGAACACCTTGCAAATGTTAATGAAACTCAAGTCAGACCTCAAACTAGTAGGACACCTTTGGGCTGGCTGAAACAAGAAACCATTCTGGCAAAAATGTCAAGTTTTTCCTGTTTTTGAAGCAAATTTTAAAAATTTGATGAAAAATTATGTTAAAATCTCAAACCTTTTGTGATGAAAGCCAAAGCCAGCACCAATCTCAAACCTGGTTCTCTGACAGAACAGGTTCAGAAACCTTTTGGTGGGCTTCTTCTGAGGCTTGAGTGACTAGTCTCACAATAGGGCTGCCTTTCTCTTGACATGAGATGCCTACCCCTTGTGGTTCTGTGACCATCCATACCTGTTGCCCTTTTCTTCCTTTCTCCTTCCTCGCTTCTCCTGATTGTCCCTATGCGGTGTATCATGGCCATTTGGAACACAGATGATTCTGCTCCAGAAGGACAGATCCTAACAAGCAGTAGCACTTGAACTAAAAGAAATTTCCTTTAATTGTTAACAGGTTAGCACCAGTAACAAATAGTGGAGCAGCTGTGATTCCATCCAGTAAAGGAGCAATCATATACATACACACTATCCAATACATTGCAATATAAATGAACTACCTGAAAATTAAATAGTGGATGCTGTCTGTGATATGGAACCAATAATCCTCTGGGAGAGACAGACGTCAGTACTTCTGACTAAATAGCAAGTCAGTAGAGTGTAAATACAGCACTGAAGGTACCTCGAACTACCTACAAAGAGTCATCTTGCCTTATTTTGTAATGCTTTGGGGGTTTAATTTAATGACACTAACATTTACCTTTAGAAAGAAGGAACTAGATAACACTCATCTATCAGTGCACTCAAGTATTCACTTTATTTTTTAATCATAAGATTAATAATAAATGAGGCCAGATTTTACAGAGGAACAGATTAAGCTGTACACTGCCCCACTCCAGCACATGCTGATTTACTCTGGGAAATCTGGCCCAGAATTTACAAGGCCAAACTTTCAAATTGCTGCCCCCAAAATGTTCATGCATCTGCTTCTATGTATAAGACCCACATTTATATGTGCAGCTGAACACACCATTATCCCACCTGCATAGTGGGCGATTGCTCATTTGCCCACTAAAATATATGTCCTGCATGTGCAATTTTAGGTCCCCTTTTGAAAATCTGTTCCATGATCTGATGTTTTGGCTAGATCCTCAAGTGGTACAAATGTGTGCAGTTCCATTACAGTCAATGGAGCGATGTGGATTTATACAAGTTGAGAATGTGACCCATAATATTCTTGGGCCTGAGATTGTGTATTGAGCCAGGGTCACACACATATGCAGACACCACATGCATCAGAGAGGATCAAACCAGGGACCTTTAGACCAAAAGTAAAAGTCTCTTCTTCCACTTGATTTAAATAACTCCTTTGGTTAAACAAAACAGCAAGCTATAATAGTCACTGGCACTGGTCTCTGGAGGGAGACATGATAACATTTACTGAGCAGGTATGTTCTTTGCACACCCAAAACTCTCACTGACCTCCCATTGGGCATTAAACAGTATACAAAGATTAAATGTGCAAGAAATGCAGGACTGGGTTAAGTGCACAAGGTTATACAATATGATGTTGCTATTGCACGTGGTTGGTTTTAAGAAGAAAAGGATTAAAACAGATATTTGAAACAAAATAGGGCTTTTGTATATGGTAAGCTGTATATACCGCACCAGTCACTACAAATCATAATGTCTTACTCTTCCATGCACAAAACTATAGTTGTGCATTACAAATCAAGTTATTATAGAATGAGCTAAAACAATATAAATCACTGTAATAAAAGGTTGATATCCCATCTCTGGTTTCTAATATTTTGTACCTAAACGTGTACAAAAATACTATATATATCCACAATAGAACAATCCATTGTATAAACACTCTCTCAGCAGCAGTAGCTGAGGAGAAATCTTTGGCAACACTGATGTCTATTAAACATATTTGGCATAGAAAATACTACCTACATGATCTCACAAAAGAAGATGTAAGGAAAAGCAATGGCGTAGTTCATTCTGTATGTTAGCAGATGAAAATAGCCACCCTGCATCATGTCGACTTCATACTTCACTGTGATCACTGAGTTTGCTGAAATTCTAAAATTGAAGAAACGGAAAGGTTCACCTTATTATCATGTATTACCAAATTACCATCCACATCGTGAGTGCCTACCACATGAACCAGCAGGAAAGCAAGCACTGCAAAGAGAGATAAATCCAAAGGCTACACAGCTCATCCTCACTATAAACAAAACAACGCATGAGCCGCAAGCCTCTTGGCATCATTAATGTAATTCAGACAGTATGACGTTACTGCTGGAAGCCAGATATATATGGAAGAGCCTTGATATTTCGGAGGGACCGTTTAATGGGGGAGGTAACCATTCTGCAGGCTTGTCGCTGCCCTACCAGTGCAAGCCTGCAGAGACTCAAGCGTAAAATAGAACACCACAGACATTTTCCATCAGTAGGAGAGAGCTCCTCCTATTCCATTTCCAGTGGTGTCTTTCTCATCTCCCCTCCCCTCATACTGCTTCTCTGCTATCTTCTCCCATCCCCAGGAGTAATGAGAACAAGGAACGTATCAAGACACCTATTTCCAGTAAATTGAGTGCTCTCTGTTGAGATCTGCAATTCCTTCAGACAAGTTAAATATAATGGGCCAACTGAAGAACTGGCATGGGTTGGGGATGTGTGAATGTGGAACTGCAACACTCTGAAGATCTTGGGGACAGACTGTGCTCAAGAGGCCTGTTCCTTTTTTGAGCCCTTTGAGAATTCATTGGCTCATTCAGGCAAGTTTTAACTGGCCCTGTTCCTTGCTCGGGAAGATTGTTGGAGGAGGGAAGAGTGGGTAGAAAGGTAGCTTTGTGTGTTTACAGTATACATGTAGTTAAAAAGACATCACAATGAAAAAGGTTTATACTGTTTATATTATGATCATAGTTCAGATTTTATACTTCTTTTAACAAGGAATACAAGAACTGGTTTTTACCAAAGCTTCAACCCTTGTTTCCAGAACCAAGCCTCCCTCCTGCACCCATATAGCTCTCTCTGCTACCTTTCAAGAATAGTCTGTTCTCTCATCTGCAGACTCTTGCCAAAACGCCTTCCTCCCCTAAGGGTCCCCGTTCATCCTTTACCCCACTCTTTTAAATTCAAGCTGTGTAACTGTTTTGGCATAACCTAGACTGTATATGGACCACAGCATAGAGGCATCAGAACCTAGCACAAAAAGCTGCCAAGGTCCATAAGTCATCCCTAAAGGAAGGGGAGGGACTGATGTGAGGAGAGAACCAGATAACTAAAGTCCAGAGTTTGGAACATCAGCCAGTGGTCATTTGTAAACACGAAACAATAATGGGAGTGAGTTGTTTGGTGGGGGAGGGTGGGTAGAAAGCTAGGTTTGTGTCCAAAGGACTCATTGGATGTATGGGACTTGTACACTGCGACACATTTTTATAAGCACCCAAACCAAGCCTCTGAATCTTTTGGATGTCACCTATCACTGCTTTAAAACTCACCCTGTTTAAATGAATGGCACCAATTGCAGAGGAAACGGATTCAAAGAAGATAGGATTTTCAGATCCTAGATTTCCACTGTACTGCATAGCTTTTATCAAGGAAGCTGTAATAAGGCACATACATGAACATTAAAAAGATTATGTGAGCATTTAAACTACTGTTGAAAATGCGTCTGTGGCCTGATACTTGCCTTTACAACGTGCTAGTAACACGTCAATACTTCTGTTTTTAAAATCCATGTAAATCTAAAGGAGTAAAAACAATAAAGATTTTACAAAATTGTTTGAAGCCTCAACTGTGAATAAAATACTCAAAATAATTTAGATATTCAAAACAAAACAAGGAACATGCTGTCATGGCTTCAAGTTTTACCAAAAACGTACACCAGAGGGAGCCATTCTGTAATATAAACAATACAAAGCTATTGGTACAGTATGACAGGACACCCTTAAATACAACAGAAGAACAAAAAGAATTAGGAGTACTTGTGGCACCTTAGAGACTAACACATTTATTTGGGCATAAGGTTTCATGGGCTAGAATCCACTTCATCAGATGCATAGAGTGGAACATACAGTAGGAAGATAGTTATACATATAGACATACATATACACACACACACATTATATATATATGATAATATGTATATATACAGAGAACATGAAAAAGTGGAGGTTGCCAGAAGAACAGTCTTTTTCAGATTAATCCAGCTATTCATTTATATCAGGGGTCTCAAACTCAAATGACCATGAGGGCCGCATGAGGACTAGTGCACTGGCCCGAGGGCCGCATCACTGACACATACACCCCTTGCTCCTGCGAAGCGCCGCCCCAGCTTGTTCATTGAGGCCGCAGGAGCAGCGCCTGGAAGCCAGGGCTTGGCAGTGGCCCAGCCAGGGAGCTTCTCAGGAGCCCTCTGCAGCGGCGGCCAGGAGCGGTAAGCCTCCCGCACAGGGGGGAGGGAGGGCAGTGGGGAGCCTGGCTTACTGCTCCTGGCCGCCGCTGCAGAGGGCTCCTGGGAAGCGCCGCCCCAGCTCATTCACTGAAGCTGCAGCAGCAGCGCATGATAGCTGGGGATCGACAGCGGCCCAGACAGGCAGCAGAGAAGCTTCCGCTTCTGGCACCTCCCTCCCAGCAACTGGGGGGGGAGGGCGCCAGGGAGCTTTGCGGGCCGCAGGGAAGGGCTTTGCAGGTCGCATGCGGCCCCTGGGACGCATGTTTGAGACCCCTGATTTATATGTTCAGTAGCTTCATTCTCGTTTGGAAATTTCCATGAAATTCTACAGCCACCCGTATCCACTCTACATTACAACTGGGCAGCTCGGAAGTTACAATCAGTAGTTGATAGACAAAGACTGAAGAGCAAGTTATTTAGGGCCAGTTTGTGCCATCCTAATTTAGTCGTTACCCACTAAACATCTTCCATTAAATTCAATCCCAATAGCACCAACAGTAATTAACTTTTGGAAAATAATTTCTGAACTACTGTATATAGCTGAATGATCACTATTATCATTAGATTTATTATTTGTATGGTAGTACCCAAAGGGACCCCATTCCCAGGTCAGAACTTCACTGTTCTAAATGATGTACTAACACAGATGTGAACAAAATGTGGTGATCACTAAAACCTAACTCTAGTGGACTAGCGGGAAAGCAATATTTTCACAGAAATATAAAATTACGGGCCAAGTTTAGGCTACATGTAAGTATATGCCACTCCACTGAAACCAATGCAACTGCACAGGGTTTGATATTGGCCCTAAATCTGCTTTAGATGAAAAAAGGAAGAGGTTTGTGGGGAGCAATTGCAGAAGATCTGGGCCCAAACCATTAAACATTAATTTTCAATGTAAACACAATTTAAAGACCAAATCTACGATCACCTTTCTCACACAAGGAATTCTATTGGATCTACTTGTGTGGGTGAGGAGAACATGGCTTTGGCTCCAGTTTTGTATATATAAAATGTATATAAATACCTGAAGAAGCACAGAGACTCCAGTATAGTCAAAGAAAGTCAGTCCACTGCAGTCTAATATTAAAGCACATCTCTCGTTGGGGCATGGCTGTAATGACAGCTCACCTATACATTTGACAGAAATATTGTTAAGTGTGAAATGTGTGTTGGAATTTCCATAGGGATATTAACATTTCTCTGAGAATAAATGGAAAACACCCGTGTTGCAAAACTTTCTGTTGTATAGTGAGAAAATATCAAGCAAGGGAATGGCTCAGTTCAGGTGCACAGCAGAAAAACTGGTGTGAAGCAGTCTCAGTGGGATAATGGGATGAAATTCAGAAAGGGAGAAATTAGACTGGATATCAGGGAATGTCTTGCCAGTGAGAAATATTAGACAATGGAATCCTCTCCCTAGGGACATGGGGGAATCCTCTTTGGTCATGAATTTCAAAACTAGCTTGGTCAATATTCCAACAGGTGTAGGGAATGAGCCTACAGTGGGAAGGAGATGGACTGGATCACTTAATAGTTCTGGAACACTGTAATATGAATGATTAGCATTTATACAGTACTGTCCATATTCAAAGCAACAAATAAACATTGATCAGTCTGTGATTAGGGCCCTAGTCCAGCAAAGCCTTTAACAAATACTTTAGTTTAAGCCTATTAAGTAGGGCTACAGAGGGATAAAAGAAGCCACAGCTGGGCTCAGGCTGCGGGGCTAAAAATTGCTGTGTAGATGTTTGAGCTTGGACTAGAGCCTGAGCTCTGGGACCTTCCAGGGCCTCAGAGTCCAAGCATCATGAGCCCAGGTCAGCTGACCTGGGCCAGCCATGGCTCTGCTGCAGGGCTTGTAGCCCTGTGTAGACATACCCTTAGGATCCCATTGGAATCAAATGGATGACACACATACAGGAACTCCTCACTTAGTCGTCCCGGTTAACGTTTTGTTGTTACATTGCTGATCAATTAGGGAACATGCTTGTTTAAAGTTGTGCAATGCTTCCTTCTAATGTTGTTTGACAGTTGCTTGCTTTGTCCACTGTTTGCAGGAAGAGCAGCCCATTGCAGCTAGCTGGTGGGTGGTTGGAACCAGGGTGGACCAGCAGTCCCCCCAGAAGCTCCCCCTATCAGCTCCCCACTCTCCTAAGTTCCCTGATCAGCAGCTGCCCAGCAGGCTATCAATTGCTAGCAGTTCAAATGTTCCTCCCCCCACTGTCCAGTGCTGCTCCTGCCCTCTGCCTTGAAGCTGCTCCCCAAGACTCCTACTTGCTGTACGGGAGGTGAGGTGGGGAAGCGGAGGAAGAGGGGGGCTGTTAGGGTGTCTCCCTCCCCCTGCTCCTGCACCCCGCTTACCCCATCTTCCATAGAGCGGGGGGGGACACACCATGCAGGGAGCTCACTGGCAGCAGCTGGTCTCTGCAAGCTGATCTAATTAACAAGGCAGTGTACTTAAGAGTCGGCTTACTTAAAGGGGAATCTCTCTCTTACATACACACATATGGTGTGTGTCTCTGTCTGCCCTCCCTCCTTTCCTCCTGCCTTGTAGAGTGTGAGAGTTAACCCTTGAGGGCTCAGCCAATTGCTAGTTCATTTAGCAGTAAGGCATTCCCTGGGAAATATCCCACCCTCTGACTCCTCCACTTCAACCAAGCTTCACAATCATAATCACTGTGTACCTTGTTTATTCACTGTATTAACTTGTTTATTGAAAACTTATACTGTGTGTGTGTATGTGTATTTTCACCTGACAAAAGACTATATTATAGTCTATATATATATATATATATATATATATATATATAGACTATAATATAGTCTTTTGTCAGGTGAAAATACACACACACACACACAGTATCTGTATCTGTAAATAAGACGAGTAAGACTTTTGTAGCACCTTAGAGACTAACCAGTTGCCTCTTTGCTATGGGAGCATCCCCTACAGCTGCTTACACCCGAGCTGAATTTAGCTCAGGGTGTGTGATGTGGAACAAAGTTAAGGTTTATTTTTTATTTATTAAACAAATCCCATGAAAGACATTATAAAGTATGTTTATATAGCACTAGACTGGGACTTATGCTCCGTGCCTACACAAGGGAGTGAAGGAGGAAGAATAAGTAAGAATTCCTCAGCCTTCCACACTTGTATGGACCACCCAGTTTTTTGATCTGGGCATACAGCACATATTTATTCCTTTTCAGAACAAGTGGGGAGGCCCTGGGTGGAGAGGGATAAGGCTGGATCCTTGGTTTCAATTTCTTCCGCTGTTCACTACCTAGCACAACTAAGTAGATAGACTGCTGTCATAATTTGTTGCTGGTATAGGCCAATGGTAATTTACCATTCCCCCTAGAGCAAAAAGGGATCGGGGGGGCGGGGGGGGGGGAGGAGTAACTGCAACAGTAATAATGTGTCTTCCTTCCAGGGCTACTCTTGGAGTGATACTCAGATCTAAAATCAAAATGTAGTCCATAGGTTACTGGTATAACCACAAACATTCACAACTATATTCCAGACATAGATCTCTTTCGAAGAACTTCAGGACTATTTGTTGGTGCTTATTCTCATGCTGCTAGAAACTCTGCTACTATGTTGGTTTCTAGAAGTGGAAGTCCACCTTTTCTTTTCTTTCTCATTTAAATGAACCCAAATGAAATTTCACTGCTGTGTAGAGACTGAGCACAAAAGTTCTATGCATCACTTAAATACTTGCAATAGGGCTTAAGTGTGTACATAGTAGAACATAGATCTTAAGCTAGCTGTCAGCATGGATACAAATTTTACACACTGTGAAGAATCAGTTCATCCAAATGAAATCTGCACTTCACACTGGTTGATGTTTCTCAGTTTTTGGTGAAATGCTGGTATAGTACTTTAGTCTTTACTATAAGTTCTTACACTGCTGTGATTTACAGCTATAGCCATGCACTCAGTTGCCCCAAATAAAACAATCTGATGCAACATAAACATCATAAACATATTTAATAAAGGTTAATAGTTAATAACAGTCATATAATAGCCCAAAATCAAGTTTTCCTCCATAGCCTGAATGCTAACAAGCTTTTTACAATAGACATAATAGCTGAACTCCTTCCATGCTTGAGGTCACCCATATAAAGAAGAGCCTGCAATTTTGTGTAGCCTGTATGAATGTATGCACTATGTTCTGACATTTTATGAGGTGTGGTATGAGAGGGGTTTATGCATTTAAGTCTTAAATAAAAACAAACCTTTAGTTTGGTACCTTACCTCAGCATATGGAACACTGTTAATTTCAATCTCCATTTTCTTTGCTTTTATTGTAAATGGCTTTAAAAGTCATAAAGTTTTAACATGGTTTTAAACCTTTTGCACTTTTCAGTCTTGTAGTAACTAAGACTCCAATCCTGCAGTGAACTCTGAGTTCCAGCAGATGCAGATCTTGTTGCCTGATCAAGCCATGCAACTGTGTTAATTCCTCATTTTACCGGCAAACACTGTACATTTGATTTTTGTGTTTCAGTTGAGAGAATAGGTGCCAACTTTCTGATTTCCTGAGAGGTGCTTCCCACCCTCTGTCCAAGCCTTGCCCCCACTCCACCCCTTCCCCTCCCCCCCCCCCCGCATGCCCAGGACTGGTGCCTCCCCATATTGGGGTGCCCCAATCAAAAGGGGAGGTCACATGTCTCCGCCCACCAACCTCTCCCCTTGTGCCTCCCAGTATGTTCCATCGCTCTCCCTGGTGGGAGGGAGCCCAGGCGGGGAGCGGGAAGGAACCGCTTCTAATGTCAACCCCTCCCAGTTCCTGCTCTGCAGCATGGTGGGCTGGCGGCTCCCGAGAGAGCCTGGTTGGGAAGGAGGTAACTTCCACTCCCTGCCTGGGCTCGGCTGCCGGGGACCATGGCTGAGCGAGCAAGAAATGTGCTGGGGGGAGGGGGACTCTGGCTCGCTTGCCCCCAGTTCCCAAGCATGGGCAGGGAGTGGAAGCTGCCTCCTCCCCAGCCAGGCTCTCTCAGGAGCCACCAGCCCACCATGCTGCAGAGTACCATCCCAGTGGCCAGAAGGGGCTGGTCCCACTCCTTCCGTTCCCCAGCACGTGGGGAAGTCTCCCTGCTGTTGCCCAGCCCTGCCTCTTCCCGCCTCGTTCTGCCCCCTCTCCCCATCTCTTCCAGCCCCCCTCCCTCCCAGTGCCGTGGTCACGCCACTGAACAGCTGATGCTCAGGGGGCGGGAGGTGCTTGGGGGAGGGGGAAGAGCTAATCAGTGGGGACCGCACCGGCAAGAGGCACTCCGGAGGAAGAGGGAGGAGTGGCCCACCAGTGAGTGCTGAGCACCTACCATTTTTTTCCGTGTGTGCTCCAGCCCCAGAGCACCCATGTAGTCGGCAACTATGGCTGAGAGGCTGAAGTTATTCAGGTCATTAGATCAAATCTGGACCAGGGCAGTAATAATTTAAATTGCCCTGTGATTGGGTTCCTGGGACAGGCAGCAACACTGGCTAGCCTCTCGAGCATATAGCCAAGGCTCCAAACCGGCTCTTATGGGCCATGCTGCCACAGCCTCACTGCTCGTTCTTCTAGCTAGCTAGATCAAATTAGCCCAGGTGTGACTGCACGTGCTGCAGTCACATCTCAGAGTCCTGTCTAGAGAAGAGATCTCTCTGCTGGGTCTCTTACTGGTAATCTCAGAAAGGAGGTCAAGAACTAAGTGGGCGTAGAACTAAACGGGTGTTATCTCTACTAGGGGGCCCTCCAGATTCAAGTTAAGGGAGACTGACAGGTATTGTGGGGAAAATGGCACTGTTAGTGCTCAGGCAATGTTAGTTCATTAATGACTTGGATAACCAAGTGGAGAAGATGCTTATAAAATCTGCAGATGACACCAAGCTGGAAGGTGCTGGAAACACTTTGGAGCACAGATTTAAAATTCAAAATGACTTGACAAATTGGAGAATTGGTCTGAATTTAACAAGATGAAATTCAGTAAAGACAAGAAAAAAGTACTTCACTTGTGAAGGAAAAATCAAACACACAACTACAAAATGGGGAGTAAGTGGCTTGGTGCTAGTACCGCTGAAAAAGATCTGAGGGGTATAGTGAATGACAAACGGAATATGACTCATCCATGTGCTGAAGCTACAAGAAAGGTTAATACAATTCCACGGTGTATTAACAGGAGTGTTGTATGTAAGACACAGAAGGTCATTATCCTGCTCTGCTTGACTCTGAGGAGAACTCAGCTTGAGCACTGTGTCCAGCTCTGAGCACCACAATTTAGGAAAGATGAGGACAAACTGGAAAGAGTCCAGAGGAGAGCAACAAAAATAATAAAAATAAGTTTAGAAAAACCAGTCCTATGAGGAAAGGTTAAAAAAAACTGATCATGTTTATTCTTGAGAAAACAAGACTGAGCAGGACCTGATAAGTCTTCCAATATCTTAAGGGCTGTTATGAAGAGGATAGTGATCAATTAATTGTCCTCTTTACCCACTGAAGGGAGGACAAGAAGCAATGGGCTTAATCTGTAGCAAGGGCGATTTAGGTTGGATATTACGAAAAATCTTTCTAATACAAGGGTAGTTAAGCTCTGAAATAGTCTTCCAAAGGTGACTGACTATAGAGTCCCCACCATTGGAAGCTCTAAAAAACAAGTTGGAAAACACCTGCGAGGGCTGGTCTAGATTTACTTAGTCCTGCCACCATGCAGGAGGCTAGATTTGATGATCTTTTAAGGTTCCTTACAGCCCTAAATGATTCTATGCTTTACTTGGAGTGTGTCTATGGAATGAAAATTCATTTACAAACAAACGGGAAAATCTGGAACCATCTGAAACACTTGAAACCCACTCTGACTTTCACGTGTATCTTACATGGTAAACTCACCATGACAATTTCCATTGGATACTGGATTGAGCAAGGTGTTCTGTTCACACTGAAACAAAAGCAATGCACAATATAAGTACTGGAGGGAGGGTAATCGGGTCTCATGCCTCCTTTGTCAATTTACTTATTGAGAAACAGAATTAAGAGTCCAGAAAAAAATATCAAAATTGTATTTCTGTGACTCAGAGTTGTGGATTAATTGTATTTGTGGAATAAAGGAAGCAAGCATTTCCCAGTTATCTCAACATGTTCACTATTGCAGCTGACTTTCACCTTCTGAGCCAACCACCAACCTGAATCTGGGTTCAGCAGATGTATTATTTTAATGACTCTTCAAAGGATGCTAAACAGTGGTGGGTCAAAAGACAGGAATTTTTATTTTTTATTTCAGTATTACAAAATTGTTTCCATTTCATGGGGTTCAAAATGGACCCATTTTCTGTAAAATTATCTGCAATATTTTCAATTCAATTCTTACTGAAAGCATTTTCTAAATTCTTCATTTACCAAAAGTATGCTTTATTTATGAAAAATAGTTTTAGATCAAAAAAATATTATAATACTTTTGATAAATATATATAAAGTTGATAAGTATTTCAGCAAAAATATCAGAAAATTTCACAAAAATAGAAAAAAATTATGTTGATAATTTTTTGCAAAAAGTTTTATCTTTTGGAAAAAGGCAAATTTTCTACCAAAAAAACAACTGCAAAAAAATTTCAGCTAGTTCCAGTGTTAAACTCTTTTTAGTACAGAGAAAAGACTAAATCCCTGCACCAAGGAACCTCTAAACTAATTTCAAACACAAATCAGATGCATTTCTCTCTCTCTAGGTACTTATATGGCTCCTCTTACCATAGTTTTGCAGTACCTTCCCAGTAATGAAAGAAAAAGCATCAGCAAAAGTAAAACTCTCTCCTCCCCTAAAACTGAAATAGTTATAAGTGGGTAAATTGGAATAGCAGGCTGCCTTTGGTGACACTCCCTAGAACTTAGTTATATGCATTTATTTTTAAAAATACCCTACTTATTTTCCCCCAAAATATTAGCAGTGCAGAAAATTAAACAGTTATTACTTTAGGGCCTGATTCTCAATAGTTTTACCAACCTAAATCCCTACTGATTCCAAATGAGTTGCTCCTGATTTACAATAGCACAGGAGGAGAACTGGAAAATGAGAGTTCAATTTCCAGAGATGTTGAGCACCTGCAGCAGCCATTGACTATAGCTGAAGAGTAGGTATTCATTTCTTTTGAAAATCGGGCCTTTAAATCCTGATTCAAAGTTCACTAAAGTTAATGGACGGCATCCCATAGACTTTGGATCAGCACATTAGCATCTTTCACTGAATCACATAAACAATATATTAGAGATATTCTTTCAAAATAATAGGAAAAACTAAATATATATTAATCTCCTGAAGTTTAGACTTGAATTTTATTCCATGATAAACAACTAATTTATAATATAATCTGATTTTTTTACTGCATTATCTAATGAAATGCTGTGAAATCTTCTGATGGAATGCACTAGAGAAATGCAAGTAAATTTCACCATTGTCATCATTACTAATGCATGCAGGATAACCTACCTTATTTAGATCATCATTTGGCTGGCTGCTTGCACTGTCTTTCTGGATTATCCTTATTAGGTCATGATGGAACTTCTTGGCATTCAGAAATACTAGTGGGTTGGTCACTGAAACTATCTTTACCTGTTGTAAAGATTCCTTTAGGATGAAATAAACAAAAGACTTAGTTCCTTAAGATTTAAAAAAGGGAAATTTCTTTAAAAACCCTACATAATACCAAACAACAATCCTGTGAGAAAATTCTGAGTTACCATGGTGCTTTAACAATTTACTAATTTGATCAGTCTTCACACATGATTCTATCTTAAATTGAGGAGGAAATAGAAGTACAATTAAAAGAGTATTTAAAGGTATTTACTGAGTGTCAGATGAAGAATTTCTATTCAGTAGATAAAATTACTGAGTTTTTAGTGCATCTAAAGCTCTAATAGATAAACTACTCTGAATCAAGGTTGAATCATCTGTGAACTGCAGATGCCATTTCTGATCTTCCCAATATCATTCTCCACTACAGGCATAAAGTTAGAACCACTCTCAGCTAGCCAGAATAACACAAGTTAGAGCCAACTCCAAGCGTCCCAAAGTAATACAAGCTTAATTGTGCCTTCTAGACACATCCTTAATGGTATGATAAGCAGCTTCCAATTGGGGGTGCTATTATACCAGGTGTCTAGGACCTGAGAGAATTCTACTTTCAGGCAGTGATTGATAAGAGAACACTGTAAATGTGGAGAAAGGAGTATAGCCTGTATGTTGCACTGTCTTGGTTCTCTCTCTCTCCATGCTCGCACATAGGACAGTGTGTCAGAAGTGAGTCATCTCCTACAGATAGGTGAAATCAGAATCTAAGACTATTACAAATCAAACCAAGATAAAACAGTAATCATGGCAACATACCAGATTCCTGTCCCTGAGCAGATGGACATGAAATAGAATGTATTTAGAAACTAGATCACAGGGGGAAAGCTATGAAAAAATGTCAATAGAGTTGGATAAAAAGGAAAATAAAGTAAGAGCAACCACACTATTAGCTGTAATTAGGAAAGACTGCCTTATGCTCCAACAGCCTCTGGACATGTCAACAGCACAGCAGGAGGACCCTGGGAAAAACCTAGAAGTGCTTCAAAAACATTTTCAACCCACAAAAAATGTCACATATGAAAGGCATCTTCTCAACAAGGGTAAGCAAGAATCTGGAGAAACAATAGATCAGTATACTGCCAGACTGTACAAAATAGCTG
This sequence comes from Sternotherus odoratus, assembly GCA_032164245.1. Classification (NCBI taxonomy): domain Eukaryota; kingdom Metazoa; phylum Chordata; order Testudines; family Kinosternidae; genus Sternotherus; species Sternotherus odoratus. The sequence continues at coordinate 37,588,059 of JAVMKO010000002.1, forward strand.
ACTCATGAAATTACTAAATCTTGAAAGATCTAATTTGTGCTAGGTTAGTAATTGGGACAATAGATGCAGGAACTGGAATGAGAATGCTCAGAGAGCCCACTCTAACTCTAGCAAGAGCCATAAGCGTGTAAAGCTAGTGAACAAACATCCGGTAAATTGAAGAGGACAACTGGAGCAAATACAAAGATAATTCACCAAGTAGCACAGGGAAAGCATGAAAATAAACAGCAAATTCCCAATAGACACTGGAACAAAATGGCAATGACCTTTTCACTGCAAACCACACAAACTACCTAGTTACTGTACTACTTTTCTGATCTCTGGGAACTAGTCAAATTGTCAGACAGTACTGCGGTGATCGTCATCATACACAAAGCCATGAAGTGTTTCGCATTTCAACAGTCACAGAATCCTGAAACATGTAGTTTCAGACAACTAATCCAGTTTACTTGCAGAGCATTTGTGCAATTTACCCAGGAATGGGAATTCAGTTACGGCAACTCCTCGTTTACCATTGTAGTTATGCTACTTTCATTTGCTACTTTAAGCAAAATGATGTTAGACATAGGTTAGGGTTTATTATAGGAGTGGGTGGATGAGTTTCTGTGGCCTGCATTGTGCAGGAGGTCAGACTAGATGGTCATAATAGTCCCTTCTGACGTTAAAGTCTATGAGTCTATGTTAAGCAAATCTAATTTCCCCATTAGAATTAATGTAAAAGGGGGTAGGGAGGTTAGGTTCCAGGAAAAAAAATTCTCCAGACAGAGACTATATATATATTCACACATATATACAGTATAAGTTTTAAATAAACAATTTAATACTGTACACAGAAATGATGATTGTGAAGCTTGGTTGAGGTGAAGTCAGGGTGGAAGAGGGTGGGGTATTTCCCAGGGAATGCCTTGCTGCTAAATGATGAACTAGCACTCTGCTGAGCCCTCAAGGGTTAACATATTGTTGTTAATGTAGTCTCACAATCTACAAGGCAGCATGAATGGAGGGAGGGGAGACAGCATGGTAGGGAGAGACAGAGACAGAGAGTGTGCGAGAGAGATGTGCATCACCACTTTAAGTAGATGACGCCACTCTAAGAACTGCCGTTTTAAGCAGATTAGCAAATTGAGACAGCAGCTGCTGCCATCAAGTTCCCTCCTTCCTGAACCCTGTCCTGTCCCGCTCATCTCCCACTCTATGGAGAAGGCCCAATGGGGTAAAGGAGTGGGGGAGAGGGATACCCTGACCTTATCACCCCTCTTCCCCCACCCCCGCACAGCAAGCAAGAGGTTCCCAAGACTTAGGAGCAGCTTCAAGGCAGAGGGCAGGATCAGCACACGGCAGTCAGGGGAGGGACACCTGGACTGCCCAACAATTGATAGCCTACTGGGTGGCTGCCACACAGGGGTGAGCAGGGAACTGATGGGGGGCTGCCAGTCCATCCTGGTTCCAAGCCCCCACCGCTAACTCCAACTGGCTGCTATTCCTACAAGCAGTGGACAAAGCAGGCAGCTGCCAAACAATGTTATAAGGGAGCCTTGCACAACTTTAAATGAGCATGTTCTCTAATTGATCAGCACCGTAACAACGAAACAACGTTAACCGGGATGACGTTAATTGAGGAATTACTGTATATCATTTCACTTTATCACCATCCCACAACAACTGAACAGCAAACCTGAAATGGCAGTTAAAAAATGTGACATTGCAGAAAGCTTCAGAAAGCAAAAAAATATTGGGCAAGGCATTTTGAATGGAGAAACACTCCCATATGAGGCTTTAACAGCAGCACAGTACAATGCTTAATGTTCAGATGAGCATGTGTCCTGGTGCCTCTCACCCTAGCATTACTATAACTGGCAGAAGTGGAAGTAGTAACATACAAGAGGAAGAGAGAGACCTGCAAAGGCTAAAACCTACTATGACTGAGAAGCTAATGTCATGTACTTCTTGTACACAATAGGTTGCAGTGCAGCTACTAGTAGGTCAGGCTTCCGTATCAGATATGCCAACTATAAAGCTTCTTTCGCAGAGAGACACCAGAGATGTCTTCCATAAGATCCTTTAATGCTCTCCCAGGGATGGCTTAAATAAGGAGAGGTTACTTACCTTATAGTAACTTGAGCTCTTTGAGGTGTTTTGTCCCTGTGGGTGCTCCACCATAGAAGGTGCACATGCCCATGCACTCTTGACCAGAGACTGCCACCAGGGCACATAGGGAGGCCCGGGCATGCTGCCAGTCAGTTCCTCCTCCATTGCAAGGCCTACCTCTTCAGAAGAAGGAAGGAGGACAGGAGGTAAAGCATAAATAGGGATAAAACATCTTGAAGAACTAAAGGTTTTGTAACGTAAGTAACCTCTCCGTCTTCTCTGAGTATATGTCCCTATGGAGGCTCCACCACAGGTGACTCCCAAAATAATCCACTATGACCAAGTAAGGATGTCTTCTGAATTCATATAAATCTGCAGTTAATCTCTCCCAAGGTCTGTCTGATAGGGGTGTTCTATTTAAAGGTTCTTTGTGTTGTGTTGGTCTGTTAGTTCTGCAATGTTCACATGCAAATACCTTATTCTTTATGTCCTTGCTGATGACCAGCCTTCAGACTAACTGGTTGGTCCAGCATGGAATTTAGTTAATCCTTGATGTCCTTCATGGATGAGGGTTAGGATTTCTCTTCTGATTTCATTTGAAATTACAATTCAGCCACTTTTAATCACAAGACCATGCAATTGTCCACATACTACAAAGTACTCTCTTGACACTTCATTAATGCCCCTGACCTGACCTGAAGAAGAGCTCTGTGTAATCTCAAAAGCTTGTCTCTCTCACCAACAGAAATTGGTCCAATGAAGAGATATTATCTCACCCACTTAATCTCATTAGTGTCCCTTAAACACTTGGACCAGCCAGCGCTGATGTAATTTAGAACTTCTTGAAGTTGTGTCAGTCAAGGTCACTTATTGCAGCAGGTGTACTTTTCTGACATTGGTCTGTATGAGTCCACAACAGCCACATCTTTTTCAAGCTCATGAGTAACTGACTACAATACTGGACTCCATGAGAGAGTGTCTGCTACTACCAGATTTCTTCCAGAAATATATGTAGCAATTATGTTAAACTGATTTGACCTTATCAATATATGGTGGTATCTCAACAGCACCTAATCCAGTTCTTTTCTGATGATCAGTGGTTTATGGTCCGTTATCAGTGTAAATTAATCCAATCTGCACATACACTTGCCAGGCACTCCTTTTCAACCTGTGCACATAGTTTTTCTGCTTCTGTTAGTGCGTGAGAGCAGCTTTCACCCAGATCCATGTTATTGCATGTTGATTCTGTAGATTTAGAAAAACTGAAATTTTCTGAGATACTGAAGAATGGCATGTTGATGAGATTGATCCTGTAAGCATTGCTCCTTCTGCTGCAACATTTGTTGCTGCTTTCCTTCTGTTTCTGTTCTCTTCTGGCACTAGTTTACTCTTGACACCATGTCATGTACTTCTTGTATGTGATAGGTGGCTGGGCTGCTACTAGCATGTCAGGTTTCTGCATTAGATAAGGACTGACTACATAACTTCCTTCTCAGATACACCAGAGATGTTTCCAGAGGCGTTGGAGATGGATCGGTCATGTGTTTCAGATGAAAACTGATTGCATCACCAGAGTAGCAATAAGATGGATACTTAAAGGCAAGTGAAAACGAGGCTGCCTGAAAACAACATGGCGAAGAGCTGTGGAAGCCAAGCTGAAAAATTTGGGGCACAGCTTGGAAACTATTGAAAGACTCGCTAGAAACAGGACTGGAGGAGCTTCGTCACTGCCCTAAATGTAAGACGTGTAATAGGAACATGATAATGACAAAGAATGGCTGAGGTTAGCTTAAATAAAATATGTTACACGCAGCACAAATGAGCGGCTGAACAGTATAATATGTTTTAGAATGTCACTACAGCCAAAACCCTCCCAGTCCAAGAATACCAACCAGGAGAGCTTGTCAAAATCAAACTTTTCCTAAGGATATGGGTGAGGGGAACTGTGACAAATTCAGATCTGGTTTAGTTCTAGCTGTATTCTGGATGCATTTCAAAATGTGATCTTATCATTCTGAGAAAAACTGAGCTCCTTTACAATGTATCCTTCCCAGGGAGGAAAGAAAATTATTTGAAGCAGCCTATTCACTAGTTTCCTAAGGACATCCACAGCTGCTGTGTGCATTACCCAGCACCACATACATTTTGGCAAGAGTTTGATCTTAACTTTGTCTGTGATATGACATGCTTCACATATGTTTTTTAAGAAGCATTCTCTCAATCTTTTCCATATTGACGTTTCTGTTCACTTATGGATGGAATAACCCCTATAAATTCGGATCACAGCACCTTGACAGTATTACAGATGATTAAATTTGCATATTTTCATGTTTAGCTATCCTGTTTATCTCTAAGTTGCCATTTTCAAGGGAGCCGCAACAACTCCTGCATTCACACATTTAAAAATTCACTGTAAACAACTTCAACCCAGCAGTTCTAAATTAAGTTAAAAGGCATCTGCCAAGGCAGTTTTCTTAATCTTGAAAATGTTTTTCCTCTTTCTTTTCTGTAATAAACTCTTGAGAAATCTGCTTCCTTACTAAAACTGTATTCCCTCCACTGTGTGTATGCTTGCTTGCTATTGTATGTTTTCGGGCACTGATCTTTCTTGGTAATTTAGGAAAAAAGAGAGCTAAAGCAGAAACTTGGAGAAAAGAGATATAAGGAATTTTAAAAAATATTTTTCAAGAGAAAGAAATATAGATCAAATTCTGGGTCATGTAACTCTAACAAAGTTCCTTTAGCTTTTTTTTTCTCTTCATACTGAAATTTGATCTAATAATCAACACCTGGGACAGGCAACACAACATTGTTTTTAATTAGTTTTTTAGAATCCTCCCCTTTCTCGCTTACCATTGTTTTCAGGCTTGTCACTCAAAATGTTTCAGTGTGCCAAATAGTAAATCTTCTTGGGCAAACGCTCAACTTTTGAGTCCAAGATAACCCAGATTCAAGATGCAATTCAGATATCAAAGAACGAATGAATTGAAAGGGAGAGTTTCACTAATGAAGTAATAACTGCCAGGCATGCTGCTAACTGAACTATTAAGAAGACTGGATGGATGGATACTTGAAAAGTCATGTGGACACAGCAGAAAATGCCACACTGAGAAGTAGAATGGTTTACTAGATAGGGCCTTGGACTAGAAATCAGGAGAGCTGGGTTGTTTCTATCATAGCCACTAACGTGCTGTTTGATTTTGGGCAAGTCACTGCACCCATAAGTGCTCAAACTGGAGAATTGGCAGGAGGTCTGGGGGGGCTGTGCTGCCGCATCCTCCAACAGAAACAAGCCAAATTCCAACAGAAGATGAACTTTCATAAATTGAAATTCACAGAATTTTATACCCATGGAACCAAAGATAACCATTGACTGGAACCCTTAATATTTTACATCAACTTTATATTCTGCATACATAACCGAAACCCATAAAGAGACTCAAAGCACAAGATTTCCATGACATATATTTCCACTGGCTCTAGAAATGGCAATGTAATTGTAATTTTTTGAGTGCACTTACTCTTATAATCTTTGTAACAAACTATGGAAGATAAGAAGTTACAGGTTAATAAGGGATAGAAGAATAGAGGAAGGGTACACTTACACAATCAGCTTCTGTTTTGAATTTACATTCCACTTCTTTCATATTTTTCAAACTCAGTGTCTTTGCTCTGTAATCAATACATGGAGAAAAGTTGTGAAGCAGATCATTAGTAATCTTGAATAGGAGTAGGTAGAGATACAGGCCTAAAATATAACATAGAGGGCTGCAGTGTTCTAACAATAGAATTGCTAAAAAAAATTTGCATGTTTAAAGTACATTTCATATTGTAATCATTCTATAAAAAAATCAGAACAGGGAGTTACTGGGCAAAATATCCTTCAAGTGTACAAATGCTAGACAGCTAGGTAGGCTTAGGTTCATTCTGTGGCCTCTTTAAATTCTGAAAAGTTGTTATAGTATATTACTTTAAAATTTCTATAGCTTTATTTATGTAAAGTAAGAAAAATGGAACTTTTTTGTAAAGTAATATTAATCTTCAATTATGTAAATGTTACTCCTGTTATGTCTCTGATACTATATTAATAGGCACTGACTCCATAGGTGCTCTGGGATGGAGCACCCACAGAAAAAAAATACTCAGCACCCACTGGTGGGGCCCTCCTCCCCCCTCCCCATCCAACACATCCTGCCAGCACCAGACCCCGCCAATCCATGCATCCCCTCCCCAACAGTGCCTCCTGCCTGCTGCGGATCAGCTGTTCAGCGATGTGCATGAGGTGCTGGAGGGGGAGCACAGGAGGCAGTAAGAGGTGGGGGAGGGAGCAGAACAGGGTGGGAAGCGGTGGGGCGTGGTGGAGCGGGGGTAGAAAGAGGTGGGGTGGGGCAATGCCCGGGGGGAAAGCACAGGGGCAAGTGCCCCAGATGCTGGGGAGTGAAAAAGGCGGAGAGGCCAGGAGTGGAAGGGGCAGGACCAGCTCCTCTGGCCACACTGCACAGCACTGGACACTGCTATGCAGTGTGGCGGGCTGGCAGCTGCCTGAGCGGGCCTGGGGGTGAGCAAACTCACACTGTAGGCATAGCCGTCGACAGGGTGTGTAATGTATATCCCCATTCTTGAAAAGAAAAAGGAATGGCTCACTACTCATCACTGGATTTAGTTAGTCTACATTTACCTGCAAAATCCAAACATGAGGAAGAGAAAAAAATATTGGCCTGGAAAATTAACGTCACTATAGAGATGTGGGTTATAAATGGATCTCACTTGCTATCTGCAAAACGGAGACACCTTTGTGTGACAAAATACAAATATTTCAATAGTTGTCTCAACATATGGAAACCATGAACAACCAGAGGGGAGACTGGACGAGACTTGGAAAAGTTGATTGTGCTCTTCTGTATGCCATGATCTATTTCCACAGACTCTGCTGTATTTAATTTATTTTGATTTATAAAACCAGTGCTCTGGAGACATCCATCTGAATAGAAGTGCAATGCTCGGCATCTTCTTGGTGTAGTAACTACAGTATTTTCATCACTTTGGTAAGGGTTTCTAGCCATCCCTACCAGCAGTCACTACACATGTCTCCCCTGCCCCACAAGTGGCTGGCAAGCCACCCATTATCTTATGTGGCTCAGTTTTGTAGTAACATTTTAAGGATCTTATGCCTTTCATCATCCTTATTACAATGAGGATCACATGGGACCTGATTCAAAGCCAACTGAAGTAAATGGAAAGACTCCCATTGACTTCAGGTAGTATTGGTTCAGACTCATGGCCAAACTTTGGACCAAATCAAATCCATTCTCCCCTGTGGAAAACTAAACAAGGTGTAACTGAAATCAGAATTTGGCCTTTTCATTACTAACAGGACTTTCCAAACATACATTTTGTTTATTAGTAAGTAATTTCTAGCTCTTATACAGTGCTTGCCAGTGGATCTCAAACAGGAGGCTGCAAAAACTGCACGGATTAATTCAATCAGAAGTCATCTACTGTAATTACAATCACTGAGCATTTTTAACTTATTTTCACCCTGACCCTGCATCATGCAAATGGCTCTGGAACGACAGACCCTATATCCAGCAGGATCCCCACTAGTTTCAACGTGCACTGAATCAAACCCTCTATACTGTACTTAATTTCAATTAAGTTCTTCATGCAGGCAGGCAACCAGAGTAGGTAACTTACAAGATCATTGGTTTACCAGCACTGGGAGGATCATTGACCTCAAAGAATATTTTCCTTTATTCAAAACCTAAGCATAGTTATTTATTGTACCGTGAAAATAATACATAATAATATGTGCTATTTGTAGTTTTTTTCATTGTTTGGAACTTGTACACAGAATTTACAGTGTGTGTGTGTGTTTTGGTTTTTTTCATTACACACTGGAACGGTTTTCCTATTGGTTTTTATTACAACATTTTAAAATGTGGAGAATGTCACCTGGCATCTCCTTCAGTACAGTATCTAAAGGTTTATAATGACACTCAGTAACTAAGGCTTGCCATACATCCTTTTCAGTGAGCAAAAAGACTGTAATGGAAGGAAATTTGTATTGATCTTACCTTAGCTTTGGTTTATGTGTCCTAGAGATTTGTAATTAAAAAAATCATAAAATAATTTCACATTAGGAAACTGTTTTAGAATTCTTTAATGTCCAGGAAATGCACCGGTCTGACTGGTTTTCTTTTTATTTGTAAGCGTAAATTCCTTTTTATAAGAACATTAAGACACTCTACCCAGTGCATTTCAAGGCCATTATTGCACTTAGTAGTTGGGTGATTATTTTTATAATGCCCTATTTTTAGTGTCCCTGTATCTACAATTTTCTGTTAGTTACAAAAAATGTTATTTCATTATTTAACCCAGTGTATTGTACATCTACACTGAGAGTGAAGCAATATATGTCACAATGATTTGCTTCTAGAACACTTTAAGAACAAAAGATGTCTCACCTTTGGAAGCGGAAAATCACTATACCTATAGTGCAGACAACTCCATACAATAGTCCCACGTTAGCAGCAAAACATACTGTAAATATATAGGTACTAACCCATATGCTCTTCAAGGAAGGAAACAAAAGACACAGTTAGTTTAAGCTCTCCATAAAGCTGTATAATTATTTTTAATTGGGAATTCATATGTTTAAAGTTACCAGCAAGAGGCTTAAATTAGCATGATAACTGGAGACTGCAGCCAGAAATCTCTAAACTGGCAAATGAGGAAGACTGAATTATCCATGAAAATTTACCTCTCCCTCAGAGAACACAAGTGATCTGACACTCTAACAAGCTTAGGGGTCATGGAAGTCCATTTCTGAAGCTCTTGTAATGACATATGTTTCCACAGTAGCAGTGTTATTCAGGCTGAGCTCAACTTGGTTTTCCAAGGCTCTATACATTTCCTTTTCCAAGTTGGCAAGTTAGTGACAAGTGACAACTTGTTCATGGCACACATTTAAAAAACCTGCCTCCTTTTCCACAATGCCACCTGCAGTATGAACTAGGGATTGTATTTCACAGTGAAGTAGGAAAGGAATTATAAATTAACACTTATCCTACTCTATAACTGGTTTAACCATTAGCAGAATGCGTAAACATGATTGCTGCTAATAATTAAAGGTCATTTGAAAAATATTTGACAAAACTTACTCATCTATTGCAATATATGTTGGAAACTTTCTAACAACCTGGCTAAGAGAGAGATTTAGCATATTACATATTAAAGGTCAAATTGTTCAGCCAGGCCTCTCAGTAACCTCCAAGTGAGCACATGCAAACATAGATTCACAGGTATAAACACACTTTAAAAACTCCTATACTGGTATTCTTATAAGAAACCAAACTATCCTGTCAGTTACACATGCACACTAGACAGGACCCAAGTGTTAGTATTTGCATCCGCATCCACTCATTCGTGTGCATGCAAGTGTAAACATTGTTCAAGAGTGCACATACATAGTTACAGAGGCACAGTAATGCCAACAAGGAATTTTACACCCTCAGAAGCAGAGGACTAGGCTGAAGATTTGCACCTCGGAACTGACTTTGTTTTCATTCTTAAAGTAGGTCCAACAGCTCCACTCTGTTATGAAACCCCATAAAGTATTATGCCACTCATGTCACAATTACTATAGAAGTCTGCTGGAGCATGGATCGAGCCAGGAGTGGTCAGAGATTGTTAACATCTTTTTTTAAAAGTATATTTCACTGGTATGCAAAACTTTTAATACACTGTTGCCACATGTAACTGGTTCCTTCAATAAAGGGAGCAGACTTCAAGGTCACCTGCACTGTTACCTGCTGCCCAAATGGGCTCAAGGAAAGACAGCGGGAACTTATAAAGAGGAAGACAGCTGTAGGTGAGCAGGCCGATATCTGCAGACACTGCAGAGAATAAGAAGGTTCCTTCAAGGCCAAGAGTTAACAAGCATCAGAAAAGAAGCCTGTGGAGAAGGCCAAGCTCCAGGGAAGAAGTGCCAAGACAGCAGGAAGACAGACCCTCAGTGAGGAAGGGTTGTGCCCAGTCTGGGAGAGGGATGAAATAAACAAATGTTTAAAGAAAGCACAGACCCTCAGGGAGGAGGGTGGGACAAAATGCTGGGCAGTAACAGCTGAGCCAGTTTTCTGGTCACTGAGCTTCAATTAAACACTGCAGAACAGACCTTGTTAAGAAGAGCTATACCTACCTAATTAGGGGGTGGAAGAGAGCTGGAAGGCTAATTAAGTCATTAGGCAAAAAAAGGAAGTAGAGAGAGGGAGAAAGAGATTGATCTTCCCTGCTTGCCTCTGGGGCTGAAGCCTCTGTGGGAATAAGGCTGAATGGTGTACAAGGGTGATGGGAATCAACATTGTAAATAAACTGGACTGGGTGTTTTATCAGCATGAAGTCTTTGTGGACTTGAGCAGCAGCAGGAGTGAATGAGCCTGCCACATGTGGGGGTTTGTCTGGGATCTTAGCCAGCACAAGGGTTTGGTGGCCTGGACAATAGAGGAGACCCTGGAATGGCTGATAAAACAGTAAGAAGAAATGCAGAAGACCCTGCAAAGATTAGAACAATCCCACCGACATGGAGAGGCAAGCTTTGCTTCCTTGGCAGGCAGAGCAACAGAAAAGCTTGCAAGATTTCATAAGGGAACAAACCAATGTACAGCAGCTCCCACAGAAACTGGTGAGTCCCATGGTGGGGGATGGCACCTGGACACAGGGCCTAGGACTACATAAGACTGACCCTGATGCATTCCTGGGCAGTTTGGAGAGGGTAGCTATGGGTGCAGGTTGGGACAGGGCAACCTGGGTTCTGTGGCTGGCTCTCTATCTGGCAGAGGAAGCCCACGTAGCCTATATGGCTATGACTGAGGAGCAGACAAGGAATTATGAGGTGATGAGGGCAGCCATCCTGGACCAGGCGAGTCTGTCCACTGAGAAGTACCACCTAAAGCAGGAACGGGCAAATTATGGCCCACGGGCCCTTCCTGACCAGCTCCTGACCTTCCTGGCTGGGGAGGCTGCTTGAGGCTGCTCCAGGCCCCTCCCTTGCTATACCTGGGGGGACAGTAGGGGTGGGGGGTCTCAGAGGGAGTGGTCAGGGGACAAGGAGCAGGGAGGTTTAGATGGGGGGTTCGGTCCTTGGGGGTGGTTAGGGGCGGGGGGGGATCTTGGGATGGAGCTTATGGGACAGGGAGCAGGAGGTTGGGAGGTTGGACAGAGGGTGATTAGGCCAGGGGGTCCCAGAAGGGGCAGTCATGGGACAGGGAGCAGGGGAGGTTGGATGGGTTGAGGGTTCTGAGGGGGATGGGGAGGGATAGCTCAGTAGTTTGAGCACTGGCCTGCTAAACCCAGGATCGTGAGTTCAATCCTTGAGGGGGCCATTGAGGGATCTGGGGCAAAAAAAAATCTGCCAGGGTCTTGGTCCTGCTAGTGTAGGCAGGGGACGGGACTGGACTCGATGATCCTTCCAGTTCTATGAGATAGGCATACCTCCATATATTTACCCAGCCTTCCATATAACTTTTTAACCTCCATGTGGTCCTCGGGCCAAAACCTTTGTTCATGCCTGGCCTAAAGTTCTGATCCACAAGGTGGACTAGGTGTTTACAGGCGCATGCATTCACCCAAGGCTTGACGGACTGGCCACCTGCTGGTTGAGACCAGACACTCAAACAGTGGGGGGGAAGGGGGGGGAAATGGATGCTCTAGTGCTAGAACAGTTCCTTCAAGTCCTCCCCAAGAACCTATGAGCATGAGTTAGATGGCATCGACCAGGTACAGTGTATGTGGCTGTGAAATTGACTGAGGAATACACAGAGGCAGACTTTTTTGGGAAAGAGGGACAACCATATAAGGGTTTAGAGCTTGGGAGGAAGACTGGAGAACTCACAGCAGGAAGGAGTGGAGAGCAAGAAGGAAGAACCCCAAGGAGTTCTGCCTGGGATCAACCCATTACATGCTATCAGTGTGGGTGACAGGGACACAAAAAGGTATACAGACTGTGGTTTTGCTGAGCTTTGTGGCTGGGCTGTGACTAGGAGGAAACTTCAGAGGGGTGTTGTGGATACAGCCTCAGTTTGCTCCCTTGTCCATAGAGAGCTGGCCAAGCCCCCCTGGAGATTTCAGGAGCAACTATCCCCCATGGATACATTCTATGTTCATAAGAGAAAAGACTGAGTCTATAGGAGAAACTGTAGAAGCCCTTTGTCAATAGCACCCAAGTCAGGAGGAAAGGAGAGTTCCTCAGGCAATTAAAGGTGTGGGGATGGGAATTAAGGAAGCCCAAGCTCCTTAGTAGAGGTTGAGGGACTAATGGAGTCCCTGTAGCACAACCCCAAGGAGAAGAAACCCAAGCACACTTTGGAGGGTTGGGAGAACCTGAGGCTCTGAGTGGACAGGAGGATAAAGGGAGTAACCTCAATCCTTTGCCAGATAACAAACAGGGAGAATAAGGGGAGTAATCCCCCGCTGCCCATGGTGGGAAGACTTGTGGGTGAGATGAAGCTGGGGGTGGGTCTCCTCCCCTCACAAAGTGTGATTTCTGTGGATGGAGAATGAACGGACTCCACAGCAATGACCAGATAATCAGCCTGGGGACAGGGAGAGAATTCTGCAGGGTGGCACTTCCACTAAGCAAGGTAGAGCATAGAGAAAGAAACATCTTACTGTGAGGTAAAGGGGGGAGGTGTGGGAAATAACAGCTGAGCCAGCACCCTAGTTACTGCAGCTCCAGTTAAACACAGCAGAACAGACACTGTTAGGAGAGCTGTGCCTAACTGGGTGGGGGTGTGGAGGAGACATGGAAGACTAATTAAGTCATTAGGCAGAGGATACAAAAAGGCACAGGTGAGAAGTAGGAAGGGAGGAGGAGCAGACAGAGAGAGATTGATCTTCCCTGCTTGCCTCAGGAGAAGGTTATTTACCCTGCGCAGTAACTGAGGTTCTTCAAAATATGTGTCCCCATGGGTGCTCAACTTCTAGATGTAGTAGCGCCCCCTACACCTGGGATCAGAGATCTTCATCAGCTGTGCTCATCAGACCACGCGGGCACACCTTCACCCCCACGCTACCATGTGCCGGACATATATACAGTGCTGTGTGGTCCAACAGCCCCAAGTTCCCTCTCTGCCGCGAAGCATATGTTTTTGGCTCCAAAGCAGGGGGGAGGAGGATGGGCAGTGGAGCACCCGTAGGGGGACACATCTCGAAGAACTGAAGGCTCCCTAAGTCTGTAGGAGTAAGGCTGTATGGTGGGAATCAACATTGTAAGTAAATGCACTAGGTTTTTGGTTTTTTTTATCAGCACAAGATCTCTGAGTGGTTTGTGGACTTGAGCAGAGGTAGAAGCAGGGACAACCTGTACATGCTGATGGGGAAGGGTGCACAATTTTAAAGTTCGGCCACCCCCTGGAAAAGACAGTTACTCACCTGTTGTAACAGTTGTTCTTCGAGATGTGTTGCTCATGTCCATTCCAACAAGTGTGTGTGCGCACCGCGCATGCACGGTTCCGGAAAGTTTTCCCCAGCGGTACCCATGGAATGGACATGAGCAAGCACTCGAAGAAGAACAGCTTGAATCACGTCCATCTTTTACCCTCAGTCTCCCCTCCCAGAAAGCAGCAGCCCCTCCCTACAGCACCCAGGTGTTGGTCCTGCCTCTCCCTGTGGGGGACACAGCTTGCCGGCACTGGCATGCAGAGAGGGGGCCCAGCAGCACCATGCAACTAAACAGGGCCGGAAAACCCTGGCAGAAATCTGGGAGTGGTGCATGACCCTGCATGCCTTCCCATGTGTCGCAGGAGCAAGTGTACCATGGGACAGAGGGGCTTGGACCAACTGAAAACTGAGATGAAGACTTCGTATGTTTCAGTTTTCTTTTGAAGCACTTTGTGCAGAACTTAATAAACTGGACCCCAGAAAGAGGAATGGCTTGAATATCTGGACTGTGTGGACTTTTTAAGGATACCTTAAGCGTAAGGGAAATGGAGGTAGGACTCAGTCATGCTAGCCAGCACCAGGGACTACAGGGAAGGCATACTCTTTGACAGTTAAGTATTATAACATTTAAAAAGTTTTTTCAAAATTGTAGAGTATATTAAGACTGGCATTTAAATGTGACAGGCCCCATGCCATGTTCCAGTAGACTTCTGTGGTTGACAGAACATCTTAAATATAGCTCATGCTGGGAATTCACATCAGAAGAGGAATACAAACCACAGACTTAAAATGAAAACAGAGTAAGTATTAAATGAATAAATGTACTGAATGCCTGTCTCCTGGGGGCACTCAGTAAATATTGGTATAGTTGAAGGAACTCTGAGCAAAGAGTCTTATAAAAAGTTTCACAGAAGAATGAAAATGAGTTGACAATCTCAGGGATATACCTTTTTCTCCACAGCTGCATGTATCTCTGGTTAATTGCAATACTAGCTGTTCAAGTTTGTGGAGAGAATAGACCATATTACAATCACATAACCAATGTTACCAATGTCTTTTCTCTTCAAAAAGATGGCTAATGCCAAAGCAGTTAGTTCAGAAATGCCAGGTGCAATTCGGTACTTTGGATTTAATAATGGAAGTTTTTGCTTGAGTAAAGACTTCAGGATTTGGCCCTTTATTGTAAAAAAAAAAAAATCACATTGTATACAGTTGTGCTTTACACAATGTGGAATGTTATAACACTTTGCTGAGCAAAGTGTTTTCCTTCCAATTCTTTAAAGTGCCAAACTACAACAAAAGGATCTGCTGTTTTTCTTAGGTGACACCTCTTTTGAGCAAATAGCAGAGGTAGCTTATTCCTTGAAACCAAATATTGATCAATTCTAGACATATCTTAAAATTAAAACTTATACAAATTATTGTGCATGAATTTTGAGCACCAGGGACAACAAACAGTCAAAACTGGTTAATCAGTGAGTAATTAATCCTAATGTTTAGAGATCCAGAATATTTTTCCTATTTACCAGGCTGTTTTTATTACACATGAAAACGCTAATCTAGAAACTTTGAACTTTAAATACAAACTGAATCAAACCGAGCCCATTCAGCCAGAGCTTAATCTTTACTGCTCTTCAGACCAAACCACTTGCACTTCCATTTGTAAATTTAGCTAAGCCTCAATGCTACCATGTTGCTAACATCTCACCTCACTTTACCACACTTATGACAGCTACAAAAGTCCCTACACCTTGTAATAACTCGTACACTTACCAATTTGTAAACCCTAATCTCAGTTTGTTCATTCAAAGCTTTTAAACCTGGAATTGTGTCCGGAGATTCATATTTCAGCTCTGGACACCACTGAGACCCCCATTAATCTAAACATTTGCTGGACTAATGGAAGCAGAACAAGCTTTTAGCTACCTATAAAAAGTATTAGCAGGGATATAAGGGAAATGCAGTTGAGAGTACAATCTCATTCCGAGATAAATGTTTCCTTTATAACATGACTAAGATCCACTGGTGGGACAGTGTAGGGAAACATACTGGTACTTCCTGTTCTGCACATGCTCAATGGAGAGAATGTTTTAGCTTCGAGGGCAGAGACAGACGAAAGAAAAAGAGGAGGAGAAAAATCAGGCAATCCATTCAAAGCCTATGCTTGGGAATACAAACCCAAACATTTCTGAGAACGGTGGGCACAATTGATTTTTATTACCCAGATGATGCAGGTCTTTTTAAAATACTATATGCTAATGCTACATTAGTATGTGTAACCCCCCAACAACTATCAGGCTTGTAGAATCATAGCTTAGGGTTGGAAGAGACCTCAGGAGGTCCTGTAGTCCAACCCCCGGCTCAAAGCAGGACCAATCCCCAACTAAATCAAACCAACCAGGGCTTTGTCAAGATGGGCCTTAAAAACCTCTAAGGATGGCGATTCCACCACCTCCATAGGTAACCCATTCCAATGCTTCACCACCCTCCTAGTGAAATAGTGTTTCCTAATATCCAACCTAGACCTCCCCCCTTCAGGTAGTTGAAGGCTTCTATCAAATCCCCCCTCACTCTTCTCTTCTGCAGACTAAACAATCTCAGTTCCCTCAGCCTCTCCTCTTAAGTCATATGCCCCAGCCCCCTGATCATTTTCGTTGCCCTTTGCTGGACTTTCTCTGATTTGTCCACATCCCTTCTATAGTGGGGCCCCCAAAACTGGATGGAATATTCCAGATGTGGCCTCATCAGTACTGAATAGAGGGGAATAATCGCTTCCCTTGATCTGGTAGCAATGCTCCTACTAATCACTCCAATATGCCGTTAGCCTTCTTGGCAACAAGGGCGCACTGCTGACTCATATCCTGCTTCTCGTCCACTGTAATCCCCAGGTCTTCAGGAAAGGGACCAATATCTACTTCTCTCTTAGTACAGAACCAAGTGCAGTGGTGTCCAACCCCAACTGGGGCTTCCAGGCACTAAGGTAATACTAGGCAATAAATAATTAAGATACTTTAAATGTCTTTCTCCTCTAGTGATGTCAGTGGATTCTCTGAATCTTTTTGTTGGACTCTATTTAATAAGAAGTCAACATATATATTGACACCAAAGACTTATACTACTGAGGATGTTAGAGCTCGAGCAATCTGAAAGACAGCGGAAGGAACGAAAGCAGTATTTGATTTTAATAAAGCTAGTGAGTGTACTTAGAACCCTCCTTTCACAGACTGACATTCTTCATCTTAGTTGTAAGAAGAGACACAAAGCTGGAGTGGATGAGCCAAAGCAATCATCCTCTCACATGTCAATCACCCTTTCCAAGGTTTATGTTGGCCATGAGTCAGTACTTTGTTAGTCTGGGTAGCACCCAGACTCTTAGAACAGTAATTTTGTTGATGCTCTGCTTGACATTCTAATTAATGGATTATTGCAAGGTTTAACAAAAGACAGAGAAACCTCAATGATTTCTTTGGCAAGCCACTTTGAGAGAGATATCAGAGGCTTATAATTTAACCACAGCATTATTCAGACCTTAACAATAACACATTGTAGGTATGCAGTGTCGTTGTAGCCGTGTTGCTCTCAGGATGTTAGAAAGGCAAAGTGAGGTACAGTAAACCCTCGATTTAACGGACCTCGATTTAACGGACTTCGGATGCGACGGACAAAATTTCTGAACAAGTCTGATGCATCCGAAATCCATTTCTCGGGAGCTGGCTGCTGGCTCCCGGCTGCCACCCAGGTCACAGCAGCGGGCGGGCCGGCTCCCGGCTTCCACCCGAGTCCAGGCAGTGGGCGGGCTGCCAGCTCCCGGCTCCTGCCTGCGGGCGGGCTGCCAGCTCCTGGCTCCCGCCCGGCTCCCACCTGCGGGCGGGCTGCCATCTCCCGGCTCCCACCCGGCTCCCACCTGCGGGCGGGCTGGCTGCCGGGACCCGGGCGGGCGGGCTGGCTGACGGCTCCCGGCTGCCGCCCGGGTCCCAGCAACGGGCGGGCTGCAGAACTGCCGCCCCAACCCTGTGGCGGGCGGGCTGCTGCTCCGACAGCTCGTTGTTGTTTTTTTATTATTAAATAACGGACTTTTTGATTTAACGGACACCCCCTCGCCCGAATTAGTCCGTTAAATGGAGGTTTTACTGTAATATCTTTTATTGGACAAACTTCTACTGATGAGAGAGACAAGCTTTTGAGTCCCCACTGAATATACATTGTAGTTGTTTGATGACACCCTGTATGGGTTCCAGTGTGGGGTAGTAGGTGACATCTAGAAGTGTGTGGTCAGAGTGGGTTTTATTTCTGTTTGATGCAGATTCTCTTGCGGTATTTGAGTTGCCTGTTTCATGTTGTGATCTATTTCTCTGGTGGAGTGTCCTTGTTTGGTGAATGTGGATTTGAGTGTCTTAAGGTGTATATCTCAGACTTTCTCCTCAGAACATACTCTGTGGTATCTGAGTGTGTATCTTGGGAAGCATGTAGAAGTTCCTGGAGTGCGTTCCTGGGAGATGAGTTTGTAGAGTCTCTCTTGGAGTTGTTTGGGAAAGGATTTGATGATGTTCTTAAATCCTGGGTAAATTGTGGTGAAGGGTCTTCTTTGAGTTCTTTATACTAAGTAGTGTGGTCAGAGTGTTTTCGGTTGGCCTCGTAAATGTAGTCATTACAGTTGAGGATTACGATGGCACTCACTTTGGCTGCTGGTTGGATCATAATCTGATAGCTGGATTTCAGGGACTGTATAGATGTCCTCTCAGTAGTGGAGGAGAGATTGTGGTGGATGTGTTGTTTGTTAAGAATGTCAGTCAGTTTTCTTCTTGAAGCAATCAATGTAATGATCAAGGGCAGGGTTTCATCAATGTAATGATCAAGGGCAGGGTTTCATCAATGTAATGATCAAGGGCAGGGTTTCATCCACTATTTGTCGTCCAATCAGATGATTCTATAAGTATCGACTCTGTTGGTGCTCTAACCCTAAAGCATCCATGAAAAAAAAAGTGGATGCTCAGCACCCACTGGCAGATCCATGGATCAGCACCTCCCCTGCCTGTTATGATCAGCTGTTCAGAAGTAGGGACAGAAAGAGGCAGGGGAGGGGGCAAGAAGAGGCAGGGTGAGGACTTGGGGGATGGGGTTAAATAGGGGCAGGGCCTAAGGCAGAGCAGAGGTCGAGCACCTCCTGGGATCTGATACACTTTGCACTTGTCTTCACTGGATTTTATCTTGTTGATTTCAGACTAATTGACCAATTTGTCAAGGTTGTTTTGAATGATAATTGTGTCCTCTACAGTGCCTGCAACTCCTCTCAGCACAGTGTCATTTGCAAATGTTATAAGCATATGCTTCACCCCAGTATCTAAGTCATTAATGAAAATATTGAATAGTACCGGACACAGGACTGACCCCAGCAGGTTCCCACTAGATACGTCCTCCTAGTTTGACAGTGAACCATTGAAAGCTACTGTTTGAGTACAGTCTTTCAACCAGGTGTGCACCTATGTTATAGTAACTTCATCTAGACCACATTTACCTTGTTTACTTATGAGAATGTCACGTAGGACTGCATCAAAAGTTAGTCTGACGTGTCTATAATTCCTGGTGGTCCTC
Source organism: Sternotherus odoratus (assembly GCA_032164245.1). Lineage (NCBI taxonomy): Eukaryota > Metazoa > Chordata > Testudines > Kinosternidae > Sternotherus > Sternotherus odoratus. The sequence continues at coordinate 37,607,175 of JAVMKO010000002.1, forward strand.
TTTGTTCCCCTTTTTATGAAACAGCAAAATGATAATTTGAGTTAATATCTAATATTCTATTTCCAGATACTGCATTTGCCAAACCAATGAGCATAACAATCTTGATTTCTATGTTACATAAGACACACCCTTTTAAATGTTCTTTATTCATGTCTGTTCCAAAAAGACAACTGCTAATTATTTCTAAATGTTTTAGTATAGTTCCTATCTTCAAAATACTTAAAAACCTAAGCAATAGATTGTTTTCATTTCCAATATATTGTCAATTGCTGCTGGGATCCAGTACATTCCAAAATCAGCACTAATTGTAGTCACTCATATTACTTCGTCTTGGTGGGTCTCCTCAAACAATTCTGTTATGCAAGATCAACACTTCCATTTACAAAAGACCATCTTTTATTTTGAATTATACTATCTAGAACAATATTCTTAACCATTTCTTTATAAAGACTGAACAGAGGTGATTATACAGCTAGCCAAAGGTGAATTATTGTTCTAATACATTCAGCAAACAAGAATCCAGAGATGGGATCAGCATGGAAATTCTATGGTCCAATACACACGCCTTCTTGATTCCTTTAGGAGCTAACAGAACTACTGACAAGCCTGGCACTGGAAAAACTTCAGTTATTCTCCTAGGAGACTTCAACACCTATGCTGACAACACCCACATCCCAATGGCTCAGAACCTCATGTCCACAATGGTAAACTTGAGGTTCTCCAAGGTACATTCCAGGCATATTCACACAGCTGAATACACTTTTGATTTTATCTTAACATTAGTGATAGATAACCTAGGTGTAATAACCATGCTCATAGCCTTGTCTGACCTCCACTTCATCTAAACAGACCTCAAAGCTTTCTAACCTTCCCACAAGGGAAAAAGAATCAAGTAGGCTATTCTGTCTCTGAAAGATTGAAACAAGTTAGCTTCCAGAATATCCTGGTAGAAAACATCATCTAGTCATTAGAATAATGTGCTGATGGAATAGTTATAGTCTCCTACCAATTGACATCAATTTACTTGTCCAGAAATACAACCTCTCTCTACATCCTCCTTACAGATCACTTGGGATCTCTGGCAACCAGTGTCAAGTGTGTAAAGGACTGGCTAGAATGTAGGTCATACAACACAGACCCAGAACTTTACCACTTGCGGTACACAGAATTCATAAAAGACTACGCCATACCTGTGGATGAGACCCAGAGATCCTCCTCCTCCTCCGTTACAGTCTGATAATTATCACCCAACTGAACTGTCCCTAAAAATTCTCAGTCCAGACTTTTGATGCAACTCCTGTGAAGAGCTCCTGCTATCCTATGCCACCTGAGATCCTATTTTCCCAGAAGAATCTAAGATGGCCTCCCATAAACAGAACAGAAGGATGCATCCATTAACATTCCTTAACAGGATTACATACAGTGACCACAAACAGGCTTTAAAATGTTTCAAGAGATGACCAAACCAATAGCTATAACACAAAGCCTTGTAAGGAAATGCAGTCCCACTGCCGAGTAAAGGTATTCAATGGCTCCCTCAGAAAAGGAAATCTACTGGCCCTCCTGAAACATGTGCTAATCAGACCAACACTCAACAAATCATCACCACCAGCATCCAGATACTGATGTCAGCCATATTTGCTTTGAATATTTGATAGGGGTTCTTTGCTGTGAATATTAGTGTCCTGTTCTGATTTCTATTAGACTCTGCATTGCTTTTTGTTCACCAATCTGCTCCATTTAGGGCATTGGTTCTCAAAGTGGGGGTCGGGACCCCTCGAGGGGTCGCAGCCTGATTATGTGGGGGTCGCGAGCCCCTGCTGCTGGCAGCTGGCCCCGATCCCTGCTGCCGGCACCCCGAACCCTAGACCCGGCCCCTGCCGCAGTGGGCTGCTGGCGGAGCCCCGGACCTGGCCCCTGCCGCGGTGGGCTGCCAGAGGTGCCCCAAGACCTAGCCCCAGCCCCTGCCGCGGCAGGCTACTGGCGGTGCTCCGGGCCTTGGCCCCTGCTGCGGCGGGCCAGACCTCAGACCCAGCTAATGGAGCAGCGGGCTGCCGGCGGCGCCCAGAGCCCCAGACCCAGCCCCTGCTGCAGCAGGCTGCCGGCAGTGACCCAAGCCCCAGGCCCTGCCATGGCAGGCTGCCGGAGGCACCCCGGGCCCTGTCCCCCATCCCGGGGGGTTGCTGGCACCCTCCCCTGAGCCCGGCCCCTGCCCCGAGGGGCTGGCACACCTACACTCACCCCCCCCCCAGCTCAGCCCCTGCCCCAGGGGGCTGCTGGCACCCCACCCCCTCCGAGCCCAGCCTCTGCTCTGAGGGCTGCTGGCACCACACCCCCCAGCCCAGCCCCGACCCCTAAGGGGGGGGGGGCGCACTTAAAGGCCTGGTGTCCGAAAGGGGTCACTAATAGAAAAAGTTTGAGAACCACTGATTTAGGGTGACCAGACAGCAAGTGTGAAAAATTAGGACAGGGATTATATAGGTAATAGGCACCTATATAAGAAAAATCCCCAAATATCTGTTCCTATAAAATAGGGACATCTGATCATCCTAGCTCCATTTCACATTCCTTGCTATGGAGTCTTTTGTTTTAACCAAACAAAATCTGCTTTACTATAAAAATGGGAAAGCATCTACCATATCTAATGCTATTTTCATCTGGAGTAAGATCTATGCAACATCATTAGAAACACACAATATCTATTTTCACATCTTTTGTACTTTTATTTCTATATGTCCTGTATAGTTTTCATTCCACAAACCAGGGTAGAATACACTTCCATACCAGCAAAACTGTGCTGACTAGCTAACCTAGGGAGTTGTATACATACAAAATTGGACATTCTAAATCCATTCCGATTAACCAGGTCTGACTGCATAAACTTTTTTGTCTTAAATTATGCTTTATCCTTAATAATTTGCCAAAATTCCATTCCTGTTTTTTATAAATGCAATTAAAATTTCAAATGCTGCTATTTTGTGATTGAGAAAATAAGCTGGCAGTATATAAAACACTGGCTTGCACTGGCATATCTGTTCTCAGCCTAAAGCAGTATTAAGGTTTTGTTTAGCTAGCATGTGTTTAAGCCTCTGTCTGGAAAACATCCTTAGGTTACATTTCACTTACCCAATCTATTTTATCCACATTCCAATATTTTTTTAAATCACGGAACTGCATTAGCATTCCCTTTAGACCCACAACAATGATACTTGCTAGAACACACTGAAAAAGAAGAACAGGGAAAAGGCTAATAGGGAATTGCTAGGTAGCAAAATTGGCATTATTCCCAAATTAGTACTTGATATTATAACTTAATCCTAGAAATACCAAGAAAAATGTTTCCAAAATGTAATGAGTACAGATATCAAGGGCAGAGGCACCAGACCCATTCTCCTCACCCTACCAGACTATATAGGAGAGACCCTAGACTGAAAAAGACAAGAACTTCAGTTTTCTGAAGCAAAGGAGCTAGTAACTTCCGGGCACTGATATGATTCCTGCCCTATTAAGTAGCAATCCTACTCCTCACAACCTTCTGCAGAAGAGTCCTGGAGCGAAGAATCCAGAGACTTAGCAGGCAGAGTAGAGGTACCAGGCCAACCCTCAGAGCAGGAAGGAGGAGGGCTGAATCAAAACAGGAATAGGAAGGGATAGACAAAGTATGGAAGTAGTAAAGGGGGAATAATAAAGATTCAAAATAAGAGTAATATGATAGGGTTAAATAAAAAAGGAAAATAGAAAAGGCTAAAAAAAACACCACAAACAGGAAAACAGGCAAGGATTAAAATACAAGCTACACACAAAGGAAAAGTTGAAAACAAAGCCACATGGTGCATCCCTTATCCAGTGGCTCAGACTGCAAATTATGTAATTAGACTCTAATATGTTTCCGGCCCGGACCCCATACGTGGAAAGCACCTTGCACACCTATTGCACTAGATCAACAATAAAACATAGTAAAAGTAAAACATGGGTGACCCTAAATACCCCATATGAACACCCTTAAACTTTGGAGGGTCTGGATCTGAATTTTAGTGACTAGCCTTTTTCTAGTAATGACGTGGTATTAACTTACTATGTTTATGCCTAGATAGTTTACATGGTAACACTATTTGGTCTATCCACATCTCAGTGCAGAAGATTTATCCATAATTCCTTGTGCAGCAAAACAAGAATCATTCATAACTTTCCGTAATAAAGGCTAGATCACTGGCTACTAGATTTAGTGTGGGCCAAATTTCATTGTAAAGTAAAATCACGGACATTCTCTGCTGCAGTAAACTTGTGCAACTTCTTTGACTTCAGTGGAGCTACACCAGTTTATGTGAGCTAGAGTCTGGCCCAATTTATTTAGACCAATTACAGATCAAAATTAAATTTAAAGAAAATATTTCCTGACACAAAGAAATTGGGGAGCAATCTAGGTATTTTAAGACTTTCAGAGGTGTATTCTCTGCTTTCCATTATGCCATAACACTGGTGTTTATGGGAGCTATGTATTCATTTCAAAAGGAGAATCATCTCCTATGAAAGATGTATATTTTGATTGGAAATGTGCAATGAAACTTCAAAAAAATAAAAACAAGTACTGTACCATGGGAAGCCAGTATAGCATTGGTCCTATTGCATAGATCACCACAAGTATCAAAATACAAGATATAAGGCAAGCCACCTAAAAACAAACAAACAAATAGGGAAAGCACAATAATGTTGTTCAATATTTATAGCCAGTTGAAAGTCAGTTGAATATGTTGGGTTTGTCAGAAATAATTAGAACAACAGAACATTATAAACACAAAAGATAAAGGAGACAGGTTAGAGATTTTAGCTATCAAGTCTGTGGAATCACGTGTGGATCATTTACATTTTTCACCTCCGGTGGATTTCCTCTAGCCACTACATGCATGAATATCTGCATCAGATATCAACAATGGGCTTGACCCTGATGTCAGATACATAGGCACAAACCACTGTATGCCCTTTAAAATCAGCTACTGAAATGGTGCACGTGTGTGCAATAATTTCACAAGATCTGCAGCAATGTTTGCCCATTCTGTACTTGTATTTAGTACTTCACATTGTGTCACTTCACAGCAGTTTAAATAATTGAATAATTAAAAAATTGAATAATGCAACTGATATTTGAATAACTCTAGATCTGTGAGTTGTTTTTGACTAGAAGGAGCTCTTTTCTCCCTTTATTAGGAGAAAACATTGCCCTTGCATGATCAGATATCAACAAAGATTCTTGTATTAGCATTGAAGCATTTTACCTTTGGTTGATGCATCAGTAAATCAGAATCCCCAATATCAGAAAGTTAATGGTTTATGCAGGAAACATGAATCTAGGTAATGCTGTTTAAAGATGTTTATTGTTTAAATTATTCGGTATAATTTACCTAGATCAGAGAGTACTGTGTGGGTTATCAATAAATATCTGAACAGTGTTTTGGAAATGTAAAGAACTAAAGAACTTCTAGATATTATGACAACTTGTACAAAACAAACATGATATGATATGGAGGATTCAGCATAATCTACAAGCTTATATCATGAGTAAAAAACTATCCTCATTTAGGTCAGGAACTTCCATTAAGGACAAGCATAGCTTTGCCTCAAAATGGTGTTCATATGGTTGAATTAACATGATGAGCACATTTTTTTAAAAAAAGAACGAGGAGAACCTTAGAGACTAGCACATTTATTTGTTAACAAATTTGTTAGTCTCTAAGGTGCCATAAGTACTCCTTGTACTTTTTGCAGATACAGACTAACAGGGCTACCACTCTGAAACCTGTCACAATTAGAAAAAGTATACTTTTGGAACTGTAGTTCTGATCAATCTCAGATTTAGTTCCTGTTATCTGAATTGCTTTATCAAAAATTCAAACAGCTAATATCTGCCCTGGAGAAGCTGAAATGTCATCACCACAGGCTTGATATGTACTGTACAATATAAGCACATTGTGACACAATACAAGCACACAGTGACACAGACCTTCAGTGGGCAGATTACGACTTTTTAGGAGGGGCTTTCAATGTTGATTTTCAAAATAAAGAGAAAATAAAATGACTGGAAAATTTTGATTTAATTAATTTTAGGCACAATCTGATTTAATTATTTAAATCCAATCAAACTAAAACTAAAGACCAGCTCAACATATAAAGTGAAATCCCTTACACACCACTAGAGGGCCCTTTAGTCATGATGGTGATAAATGCAAATAAAAATGCAAGAGCATAGGTGTACTTTCTGCAGTGTATCCAGGCAGGGGAGCAACACAAGGCCTGGGGTTCTGTTTCCCAGACTTGAAAGATCATAATGATTTAAAAACTAAGTAGATTAATTAATAAATCAAACCATTTGCTTTTTTAGCCTGCCTGTACCACATAACTGTAATGCCATGCAAATTATTAAAGATAAAGAGCAGATTCAGGCCTCTCCCCACCCGAGTTATTAAACTACAATTGTGTATTGATGAGACAGGCTTGGTTGCTGGGAGGAATGAGGGGCATCCTCTTCTCACCAACTGATTTGATAAGAAGCTGGAAGGAATGGTATTGATAATGGCTTCAGAAGTTGGTTCCTGAGACCTCAACATCACAGATAAATGAGAACAAGAAAATATAGTGGATACAATCAATATAATAGATGATAAGCAGCACAATAATCTCAGCTTTCTGAGCAATTTAAATCTAATGAGTTACCTGTGTTTTTGCTCCAGTGCTATATAAAAGTGCAGTACGTCCCATTGCTGCAGCGCTTGGTATGCAAAAGAAAAATGAAGGAATCACATTGCTGAGGCCATGAGCCAAAAGCTCCTGCAAAGTTTTTAAAAAGAATACATTGTTTTATTCTATTCTGTCATTTCAATATTTCTTGCCAACATGGGAATTCTTTATGTAAATATTAGCAATTATTAAGAACAAACTTTTAGGGAAAAACAGTAACATACAGCGTAATAGATCTTCCAGTACTATATGCTTTCTTGTGACTCTGTTCTAACCTGAATGATCCAGATGCTTAGATAGATTCAAAGGTAGATCAGGGAGTTATATTGTGTTTGGAGAACAAATGGCATTCCTAGTTATTAGAGATAGACTCCAACCAGAGATAGGCTCCAACCACAACTTTTACATCCAGATCCATTTTGAACAGCCCAAAGCTTGGGGGTGTTTAGCTCTGAAGTACATTCAGGCCAATCTCAACTTTCAATAAAAAATGCTGAAAAAGAATGGTTTATTACCTTCATTGAGAGCAAGTTTTAATGGTGGTAGAAATGGTAACTTGCAGTTATATGGTATGTTTCATGACTAATGTGCTTTATACCTCACCCAGGACTGAAATGCAGCTACCTCTAAGCAAAGACTTAAACATGGAAAGCCTAGTCGGGGTGAGGAAGCCATCCAAGATCTTACAAGCTGCATACTGAGATGAACAGTGTGTCCTCACACAGTGTCTGATTATCGTTCTTCAGCATCAGTGCACTGAGTCAGGGGGAGAGCCTATGGAGACCCTTTTTCCTCTTCCCCACACGCTGAGACCACTAATGGTGCTGGCAGTACTCACTGCCCCATAAGTGGCATATACAGCCATCTGCAGACCAGCAAGTTTCTGGATGGCTCATCTGTGCATACTCAGGCCATTCATCTTCTTTCCCCCTTCCCCACAAAATGTGGCTTTGTGACATAAATAAAAACTAATGGAAGATTGTGTGCAGAATATTTTTTAAACGTGAGCAAAGACGTTTGCATATCCACGTCTCAATGATGTACTGAACTGATGTAAGAGTTTGGAAAAGACAAGCAAAACTGGGGTGTCCTGCAAAGACATTAAAATGAGTCTCCAGCTACAAGGCCAAACATTCACTATTCAGCTCTGGCTCATCCACCTCAAACTGGTCCGCAATGGGGCGGGAAGGAAGGGGAGGCTTTCAATCCCACAGGCAGACAGAACTGGGAGGGGAACAGTTTTCCCATCCTGTGCGTATTTTAGAGAGTTCAAACCAATTTACAGTCCTGACTTCCAATGAAAAGCCAAAATCTCAAAATAGTTAGCAAGATGAACAATTTGTCCCCACTTTGGGTCAATCAAAACATTTTCTTTTGATAAGTTCAAAATATTTTGTTTTGATTCTGACCTTTTTTCTTTTGTTGAACTTTTTCTCAGTCTATTTAGGTTACATTTCAAAACAAAAAGTCAGTTTGAACTGGAAAATGGAACATTTTGGTTCTGAAAAGGTCAAAATGGAATATTTAGACAATTTTGAAATGTTTTTTCAACATCTTTTGGAGTTGGGAGATTCAGCTAAACTGACCTTGTTTTGAACAATTTTGGTTTTGAGTAATGGACTTTTTTGATGAAAATGATTATCTGAAAAATTTCCCCTCAGCTCTATCTATGGGACCATATCCAATAGAGAACTTGTCTCTAAGTACAGTAAACCCTCGATTTAACGGACCCCGATTTAACGGACTTCGGATGCAACGGACAAAATTTCCGATGCATCCGAAATCCGTTATTGGGGGCTGCCGGCTCCCGCCCCAGGGAGCCGGCTGGGTTGACAGCTCCCGCCCGGCTCCCCGCAGCAGGGACCCCTGCGGGAGCTGTCAACCCACCCCCCCCCCCCGCCCGGCTCCCCGCAACCGGGAGCCGGGCGGGGGGGCTGACAGCTCCCGCCCGGCTCCCCTCTGCGGGGAGCCGGGCGGGAGCTGTCAACCCCCCCGCCCGGCTCCCCGCAACGGGGAGCCGGGCGGGGGGAGGCGTTTGAGAGCTCCCGCCCGGCTCCCCGCAGCGGGAAGCCGGGCGGGGGGTTTGACAGCTCCCGCCGGGCTTCCCGCTGGGGGGAGCCGGGCGGGAGCTGTCAACGGGGAGCCGGGCGGGGGGGGGTTTTTGAGAGCTCCCGCCCGGCTCCCTGCTGGGGGGAGCAGAGCGGGAGCTGTCAACCCCCCCGCCCGGCTCCCCGCAACGGGGAGCCGGGCGGGGGGGGCGTTTGAGAGCCTCCGCTCGGCTCCCCGCAGCGGGAAGCCGGGCGGGGGGTTTGACAGCTCCCGCCGGGCTTCCCGCTGGGGGGAGCCAAGCGGGAGCTGTCAACCCCCCCGCCCGGCTCCTCGCAGCGGGGAGACGGACGGACGGGGGGGTTTTGAGCCGGGCAGGAGCTGTCAACCCGGCTGCCCGGCTCCCCGCAGAGGGGAGCCGGGCGGGCGGGCTGACAGCTCCCGCCCGACTCCCCGCAGAGGGGAGCCGGGCGGCCGGGTTGACAGCTCCTGCCCGGCTCCCCGCAGCGGAGGGCCGGGTGGAAGCTGTGAACCCCCCCCCCCCTCCCCGCAGCAGGGAGCCGGGCGGGGGGGGGGTTGACAGTTCCCGCCTGGCTCCCCGCAGCGGGGAGCCGGGCGGGGGGGGGTTGACAGTGCCCGCCGGGTTCCCCACTGCCGGGAGCCGGGCGGGGGAGTTGACAGCTCCCGCTGGGCTCCCTGCTGCGGGGAGCCCGGCGGGAGCTGTCAAACCCCCCCCTCCCGCCCGGCTCCCCGCTGCGGGGAGGGGGGGGTTGACAGTTCCCGCCTCGCTCCCCGCTGCGGGGAGCCGGGCGGGGGGGTTGACAGTTCCCGCCTGGCTCCCCGCAGCGGGAGCTGGGCGGGCGGGCTGACAGTTCCCGCCTGGCTCCCCGCAGCGGGGAGCCAGGCGGGAGCTCTCAGCCCACCCGCCTGGCTCCCCATTGCGGGGAGCCAGGCAGGTGTGTGTGTGGGGGGTTTGACAGCTCCTAAAACCTCTATATAAGGGACTAATTCGGGTGAGGGGGTGTCCATTAAAGCCAAAAGTCCTGTTATTTAATGATTTTTAAAAATTATTAAATAACGGACTTTTGGCTTTAACGGACACCCCCTCGCCCCAATTAGTCCGTTAAATCGAGGTTTCACTGTACATGTATTTCCCACCAACTGCTTAAGTTAGTATCTTTCCCAAGTACTCAGCCAACCTGCCGTAGTTCCTACGCCACATCCAGCAGCATATTGTCATAAGCAGTAAACAGCCCACTGATACTTCAGCCTGTCCCTCGGGACTGGCAGCCTCTGCAGCTGAGGGTCTGGCAGTGTTGTCTGAAGCAGCACTGCTCCTACGTCTTATAAAGAATCTTTTCTTGAAATGAAACTCATGCTTTTCACAAACCCCATTTTGTAAGAAGATCAGGTGAGTCTATGGGACTGTAAGTTCCTAGCTTGCTCCAGTTACTGGTCTATTTTCTTCAGTCTGTGGCCCATGTATAAATAAAATTCTTCTCTCACTGAAGGTATGTCTTCACTACCCGCTGGATCGGCAGGTAGCGATCTATCTATCGGGGATCAATTTATCGCGTTTCATTTAGACTCAATAAATCGATCCCTGTCAACTCCAGAAAACCAACTCGCCAAGAGGCGCAAGCGGAGTCGACGGGGGGAGACCGCTGCCGCTGTGAGGATGCCAGGTAAGTCGACCTAAGATGCACAGACTTGTTGCATATCTTAAGTCGCGATCCCACTCCCCCCCTCTCCCCCCCCCCCCCCCGCCGCCTCCTGCTAGTGTAGACCAGGCCTGAATTGCCTTGGAAGAATCTGCCTCATGTTACGACATTGAAGAACACAATGAAACCCAAACTGGCCCCCACTGGTGCCTAATGCAGCATTCCATGGCTGCTACTGGGGCTTGTGTCCCCTTAGAATCAGTAGCAGCCTCCACAGACTAGGAAGCTTTGCAGAGCTCATTTGGACTGCACTGGGTGTTTACTACTATCACCTGAAGTCCTCATGATAACATATGAAATGCCTCAGTCACCTGCTAAGCTCCTGACTTCTGCATGTTCCCAAAGCATTGCGGTCATTTTATAATCTGCTGGTACCGAAAAGAAAATGCTTTACCTGGTTATCATCCACCGAGTATTTGAACTGTTTAGCAGAGCCTTGAGCCAAAGCTAGTGACGCTACATAACCAACTAACGCTACTCCAAAAGCTTCAGTAACTACTTCAGAGAGGATGTTCATGGATGGGGCTTTCGGTGCTGGTATCCTGTAAAGGTAAATACAATCCTTTTTATTGGACTTGACACGTGTGTGATAAATCCTGAACCAAAGTTATATTTAATTGGAATGCATACAAGCTCACAGAGACACAGGGCTTGTAGACACTGGGGCTTTTTGCCCTAAATGTCAGCTCATTGCTACTACTTTTTCAGTTGCATCAAACAGTGGTAACAATAGCAGGAACACAAGTGTCAAAAGGATCCTGGCAGCCACTAGCATTTTGAGAACCATGTTGGTTAGACCTCCTTTAAAGCACACAGTGCTTAAAATGTCAATGGTAGCTTGTCATCTTGACAACATTAGCGCTCCTACTGTTGCCAGTGGGTAGTAGCCAACTGGTGGTAGCCACAGTGCCCCCTATCTGAAAGATATATCAGTGTTAAGCCAGAAATTTATGCCCCAAAATATGTATTTTGCTGACTTAATATGTGGGGGACAGGAGAATGGGATGACTAATAATAATAATAATGAAGTAATACGTTACAACAAGTTAGGAGAGGAAGAATACCATATCCATTTGAAACTGCAGCCTGAAGAAACTTTCTCAAATGGAATCTGCCATATGTAAAACAATGAACTAGTGAACTGCTAATGAGTCCACATAAATCAGCTCAGCCCCTCAAATCTTGTTTCCTGATTTTGTAACATAGAGCAATTTAATTTAAGCCTCTCAACGCATTTACTGGTTTTTGGAGGTTAGGGGCTGCATTTGCATTCTTTAACACTTTCTGCAGGAATTCTTTACGTGTTATGTAGCACACAATAAGCTTCTTTTAATTAAAGCTGCACAAATAAATCTTAACTCTTCATAATACATATTAAAGAGATATATTTAGCCGTGTCCAAACCCTGAGTTTAGATACATGATGCCTAATTTGCCCCAAACAGCACATATAATTGGCTCTCTCAACAGATCCTCCTATTGCTGCAAGTTCCCAATACACACACAGTTTCCTGAGCTTCCCAGAATACACCGGGCCTATGTCAGATGGGGAAACCAACTGCTAAGCCCCATTTTTAAATCTTATAAACTGATAATGATCATGCGAAGCAGGCCGTATTCTGGGATCATGGACTCCAATGAAGTAGGTTCTCTCTATCTCTAATGTGTTCATCACCATAGTAACTATGGTGTTTCTATATTTGTTAAAATACTATTCAAAATATATTATTTCATAACATATTCCCACAAAAAAATATGTCTTAGGAAATGTCCTATTAGACACCAATTGATTACTTGGGAGAGTCAGGGGAGAATGACTCAATATCTCAGTTTAGAAATAAAAAGAAAAAAATAAATAAACTGAAAATATGTAGAAACACTGCTGCAGAAGAAGGGTGCTATCTACCCACTCTCTTCCCTAGCAAGCTCCTCCATAGCACCTGGTCTGTGGCAGCACAGACTGAATTATTTTGGTAGGTGTACTGGAGAAGGAGGTGTATATGTTGTGTTGTAGTAGAAGAGAGTGTTTTACCACCCAACCTTTCTTATGTCTACTGGACATCTTAGGGAATCATTTGTCCTATAAAATAATGAAACAGTCCCCATAGGCACCCGAACTTCTGCATTGCTCAGGATGGTATCAACAAACTTATCCAGTGAGGGGTAAACATACATACTTTTTAAAAAAAAAAAGCAAATAAAAAACATATTACCCTTCTGGAATATGTCCCACAACTGCTAGGCCATAGGTGTACTCCATATCAGCACAGTAGCAGCCAATGGATGTAGCAATGATCTATTTAATTCAGTACAGAAATGATGTTAATGTTCAATTTATTAGGTAGTCATATTGCTGCAATATCTGAGTGCTTCAGTCTTTAATGTATTTATCTTCATAATACTCTTGTGAGGTAGGAACATGCTATTATCCTCATTGTACAGAAAGAGAACTGAGACACAGAGCGAGAACTGAGACACAGAGTGGTCTAGTGACTTGCCCAAGATCACACAGGAAGTCTGTGGCAGAGCAGAGAACTGAAACCAGGTCTCTGAAGTCCCAAGCTAACACCCAGCCACTGGACCATTCTTCCTTCCTAAAGTTGCCTACTTAAGTCCTAAAAGATGCCTCTCAACATTCCTTCCTAAAAATGCCACTCTAGTGTCTTGAAATTTGGATACTAGTTAATAAAAATACCTTTATTTAAGCATCAAGTACAATATTCTGTTTAGAAAGGGTGAAGAGCATATTCATGGAAACCTATGCAAAAAAATATATCTTGTAAGTTTCACTACAGGGTGTCATAGTGTATAGAGCCAAAACAAGTTGCTGAAACCCACTGAGGGCACAGCTAAGAAAATCAGTGCATAGAACCAGAATCTGTAGGGATTATGTCGAGAAAATCTCATACTTCACTAAAATCCAATAAATATTTTAAAATGTTACAGAACTGGGGCAAAAGAGTACATCTGCAATGAGCTGAGCAATTACTGTAGATTGCAGCATTTTTGTATGGGAACATGAACATTTATGGTATTGGAGATTGAAGGAAATTGTGCTTATTTAAGTACACATCTGCCAAAGATGAACTGCTGCCCGCACACGCACACCAGTTATAGATGTTCAATTTGTGTCCACCGACCCACTAACAAAATGCAGCACAAAACTGTATCCTTCCAAGTGCATGTTAGTATGCAGCCTATCAATGCTGAAGTCTTTTTTTAAACAAATTCTAGTGTTTTGAAGTAGCAACATGCTCATAGACTTTCAGGTCAGGTCAGATCATCATGATCATCTAGTCTGACCTCCTGCATTGTGCTGTTTAGGTTGCTTTCCTCTTGGCTCCACCTAATGTTTGTGTTTCAGAGAGCTGGAAAACACATGGACAAACTATTATTTGTATTATGCTCTATAAGTGTTCTTATCCAAATACGTACTGTCCCCCTTCAAATCTGCACAGTAAGGGGACAATCCATGCATGGGCCTACTTGTGGCTACTAGTAGGGTAGCAGCACCATAATTCCCATCCTCTCCGGACTAGCACATGCTGTTCTGTGGGCAGGGGATCTACACGAGTTGGTGGGTCTCTGTACTGTGATGCTTGGAGAAACTCAGCAAAGGGATCTTCACAGAGTTTTCACTCCCCTCCATACATTTTTCTGTGGGTTTTTCAGCCCATTCATGTCCTTTTCAGGTTTGTTTTTTTAATCAGTTTGAAAAGTGGCTGAAGAATTCCACTGTAACCTGGCATGTTGCTGAGTATCTTAGTTTGAACAGAATCAGAGAGGTAGCCGTGTTAGTCTGGAATAGCAGATGTAACAAGGTCCTGTGGCACCTTAAAGACTAACTATAAAGTTTTGAAGCATAAGCTTTCGTGGGCTAAACAATAGCATCTCCCTTAGGCTGTGGTGGTTTAGGTTTAGTGGTTTACTCCCTGTGCATTCCCACAACTTCCCCCCCTGACTTCCCCTCTGTCTGACTCCCTTCCTCACAGTACTTTTACAAGTATCTGACTAGGTCTCTCATGGTTTCTGGGATATGCTATACAAACCCGTTTCTGACTGGATAATAGTTCAGCATTTCCTACTCAGACATGAAATTGCTTCTAGCTTAGGCCTTGTCTCTATTTTGTACTTCCTGCCATTTGGGGGGCATATGTAGTCCCTCAACAAATAAATAAAACAAAGAAGACTTTGTAGCACCTTAGAGACTAACCAGACTAACCATCTCTAAGGTGCTACAAAGTCTTCCTCGTTTTATTTATGGATACAGACTAACACAGCTGCTAATCTTAAACCTCAACAAATAGTTAGGTCTTGCAGTGTACATGGGGCCAGGTTATGTTGTAACAATATTTCTAAACCATGCTAGAGTTTCAGGTGTTCTAACACCAAAAGTCTCTAGTCTTACAAGTGCTGTGTTTCTAGATCAAACTTCTAAATTAAGTTTGCACTTCTAAGAGGGTTTATATATGTGACTAAGAGACATAAATATTAAAGTCTATCCAATCTGCATTCTTAAGGCCACAGCTAAGAGATACAGTCATGGCCGATTGGTATAATAGGCCAGAGAAGACCAACCCTTCCCAGGTGCAGTGCCACTCACCTACCACCAGATGCCTGGGTAGCAGTGGCCCCTCCTCTTTCCCTCACTGCACCCTTTCCCCTAGGCCCCCACCAGCTGCCTGCCTGGTAAGTCTTCCTCCTCTCCTCCACTCCATGCCCCTCTCTCCGGAGGTCCCAGCCACTTGCAGTGTCCCTCCTTATTTCCTTACCCTGCGGGACCAGGAAGTAAGGAGGGATGTAGCAAGCCAGCAGCAGACAGGGGAGTGAGGAGGCCAGCGGTGGGTGGATGGGCACAGGAGTGAGGAGGCGAGCAGCAGGGGTCTTGCTGTCGGCTAGGAGGGGAGGAGGCGAGTGGTGGGCGAGCAGGTTGGTGAGGAGGCGAGTGGTGGACTTGCAGGGTCTCACAGCAGGCGGGGAGGTCTGGCTGGGAGTGAGGAGACAAGTGACAGGCAGGTGCAGGGGTGAAGAGGCGAGCAGCAGGCGTGCGGGGGTTTTACAGTGGGCGGGGGGCTCTGGTGGGGGAGAGAGGAGGCAAGCAGGGGTCTTATGGTGGGTGGGGAGGATCTGTGGGGGAGTGAGGAGGTGAGCAGAAGGCAGATGGGGGTGTGAGAAAGTGAGCGGAGGGTGGAGAAGTGAGAGGGACCCCAGCAAGACAGTGGCAGGCAAGGGAGTCTTGCAGTGTTGGGGCCATGAGGAAGGATGCAGCCGGAGGGAGGGAGGGATGTCTCCCATGGGCAGGGCAGTAAGGAGGGTCTTGGCAGAAGGGGGGCAGCAGGGATGCATCAATGCAACTGCGCCAATGTGGCATGATAGTGAAGACAAGCCCTAAGACACAGGAGGTAATTGTCCTGCTCTGCTCAACCCTGGTGAGGACTCAGCTGTAGTACTGTGTCCAGTTTTGGGCACCACACTGAGAAAGAGGTAGACAAACTGGAAGGAGTCCATAGGAGAGCAACTATATATAACGTTTAGTAAACCTTACTCCAGAGGAAAGATTGAAGAAATTGTGGACGTCTAGTTTTGAGGAAAGAAGACTGGGGGGGGGGGGGATGTTATAAAGAGGACAGTGATCAATTGTTCTTCATGTCCACAGAAGGCAGGACAAAAATTAATTGGCTTAATCTGCAGCAAGGGAGATTTGCGTTAGTAGGATAAGTTTTCTAATATAAGGACAGTTAAGTACTGGAATAGGTTACCAAACAAGGTGATGGGATCCCCATTATTGGAGGTTTTAAAGCAGACATGGGCAAGCTACATGTGGCCCACTGGCCATTTTTATCCAGCCCGCGAGCTTGGGCCAGGGAGCAAGGCCAGTGGTTCCGCCCTCCGGGCCTAGCGAGGCAAGCAACTCGGGCCCACGCTCCCGGCTGGGGGCCAGGCCGAGCACATCTTGCCGTGTACCCCACGCTCCCGGCTGAGCGCATCTTGCCGCATGGCCCCGCGCTTCCGGCCGACCGCAGCAAGCCGCGGGGCCCCGCGTTCCCGTCCCAGGTGCCGGGCCAATCGCGGCAAACTGCGGGCCCCCGTGTTCCCAGTGGGGGTGCCGTGGCAAGACATGTGGCTGGGCGGAGCACTGCAAACCGCGGGCCCAACGCTGGGCTGAGCAGGTAAGCCAGTTGGGCAGGGCTTAGGTGGGGGGGGGCCGGGGTTGGTGGTTAGGGTGTTGGGGGGGGGTCTCGGGAGGGGGCAGTTAGGGAACAGATAGCAGGGGGTCTAGATAGGGGCTGGGGTACTGGGGGGGCAATTAGAGTGGAAGGGTCTCTGGAGGGGGCGATCGGGGCCAAGGAAGGCGGGGGGTTGGACGGGTTAGGGTTCTGAGGGGGGGTAGTCAGAGGACGGGAAGTGGGAGGGGGCGGGGCCTTCCTTACCCAGACCTCTGCACAATTTTAAAGCCCCTTGTGGCCCTTGGGCCAAAAAGTTTGCCCACCCCGGGTTAAAGTCACAGTTGATCTAAGGGTACACAGCCCTGCCTCAGTGCAGGGAACGGATGACTGTTCAAGGTTCTTCCCGGCCCTACATTTCTATGATTTTATATCCTTTGTATTTTTGAGGCTAAGCAATTTAAACTGGGTGGTTCCACAGTCATCAGACATACAGGGAAGTACATACTACCAAGTAACTGCAAACAAACAGTAAACAAAATAGGTCACATGTCTGACATAGTTTGAAGTCCAGTTTGTGGATAAACAGAAGCATAATTATTCTACAGGTTTCTAGATGCTATGTCATACCAGAGAGAGCCTGCAACAAATCCAGTCAATTCAGCAGCATATAGAATAGTTAGTAATTAATTCATGTGATTCCAAATCGGCCCCAGTTCTTTATGAAAAAATTCCCAAAATAGTTTATTATAATGACCTATGCAACATCAGTTGATTTTGCTTCAGCATTTTGCTTCCTTAGAAAATGTCTCCTATTGTATAAGAGTCCATAGAGAGCAAAAGTATAAGGTTGGTACACTCTGAAGAGCACATGGACTTCAGAATTCTTCTCTCAAAATCCCTTTGCTTTCTGTAAGAGATTCTGAGGAAAACAGAATCCCAGCTCTGGGTGCAGGGAAATGTCTGAATTACTGCTTGAAGTTTGAATGCTTACAGCACTGTAGCTAATTTCTATTTAATCTACACCACATGAAAAGAAAACTATCATTTTCTATAACTTCTAGTTTAGGTACTGATTTTGTCATAAATAAATGTAAAAACCAATATCTGACCACAGCTAACCAGCATTCATCTCTTACAGCTTCAGAGCAAAACCATACAAATTACGTATTTGTTTTTATACTTAAAATTTCTCATATTAACATTTTAGGCCTCATGTTCTTGTGTTTATGTAAGAAACGGTAAACATATGAAAAATGTTTTATAGATTGAAAACATATGTCATTTCAATTTTTAATTATTTATCCAAATTGTTTCCTGTTCATTCATTAACATACAGCCATGAAACTTAGCTCTACATTTAATAAGTGGAAGGTGTGGCCCTTGGTAGCAATCGACAACATAGTAAGCATTAGCAGTTTAGTTAAACAATTGCAAGCTTTGAAAAGCAAGAAGTTTGATACTTGATTTCATACTTACCAGGATCAAATCAATGGGAAGAACTACTTTAATTTTTCTTTTAAATTTTTCATTCAGTTCTTTAACAAGAACGAG
This sequence comes from Sternotherus odoratus, assembly GCA_032164245.1. Lineage (NCBI taxonomy): Eukaryota > Metazoa > Chordata > Testudines > Kinosternidae > Sternotherus > Sternotherus odoratus. The sequence goes on from JAVMKO010000002.1 coordinate 37,625,391, forward strand.
CACCACCAGGCTTACCAAGGACAGAAGCAAAGCTTCTAATTGAACTGATTTGATGTTTTCAAATATGTAGGCATAAATCTACAGTGATAAAAACAAACAAAACAAAACAGATGAAAACAGAATTGTATACGTGACAAAATGCCACATACTAGGATGCAACTTAATACTTTCAGATAGGGTGACCAGATGTTCCAATTTTACAGGGACAGTCCCAATTTTGGGGGCTTTTTCTTATATAGGGACCTATTACACCACATTCACTGTATCAGTTTTTCACAGTTGCTGTCTGGTCACCCTACCTTCAGATGTACAGAACTATTCTCAAAAGCTGAATAGGAGGAAAGCAATCTTACATAGTGGTATTCACTCAACATTTTGGAGGGAAAAAAATTCATGGGTCTACTATTACAAAAGGACATCTGCTTCAAACAGTTCTGAAAGAAGTGAATACCTTTACAATAACTTTCTAATACAAACAACACTATACATTTCCACTAACAAAACCATACTTAATAAAGCAAAATTATCCTGGAAGTACGATAGAGCAAATTTTGATATTCCTGAGATTTTATTCAGTCCTTATTCATTCAGAACTCCTATTGAATTCAGTCAGAAAATGACTGCGTAAAAACAGAGTAAGACCTTCATATTTGACTCCAGGATCATGAATTAAATATTTCAATCCTCTCAGTACACATATGTATGTAATATGTTTCACAAGAATGAAAATTTTCCTTAATTCAGGCACAACCAATAAATCTGATTAGTCCATTTTAATGATATTTAAAGGAAAAAATACTATTACCATGTCAAATAATTTCATGTTGCCTGTCCTGTATCCTGAATGACTGAGTGGCTCCACGAAAGCATCCATTTAGTCACAGTAGTGAATGGGTGATATCTGCCTTCAATACTGTATTGAAGCTACTGTGAAATGGATAGAACCAGATCTCTGATTCACTAACTCTGAAATCATTGATTACTCCTGGTTTAGAATATCTCTAATTGCATCCTGAGATTAACAGGATAACTGAAGAGGTCTGCAGCCCTAACCTGTTCCGTATTTGAGAATCCAGGAGACACACATCTCTGCGATTAAAACTGATGAAGAAATTTCCAAATCGATTGAAGAGATTAGAAGATCTGAGGAAAGACAGAGATAACCTCTACAGGATCCTGTCCAGAAAAATAGAGAAAGAAAGAAAATCTGCAGTCAAGTTCTTCACGCCTCTGATGTGTAACAACCTGTCTGCTAGAGGAACAAAAGTGATAGGAGCATATATAGTACATATCCTTTCTGAAGCCTTAAGAAGAACAAGTTAGGCCTCCACCTGAATTCTGATTTTTGCCAACAGCCATGTAGGCTGAATTATGAACTGAATATAGAAAGGTAGTTGAGACGAGGGATGTATTTCACTGCTCTGAAGGGAGTCAAGAGTCTTGGATAGTTTGTATGGAAAGTCTGTATGGATAGTTTGTATTTGCGGTAAGACTAATGTCTCTGGGTGTATATCTAAGAAGAAGCCCCCATTATTCTTTGACACATACATCTTGTGGGAGTGAGAAAGAAATGAAAGGAGAGAATATGGAAGAAATGGAGGTTGGACACCCAAGCAAGTTGTCTTAAAAATTTCCATTTCATGTCACACTTACCCATCTATATCTGTATTACAAGGTGAATAATACACATGTCTGGAAGAAAGCCATTCAAAAATCCAAAAAATGAATTGGTCCATTATAAGAAAATTGGCAAAAGATAACAATAGGTAACAGAGATTTGATGACTGACAAAGCTAAAGTATTTTCTGTTTCTTTGAAAGAAAAGTCTACAAAGGAATCCAGAAACCTATACAGAAGAAGGCATCCAGGAAACTCTACAAATCTAGACTGCAGGGCCGGCGACAGGGGGGTACTACGGGTACAGCTGTACCGGGCTCCGGACTTTAGGGGGGCCCCCTTAAGTCCGGGGCCCGGTACACAGCAGTACCCATACTCATCCCCCCTTGTCGCCGGACCTGGAGAGCGGGGAAGGGGCGGGGAGGCGGCGCAGCTCTCCTCCAGACGAGCGCGCGTGTCCCCGGCGGGAGCAGAGAGCCCGGCCGGCGGCAGTGGCGCACCACCACCTGCAAAAAGGGTGAGGGCGGGGAGGCTCCGCAGCACGGTAGGGCTTCCCCCGCCGGGTCCAGGGGGTGGCTCACGCCGCTCCCGGGCTCGCGCTGCCGCCAGCCGCTGTCAGCTGGGAGGCGGGGAGCGCTGGCTGGGCTGGGCCCCCCCCCCGGCTGGGCTTTCCCCCCCCCCCCCCAGCCACTGTCAGCTGGGGGGGAGCGCTGGCTGGGCTGGGGGGGGGCCTGGCTGGGTGGGCCCCCAAACGATCAGAGTAGGGGGCCCCCAAATTTCTGTCACCGGCCCTGCTAGACTGCAACATAAATAATCTCTTATTTATATGCTATAAAATGAAAGACAATAAAATAAAGAGAACTGAAGCTCGGATATGAAAAGTCAGAGTGTCTGTTCTAAGGGCAACTAAAATATCCTTATAATAAATTGAGAGAAACCTCCACTGTGTTAGAACGGTGATTAATGAATGCATTTTTAAATGCACTTATGATGGTAAGAGGACTTTTTTACAGTTCAGGATTAAACAAAGACATTTAAAACTGGACTGGACAAAGCACTACAAAACTTATCTCAAGGAACAATTCTATCCTTGAAGGGGAGTTGACTAAACCACCATAGAGGCCTTTTCTATCTAATTTCTATGATTCTGTCATTCTTGGATAGGACTATTATACTATTTTTTTAAATGAGCAAGTTAAGAAGCTCCAATTTCTGTTAGATTTTAGGAATATTTCAGTTTTCCATTATGGAAAACAATCACAAGAAAAATATGACAATGGGAAAGAAAAGAAACCCATTGATAGTTCACAAGGAGAAAAAATACTGCAACCCGGGCCAGAATAACAACAGCCATGCTTAGAGAGGAAACATTGCCCTTTTAAGAACTTAAAATTGAAGCTAGTGAAGGTTTATCCAACAGCACATCCCTTCTCTGGCTCCTAGGTGTAGGACCAGTCATGGGGCTCCGCGCGCTGCCCCCGCCCCGAGGGCCAGTTCTGCAGCACCCGTTGTCTGGGAACTGTGGCCAATGGGAGCTGCAGCAGTGGCACCTGTGGATGGGGCAGTGCGCCTGAGGTAAGTGCTGCCCAGAGCCTGCACCCCCTCCAGTGCCCCAAGCCCATCCCATAACCTGGATCTACTCCCACCTTCTGCAACCCTCAATCCCAGCCTGGAGAATTCTCCTGCATCCCAAACCACTCAGTCCCACCCCAGTCCCAGCCCCAGGTCAGAGCCCCCTCCTTCACCCCAAATCCCTCATCCCCGGCCCGACACCAGAGCCTGCACCCTGAACCAGAGCCTCACCCCCCTGCACCCCAGCCCTCTCCCTCAGCCCAGAGCTCCCTCCCACATCCTGAACCCCTCATTTCTGGCCCGACCCTGAAACCTACACCCCCCAGCCTAGACAACATATCGCCTCCCACACCCCAACTCCCTGCCTCATCCCAGAGTCCCTTCCCATACTCCAAACTCCTCTCCTGCACCCCAAGTCCCTCATCCCCGAGCCCACACCACCAGCTGGTGTCCTCTTCCCCCCCCCCCCCCGCAATCCCCTGAGCCAGCCCAGTGAAAAAGAGCGAGTGAGGGAGAGAGGGGAGAGCAAGGTACAGAGGGCGGGGGGTGGAGGTTCAGAGAAGGGCAACTAAAATGATTAAGAGTATGGAACAGGTGCCATATGAGGAGAGCTTAAAAAGGATAGGACTTTTCAGCATGGAAAAGAGGAGACTAAGGGGGGATATAATAGGGGTATATAAAATTATGAGTGGTGTGGAGAAAGTTAATAAGAAAAAGTTATTTACTTGTTTCCATAATATAAGAACTAGGGGCCAGCAAATAAAATGAATGGGCAGTATGTTTAAAACAAATAAAAGGAAGTTCTTTTTCACACAGCACACAGTCAACCTGTGGAAACTCCTTGCCTGAGGAGGTTGTGAAGGCTAGGACTATAAAAGGGTTTAAAAGAGAACTGGATAAATTCATGGAGTCCATTAAAGGCTATTGGCCAGGATGGGTAAGGAATGGTGTCCCTAGCCTTTGTTTATCAGAGGGCGGTGATGAAGGGCAAGATCATTACCTGGTAGGTTCACTCACTTTGGGGCACCTGGTATTGGTCACTGTCAGTAGACAGGATACTGGGCTGGCTGGACCTTTGGTCTGTCCTAGTATGACCTTTCTTATGTTCTTATGGAATGAGCGAGGGTGGGGCCTCAGAGAAGGGGCAGGACATCAGAGGAGGGGCGGGGCACGGGTGTTTGGTTTTGTGCGGGTAGAAAGTTGGCAACCCTAACTGCATAGTATAGAAAGATTGTGTACTCTGAAACATTAGTGAGTTCCTCTGCCTTTTTTAAACAGGTTAAATTAAAACCATGAAGATTAGCTCCAAAACGGGTGCAGAGGTTAAAAAAATAAAATAAGAGATTAAAAACAACAAATGAGTCAAAAGAGTGGAGTCTGTTCTCCAATCAATACAACTTCACTGGCAAAAAGACCCCATTAAATTTTTAAGTGTTTCTTTCCATTGTTTGGTCAGCAAATGCAACCCACATTGAAAATAAATCTACTGGCAGCTGCTGTAGAAGATTTAAGCCTAAAATCTGAACAATTTAGTTAGGGAACATGTTAAAAGTAGAAGGCCAAAGTGAGAGTGTATATAAGAAAATGAGATTTAATAAATCACAAAAGTGTGTTCTTACTAAGAAATCCCACAGGCCCCCGGTCTTCAAAGTAGATTTGTTCTCCACATATAAATCTCATTTGTACAAATTTAATTGTGAGCTCATGCTCATTAAAACAAAATGTTTCACTGCCTTGTTTTCCTTTTGACGTTCCTATTCCACTTCATTAACATTCTTGGTTCCTGCTTTGCAGCCCTGAGGGGTATCTGAGTCAGAAAACATCCTCAAGTAAGTGGGAGGGAAGTTTGAGTGGAATGAAGGAAAAAAGAGGCTATGCAACAGTACTCAGATTATGTGAGTTTTAGAGAAAATAGAAGAAAATGCTCAAAGAGAGTAGTTGCCAAACTCGCCTTTTACTCTCTGGTTATGTGCACAATTGTACATAATACAGTTCTCATAAAACTAACATCATGGCAACTAATGTTGCCAATTTTATTGCATGGTGCTTCTGACTGAGATACTGGTGCCTTCTCAAACTAACCCATATGTGCTAATATGCCCAAGGAATTTTTCTAGTTTTTATAGTGCCTTTAAAGCAAAACCATGCCTTCTAATAAACAGACATTTCTTTGTTTCACAATGGTGCAACAGGGGAGGCCTCATACTGAGAAAGTAGGGCAATCGGCTACTTATCTTAGGTGCCTGTACATGAACAAAAGAAGCCTGGGAAACAAGCAGGAAGAATTGGATGTCCCGACATAGTCCAACTGTGATTGGAATAACAGAGACTTGGTGGGATAATTCACATGACTGGAGCATTGTCATGGATGGGTATAAACAGTTCAGGAAAGACAGGCAGGGGAGAAAAGGTGGAGGAGTTGCACTGTATGTAAGAGAGCAGTATGATTGCTTAGAGTTACAATATGAAACTGGAGAAAAGCCTTTTGAGAGTTTTTGGATTAAGTTTAGAGGTTAGAGCAACAAGGGTGATGTTGTGGTGGGTGTCTGCTAGAGACCACCAGATTAGGAGGATGAGGTAGATGAGGCTTTCTTCAGACAACTAACAGAAGTTTCCAGATCACAGGCTCTGGTTCTAATGGGGGACTTCAATCGCTATGACAGCTGCTGGGAAACTATACAGCAGTGCACAGACAATCTAGGAAGTTTTTGGAGAGTGCTGGGGATAACTTCATGGTGCAACTATTGGAGGAACCAAGTAGGGGCCATGCTCCTATTGACCTGTTACTCACAAACAGGGAAGAATTGGTAGGAGAAGTAGAAGTGGGTGGCACCCTGGGCAGCAGTGACCCTGAGATGGTCGAGTTCAGGATCCCGACAAAAGGAAGAAAGGAGAGCAACAGAATATTGACCCTGGACTTCAGAAAAGCAGACTTTGACTCCCTCAGGGAACTGATGGGTAGGATCCCCTAGGAGACTAATATGAGCGGGAAAGGAGTCCAGCAGAACTGGCTGCATTTCAAAGGAGCCTTATTGAGGGTGCAGGATCAAGCCATCCCGATGTGCAGAAAGAAGAGCAAATATGGCAGGCGACCAGCTTGGTTTAGCAAAGAAATTTTCGGTGAGCTTAAAGACAAAAAGGAAGATTAAAAGAAGTGGAAACTTGGACAGATGACTAGGGTGGAGTATAAATATATTGCTCGAGCATGTAGGGTGTAATCAGGAAGGCCAAAGGACAACTGGAGTTGTAGTTAGCAAGGGATGTGAAGGGTAACAAGAAGGGTTTCTACACATATGTTAACAACAAGAAGAAGGTCAGGGAAAGTGTGGGCCCCTTACTGAATGGGGGAAGCAATCCAGTGACAAATGATGTGGAAAAAGCTGAGGTACTCAATGCTTTTTTTGCCTCGATTTTAACAGACAAGATCAGCTCCCAGACTTGTGCACTGCGCAGCACAATATGGGGAGAAAGTGAGAGCAGTGGTGAAATAATAGGTTAAGGACTATTTAGAAAAGCTGGACATGCACAAGTCCATGGGGCCCGATGCAATGCATCTGAGGATGCTGAGGGAGTTGGCTGATGTGACTGCAGAGCCATTGGCCATTATCTTTGAAAACTCATGGCTATCAGGGGTGGTCCTGGATGATTGAAAAAAGGCTAATATAGTGCCCATCTTTTTAAAACAAGGGAAGGAGGAAAATCCAGGGAACTACAGACTGGTCAGCTTCACATCAGACCCTGGAAAAATCATGGTGCAGGTTTTCAAGGACTCCATTTTAAAGCACTTGGGGAAGAGGAAGGTGATCAGCAGGGGTCTCAAACATGCGGCCCGGGGGCCACATGCGGCCCGCAAAGCCCTTCCCTGCGGCCCGCCAAGCTTCCTGGCGCCCCCCTTCCCCCCCGGTCCACCCATAGCAGTTTGCAGGATGGAGGAGCCAGAAGTGGAGGCTTCTCTGCTGCCTGGCTGGGCCACGCGTGTTTCTAGCTCTGGACTTCCTATATTGCTCTTGCTTTGTTTGCCAAACAGCTGTTGGTGGTGCCTAGCGCTTTCCAGGAGGGAATGGGGAGCTGCGTGCTCAGAGGAGGAGGTGGGGCAGGGGTGGGACCTCTTGGAAGGGGTGGAGTGGGGGCAGAGCCAGGGCAGCGAGGGCAGGGTGTGTGTCAGTGGTGCGGCCCTTGGGCCAGTGCACTAGTCCTCATGGAAGGGGTGGAGTGGGGGCAGAGCCGGGGCAGCGAGGGTATGTGTGTGTGTCAGTGGTGCGGCCCTCGGGCCAGTGCACTAGTCCTCATGCGGCCCTCATGGTCATTTGAGTTTGAGACCCCTGGTGATCAGGAACAGTCAACATGGATTCACCAAGGGCAAGTCATGCCTGACTGACCTGATTGCCTTCTAAGATGAGATAACTGGCTCTGTGGATATGGGGTAAGCAGTGGACGTGATGTATCTTGACTTTAGCAAAACTTTTGATACAGTCACCCACAGCATTCTTGCCAGCAAGTTAAAGAAGTATGGATTGGATGAATGGACTTTAAGATGGCTAGAAAGTTGGCTAGATCATCGGGCTCAATGGGCAGTGATCCAGGCTCGATGTCTAATTGGCAGCCGGAATCAAGCGAAGTGCTCCAGGGGTCAGTCCTGGATCCAGTTTTGTCCAATGTCTTCATTAATGATCTAGGTGATGGGATGGATTACACCCTCAGCAACTTCGTGGATAACACTAAGCTGGGGGAGAGGTAAGGAGAGGGTCCAGTGTAACCTAGACAAATTGGAGGATTGGGCCAAAAGAAATCTGATGAGGTTCAACAAGGACAGGATGGAAGAAACCCATGCACTGCTACAGGCTATGGACTCACTGGCTAAGCAGCAGTTCTGCAGAAATGGACACAGTGGATGAGAAGCTGGATATGAGTCAGCAGTGTGCCCTTGTTGCCAAGAAGGCTAACGGCATATTGGGCTGAATTAGTAGGAACATTGCCAGCAGATCGAGGGAAGTGATTATTCCCTTCTATTCAGCACTGGCCAGGTCACATCTGGAATATTGCATCCAGTTTTGGGGCCCCCACTACAGAAAGGGTGTGGACAAATTAGAGAGAGTCCAACAGAGAGCAACGAAAATGATTAGAGGGCTGAAGACATGACTTGTGAGGAGAGGCTGAGGGAAGTGGGCTTATTTAGTCTGTAGAAGAGAAGAGTGAGGGGCAATTTGACAGCAGCCTTCAACTACCTGAAGGGGGGGAGAGCTCCAAAGGCAACCTATTCCAGTGCTTCACCACCCTCCTAATGAAATAGTTGTTCCTAATATCCAGAGCTGTTCTCAGTGGTGGCAGATGACAGAACAAGGAGCAATGATCTCAAGTTGCAGTGAGGGAGATCTAGGTTGGATATCAGAAAAAAACTATTTCACTAGGAGGATGGTGAAGCACTGGAATGGGTTACCTAGGGACGTGGTGGAATATCCATCCTTAGAGGTTTTTAAGGCCTGGCTTGACAATGTCCTGGCTAGGATTATTTAGCTGGTGTTGGCCCTGCTTTGAGCACGGTGTGGACTAAATGAGCTCCTGAGGTCTTATTGAACCCTAAAGAAACTTTTTACAAAATCTTTTACACAAGAAAAAAAAATCTTTTTTTTTTGCAAACTGAACAAAGGAGGGAAGGGTTTGATATCAGCACAAGTAAAGAAGTGTGGCAAAGACAGCTAGGATATATCAGAGGGAAACAAAAATACAAGAGATAAGGAAGAAAATTTCCTCAGAGGTTTTTAATGACCTCATTTGTGCTATCACCAGCATCCTAAGATAGAATTATTTCCTTATATTAATGCTGTTCTCTAAAAACATAACATAAGAACAGCCATACTGGATCAAACCAAAGGTCCATCTAGCCCAATAGCCTGTCTTCTGACAGTGGCTAATGCCAGGTGCTTCAGAGGGAATGAAGAGAACAGGCAATCATCAAGTGATCCATCACCTATCACCCATTTCCAGCTTCTGGTAAACAAAGGCTGGAGACACCATCCCTGCCCATCCTTGCTAATAGCTATTGGTAGACCTATCCTCCATTAAGTTATATAATTGACCTTAAAATCTGAGTCTATTAAGTTATATAATTCTTTTTTGAATACTGTTAACATCTTGACCTTCACATTATTATTTTTATATTGTATGATCTGATTGCCTATTGGCTGCTTTACGTAATGTTAGTCATCTCCACCAGAGGACAGTATTCCTTTATGTAAATATGCTCTCCATGTAACTGGCATAGCAGCTCTAGAAGAGTCATACAGTCGGACCCCGCAATACCGCAACGATCGGGATCGCGGTAAAAGTGGGGTTGCAGTATTGCGGGGTCACGAAATATCAAAGTGCCGCGCGCCGCCGCTATCGGGAGCCATGCGTGCCCCGTGTTATAAGCGGATTCGCGCTATAGCGGGGCACAGTATTGCGGGGTTCCACTGTACTTTATATCAAAAATACATTGGATATAAAGGGTTAATAAATGGTAAATCATTTGTTATAGTCCAATAGGTTGCTTATGACACCTTGCACGTATGTGCCTATAACCATCTAGAACTCATATTATTCATGTTTGTTACATGCATAATAACAAACATCAATAATTTATTACCCTTTTATCAACTAAGAAATGTACCCTTATTATAAGAATATGACCAAAAGAACCTTTCTAAAAAGCAAAATTCTCCAATCAGGGAGCTCATTAGACGAATCCCCACATTGCCTGGAAATTTTCACAGAAAACTCATTTTAAATCTTCCCCTTTCCTGCCTCAAATATGGGCATTGAATCAAAAAGTGATTGAGGAGCAACAGTGACACAAAGAAATATGGTCAATGTTAGTCAAATAACTACTTCTACTTTAGGGGTTAAACAAACTGCATGTGTGCAAAGTAGAAATGGGTAAGAATTTTTTACCACAATTTTTTTTTAGCAAGAAATTCAGATTCAGAGACACTGAAACATTTCTTGAATTAATATCAATTACCACAAATTGTTTCAATTACAACCCTCAAAATTAAGAACATGGAGAAATGCTTGATTTTAACATTTTCTAAATGAAACATGTTGATTTTTCAATTTAAAACAACTTTTAGTATAGAAATTTTCTTTTATTTTAAAAAATATTTAAATGGTAAAGCCTACTCAAAATTGAATAAAATGTTTTGTTTCAGGTTGAATGAAAGAGCTCATCTGATTCAAAATGAATTTTTCCCCTCAACTTTTCTATTCGCTAAAAATGTAAAAAAAAAAATTGTTTTTAAGTCCATCTGAAACAAACATTTTTTCAATTTTGTGGTGTTGTCAACAAATAAAAAAACCTGCAATTTGCCCAGTTCCAGTTCTAAGAACAAGGGGCCTTGCTTCAGATAGTAAATAGACATTCATTCTTTAGTTGCCCAAATGCTGAGTATATGCAAACTATCAACCTAAGGAGAAACACTATTATTTATACTATGCTGGAAGAACAAGGTCAATTGCCTACAAGGGAAGCTTTTTTCTACTGTGGATTATTCTAGAGAATGTGTTCTCAGAATTGTGTTTCTCGTGTAAGGTCATGTAACTTTGTCATGGAAGGCTCCGGGCAATCATGTTTACCTTCAGAGTTTAAATTCCCAAAGGACAACAGCTTTATGAAGCATGCTGCACACATGATTAAAATAAAGTGATAAACTTGACGTGTGTTTGTGATAAGAATGTGCCATATCATAAAATAGCACTAGTGTATCCAAGGTAACTGTTGCATAGGATATCCACAAATCATATATCATATTTCTTTCATCTCACTAATATTCAAGAAAATGTGACATGGAACATGTCTGGAATGAAATCTGAAATGCTGTGGTATTCCTTCAACCCAGATGTTAAACAAAAGTTAACATTCTCTGTATCATCCTATAAACTGGGTATTGTTTAGCGTCTGTTGAATGAAAAATTATGAAATATTTCTAATTTTTAAATCTAATAATTAGAATGATTGACAAAGTTGCAAAACTTGACCACTTATTTTTAAACCAGAAAACAAAAAAGATTAATCTGAGTCCTAATTGTGCTAGTTCTTACTCACTCAAATAATCCCGATTAACAAATCCTACTGATTTGAATGAGACAGCTAACATGAGGGGTCACACAGTCATGTCCTTACCCCCACATCTCCCTTCCCAAAAACTATAGATGTTAAACAGAATGTTAGCAAACCAATATGATATCTCTGCTCGTAAACTCACATAAAAGAATCCCAGGGGACCAGATATATATGGCATTTTCATTCCCAGCAGATACTTGACTTGTGAAGTCACAACATGCGTAGCTGCTCCTGTTGTCATTGCGCTTATCACCGGTTCCGTCAACAAGAACGTGGCGCTACCCAAGTGCAGCACAAACATTGCTACCTAAGAAACCAAAGATATATATCAGTGATTACATTAAAATTCAGGTTTCCCTGTGTTAATGCAATGAGAGATACCCTTTTAATAAATCAGGCGATAAATGACTGTTAGCAAATCAAAAGGAGCAGTTTCAGATGCATGCTGTGAAACAGGAATATAGCTTAAAGTGAAACACATTACATATTTTTGTAAGTTTATTTTTTACTATCTCACTAACATCACTAGTTTACCAGGCTCTAAAATGAGATTAGTTACAACAGCTGGGTCAATCAAAGTATGTTCACACAATGACTTCTCTAAATATTGGCTCTTTCTTGTTATTCTCCCCTGTTCAAATATATGAACAAAGTGAACAATGTAAAAATCATCTACTCATCAGGGCAGCATAAAGTCAGAGAATTCAGATTCAATATTTGATTAAAGTATTTGAAATTACAAATGACTAAGAGCCAGATCTCTGGGCCCAGAGAAAGTTGGCTCTAAATCTAAATTCCACTCTACTGATACTAGGCTTGAATGGGCTGAGGGCTACAATAAGTTATGTCAGCTAACTTGTCCCCAGCTACACCATCTTAATACCACCTGGAGAGTCTTATGTCAGGAGAATCTCCAGCTGTGCATGGCAGTTCTCCATCCCCTTTGAACTGAGTGGCACAAAGGAGCTGGGAACTGGTTCTAAGACACTGGAGCATCCATATAAGTCTTTCCCTTACAGAGAGACTTGGATTTCTATACACCTATTTGCTCCCCCTTGATCTCCACAGGGAGTACCAAAATACATGTGCTATAACTATCAGGAGAAAGTTACTGGTTGAAAGTTGCAATAAAATTAGAATATGATCAAGATATTTAAAATTTACATTTCTATCATTAAACAATGTATTTGGGAAACAATTACATCAACTTAAAGCAGAATGAGACAGGACATTTTAAATTAAGGAAGCAAACGAAAGTGGGACAAATTCTATTTCCAGTTACACTAGTGCAATCCTCTGCTAACAAACATAAATTGGATTCCATCAGTATAATTAGGAGTAGAATTTGGCCCAGCTGTTTTTTATTATAAAGATGATTTCAGGTTTTATAGAAACTTGTATAGAAACACAGGAATTGACATACTGACAGAACAATGGCCTAGCTAATCCAGTATCCTGTTCACATCAGTTGCTGTTACAACAGATGCTTCAGAGGAACAAACCACCATCATCTCCAAATATTCAGAATCCCATAATACTATAATGTGATCAGTTTGATAGCCCTAGTAATTTTCTTCTAGCAGTGAGTGTAACTATGGATGCTATTATTAATCATGTGATATGTAACCCTTTTCTGAATCATACTGAACTCTCTGCCTTAATTATACCTTGCTACAAACAGTGGGTTCCACACATTGTACATTGGGTAAAAAAAAAAAAAAAAAAAAAAGCATCCTCTTTTATCCGTTTTAATTTTTTTCCCTTTACATTGTGTATGTCCATGTGTTTTTGAATTACAGCACAGGTTAAAAAAAGAGATGACCAGCTGACCACCGCTCTACAATTTATGATGCCTTTATCACTTCTCCTTTTTCATCTAATTAATGCTCATCTTTTAAAATTATCATTGTATAGAAATCCCACCATGCCTCTAATAACTTTCACTGCCTTTCTTTGGACTGTTTCTACTACAGAATGGAATCTGTGTGAGGGACTGCCCAAAACGGAGTGCAGTATTCAAAGTAAGTTATACCAGTGTAATACAATGACACTTTAATATTTTCTTTAGTACACGCTGTCCCTCTGTAAATACACCCTAACCCCTTATTAGCACGTTTCCGCATTCTGCAGATACAGCAGACATGCTAACTGAAGGGTATACAATGACACCTTGATCCTCTCTCTGAAAACTCTCAAGTCTGTTATTCACGAGTAGGTTAAACTGATAATTTCTGTGAGGATTAATTTGTGCTTATCCATGTTGAATTTCATCCTTCTGGAGTTCCATTACAGGCTCCTTAGTACTGACTAATCTAACACAATTACTTGCATATATTATTGCTCTTTGCACACAAGTATAATTTAACTTTTCACTATACATTTCACCTGCATACACAATGAGTAATCATTGTACCAGTGCATCTATACTGAAACTCCCAGAATGATTGGCTCTTAGTTTACCTAACAAATCTCTAGTGTATGCAGTGTTGTTGTAGCCGTGCTAGTCCCAGGATATTAGAGAGATAAGGTGGATGAGGTAATATCTTGTATTAGACCAACTTTTGTTGGTGAGAGACAAGCTTTTGAGCTTAGACAGGGCTCTTCTTCAGGTCTGTGAAGAGCAGCTCTGTCTAAGCTCAAAAGCTTGTCTCTCTCACCAACAGAAGTTGATCCAATGAAAGGTATTACCTCAACCACCTTGCCTCTCTTAAGTTCTAGTGAGCACTCTTCCTACTCCATCTGAAAGTAAGGAACTTCATATGAAATTATTTCTCTATACTTCCCTTAAATAGCTGGCAAATTGCTCGGTGCCAGAATTGAGAGCACTGCTACCCAATACTGTATCCTACTAAGGACAATTGCTGATATACTTACGGTGAGTATTATTAATTTGTATTACTATAGTGCCTAGAAGCCCAAGTCAGAGACTAAGACCTGATTGTGCTATGAGCTGCACAGATGCAGCATACAAAGATGGTTCCTGACCCAAAGAGATTATTAAAGAGCCTTCAGGATGGGGTCATTGGGCATATCAAAGGTCACCACTCGACATCCATTAGGAACAGGGAACAGTCACAAAACAGGAACCAGAAGTGTAGAGAATGAATAAAATAAATTCCTATTAAACAACCCTTAAACTGATAAAGTTTTGCTGTGAAAACTCCCCCCGCAAAAAATACCTAAAAACGCATCACCATCTTAGTGAAATTCAAAGCTCAAGCAGTCCCTTGGGAACCTATCCTCACTGAACACTATTGGGGAGACGGAGGGATATGGAATTGGCAACCAATTATGGTGTAATTCTGCTGGAGAATATAATCAGTTATTAACGATTATTTATTATTTATATGACAGTAGTAACTAAAGACCCCAATCAGAGATTAGGGCCCCATTTATATTAAGCACTGTACAACAAAATCCTGTGCCAAAGATACCATGAGCGGAAAACATGTCATCTTTTATAGTTTTGCAGAAATGAAATAATGACTGGCAAATATATATCCTGCAAAGAACACAGGAAATAGAAGAATGCTATTGCCTATGCATGCATAAAAAAGAAAACAGCACTTGGAAAACCAATAGTTTAAAACAAAAAAGGCACATTCCCTTCTTTCACAAAAATCAAGACTGCAATGGGAAAGGACTAGTTTGGCCACTCAAGCCCAAAATTAGTAATGATGAGTTTATAAAATTTTGGCTAGTTTTTTTATACTGATGCCTATCATAATTCTCAAAACAATGTTCACAGTACCAAGGTTCAATAAGAAAGATAATCTCTGTGCAATAGTGAAGTTATCTTCTGTTTGTTTTTTAAATCATCTTATGTTCTAAGTGCAACAAAACATTTTTAAAATGCAGTGTAGTTTAGCCTCCAGTGAATCAGATTGGACATTTATACAAAAGAATGCTCTTCACAACAAGGACTCTATGGACAACTATGGAAGGAGAAGTACATAAACATACAGAAAAAATTGCCATTTGGTAGGTGAGAGGTGAATTATGGGAAATTTTGTCATGTTTGTAGAAGATTGACACATGCCCTACATACATGGTATTTGACAAGGTTAAACCACTATTCATCTTCTTAGATTCAGCTAGTTTACTGATGCACGGGAAACTGTAATACCACCACCACCTGAAGTTCACTGAGATTTTCACCTAAAATCTTCAGAATTTTTCAGACTATTATAATCAACTGATTAATTATTATCATGATTATTTGTATTATCATGGCACTTAGGAGCCCTAGTCATGCTTCAGGACCCAATTGTGTTAGATGCTGTATAGACACAGAACAAAAGGACAGTACCTAACCCAAAGAGCTTACTACCTGCATAGACAAGACCAAAGACTTTCTATCACAAGCACTACAAAATAGGTCACTTTGAAAATGTTCAAGGTACATTTAAATGAGGCTAGGTGTGAAACACTGCAAATCTATTAATATGGCCACTTTAACATTTATGCAGCCATTCGAATAATTCAGTAGATCGCAGAAGACCTATAATCAAATCTGGATTTGGTCTCCCATTGCAAAAATTAATTGCTGACTTTCCTTAAGAAAGATGTAAGATATACTGATATATATATATTAGTACTGCATTTAAACAATAACCATGTACCCTCACAGTCTCCATGAAACTGCTACAAAATAGGAAAGATTGAGAAACAAAAAGGAACAATTCCAAGAATAAATGGGTAGGGGAAATCTCTGATTTCTTTTCAACATCAGCACGTGAAACAGAAACTACTTACTTGAACAATGAGCAAAGATCCATCTAAGGAAGGAAGACATAAGGAAAATATTTTGAAAAAGTTTCTGGATTTTAGTTGGGTGTTCATCTTTTTGAGAGATCTGCCTAGTAATATCAATATTTATATAGTCCCAGATAGACTCTCAAGTTAAACCTCATTTTGGTGAATGGACATACTGTCCACATCTTGGTGACTGCTGCTGGTTGGTTGGAGGCAGCTTGGGGAAAGGCTGAGTTAACAGAACAAAATTCCATCATCTTATATTATGAAAACTACTGTTCCAAAAGCAATAAACAAAAATGTAAAAGAACACTGTCATCCTGAAATGTAGTCAATTCCCTAAAATAAGTTTTAAAATAGTTTCAGATACTACACCCAGCCTGGTATTCCTTTGCTGATTTTTCTGTATTTGCAGTCACAGTTTCCTGCATTTCTCAATTATTTTTCTTCCCTGTCAATATAAGAAAGATCAACGCAAACAGCAGGAATAATTACCTGAATGAACAATTAAAACAGTGCAACTAATAATACCTAAAATTGTGTCAAATGCACAAAATAACCTCAAACTAGAGAAAAGTATTTTTCTCTTTTTTTAAAACTTATAGTAATATTAGGTTTTACTTGCAACTGTAACAGCATTTTCACAGATTTTTAATGGTTAACGGTTTCCCTGTAAATCAAAATATAAATTCTGGAGAAAACAGCAACCACTTAAAAATTACACAAAAGTGGTAGTGTTACAGTTTCCTTGTGAGAGAAAATTTTTCAGAGTCCTCCACGTCTTCTGAGCAATACTGAAGGAGAGAAAATGGACCCTGCTTCAGCTCTGCCAGTTTTACATTACTGTGACAAGCACAAGACAGAACAAAATGAGACTCCAGAGAAAGGAGGAGAGAGTGAAAGAAAGGAAATGAAATAAAAAAGCACAGAGAATATAAAGGAGATAATGCCCAGAAGGAGCAGAGTACAGTATGGCAACAAAAGAAGAAGAGCAAATAATTATGCAGGACTCTGACAGGTGATTTAAAGAGGTACTGAGAATGCAGATAATACAGTACAGTGGTTGGGAATGGGAGAAATGGTAAAGAGGAGGCAGAGGGGTAAATGCTGCTTTCTCCCAGCTACCCTTCACAAGTTTATTCTGACAAAGGAGAGAGGAGAGTGAGTAACTGCTTGGCTGAGGAAAGGGAGAGGTGACTCTGAGCTGCAGAAACCTTCTGTGTACATCAACCCAACCCCTATCAAAACCATACTCTTGGCCACTTCCAAATATCACACACACCCTTATGGCAGGTGCCCTGGTTAATCACTTTGGCAATCCAACCACCTTTGTATAGCCAATCAGTCTTTTCAGCCAGCAAGGTGCTTGCCAAACCCTCAAACTCTCCATCCACAGGCACAGAGCAGGTGGGAGTCACTGGCTGTAGGACTATTGTAACTCTGCTGCATAGCAATGGCTAGGAGTATGGGAGAATGAATTTTAAAAGCCAATGGACAGCACTCTTCCAGTCACTGGAGGGTGCTGCTATGTTAGAACCTCAAGGGACCAACAAAGTATATTTGGTGACTCTCCCTAGAGATCATCTGCCACATATGCCAAACAAACTAGGTCAAAATCACAGAGAACACCTCTGGAAAGGAAGCAGCATGTACTGTGAATGTCTAATTTAACATTCCGCAACTGTCCTCACAAAATAAGAGGTTGCAGAGATCATGGGAGTTCTGAGGGCCAATAGCCAGAGACACACATTTCTGTTTGACTGAGTCTGTAACCTAGAAGCCTCTTGCTGTACTCTTGCAACTGTTTAAAATATAGAATCTGAAGCTATTAGAAAAGGATAGGTGTATGAAACATACTGTCACTGAATTTATGCTATCCTAAACAACTCACCTTATAATCTGTAGTGTAACATATATGTTTATATACCATATTTATACTAATGCCCTATATTTTCCTCACAATTATGAAAACTACTAAAGATATTAACATGATAAAGTACACAACACATTTCAAATACGTGCCTTACTTATCCTTTAGATAAATAGTGATGATTACATAACAGACTGTGTAGTTCTATTCCCACAATAAATAGAGCCGCTGTTTTCTCTCTAATAATGCCTACTGATAACTAGTTATATTCAAGTTTTAAAAATGCATACCTGAAGCATTTACTAGAGCCAGTGTAGAAGCATGGATAGGGGAGAAGGGTCAAGTCTCATCTACACCAGAGTAACTCAATTGAAGTAGTTTACACTAGAATAATTAAGATTGCATGGACCATAGGTTCTTCCAGTCTCAGAAGGATTGTTCCTTACCCTGATTGTCAAGTAGCTTTCTCTAATTATCCACAAACCACTCAACAAATTAAATTATGGATTTCAGTTTGTCCATTTTTGGTTTTGTTTATTAATATTCATAGTAATCTAATTTTATATGCATGACTGGTCATGCAAAAACAGATTTCTGAACAATCCAAAATTAGTTTCATGATTAAGCTTAATTAGTTTCTCAAGTACGCAAAATCTGGGATTGAGGTTCACCATATGAAACCAATCATAAATTCACAATAATGAATAATACGTAAGCTAAATGAAACCATTCCCAAATCAACTGATAGTCTTAAATCTTTTGTATCAGCTTTCCTGTAATAAATGATCAAAACCAAAAAATATTGTCAACTATGTCAACATTTACAATCAGAATGCAGTGAAAAGAAGGCTAAATTTCATCAGACAATCTTTGCAGCTACAAACACAGTTCTACTAATTACCAAAAAGGTTCTTGTAGAAATCTGTTTCATTCTGTCTTTGCTTCCTGTGACGGAGTCAGACCAGAAGGGTATAGGAGAGTGCTGGAAGGGAAGTATATCAGCCTCAGGATGAGCAGGTCCCTGATCCCTGGCTAGCCAAACAAAGGAGAAGCTTCTAGAAAGCAGCAGAAACAGCTAGTCTGATTGGGACACCTGAAGCCAGTCAGGGGCTGGCTGAAACCAGTTAAAAACCCTCCCATTTAGTCAGGTGAGTGTGGGTGTCAGGAGCTGTGAGAGGAGGTTGTGCTGTTGGTGAGACTGAGTGGTAGACAACATATCATATGAGAGTAAGGAGGCCGAGAGGTAAGGGTGAAGTGGAGTGTGAAGAAGCAGAGACTGCTGTGGGGAAGTAGCCCAGGGATTTGTATTGTGTTTGGCTAAAAGGTCAGCCATCTTAGCTGATGCTATTAGGGTCCCTGGGCTGGAGCCCGGAGTAGAGGGCGGGCCCAGGCTCCACCCTTTCTACCTCCCCTAATTAATCACTGCGATTGGGAGACAACAGAGACTGTGCCAGGAAGGATAGCTTTTCCTCACTGGCTTATCATGAAAATGGCTCAATAAGCTGTGACCTTGTCTCTAGAGCAGGGGTGGGGAACCTCTGGCCCGCGGGCCTTATACGGCCTGCCAAATCATTCCATCCGGCCCGCGGTGGGGGCGAGGCTGAGTCAGGCACTGGGGAAAAGATGCGCCGCAGCCACCAGCCAGGGACCCGCGCGGGCCGCCAGGTGGGGGAGGCTCCGCGCTTGGCGAAGGGGCCAGGAAGCACCTGGGGGAGCCGCCGGCCAGGGATGCGCGCGGGCCGCCAGGCGGGGGTGGCTCCGCGCTCGGCGAAGGGGCCGGGAAGCACCTGGGGGAGCTGCCGGCCAGGGACCCGCGCGGGCTGCCAGGCAGGGGCGGCTCCGCACTGAAGGTAGGGGCCGGGAAGCGCCTGGGGGAGCCGCCGGCGCTGCGTGGCCACCATTAGCCGGGCGGCGAAGGGAGGAGCTGCGGGGAGCCGACGGTCAAGAGGGTGTGGGGGGGAGGCTGGGCTGGGGGGCAGGCAAGGGGGCGGTGGGGGGGGGAGGCCAGGCTGGGCAGGCGGGGAGGGGGGCAGGAGACTAGGCTGGATGGGGTGGGCGAGGCGTGGGTGCGGGACGGAAGGAGGTTTGGTGGGGGGGAGGCTGGGCTGGGCGGGTCAGGCATGGGGGGCAGGAGGCTGGGTTGGGAGTGGGAGGGGGAAGGAGGTTAGGTTCGGTGGGATGGGCCGGGCCAGGCAGGGGTGGGGGAGGAAAGGTGGTTAGATGGGGGGAGGCTGGGCGGGGGTAAAGGAAGATCACCCCCTACACCAAGGCTGACAGCAGGAGCTGACTGGGGCAGGCGGCAGGACCCCGGCTGGCAAGGGGCCAGCGGGGGAAACCCCAAAGCAGTGCAGGGCTAAGCACTCCGCCTGCCACTGCTTTGGGGTTTCCCCCACTGGCCCCTTGCCAGCTGGGGTCTCAGCTCCCGTTGCCAGCCTGGGCTTCCTGGGGGGAGGGGGGAGCGGCCCGCAAATGACATTATAAATGTCCAAATGGCCCTTGGCAGAAAAAAGGTTCCCCACCCCTGCTGTAGAGAGAGAAAGGCCACGTGGATGATCACAGTTAGCCTCTGAGGCTAGTGAAATCTGCCAGGAAACGCAGGACACACAAGTACAGACTTGGAGCTTTGTAACATTCCATAATTGTAAGGAGACAACTTCACTTTTTTCTTTAGTCCTTTGCACTGAACCTGTCCTCTAATATCTTTTAGCCTTGAATTACTGAGTTCACACCTCATTTCTAATCTTACTACCTCAGCAACACAGGGTTCCCCTACAGGCTTTTCTGTTCTGACCACACTAATAGCCATTATTGTGTCTCTATAACCATAATAATTTCTTCTTTTCTCCATGTCACTTTCATAAACCTTGTTTATTAAGGTCTATGTATGGATTTTGGATTAGAAGAAAATTCCATTTGTTTTCCATTGTATTCAATGGCTTTTCATGAGGCCTTATTCTCATGAATTTTCCCCTCAAACTATAAAGTTCCTATTTTCTCTCTCACACATCCTTAGAACAAACTTCCATAAAAATTCTCTCCTGGCCATTTTTTATTTATTTTTTATCTTGACTCATGGCCTGCAAGTTGCAGACACTGTGAAGTTTCTTTCCTATGACACTACTATTATATTCAACAAGCACTTAAAGATATCTCTCAAAAATTAATGTTTCCTTAATGATCAGTGAATGAGCTTAGAATGTTTCTCCTACTGTTTTTAATTACTGTATATTATCTACTATTTCTCTTCAAATTAAAAGCAATGGAAAAACCTCAGGTACACTTCAGAGCTCACCAGGAAGCTGATCTATATTTTGTTTCCGCAGGAAAAGGAGGTGGAGAGGTAACAACAGCTGAACATTAGAGCTCTCTCTTGTCAATTTCAGCTAGTGCCTGGCTGCTGAGCAGTACACATTTCATTGTCAAAATTTCTATGGGGTTTAATAATCATCCCCAGATGGGTTTACAAAAGTAACAAGACAGATCTTTGTAGAAGGCTCTTTAGCCCTTCTCTCCATGACATCAGGAGTTTCTACTACCAACCAATCCACTGCTTTGAGTAGGATGGTTACACAGATCCTTCTGTTTCAGAGTGGTAGCTGTGTTAGTCTGTATCAGCAAAAAGGAGGAGGAGTCCTTCTGGCTCCTTAGACACTAAGAAATTTATTTGGGCATAAGCTTTCATGTGCTATAACCCACTTCATCAGATGCAGTGAAAAATACAGTAAGCAGTGTATATATATTACAGCACATGAAAAGATGGGAGTTGCCTTACCAAGTGGAGGGTCAGTACTAATGAGGCCAATTCAATTTAGGTGGAAGTGGCCTATTCTCAACAGTTGACAACAAAGGGTGAGTATTAGCAGAAGGAAAATTACCTTTGTAGTGCTAACACCACCAATGCAACCAACGTAGACATTGCCCATTCCCAACAGTTGATAAGGTGTGAGTAATTCTTCAACAAAAAAAACTTCAAAAACAGACTCCAATGAGAAACTGCAGAACTGGAATTGATTTGAAAACTGGACATCATCAAATTAGGCCTGAATAAAGACTGGGAATGGCTGGGACACTACAAAAAGTAATTTTCCCTCTGCTGATACTCACACACAAGCAGCTGAGGAAAGAGTAGGAAGGTGGATCCTGGGATGTGACGGGGGCACCGTCCTCAAGTGCACTCTCAAAATGCCCGTCTCTGGTTTCCTTGGTGACTCGAAGGGCTGGGCTGAGCAGGCAAACAGAAGAACAAGAGGCATCGCTGTTTAAACCCCTTCTCTCTGTCCTTTTTTCTATAGGTGCTCCACTGGGGAGACCCCCCAAGACCTAGACGGAGGAGGTAGAGAATGGAACTGCTTCCTAGCCTGCTGAGGGGTATGAAGGCCCAGGGAGCCATGCAGCCTTGTGTCCGTGAGCTCGGAGAAGAGTCCTGCTCCCTCAAATAGGAGGTAACTGGAGAGTGGACTGCATCTCCTGGGATAACCCCAAGGAATACAGTCAAGAGCTGTGCCTCATTATCACTGCAGAAGCAACAACCATGGCCATCAAGTCCGTTGAATCCCAAGCCATCTGGAGAGCACTTTCACCACTGCTTTGCCCTGCACTAAAGCGGCGAACTCCTGGGCACGGTCCTGAAGGAAGGCCTGCTTAAATTTACCAAGGAGTCCCACAGATCAAAACTGTACCTGTCCAACAGAGCCTAGTGGTTAGACACCCGAAATTCCAGACTGGCCATCAAATAAATCTTTCTGCCAACTAAGTCCAGTCTCTTGGCATCTTTATTCTTTGATGTGTCGCTCACCTGGCCCTCTCATTAACTTTGGATGCATAATGAGGTATTTAAATCTCTTTGCGGGGACATAATACTTCTCTGCCTTTTTAGAAGTGGGCAGAATGGAAGAGGGGATCTGCTCCAGCCTTTTTACAATTTTTAAGGACCTCTGGGTGGACAGGCAGCACAATATGGGCCAGGGTGGTGGAAGATATGATGCTGAAAAGGTCTTCCAATTGCCCCACCAACTCTTCAGTTTCCAGGTTTAAGTTGGCAGACACCCTTTTAAGGAGAGCCTGGTGCTCCTTAAAGTCGTCAGGGGGGATGCCAGTCAGGGAGTGCCCCGCCACCACTTTGTCCGGAGATGAAGATGACGAGTGCATCACCGGGGGAGGGGCAGTTCCCATTCCCCTTCCCCTTCTGGGGACAGCTCCTCAGGCACTGGAGCCTGTTGTGCTGCCCCCGCGTTGGATTCCACACTATGGGGTGATTTGTCTGAGGCAGCCAAGGAGGAGTGGTGGGAATAACCCCAGGGTTCCAACAAGGCCACTGAGCAGGCCACTGGCCCTGCTGCCACACCACCGCAGCAGAAGCTTTGCCAGTCTCACGGGTTGATGGTCATTCCCACTTTTTTGGCTAGTGGCTGAACTCTGGCTCTGACTCGGTGACCACGGCAGGGCTGTGCAGGCCTATGTCTGCAGACTGCTCTTTGCCATAGACCAGTGCCTAAAGAGTGGAGATCAATGCCTGTCCATCGAGTGGTACCGGGATGGTGGAGACCTGTGCGGTGGTGGGGAGTGGTCCCGCACCAGTGGGGATCAATTATTGGGAGATCATCTAGGCGATAGTGACCCGCGCTGGGGCAATCTCTGGTGGGAGGCACGCCGTTACCAAGCGTTGGGTGACCAGTGTCTTGATTCCAGCATTCTATGCCTCATAGAAGGAGAGTGTGGTGCCAGGGACCTGGGTCTTCTGTCTGGAGTCCTAGGCTGTGGGGATGGGGATATACACCTGCGATCCAGGGACCAATGGTGCCCCACTACCTTTGGGGCAGTCCTATGACTGACTTGCCCTTGGATTGCAGGGCTTTAGCTAAGTCCAGTGCCTAGCACAGCGGTGACTGTGATGCTGGCAGGCCCATAGCAACTCCCCTTGAAGCTCCG
Source organism: Sternotherus odoratus (assembly GCA_032164245.1). NCBI lineage: Eukaryota > Metazoa > Chordata > Testudines > Kinosternidae > Sternotherus > Sternotherus odoratus. The sequence continues at coordinate 37,649,231 of JAVMKO010000002.1, forward strand.
GGGCAGGCACGTGGCCTGAACTAGGTCCTTTGCCCAAAGTCACCCTTCCCCTCCTTAGATAATGCCAGAGAGCCCTTTTGCTTCTGCTGCTTCTTAAGCTCTGGCGAGGGGAAACTGTGCTGGGCAGAGCCGGGTGGCGGCGGGGCGCTCCACACCAACGCCAAGGTACTAGAAGCAGAGTCCGACTGGGCGGGTTCTGATACCATGTGAAGTGCCTCCTCCATGAGGAGGGCCCACAAGCAGATATCCCACTCCTCCTGGGTTCTGGGGGGGAACATTCTTGCAAATCCTGTTCTTATCCTTTACATGGGACTCCTCCAAGCATTTTAAACAGCTGCGGTGGAGGTCACTAACAGGCATCGCCTTGTTGCATGACAAACATGGTTTGAAGCCCAGAGTCCCAGCCAGGACTCTAACTACTAAACTAACAACTAACACTTAACTAAATGCCTAAGTACCTAAGAACTATATACAAAGAAGGTAAACAAAGGACTGTTAAGAACTGCAAGAATGCAAGACAAGGTACTCTGACCTCCCGTCATGGGTGGTAAGAAGGAACTGAGAGGGTGAAGGGCTGGCAGTGCCTACTACGCCAACGCATGAGCGCGGCACTCCAGAGGGCGCCACAGACGACCCCACAGATACCGCTAAGGCAAAAATCTCCAACGAGCTGTGCACATGGGCACACACCTAGAATGGAATCAACATGAGCAAGCACTCAAAAAAGAAGAAAAACTTAAGTCAAAACTGGAGAAAGTTTTCTAAGAACGAACAGCCCTTGTTTTGCCTGCTTCTGCCCTTACCAGACAGAGTCTCTAGTGGGCTCCTCTCTGAAGCTTACTCCCAAGTGCACACACTGGGAAGAGAGGGGGAGAGAAGGGAGCAAGAAGGATGTTGGGAGGCCTGGTCTGATTCCTAGAGCCCCCAGCATAGGGGAGGACGGTTTCTGAGTTCAGTGAATTACTGGGGAGAGGGTTGGCCCTGGCTGGGCCCCATTTCACCCCCGCTCTCTTCCTCCAAACTCTCCCCACCTCACCAATGAAGCAGTCCCTGCTTTGACTGCTTCTGCCCCTACCAGCTGGACTCCCAGCTAACTCCAATTTAAGATCCAACAAAAGGTTGCTTTTACCTACAACATTTCACTAAATAAACTTTTGTACACTCAATGCAAAACAGGGAAGGAACTTTGTTAAAACATTTACCAAGATGGATAAAAGATGTGACAGAAAACTTAAATTAGGGTTCTGTACAGTCCTGTACTACTAATTTGAGTATTCTGACACCATTGTCTACTACACACTCACATATGTTATTGTTAAAATTCCTTCCCTGTTTTGCATCAAGCAAAAGAACAGTTATTTACTAGTTAAATTTTGTAGGAAGAAGCAACATTTTATTGGATCTGTGCTAGTCCAATGATCATTCTTACTAGATTTAAGTTTTAAAACACTGTATTCCAGTCTGTTAACACTATTATGAGGATTCATTATCAATCAATAGCATTGAAATATCAACTGAAATTTCTAAGATCACATTAATAAATGAGTAGTACAGCTTATAGAGAGCCACTATAAAATACACAACTTGTATACCAAAATTTATGAATATGACAGCTAGGTTACATCTCTTACAATGTTAATCCAGAGAAAGGAAAGAAGTTAGTGCCCATCAATACGAACTGGTTTTCAAACAATGGCACAACCATTTTAGATTGTAAAGACTAAAATACTTCCATTGTAAAAATGCAGATTTTTTCATTCAAGAAAAACAAAACACAATCCAAACCTTGAAGTATCTGTATCTGATCCACTAACAAATCCACTATTCAGCTAACAGATTACTTATGCTTACACAGAAAATGCCAAATTAAATGTGTATCTCAGAGAGCAGGCATATGATGGAGGCTACCATATTAACCCATATAAACCAACAGAGAAAAAGTCACGTGAGAAGTATAGAGAGAATAGAACTGGTAGAAAAGTAATAAAAAATTACGTAGGAACATTTCAAAATGTTCAATTGGTTTTTCAAATGTTTGACAGAAAGAACAATTTTTTTAACAAAAATTTGTGTTGAAAATTTTCAGACTCCTTTCTCTGTCAAAAATCAAATTTTCAATAAAACATTTAATCAGCTAAATCATTTTTCAACTAAAAATTTAATTGAAAACTCAATTTAGAAAAATTGTACTTCTACAAGGAGAGGGTTGTTGCTTAGGAGGAGTCTCAACACTCGGGGCTGGTCCCCACTACGGCTTAACATCGACTTTAGCGTCGTTAAGTTGGAATAAAACTGTACCCGTCCTCACACGGATGCCATTTGTGTCGATTTAAAAGGCCCTCAAAATTGATTTCTGTACTCCTCCCCAACGAGAGGAGTAGTGCTGAAATCGACCTCTCTGGGTCGATTGTGGAGTAGTGAGGACACATGGGATGTTATTGGCCTCCAGAGGCTGTCCCACAGTGCTCCATTCTGACCGCTCTGGACAGCCTCACCGCTCCACTGTGACCACAGAGATTGTGGAGCACAGAGCAAGCAGCAATAACAATGGGCACATTTCTGTCACTGATGTCTGAGCGAATGAGTAATGAACGCCATCGCCCTTTGAGGCGGCCAAATGTGCACTCAACTGCCATTCTGCACTTGCTCAGCCTATAGTTGAACAGCTCCTGGCCCCTGTCCAGGGCTCCTGTGTAGGGCTTCATAAGCCAGGGCATTAAGGCGTAGGCTGGGTCCCCAAGGATAACGATCGGCATTTCCACACACACACACCCACAGTAATCTTCTGGTCTGGGAAGAAAATCCCTTGCTGCAGCTCTCTAAATATCCTGGACAGGTTATTTCTGAAAAACAAAGTTCCTGAAAACACGAGCGTCATGAACCTTTCCCGGCCATCCCACATACAGGTTGGTGAAACGTCCCTTGTGGTCAACCAGTGCTTGCATGACCAAAGAATAATAGCCCTTCCAGTTTCTGTACCCTGTGCCGTCGTTGTCCGGTGCCAAGAAAGGGATGTGAGTCCCATCTATAGCCCCACCACAGTTAGAGAATCCCAGCGCGGCAAAGCCATCTATTGTAGCTTGCAGGTTTCCAAGGTTTATAACTCTGGGTAGCAGTTGCTCGACGATTGCCCTGCTTACTTGCATCACAGCAGACCCCACTGTAGATTTAACCACCCCAAACTGATTCGCAACTGACCGGTAGCTGTCTGGCGTTGCAAGCTTCCAGAGGGCTATCGCCACTCGCTTCCCAATTGTGAGGGCTGCTCTCATTTTGGTATTCTTGCGCCGGAGGGCCGGGGAAAGCAAGTCACAAAGTTCCATGAATGTGCCCTTATGCATGCGAAAGTTTCTGAGCCACTGGGAGTCATCCCAGACCTGCAGCTCTATGCAATCCCACCAGTCAGTGCTTGTTTCCCTGGCCCAGAATCGGCGTTCCATAGCATGAGCCTGCCCCATTGCCACCAAATTTGCCAGATTGCCGGTCCCCCTACTTCCAAAAACGTCAGTGTCCCTGTCCCTGCTGTGCACGTCCAGGTCCACCTCCTCATCACTGTCGTCAGTTTCCGGAAAGTGCACTTGTGCCCGGATCACCTCCCTCTGCAGACAATGCAGCATAAAGTCCACAACAATGCGCGAGGTCTTCACAATGGCCAGTACTGCAGCGGTGGCCTCGGCGGGCTCCATGCTTGCAGTGCTATGGCGTTAGCGCAGCGCGGAGAAAGGGCGCGAATATGGGATGCCTACCCACAGTGCACCGCTCGAAATGGTGTCGGCGGCGTGAAAAAAGGGTGCGAAATACTGAAATGCCTACCCAGAGTGCAGCACTCAAAATGGTGCCTGCTGGGGACTCCAAGAACTGTGGGATAGCTACCCACAGTGCACCACTCGCTATGTCAACGCTTGCCACAGTTGTGTGGACAGACAATGCCAACTTGCTGTGCTTTGTGGGGATGCACAAAATCGACTCTATACAGTCTGCTTACAAAAACTGACTGCAAGGAAATCGAACTACTGTTGTAGTGAAGACATACCCTCAGGTGGGAAGCAGAGTCTTGCATTCTAATCTAGGCTTTCATACCCTCCATGGTTTCAAGTAAATCTGCACTAGAGCTGGGTGGGAAATAGGATTCCTAGTCAGTGAATATTTTCAAGAGTTTGAAAATTTTCCCATATTGAATCAGGATGGAAAGTCTAAATTTTGAAAATATTGACAAACCAAATGAACAGATTTTTTGGGATCAAGTCAATCAAGATATTTTGCCAAAATAATTCTGTAACATTTCATTTCAATTGTGAGCTTTCTTTCTTAAAGAAACAAAACAATAAAAAAACTTTTTGGCCTCTTAGCTTAAATTTCTAAACAACAGGTCATTTCAAACTAGAAAACTGAGAAATTGTGTTTCAACAACTTCAGACATTTTTTCTTTACTCTTTTTTGAGTTAGGAAATTCATCAAAATCAATCCCGTTTCATGAAGAGTTTCAGTTTTGACAAGCTGGCATTTTTTGACAACAAAAACGTGGTTTGTCAAAAAATTTCCAATCAGCTCTAGTCATAATCTTTCTAGTTCCATTTTTCCATCTTTGAAGTGGGGGCAGAAATCTCTCTACCTCACACAAAGGAGGGTGCTGCGAAGATTAGTAAGTTAATATCTGAAGATGAAGGATGCTTTAATAAATGTGACTGTATTTGGAAAAAGGATTTGTATTCAGTATTTCATCATATATACTTTAAAGAATGAAAGAAAAGGGATGTTTATCTTGCTAATGGGGAACATAGGCAAAGATGTTTTTTATTTAACCTCTTGCAGAAACAAGTATAGAACTAAAGTGGATTTGGGATAAAGCTCAACTGATCATATGAAAAGGTAAATAACATTTTGATCTCAAAATCACTAATAAAATAATAATAAACTTAATCTGCTATTAGTTTTCTTTTGGGTAGAATTATTTGTCTGAACAAAAGATAAATAAGATTACCATATAGTTTGTTAAATGCTTTGATGATGAAAAGCACTGTAAACAAGAAATCCACTGGAACACCATGTATAACAGGTCTCCCACTGTGCCAATACACAGACAACATGAGTAAAAGCTGTAGCAACTCATGCTTTTATCTCTGGTGGTCCCCAGTACAAACCTTGGTGTATCTGCCAAAATGGTAGCCCTCACCTAAACCTTCCACTGAAGCATCTGGTACTGGCCACTGTCAGAGGCAGGATAGATATGGCAATTCCTATGTTAGTAAGTGCTAAGTATTACTATAATTAATAATAATAAAAGTTGTTGTGGGCTAGCTGCAAAAGGCACATAAAAGTAAAAATAGAAGGGGATGTACCCATTAGACCCTAGTGAAATCATATGCAAAACTCCCATTTACTTTGCTGGGAGAAGGATTTGTCCCTTCATAGCCACTATAGCACAAGCATAATTATGAACTGATTGTGTGTGTGGACATAAAATGTAATAGGACATGGCTTTGGCACCCAAAAAATGCAGAAGTCATTAATTCTGGAAAAAAATAAATGTAAAATATCACAGGATCAATTTTATTTTAAGCAAGATATCCCTTTATTTTGCAAGCCAATTATTTGAAACTCTTTCAAGAGTCAAGTCATATTTGCAGACTCCAAAACAGTAGACAAATATAGAGCCAAATCTGGGTTTTTTTTTGTTTTTTTTTTTAAGAAAAAGCCATGGTAGACCCCTGTTCAACAGCCAACTGGCCAAGGTTCAAAGACCTAGATTTGTTATGAAATAAAACTAAATCATGTTTTTCATCACCAAAGTTATAGCTGTGACAAAGGCTTAGCTATAGTGTACTTCTTACATTTGTTAAAATAAATGTTCATTGACTATTTAGACTACCTACTTGAATAATTCCTCCTAAAAATGAAACCGCTGCAGCAACTCCAATTCTCTGCATTTCAAACTCCGATAAACCCAAGACTCCTGAATTATTGCTTGTAGTGAAATTGTTGCTTGCTGAAGAAACAAGACGCTCAACTGCATTGGCAGATATCAAGGAAGTTAAAGCAAAAGTTCCTGTAAAAGAAAAGTCACATATCAGTTACCAAAAATAGCTCAATATTTATTAGAGTCACTAACATTAATTTTTCAAAGTACGGCCTCTATCCATGAATGTGAAATTTGCATACTTACTCACTTCAGGTATGTTTTTTAAAGCACTTTCACTTGTTGGGTGCAAATGTTTATGTGTAATGCCATATGAGCAGATAACCTGAGTACAAATGTTTTTTTGTGTGCCCGAAAATAATGGTGCTCAAAAAATACACAAGCAAATATTGTGCACACAGACAAACAGAGGCTGGCTTGAAGCACTTTTGACATTTTTAATCACATTCATAAAGAAGGATAATTCAATATGTTAAAGATGTTAAAGCATTATGGAAAGCTTTGAACAACATCTTGTTTGGAAAAAGTTTTGCATAAATTAGCTTCACCTGAAATCATAATTTCTATTTCTGATACCATCACTAACAGTTATACAGCTAATTATGGTATCCCAAATACAATAGGCTCCTGAATTCAAATGGAGAAAAAGCAGCCAGAATAAAGATTCAATTCTAGCAATGTATTGCTCAGATGAGTAATCTTTGCCACAAGACTAGACTGAGTGAGGTACAGTACCAGGGACTATTTATGAGTAAGAATTAGTCAAGTAGCCAAAAGTTTACAGGACCAGGCCACAGATGAACTCCACTTTTCATGCAAAAGGTATGACTAAAACAGGTCACAAACCTGCATCCTTTACTTAAACAGAGTTCCACTGACGTAACAGCAGTTATTATAGGGGAAGGATTGTCACCTCTGAGTAAAGGATGTATGGAGCATTGGCACCTGGGGAGCTGTAGTACGTGGTTTAGCCGTGATTCAGGAAAGTATCTTTATTTGGGATGGGAATTAAGTACATGTTTAATTTTAAACAATGAATCTGCAGCACATGCTTATGTGCTTTCCTGAATCAAGGCCTTTGGGATTATGGGATATGTACAATAGTGGCATACTTCTGCTAAAATGATTAACATGAAAATACATTGTGTTCACATTTATATTTTCTTCACAACCATGAGGGACAGAAACATTTCTGTATGAAAGCTTAGATTGCAAAGAACAATTCCGTGGCACGGACTGGAGTCCAAAAGGTGGATTCCACAGCAAATCCAAAGCCATAGAATTGTAGGATACAGGACCTTGAGTATACTCCACAAATCCTGGACTGAAAGACACTTGCTCCATTTCATCCCATGGATACTGTGTCAAGTCCTGAAGTCCTGCCCTTTGTCCATTTCACCACCTTCATGCTACATAACAAGAGTTTATTACCACCAGATATTTTTTCTGCATATTAAGAGTGCTATGTAAGATGAGGAGTGAGGTGCTTTTTTCCTTTAGTGAGCTGTAGTTTAAAAATCAACAGTTCGTGGAGAAATTTGTAAACATTGTCTATTTTGAAACAGTTTTGCTTATATAGTCTCATATTTTCACCTTTTTTTAATAAAAAGATAAATAAAGGAACTATAAGGCTATATAGTAACCTACCTTTACCCTAGCTCCTGCCACAGAATTATTCTCCAAAATCTAAGCTTTCATTTAAAAGAAAGTTTCTCACTCGCCTGTGAACTGAGTATACTGATTATTTTAGCAGAAGCATCCATCTAATGTGCTTGCCCCACTGCCTCCCCAGGTATCAAAGTCCCCAGAGACTTCCTCCCTGACAATTTTTGTGTGGAAAACAGCTTTAGATAAATTGAATTTAATATTAGCATGCATAATACAAGGGACACTTTAACAATGATGTTATTCATGTGAATAGTTCATTGATTAAAACAACTTTTCCTTTTTTTTTTTCAAAAATAAGCTTCTGCAGAATTTCTAGTTTGCTACATCAGAGCAACAAAACCCAAGGACCCTGACACAGAATTCATGTCCTGTTTGCTGTAAATTATCTGGAGGTTTGACAATATAACATACATATGTTGTGATACAAATTCTATGTACTTTGGAATGTATATTGGTTTCCCGGTAGACCACACAGCTCTTATGGCGATGTTAATAGTATTACTAAACACAGATTTTGGCACATACGTCAATTTCAAACCATGCAGTTACTCAAAAGACAGTATTTGCCTCTTAGAAAACATATCAGCCAGAGGGGAGATATATACAGTTGAGCTATGTGAGCCCTGCAGGGTGTGCTGGCACATGGTTCCAACTCCAAGAACCATCTCCCCTCCTCTCAAAAGGCTCTCACAGTCACTCCCCTAAGATACAGGATGCCCCTTTCATATTTTATCTTTGGTTGACTGGGGAGAGGGGCTACTGCCCTGCATTTAAGCTCATTGTACTCGCCTACTGGAACCAAGTGCCTGTCTCTATACTCCCCCTAGTCTTCAAGGATCACTGAGAGGCCACCATTCCCACAGAGCAGTTTCTTGGTGATCCAACCTGATGAATACAATTCCCTTCCTCAGTTCATAATAGGCTTTCTTAAGAAACAAAGCAGTCACTAATCTAGCAGGAGCTCGGAAACACTTCTTGCCACTGTGGGTAGCTCTACGCAAAGCAGTGGTGAGGAGGCCACATAATCACTAGCATGACAGCTAGGGAACTAGTGGATCCTTAGCGTCTACAGTGGAAGTGTTGGGGCATCTGCACCCTTCAGCTCAACGGAAGCAGCTGATCAGGAATAATCCCAATTCTACTGAAGTACCTGGAGTAGAGAGGGGGTATTCTTTGGTGAGAAGTACCAGGGTTGCGTTTTAGCAATGTGAGAAATAATGAGGTTTTTCTGTAGTTTTTAGGAACAGTCAAACTTTTAGTTGTTCCTGTTTATATTTTAAAAGGCTCTTTTTAGCTGAGCTCTTCTTGTCTGTTAAAGTTTTAGCTCCAAGCAAATTTATATAGTAAAGTGCATAAGCCCCTGATAAACTGTATTTATGAAGGAATTATTGATGCAGTATTCAATTATAGTCGTAGGAATGGATCCAGTATAACCTTAACAAGGCTTGTTTTCTCTTGAAAACACTTTTCTTAAGCAGAAAAAGCTGTAGCTATAAAGAAAAGGCACAAAGAAATGTAAACAGGTTAATCTGTGTTAAGACACTTCCCTCTTTCTCTCCCCCACAACTGATCCTGTGAGGCTTAGCAGTTGCTGAGAAGCTCCTCATTTCACAGAACACACTCAGCAACTTGCATGATGGGAGACTAAATGTTTCCAGACACTTACCTGTCGCAACATGGCGCCCCATTCCAAACACAGCATAAATGATGACAGGAAAGAGAGAGCCATATAAACCAAACACTGGATGGACTGAAGACAGAACAGCAAAGGCCAGCCCTATAGAGAAGGATAATGGGAATTAGTAAACAATACATTGCATCAAGATATCAAATTACTTTACATTTGGTTTTGGTGTGGGGAGGTAAAGTCTGCAGCTTTAACAGCAGGATTAAAAGTACCTGTAATGATAATTACATCTATAAAAAGCTAAGGCAATAAACCAACCACTAAGTAATGGGGGTTTGGAGGAATATTCTGTTGTAGGTGGATTTTTCCATAATTATCTACTAATAATACCTGGTTCTTATATAGCATTTTTCATCCATAGATCTCAAAGCACTTTACAAAGGAGGTCAGTATCATTATCCCCATTTTACAGACTGGAATATGGAAGCACAGAGAAGGGACCTGACTTGCCCAAGGTCCAGCAGCAAAGTTGGGACTGAAATTCATGTCTCCTGAGTCCTCATCCAGCACCTTCCTCTAAGGCATCTGGAATTAGTCACTGGCAGAAATAGGACACTGGACTATATATAGGCCATTGATCTCTATGGCAACTACTATGTCCATGTTGGGGACAGCGGGACAGGATTCACAGCCCAAAATCCACAGAAAAGAGAAGGCACAAAGTGAAAAGAAACACACCAGAAACACCAGAAGAGGCAGAAGGAGAGGAATTCCTGTCCTGCCTAAAGGGACAAGCAGGAAGAGGAGGGGAGTATGGGGAAAAGGAGGAGAGGACTACCTAAGCTTGATCTACACTTGAAAGTTCTAGCAGCACAATTATTTCAATTAGGGGAGTGATTTTTTAAATCAAGATAGTTATACCAGTACAACTCCTACTGCAAATGTAATTATGCTAGTATAAGAGCGCTTTATTCAAGTATAGCTTATCTCCTTTCCTGTCTGGGAATTTGCTATGCCAGTATAACTTCATCCACCCTAGGGGAGTTGTACTAGTTAAACTAAATCGCTACCCTTAAAGTGGTACGACTTTTATGTGTAGATAAACTCAAAGGAAATAGACAATGGACCCATTTCTGAATGGCTAGAACCAGGGGTCCATTTTCTAAGCAGTGTGTATGAAATGGGTCCATAAATCTTGACTAAGGTGAAGTGCAAAAAACAAGGTTACTTACCTGTAACTGTTGTTCTTCGAGATGTGTTGCTCACATCCATTCCACTATAGGTTAGGCATGCGCTGCGGGCCTGGTTGCCGGGTAGATTTTCCCCTAGCTGCAGACTGGGTGAGCAGGGAGCCCCCTGGAGTGGCGCCACTGAGGCACTCTATAAGTACCCCTGCGACACAGTCTGGCCCTCAGTTCCTTCTTTGCCGGCTAAACCGACAGTGGGGAAGGAGGGTGGGTTTGGAATGGATGTGAGCAACACATCTCGAAGAACAGCAGTTACAGGTAAGTAACCTTGTTTTCTTCTTCGAGTGATTGCTCACATGCATTCCACTATAGGTGACTGCAAGCAATACCTAGGAGGTGGGGTCGGGTTGACCCATTGCTGATCGTAAGACCGCTGACCCAAACGCCGCATCGTCCCTGGTCTGCTGGACTATGGCGTAGTGGGCGGCGAAGGTATGGACGGAGGACCAGGTAGCCGCCCTGCAGATGTCCGTAATAGGGACTCCCTCCCGGAAGGCCGCAGAGGACGCCTGCGCTCTCGTGGAGTGTGCTGTTACTCTCTCAAGCGGCTTGTCCGCGAGTTCATAACAGGTGTGAATGCACGAGGTAATCCAGGAGGAGAGCCTTTGGGCTGAAACTGGCTGGCCCTTCATCCTCTCCGCAACTGCCACGAAAAGTTGGTTGTTTTCCTGAATTGCTTTGTTCTATCTAAATAAAAAGCAAGAGCCCTCCTAACGTCCAACGTGTGTAATTGCTGTTCCCTTCCAGAGGTGTGTGGCTTAGGATAAAAGACTGGGAGACAAATGTCTTGATTAACATGGAAGGGAGAGACCACCTTAGGCAGGAAGGCCGGGTGGGGACGTAGCTGCACCTTGTCCTTATGGAAGATAGTGTAGGGCGGCTCGGAGGTCAGTGCACGGATCTCTGACACTCTACGAGCCGAGGTGATAGCTACTAGGAATGCCACCTTCCAGGAAAGGTGGAGTAAGGAACACGTGGCGAGGGGCTCGAACGGGGGCATCGCGAGGCGTGAGAGCACAAGGTTGAGATCCCAAGGTGGAATGGGACGCTTGACGCTCGGGTACAGCTTATCTAGACCCTTAAGGAAACGGTATACCACAGGGTCGGAGAAGACTGAGTGGTTCGACTGACCTGGATGGAATACAATATGGCAGCGAGGTGGACCCGGATAGTAGAGGTAGAAAGGCCCTGATTTCTGAGGCCTAAGAGGTAGTCCAATATGTGTGGGATAGTAGCCTCACTTGGAACGATGTCATGTTGTGTGCACCATGCAGAGAAACGGGTCCACTTGGCGGTATAGGTACTTCTGGTGGATGGTTTCCTACTACCCAGAAGGACGTTCTGTACCTCGGCTGAGCATAAGAGCTCAGGACCTCTCAGCCATGGAGTAGCCACGCTGTGAGCTGAAGGGACCGCAAGTCCGGGTGCAGGAGGCGACCGTGATCCTGGGAGATCAGGTCTGGCCACAGCGGGAGGCTGATGGGAGGGGCCCTGGACAGCCGGAGGAGGGACGCATACCAGCATTGCCTGGGCCAGGCCGGGGCTATGAGGATGACGTGTGCCCTGTCCTGTCTGATCTTCAGGATCACCTTGTGGAGAAGTGGGATCGGAGGGAACGCGTAGAACATGTGCCCCGTCCAGGGTAGGAGAAAGGCATCTGTCAGGGATCCCCGGGAGCTGCCTCGAAAGGAGCAGGACTGGAGGCACTTCCTGTTCTGTCTGGAGGCGAAGAGATCGATGTGGGGAAACCCCCACCTCAGGAAGATCGGCCGGATGACATCTGGCCGAAGGGACCACTCGTGAGTCATAAAGGATCTGCTGAGGTGGTCCGTCAGGGAGTTCTGGATTCCGGGAAGGAAGGAGGCCACCGGGTGAATAGCGTGGGCTATACAGAATTCCCACAGGAGAATCGCCTCTTGACACAGGGGGCTGGAGCGGGCCCCGCCTTGCTTGTTTATGTAGTACTGGGCTGTGGTGTTGTCTGTCAGCACCGCTACACAGTGACCCCGTAATGTGTCCCGGAACGCCTGGCACGCGAGCCGGACGGCCCTCAGCTCCCTGACATTGATGTGGAGGCAGAGGTCTGACTCCGACCAGCGGCCCTGGGTCCTGAGTTCCCCTAGGTGAGCTCCCCACCCTAGTGACGAAGCGTCCGTCACCAGGGACATGGACGGGCTGGGGGGAAGGAAGGGGACCCCTCGGCACACATTGTCCTGGTCTTCCCACCAAGCCAGAGCGGATAGGGTGGCTCTGGGGATGGAGAGGAGGGCGTCCATACTGTCCCTTCTCGGTCTGTAGGCCACCGCGAGCCACGACTGCAGTGGGCGTAGCCGTAGTCTGGCGTGCTGTATGACATGAGTGCACGATGCCATGTGACCTAGCAGGCTGAGGAAGACCTTGACCGTAGTCATCGGACAGTTGCGTAGCTGTCTGATGTCCGACTGGATAGTGAGGAACCGAGGCTGGGGCAGGGATGCCCTTGCTACCGTGGAGTCTAGTAAGGCTCCTATGAACTCTATGTTCTGGGTAAGCTCCAGGGTGGACTTCTCCCTGTTGAGAAGGATTCCCAAGCGGTCGAACGTGCTGATAACGAGCCGCACGTGAGCTGACACTTGGTCCCTGGAGGTGCCTCGGATCAACCAATCGTCGAGGTACGGGTATAAGTGTACCCCGCGGCGCCGAAGGAATGCCGCTACTACCGCCATACACTTTGTGAACACCCTGGGTGCGGTGGACAGGCCGAAGGGTAGGACGGCAAACTGATAGTGTTCCCCCGCTACCAGGAAGCGGAGGTAACGTCTGTGTGAGGGTTTGATGCTCATGTGAAAGTAAGCGTCCTTCATATCGAGGGCAGCGAACCAGTCTCCCGGATCCAGAGAGGGAATGATAGTGCCCAAGGTGGCCATGCGGAACTTGAACCTGATCATGTAGGTGTTGAGTTCGCGCAGGTCCAGGATGGGCCGGAGGCCCCCTTTCGCCTTGGGGATCAGGAAGTAGCGGGAGTAGAACCCCTTCCCCCTGAACTCCTGCGGTACGGGCTCGATGGCTCCCAGTGCGAGGAGCGACCTCACCTCCTGTACGAGGAGTTGCTCGTGAGAGGGGTCCCTGAAGAGGGACGAGGAGGGTGGGTGGGTGGGTGGGAGGAGTGGAGGAGAGCTGGAGCGAATATCCCACCTCCACCGTGCGGAGGACCCACTGGTCTGATGTAATGGCCGACCATGCACGGCGGAAGTAGGACAGACGGTCTCCAAAGGGAGGATCCAGGTTTATGATTGGTGAACTGCCCCCGGGCGCACCATCAAAAGTTGGATTTGGGCCCCTGGGAAGGCTTAGAGCCTTGTTGTTTCCCGCCCTGCCTAGGCCCTTGCCGGCAGCGGTAAGGGCGGCTTCTCCTAAGGGAGGAGTCCTGGGGCGGACGCGCAGGTGGGAAGAATTTCCTGCGTGGCGGGATGAAGGGACGCCTCTGTGGACCTGGGGTGTGCATGCCCAGGCCTTTGAGGGTTACCCCCCTGTCCTTGAGGGCCTGGAGACGGGCATCCGTATCCTCCGAGAAGAGGGACTGTCCCTCAAAGGGGAGGTCCTGGATTTTAAATTGCATGGCCAGGGCTAGGTTGGATGACGAGAGCCATGCTGCCCGGCGGAGGGCTATGCCCGAGGCCATTGTTCGGGCCGCAGAGTCGGCCGAGTCCAGGGCCGCTTGCAGGGCATGACGAGATATGTCCCTGCTTTGGAGCAATAGGGCCCTGAACTCCTGTTTGCCCTCCTGCGGGAGAGCAGTCTCAAATTTAGTAAGGGCCTCCACCGTGTCGAAATGGTGCCTACTCAGGAGTGCCTGATGGTTGGCGACTCTGAGTTGTAGGCCCCCGGAGGAATAAACTTTCCTGCCGAAGTGGTCCAACCTTTTGGCCTCTTTGGCCTTGGGGACCTGTGCCTCCTGCCCGTGGCGCTCCTTGTTATTAACAGAGTCCACCACCAGGGAGGAGGGCGTGGGGTGAACATACAAGTATTCATATCCCTTGGCTGGGACAAAATAACGCTTCTCCACCCCACGAGCAGTGGGGGAGATAGAGGCGGGGGTTTTCCAAATTGCCGCCGTGTGGAGTTTAATAGTATTAATGAACGGCACTGCCACCCGTGCCGGAGTGCCCTTAGTTAACATGGTGGTGACCGGGTCGTCCACCACTGGGACCTCTTCCAAAGGCAGGTTCATGTTTTTAGCAACTGCCTGGAGGAGATGTTGGTAACTGGAGAGGTCCAAGGCGGGCGGGCTAGTTGATGAAGTGCCCGCCACTGCCTCTACCCCTACGGGGGAGGCGTAGGGACCCGGCTTCATAGGGCTACATGTCGTGGAGGGCTGGACTGCCGATGATGGTCCTGCCAGCACGTCCACTGGACCCTCTGAGCTCACCTGGAACCCGGGTTCAGACTGGGTTTCCCGGGGCCGATCATACCCCCATGCCGCCCACTCTGACCAGGCAGGGTTCTGGGTGACTTGGGCTGGTCCCGCCGAGCGAGGGGACCGCGTGCCGGCGGACTCTCGACGCTCCCGGTGCCGTGGGCTTCTCGACCGGTGCCGGGCGGTAAGGTGCCCATCCGAGGAGTCGTGGCTACCCGAACGGTGCCGCCTCGGGAAGTCTCGGTGCCGAGACGATGATCGGTACCGGGGGGACCTTCGGCGCCGCGACGGGGTCCGGTGCCGCTCTCTACACTCCTGGTGCCGTGGGCTTCTCGACCGGTACCGGGCGGTGTGGTGCCCATCCGAGGAATCGTGGCTACCTGAACGGTGCCGCCTCGGGGAGTCTCGGTGCCGAGACGATGATCGGTACCGGGAGGACCTTCGGCGCCGCGACGGGGTTCGGTGCCGAGACGACGAGCAGTGCCGGGACGCGGAGCGGCTTGTGGAGCGACGTCTCGGACGGTCTCGGCGCCAGCTGAGGGACCGGTGCCGGGAGTGCGACCGGTGCCGAGAGTACGACCGGCCCTTGCCAGGGTGCCGGGACTCTGATCGGCGGCCAGAGCGCGAGTGGCGCGAACGGCCAGGAGGAGACCTTGAGCAGGGTCTCAACTCCTTGCGGCGCCGAGACTGCGACCGGAGCCGGGCGGGTGACCGTTGCCGGGAGTCTGGTCGGCGCCGCGAGATCGAGCGGTGTCCATGCCCTGCCGGGCTCCGACACGCGATCTCTGCCTCGGTCATGGGCGGCCTGCCCGTCGACCGGACTTGTTGCTGCGGGGCGTCCCCGGCAAGCAACCCTCTCGCAGCAGTACACGCCTCCATCGTGGAGGGAAGCTGCTGCGGAGTTGGCACCCCAAGTGGCAAGACCACTGGCACCGGACTCGACGGGGCCTCCTGCGGCGCCGGAGTCAGCGGTGCGGGTGCTGGCGGCTCTTCCTCAGGTCGGCTCCCCGGAGAAGGCTGAGGTCGCGGGACTGGTACCGACGGCTGGACGCGGTCCGGAGCGGGGCGAAGTTGAGCGCTCCTCTTCCGCTTGGTGCTGGGGGAGCGCGACCGGTGCCGAGGCTTGGCTCTCGGCGGTTTGGGTGCGGGGTCTGGTGCCGCACTCGAGTCCGGGGCCGCCTCCATCAGGACGTGCCGCAAGCGGGATTCCCTGTCTTTGCGGGTCCTGGGCTGAAGGTACTGCAGATCTAGGAAGAAACTGCCAAGTGCACTTACCAGGCACTTGAGAGGCACTTAGAGTGTGGGTCTCCCATAGGCATAGGCTTCCCACACTCTGAGTGCTTGAATCCCGGAGCCTTGAAGACAGAGGCTCCGGCAGCAGGGAAAAACCCCTGCACTTGACTATTTACACTACAAAGACTATGTAAACTAACTAACAACAACTGCTAACAACGAACAATTAAGAGAACAATCGACTAGCTAGGAGATAAGGAGAACGCTGAAAAGCAGAACTCCTCTTCCGACTACCAGCTCGAGCGGTAAAGAAGGAACTGAGGGCCAGACTGTGTCGCAGGGGTACTTATAGAGTGCCTCAGTGGCGCCACTCCAGGGGGCTCCCTGCTCACCCAGTCTGCAGCTAGGGGAAAATCTACCCGGCAACCAGGCCCGCAGCGCGTGCCTAACCTATAGTGGAATGCATGTGAGCAATCACTCGAAGAAGAACTTTGTACGTTTAAGATCCAATATAATTAAAACAGTATGCATGTGCAAACTATACAATTAAAAATACAGAACATTTACATTTAAAACCAAGAGTAACACTTCAGTGCTTGGAGTGCACACTCTAAACTACTCTGCTAACCTCAACACTGCTCTACAGAATGTAGTTCTCACGTATTGCTTTCAGGGTCTGTGATACTATCAGTTCCTTCCTGCAGGAGAAGTACAGAACACGGCCTGCTATATTTGAAAATTATTATGATTTAAATACATTTTAATGTATAAAGTCTGGTGGGGGATAGGCCTTGTATTGTTTTTTAGTCTGTACTTACAGTCACTCACTGATTTGGGATCTTAACCAGTTTTAAGATTAAACAAAATTTGTGCAGTTTACCTTTAATAGGTGTTCATGTGCTTAAATAAATAGATTTTAATCACTCAGTTCAAGTGGGATTAACTGAGGAAGTGTATGGATAGAAGAGAGTATTGTAATAACCCTCAAACTAAGTTAAGAAACTTCCTACTGTAGGACATTTACATATTTGCTACTCACAGCTACCAATCAATATGGGATTAAATATAGTATTACTTGTTTCCTCTTAGCTCTAATGGGGGAAATGAGGCTTTAGCTACCGGGAAGTAAGCTGTCACCATCTAGTGATAAACGTCAGACGTACCAGATACTCACACTTCTGCAAGCATTCACTTTGTTTTTCAGTTTCCAAAAATGGTTTGAATCTGAGACTTGTGACTACTGTGGTCAGACTGTGTTTGGTCCAGCACAGATGAACAAGGTATGTGCAGGGCACAAGGAGTTTTAGGTGCTTAGCATTCAGAAAAAACATGAGCCAAAACCCATCCCTGCCTCACTGCCCAACAGAGCTGGCCCACACAAACAGAGTCCACACTGAACCCTGGAAATGGTGTAGTGGGGGCCACTTTGACCCCCACATCTCCAAGCGTCCCTGAAGGAATTCCACATCTCTCAGGGAGCTGCTGCTGGGCAATAAGTTTTCACACCTCTGTATACAGAGGCACAATATAGGTATAATTCAGCTCTTTGTGTTTTGTTTTTAAACTCTCCCCTCATACGCCCATTTAGTTTCCAGAAGTAGTTCCTCATTCCTTTTATGTTATCTAGAAAACATTGAGACACTGCTTTCTAGTGGTTAGGACAGGTCACCAGGACTCAGAAATCCTAGATTCCATTCCTGGCTCTGCCACTGATTTTGAACGGTTTCAGATAAACTGCACGTTTCAGTTTACCCATTTTTGCAATGGGCATCATCAGAAGGGTGTCATAAAGCTTAGTAAATCCCTCTTAAGCATGAAATCCTCAGATGTAAGGAATTATCATAGATCAAACCATTTTATTAACAAACAAAGTAGAGGGTGGTTTGATTTCGCTCACTGATTTTAGATTTTCAGGTTCAACTTTGTTACAATACATCCGTTGGGTTCAAAAAGTAGTCAAAAGATCGGAAACAGATGATAATATTACTACTGTATTGCACTTCTTGACACTGAAAAGTAATTAAGAATGGAGACTCCAGTTCCTCATTTTTAAGGAAGGAGAACCCCACTGGCAGTGAAAGTAAGGCTTTCAAGAAAGAATGGCTATTGCGATCTAAAGAACTGCAAACAAGGAATGAACAATAGATTCAGATACAATATATAAATACTGTGGTGGCATGCGTTAGTTAACTCACTATCAGAAGATAACATTATGTGCCATTGTTTCTTTTAAAATGGAGCTCTCTGGCTATCACTGGGCTTCGTGACACATCACATGGTATGCTACACTGGCCAAGCTGGCGACGTGTGGCACCACTGCAGGTAGATGGCAAATGCAGATATCTATAGAATAATGAACCTAGGTGCAAACAAGAAAAGCTGTTAAGTCCTGCATCTTAACCTGCTAACTTGAGAAATACTATTGAATGTGCCAGTTCCAAACTACAACTATGACAATAATGCAGTGTCATCAAAGAAGCAAATTAGGGTCAGGTCAGAATTACAATTAACTTCCCACATCTGGATATATGCATCTGAACACATGGCTATCCAGACAGAAAGGCTACGCCATATCTTTTTGGCATCATGGTATATAAGATAAAAATATTACCCCGGAACAAAGAAAGCAAGAAGACAGTATCTCAGGTCTACAATTAATCTCACAATCCACTATTCTCAATGCAAAATTAAATAAATCTTCCCTGAAATCCTGTACACTCAAAGAACTCTCTTGGTGAGAACCTGAGGAGCATGAAGATTGTGCTTGTTGATTTCAAACATCTCTCCATTGTTCAAATCTGGATGCCCTAACCAGATGTCCAAATCCCATATCTGGGACACTCAAATAAACACTAATAAATTTGCCCTTCAATATGGTAACATACAACTCCTCCTGAGTTGCACACACATATCCAAGGATATATTTCAAATACTTGACAGGCTGCCTTAGAAAAGATGAAGAAAAGTTATTCTCTCTCGAAACAGAAGACAGGACTACAGGCAATTTAGATTAAATCCCAGGAAAAACTTTCTAACTATAAGAAGAGTAGGACAAAGGTAGACTGCCTAGGGAGGTTGTGGAAGCTTCTTCATGTTTTCAAAAGGAATCTGGATAGCCATTGGTCTTGGATGGTTTAACCAAAACAAATCCTGCACCTTGGCAGGGGGTTAGACTAGATTACCCTTTCTGTCCCTTCTAACCCTGCGATTCTATAACATTTCATCATTAGGATGAAATTCACCCCAGTACAGAGGACAAATACAAAGCCCTCTATGTCCCTTACACTGTACTTAAGACCTCAAAACAGAGCTGAAGAGAAGAATTGGGGTTAGTGTGGCTCTTCTGCACTGAGGTGACTTTCACCCCGAATACAAGCCTCTTGATTTTAACTTAAATTGATTTTAACCCCTTCCTCTTGTAGCAAGGCTGGAAACAAAGGATTAGCATTACATTTTGGACATAGCATTCTAATGTAAATTAAGGCTATGAAGCCATAAGATCATTTATTTAGATTTAACATTAAAAATAATAAATAGAAAAGCTCTGAGAACACTGTTAATAATTATAGTTACAATATCCACCCAGCAGCATTATGACTAATATACAAATGAATTAACTCTCCCAGCGAACTGCTTAACGTAACTTACCAGGAATGGCCAAAATAAAAATGGAAGAACTCCAGAAAATCCTCCCAAACCCAACTCACACCTTCATCCTTCCCAAAATGAACCCTACCAAGTCAATGGTTTTTGCAGTATCCTGGGAAGATCATTAGGTTTGGGCGGATCTGGGCCAAGTTGGGGAGCAATTTAGAATCTGCACTAGTTCTCTACTTTGTCTACATTTTTCCATCAACATTTGTCTTGTTCATCAGCTGAGCTGCTCCTTTATATTACTAAGCATACAAGCCTGTGACTATAAAGCAAAAATGTAGATTTTTGTCTTGATGATGACACAGTTAACTGTTGATTCTGGTTCTATAATATGGGACCATAGATTGTAATGACAACAATATTGATATTTTCTATTGTAACTAAGTCACAAGGCCCACTTCATGGCAATCCATTGTTTGTCATACATCTCTAAGGCAGTGAATGTAAGTTGATTAAAATTTATAAAATGGAACAGAAACCAAATCAAAATTTAAAGGAAAAATATCCATTTAAAAATCCGATATTTTTTAAAAAAAAGTTTACTTAGCAGTGCATATCACCTGAGATGTTTAAACAAAATAAAGTAAAATGTAATTTATGATTGATCAGAATCAATTATGACTAATATTTGGCTTTTGCATTTTGCTGGGCTTGTTGTTGACAGTGAAAGTTGGCTGAATTTGTTTGAAGTTTATGTCGAGCCAGTTTCACTTCCTTGGTTCTCCTATACCAGAAGTGGACAAATTTTGGCCCGCGGGCCACATCCAGCCTACGGGACCCTCCTGCCTGGCCCTGAGCTCCTGGCTCGGGGGGCTCCACCGGCCCCTCCCCTGTTGTTTCTCCTCCCCCGCGGCCTCAGCTCACTGTGCCACGGGTACAATGCTCTGGCAGCGGGGCTGCAAACTCCTGGGAAAGAACAGCTGCAAAGCCACGGCCTGACCGGTGCTCTGTGCTGCACGGTACATGACTGGCTTCAGCTGGGTTGTGTGGCTGCCAGCCACCAGTGCTCCAGGCAGCACAGTAAGGGGGAAGGGAGCAGGGGGATTGGACAGAGGGCAGGGGAGTTTGGGGGAGTGGTCAGGGGTGTGAATAAGGCTTGGGGCAGTCAGAAGGCGAGGAATAGGGGGGTTGAACAGGGGTGAGGGGGCCGGGGGAATGTCAGGAATGAGAAGAGGGGTTGGATGTGGTGGCAGGGGACAGTTAGGGGTGGAAGGTCCAGGAAGCAATCCGGGGGATAGAGGGCAGGTGGGGTAGATGGGGCAGGCATCCCAGGGGGGCCATCCGGAAGGAGAGAGGGGTTTGGATGAGGCAGGAGTCCTGGGGGGGCCTCCAGGGGGCAAGAAGCAGGGAGGGTCAGATGGGGGCAGGGGCCCGTGCCATGCCTGGCTGTTTGGGGAAGCAGAGCCACCCCTAGCCAGCCCTCCATACAATTTCAGAAACCCAATGAGGCCCTCAGGCCAAAAATTTTGCCCGCCTCTGTCTTATACCACCACAATCCTACATTAATGTTTGAGTTCCAAACAATACAGGAAAATGTTTGAATCCCAACATGCAATGATTTTCATTGAAATAAAAAATAAACACAATTTCTATTCATATTAGATTTTGTAAGTTTCTATTCCATCCCACTTCTACATTTTACACCAAAACTATTTAGTGTAACTGTAACTGATATTAGAAAAAACCAGTATCAAGTGAAACAAGAATTTCAGGGAGTGCCCTTTTCTCTAGGAAAACAGCAAAAAAGTAAAAGAGGCTCTACCTGGTGTGTGTTCTCCCATTTGTGTCCTTCTTGCAATAACACAATGAGTCTTTATGTCTCATGGTCCATTTCATCCAAAATTACCTCCCTCTTTGTTTCTGGTATGGAAATAATCAAAAACAGTGAGGGAGAGGAGAAGGGGAAGATTGAAAAATGTATTTCAATTTTTTGTCAGTTTCATTTTTGATGAAATTTTCCAACCAGCTCTATTATTAACTTTTTCACTGGTGCTGAACATGGTGATATTCCTTGGATGCACCTCCAGTGTTGGTCCATGAACCAGCCACATCACTTGAACCACCACTCCCTAGTCTGTTGGAGGATGAATGCTTCCAAATGGCACATCTGGTATGTGAGGCACTCTGGACGTGCACATTTTTAACAATGACACCCACATTCAAAGTTAAAGAACTCAGGGTCATGCATGCAGGAGGTCCTGAGGTGTATAGACCCCACCCAGTCATAGCCATAAAAGCATTAGTAGGGAAACTGATGCCTTCTCGGATGGGCTGCTTGGTAGCCTCACAATAGCTGTGGAGATACAAAGGCCTCAGGACAAATGGCAGGGTATGGCTGCCAGAAGGGTTTAAGAGCTTCTAACAGCAGGAGCCTTCAGCCACGGATTGATGAGAAATCATCCAGGAAGTTGGACTTCCAGGAGAAGAGGACCACAGGATGAGACTCTGAAGAACAGCCTGCAAGAGAGGCATGGTAGCAAGCAAGACAAGGAAACAGGAAGGGGTAGGGAGAGATTGCTACCAACCATTTCATTTCCTAGCCTGGAATCCAAAGGAGTTGGGGGACCTGGGTTCCCCTTCCAAATCCAACAGGGTTTGGGGGTTGGCTTTTTGGGGGGTTAAACCTCGATCAAGTGAGCCACACTCAAAAAGACCAGGGACTGCAAGCCCTTTATCTAGAGCAATTGGTCTCCTGACGTACAGGACTCTAGCACACTGAGAGGGGCAAAGACTATCAATGACTCAGCTGAAGGGCTGCAGTCATAACAAAGAGCCAAAACAGACTAGACAGCAACAACTCCATCAAAGAAGGAAGGAAACTGAAGCAAAGTTGCCATGTCACCCGATGTCACCACAAGAGGGGGCCTGAATGCCAAAAGCATCCTCTGACACGAAGCCTTTGAATACTTAGTTAGTTCACTAGAACTTGGAACTTTACATCCTTGGGCATCCACTGAGAATCTGTCTGAATGCGAATCTCTGTAGTAGATACATATTTTAACATGTTACCATTCATAGCTCTGGGCTCAAATCATTACCCTTTGTAAGAAGTGAGAGATTTTCTTCCAGAAGGAATATACTCATTCACATGGCTACTACAATGCTCTTTCTCTAGGAACCTTCTTCAGCTCTGCTTCCAAGGAAGCATATTCATCCTCATCTGCACATACTCTATAAGACAAGCATTCCCTTCACCCCATGCTCACATGCCGGAACACAATGATTTTACCTGATTAACTCAAGTGACTCATTCTGCATACATTTATGTCAATGCTTTAAAAAAGAGCCTGCAACACCTAGGCAACAGATCACCCTTTGAAACAGCACTGCTGGAGGTCCTGCATCAGCAGTCTGAGAAAAACCAATGCTGGCACCATGCCTCCAAACCCTTGAGCATGAGTGCAGGAATGCATGAAACCAGGTATAGTTTCTATTTAATGGCAGGGTCTCCAGTCAGTGTGTGGGATTTCATTTGTTCAGCAGTAAATCCAGCTCTAAACTAAATTAACTTTAATTAAAAAAATTAACAAAATGAACCAGGGAGCTGGCAGGGATGGAGAGACTGGTTTAAATCAGACTTCTGTTACATAGTTTGCTCTTCTCAGCAGGCACACACATAAGAGGGAAGATAACTGCATCAGGAGCCTTTTTCAATTTGGTATGTATGCATTAACTGGGCTCAGCTGATCTGTGATTTTCCATACCCACAGAAGGTCACAGAAGAGTCAACAAGTGCATAATGAATGCTTTAACTGGGCACAAGAAGCTGGTCTGCAACCTTCCATGGCCGCGGGAGGTCACAGAAGAACCAACAAGGGTATAATGCTGCATGTAAATTCCACATGAAATTTTACCCTTATGCTGTCACCATAGCAGGGAATGTTCCCTAGTACCAAATTTTGATTTATTTGTAAATGAATGTCCTCCAAATATTGTACCTACATGCTGCCATACAAGTGATTTGCTCATCTTTTTAGTCATATAAACAGTGGACCATGTGGACAGACCCTTTCTCACAAGTGACATTTCTTATGAATCCCATGAAATGTCATGATCTTGGCAAGACAAAGTCTGAAGCCAGAGATAAAGCACCGCTGGTTTTCTGTTCGTCTTCTGGGGTAATTTTCTCTCTTTAACAGTTATAAATATCACTGAATTTGCCAGTTATTGGAGGGAAGGATATTGATGGGGGAAGGGCAGTCTTGTGGCTCACTCTTAGAAAAGGCAGGTGATAGATTCTATTCTTGGTTTTGCTGAAAAACCACCTGTGTATCCTCATGCAAGTCACTTAACCTTTCTATGTTTCAGGTTTCCCAACTGTAAAGTGGGGATAATACTTTACCACTTTGCCATTCTACTGTTAGACCAAATGTTTGTAAAGAGCTTCAACATCCTAATATGGAAAGTGCAAAGTATTATTAAGTGAGTAGCAGGAAGGAGGAGTCTGACACTGCATGCTCAATCAGAAGGACCTCAAATTATAAGGGGCTCCAGCTGGAGATTATAGTTATCAGAACCTCAAAAGAGATATTTAGGTATCTCTACACTGCAATAAAAGACCCAGGGCATGGCTGCAGCTGACTTGAGTCAGCCGACTTGGGTTCATGAGGTCCAGGTTTTAGTGCTTAAAACTGCAGTGCAGACTTTCAGGCTCAGGCTGGAGCCCACAATCTAAAACCTAACAAGAAGGGTGGGTCTTAGAGCCTAGATTCCAGCCTGAGCCCAAACATCTACACTACTATTTTCTCCCCACAACATGATCCAACTAACCTGTACTGTGAGATTCTGTGCCATGGATCTTTTTTATTGTAGTGCATAGGGTCTACTTTGTTTGGGTGGGGGAAGGGGCTGAACTCAGCTGCATGACTACATGTCATCCAAGATTTGACTCTATTGTCTCATTTGGTCCCGCTACCTATCATAATCCAAGATCAAAATAAAAATGGGAAGAGGTCAGGCCTGTTTTAGATCAGACCTTTACCAAAAGCAGGAGCTGTTGTAAGACAAGTCTATTCAAAAGAGAACTGGGATTGTTTAGTCCACAGAAGAGAAGACTGAGGGGAGATTTGATAGCTGCTTTCAACTACCTGAAAGGGGGTTCTAAAGAGGATGGATATAGACTGTTCTCAGTGGTAGCAGATGACAGAACAAGGAGTAATGGTCTCAAGTTGCAGTTGGGAAGGTTTAGATTGGATATTAGGAAAATGTTTTCACTAGGACGATGGTGAAGCATTGGAATGGGTTACCTAGGGAGGTGATAGAATCACCTTCCTTAGAAGTTTTAAAGTCAGGCTTGACAAAGCCCTGGCTGGGATGATTTAGTTGGGTATTGGTCCTGCTTTGAGCAGGGGGTTGGACTGGATGACCTTCAGAGGTCCCTTCCAACCCTAATATTCTATGATTCTATGAAAATGCTGTTGTAAGTCATGCATATTAGGAGCCATTTGCTAAACCTTACACTTTTGAGTTTAGACATACTAAGGGCTGGTCTTCACTAGCGCTGCCGGAGATCGATCTTCTGGCGATCGATTTATCGCGTCTCGCTAAGATGTGATAAATCGATCGCCCGGAGCTCCCCCGTCGACTCCGGAACTCCAGCTTGCCGGGAGGCGCAAGCTGGAGTCGACGGGGGAGTGCGCCGCCGACTGCCGCCGCCATGGGGACGAGCGGTAAGTCGGCGGCAGATACGCAAACTTCAGCTACGTGATTCACGTAGCTGAAGTTGTGTATCTGCCGTCGATCCTTCCCCCCCCCCCCCCCAGTGAGGACAAGCCCTAGGAGTTATTGGTTATCCTGTGTGGTATTGGATTATGAATACTGGAGTTATGCTCACAACCACCATGTTTAATGGGGTAATTCAATATCTCTAAGAGAAGTAGAAAATAAAAAACTAGCCATTACCATTAATGAGAGTGCAGTCTCACTCTTCCGAAGTTTATTATTAATTTTTTTGTGGGCAGATGGGTAAGCACCGGAAGGCCAAGAAAGAACCATGACTTTGATCCTCTCTTCTGAATTTAACAAGAGGATATGGAATTAGGGAGCTGATGATGAGTGATGCATCATGTGCATGACAAAATTGCTCATAGAGAATATTTCCCACTATCACTGCAAAAATAACTTATTAAGTGGCATCCCATTTACATGATCTTCAACACTGTGACATTCCCCAGGGTACAATCTGAACTTCTGAACAGATGTGTCCCCTCATTTCTCCAATCTGGAGTGCTTTTTACACGGCTTTGAAGTGAGAACAACCACTCCTGGCTTGTTCACAAACAATCTCTAGCATGGAAAAATCACTCCCAACTGAATTATATGAGTGCATTCAGTCAGCCACTCATGGATTATATTACAGAGAGACACCATCAAATTCCCAGTGCCAGACTTGTCCCCAGAAATTTGCGTCTTGTCCCGCCCAGCTCTTTCTTTCTCAACAAAACAAGTTCACAGAAAGTCCATCATTTCATTAATAGAAAATGATATGCACAAACCCTGTTATCTCAAATGGAGGTTTCCAAGCACTTCAATCCAAACACACACTGCTTTAGATAAAACAATAAAACAAATGTATTAACTTCAAAATATAGATGTTAAGAGATTATAAGTAATGACGCCTAAGTCAGAATGCTCTGAAAAAGGTGGGAGGTGAAGCCTATGTTATTAAAAATTCTCACTCAAGCTCTCCGCAACTGGTGAATTAAGATCTGGCATTTGGGGCCACAGTACTGGGAAAGGTGGTAGTGACTGCCGAGTGTGTCCTGCAGTTAGCACTGATCTACAGGATAAAAATCTCTCTGTCTTTAGGAAATTACATATGCTGAGTCGGCTCTCCTCAGCCACTAGTGATCTATATGTATGCCACAAGAGCCACAGGATACCTGTCCTTGCTGGCAGTATTGGGTCTAACAGCTGCTGATCATATGGATTTTGTTTCATCGGCTGGAAGACTGGTTGAGCATGACTAGGAATGTTCGGAACCAATTCCAACATTACTTTAAGCAACAAGCTTAGATGATAAAGTCTTTGCAGAGATTACATATTCCTTTAAGGATAGGTGTTGAGTATGATGGTTTTCAATTCTATATGTTGCCTGCTGGAGATCTTTGAGAGAGAGTATGGATGGGATAACACCATTAGACATCCAATCATATGTCTTACTGTCCTTTGACGACAAGGGTGATGTTTGTTTTTTTCGCACTTCTATCTGGAAAATCTAAGAACGAATCTAAACCTAAGCAAGACCAAGAATACAGGATATGTGAGAAAAGAGGACTTTCTCTAGGCCTCCAAACCTTTAGTAAGCAGTGTTCTCCTGCTGGTGTGGTCTACATTCTGGGTACATTTCTCAATCAGAAGCAGACTTCAGAAAAATCAAGTATCAAAACTGGTCTAAATCATCTTCAGAGTCATCACTGGACTCCAGCCACATCTTTCACAAACTGATTTCATGTTCCATGTCTTGTGACACTGAAGACAGAATTTTGTAATGTTCGCTACTGTGACTCAACAAAAAGGCCACAGCTAGCCCAAAATGTTGCAGCTCTGTCACAGTGAGGGTTGAGCGGGGATATTTCTAGTGACCTATTGCTGAGTTCACTTCAAGAGCTCTTTGTGAGGACACACAAGCAGCTTGATTTCAGGGGGTTAATTTTAAGATACTTTGAGCTCTATTCTCACCTGTGCTGAGATGCAGCAGGGAGGCAAAGGTGGCTCTAAGCCACATCAGGGTTGTATGAACTTACACTAGCTGGAACAGTCTCTTAGGAACTATTCCACAGAGCCAGAACTGTCAGAACATATTATGCCCTGGCTCTGCCTTTGATGAACCCCATCTACCAAAGGAAGCCAGAGAGTGGGTGACGTAGTCAATGATATGAGTCTCGATGCCTTATTAGTGCCTTTTTTGATGCCATCTTTATGCATTGAACACTCTCCTTATCCCAGTTTGCCAAGCCATCTCCCACTGAATTTAAGTTCCTCCTAAAACTCACCTCTTCCACAAAGCACGAAAATGTGAACCAAACCAAATAGTAAGTGGAAAAAACTTTCTCTAAGTAATTTCTTTCTAAGTTCTGGATGTCACCCCTACAACTCCCTATATAAACACAAACACACACAGTGCATAGAATATGGTCTATGAGAAAATTTTAGGCCTACAGTTTTCCAAAGTGACCTATGAGTCCCGGTGCCTCATGTTTCAAGTGCCGTTTCATACACCTTAACACAGCCTGATCTTTGGAAAGTACACATGGTACCTGCCCGCTGAACATCAGTCACCTTTAAGCTGGTTCATTTGAGCACCCAAAAATGACACTTAAAAATCACTGATTATTTTGAAAATTAGGTCGTAGATCTTAAAATCCTACTTAAAGTAAAAAGTGACAACTATACAGAGGACATGAAAGATGATTGTTCTGCAGACTGAAGGGTCAGTTGGGTTTTTTGTTGTTGTTTTTTGTGGGGGGGGGATGTCTTTTTGCGTCTGGTCCTCTATTAAGTGAACAGAGATGGACATTGTACTGTCTCTAAAACGGGAGCTATCAAAGCACACACAATACATTTTCATCACCTGTTAATTACTGTTCTCTCTCTTTACTAGTTCCTAAGTTTTTAGTTTTATATAAAGCAGACAGCAATAGCAAAAATTGCTATTGAATTGCAACTCTATCCAAATGGTTTCAAAATACTGTCAAAAGAATGACCACAAGTAGGGCTCCATGTCTATCATGGACTTCTGCAGCTGCCAGTATGGCTGACCCCAGGGCCGCCCAAGCAGCTGGCTCTGGAACCCGCTGCTCAGGTGCAATGACAACCACACCTGCCACTGCTGGAGCGGCTCTGCAGCCAGCTGCACTGCCTCTGCCCTGGGCAGCTGACCCTGGCACCACCGAGCAGCAGTCCTTGGAGGGCAGCAGCTGCTGCTGGTGATCCCTGGGCAGCTGGAGCAGGGCAGCTGGTAGCCCTGGGCAGCAGTTTTGGGCAGCCACAGTTGCCACTGCTCAGCAATCCCCGGCAGCTGGTGCCACTGGACCCGGCGGGTTTCCCCCGCCCCCAGCAGCGACCTCCCTCCCCCCCCCAGTTCCTATGCCCTGCAGTGCCATACACTGCCCCAGCAGCCTCCTCCCCGGTACTCGCCCCCGAGATTTAGTGAGGGGTATTCATAGTATAAGTCATGACAGGTCACAGGGCCATGATTTTTTGTTTACTGCCCATGCCCTGTTCATGACTTGTACTATAAATACCCATGACTAGTACTATAAATACCCATGACTAAATTGTAGCCTTAACTATGAGCATTATATCTTTGTGGTTTAAGCTGTAATACATGATGCAAGGACAATGACTTCCTTTCTTCTTATTCTCCTACCCCCCAACAAAGAGATAATGGCCATGTTGCCTGACATTTTGTTCAGACATAGGAACTCAGGAACAGTCACACCGGATAAGAACAGTCCTCCCTCTAGTCTAGTATCTTGTCTCTGAACATGGTCACGTTCGATGATTTAGAGGAAAGCGCAAAAATTCCCATTGTGGATAATTCTGGAAAATACAAACGGTAGGAGACATTTTTTCTTAACCACTATTTAGCTAGTGGTTGATTTATGCCCTGGAACTTGAGGGCATCTAACCCTTAAAAATATTTTATCCCACCTAATATAACTTCAGGATGATCACAATATCCATATAAATAGCTCATCCTTTTTTGAATCACGCTAGGCTTTTAGCCTCAGTATCTTGTGGCAGTGAGTTCCATCTATCAATTATCAGTTGTTTATAAATTTAATTGCTTTTAACCATTTTAAATTTGCTGCTTTCATTTTCACCAAATCACTCTTTGTTCTAGTATTATAAGAACAGAACCGCACACACATAAGATCTACTTTCTTCTTCACGCTATACAGCAAACTGGATTGGTTCTTTTTTTTCTGTCTATAATATTAATCAGAGATTAGGAAAAGTATAGATGGCCCCAGTACCAGATAAGAGATGCAATGCTATGAAAATACTGGCTGCAAACAATCTAAAAATGTACTTCGCTGTCACTCATACACTCTCTCATACACACTTCAAAATAGTTTCAAGCAAAATGGACAACTTTGACGTAAAAATTAAAATTTATTCTCAGATTTTATTTGTGAGCTGTTTTGGTTTGTTTGGGGAGGATGGAGTTTGAGGTTTTTTGTTTGTTGATTTTAAGCAACAGAATTAATTTAAAGTTGTATCACATTCTTTCTAAATTACATAACAAACAAGATGGAATAATCTGGAAAAGCAACATTTTTCCAGCACCACCTGAGCTTTTCAAAGTTTTACTTTGAAAGTTAAATCATTTTTGGGAACCAGATCCAATTAAGATAAGGCTGGATAAAACTACTAGTAATGTATAATTGTCCCTAATATGATATTTTTGTTGGAGTTTAACATATTATTAGCAGCATTTTAATTACAATTGTTGTATAAGATTATATCAGTGAAATCAGATACTTATAGTACACTACAGTATTAAGGTTCTTAAAGTTAAATCATGTCAATGCAGATGTTCCTAATTACCCTAAAAGCACAAATACTCACACAAACCAGTTGGTTCCAGATACAGCATAATTCAATTAAAGAAGTGCTTATAATTGAGCAGCATGAATTATAGTTAAGGCTAGCCATTCTGCAAAACTGTAAAGAAATAACATCTATACTGTGCATCAGAGAAGTAGCTAGAGTCCATTTTGGTCAGACAAGAAACTAACATGGCATTTGCCAGAGACGAGTATAAAGTGTTGCCTAAGTCGGGCATAATGATGTTAGATAGATAGATAGATTTTATTTCTCTGGAATCATTCATTAGTTTGTACTTTCCACTTGTAATAATCACCAGATAAATCCAGATTGGCATTACTTACCTATGGCTGGCAAACTAGATTCAGCTCCACCCCTAGTTTATATTAGTGTTGGAAAGGGAGATGGAATAGGTAATGTGATACAGTACATCTAATTAGACCAACATATAAGCTGAAATGACAAGCTCTCAATGCACACAGATTCTTGCCTGCAGATAACAGCTTTGGCAGAGAGCCTTTTTTTAATGTACGGAATGTTTTGTTACTTGTTTATTGCAGTTCTCAATGCTCCTACCGGTAACTGTGTAATATTGATACTTACTTCTAAAACAAACCAGCAGTTCAAGACACAAAGTTATTTTGTAGCCCTTTGTTTGTTTCTGATTTGGAAGTAGGAAATGATGACCAGTTACACTAGTAATACATTGCACAACACCAGCATTCATCCTTGTGTCTCTGCTCAGTCATTCTTTGCAATATGTCTTGTGTAACTGCCAAAGTGACAGGTACCTAGTAACATTAATCCCCTGTTCACAGACCTTGGTCAAACACAAGAAAAAATGTTTGTTTACAATGTATAAAAAGTGAGGGATGTAAAAAACTCTCTCCTACTCATCCCCTTAGATTGGGTCTAATTAAAATGTACAATTATTTTTTTCTAGGTTTTTTTAAACCTATGCTTCATAATAACACTAATAAGCAAGAAATAAGATCTTTACTGAAAAGTGACAATTGTCTGACTAAAGCTATTTAAAATGTGAAAATCAGATGCATTACTGTACCTTGAGGTACCTGTTGAATTGTCAGCATCATCCCAGAGACTGTATCGGGAATCAAGTTTTCCTTCAAGTTGTAGCTGGGTGCCCACTTCAAAATAGGCAGCCTTCTTACACACCACAGTTTGATATCTTCACAGCGAAGAGCATGGATCTTCCTCCACACTGCACTTTTCTTTCTCTTTTTCGCCCCTGCCATGCTTTATCTCCCCCAAAGTTTCTCCTTCTCAACAAATTACCACTGCAGAATTATCCTGTTCAGTGCCAGTCTCCAGTTCTTCTTCTGAGAGTTTTCCGTTTCAAAGCTATAGAAAGAGATGAACAGAAGCCCTTACATTCTGCAGCTGTTCTCTTGTATTCAATATACTTGGTAAGTATGTTTGCTTTTAACCTTGTAAATAGCCATCTGAAAGGGAAAGACTATTCATATTAAGTATAACATTTTTTCTCTTTTCAGAAATTTGGTCTACTCTTAGGTAAGTTTACGATTCTCTTCTCTGTAATTTCCCCCCTTATATTCACTGTAGTGCTTTTTCTTTTGGCCTCAGGCCAGTGGTAAAATGAGGTAGTGCTGGGCGTATGTTCAGTGTGGGCAGGGTTATGCTAATGCAACCAGGAAGCGTCCAGCCAGACAAGTCTTTCCCTGACAACCACACAGAAAACAGCTTTATGCTCTTGTGAGGAAAATGTACACAAAACCCTTCTCCCTGCATTCAGAGGCATGTATTTGCCGTGCATTAAGCACTAACTACCATTTAAGTTACCAAAAGTGTTACATAAGTTTTGCAGTATTCATTTCTTACGTTTGCTGCTATATACGTTAATCAAAGCAACAGTTCAGAAAGAGAAGGTTAAGCATTAAGCTTCTGGTCACCGTAAACTAGTGCTGAAAAGAAACACACAGTTCTTAAAAATAAACGGAAGGGTCAGATTAAACCAGCGATAGGCAATATAACAAAATTCATACTGCACTGTGGAAGATTTGCAAACTATCAATTCCAGCTGCACAGTGACAATAATACTTGTGTCTACAGCTCCTTTTTACAACTATTCATTCTGTTATCTTCTATTGCTGCTCCTGGCAGTTTATTTGACACATGTATTCTCTACAGAGACAGTACATAAAATACCTTCTTATCTTACAATAAATTCATACCCCTTGTTTCAGGCGCACAGATACCACAGTGATGACCAAGGTAGCAATATAAATGTCCAGACATTAAATGTCCTGTGCATTCCACTGACTCCATTGGAGCAGGGAAATAATGGCATTCCTATTAAAAACAAATACAGTCTGCATTTATAGGTAGTGCAAACTAGAGATGCAATATATTCAGCAATACTATGATAGCCAAGTATGAGTACAAGGTGTATAACCAATGAGGCCTGCTCTTTCAATCTTCATTCTGGAGTCTCTCTAGCATTCCAAATGATCTCTCACACATATTTTCCACTTCTTTTTAGACAGCGCTTTCAAACTAGTCTACTCACAGTTGCACTGGAGCACAACCACTTTGTGCTTCCTGTTCACACCATACAAAGACTTCCAGGACTGAGGTCTTTACACTCACTAACTCATCTAAAAGGTCAGGTCAGAGATTCACAACCTAGTTCTTTCCTTATTTTCACATGGTAAAAAGCAGGTAGAAATCCTCCTATCCACAGCTGGAAGACCCAACTGTAACATTTACTAAAGAAAAAACCCTAGTATTTGTGTGTCTGTGTGAGAGAGATATGCCTATTCATACACATAGAAATATGAATACAAATCTAAATGCAGAAATAGTTGCAACCTACCAGTGCCCACGGATATGTTGAAACACTCATATAAGCTCTGGGGAGTAGAAGAACCAATTCAAATCAAGATCACACTTCCTACACCTTAACCCTTTGACACCAAAGTGCTGAAACATTTTGAGAAACCCTGTTCTTGAGATTTTCCAGTCTCATGTTTGCAGAGCCATTAGATTAGGCTAGACTGGATATGTATCTGATCTTTTGGATGATTAACCAATAACAAACTTTTGTCCATCATCAATAACATGGGATGGAGTTTGTCTATATATATGTATGTGTGTGTGTGTGTATATTATGTGTGTGTATGCATATATATGTATATACACGCACACACACACATATAGACAAACCCCATTCCATGTTATTGATGATGGACAAAAGTCTGTTTATATATACAGTAACCCTCACTTAAAGCCCGGTTAATGTTGTTATGTTGCTGATCAATTAGAGAACATGCTTGTTTTAAGTTGCATAATGTTCCCTTATAAAGTTGTTTGGGAGCTGCCTGTTTTCTGTCCACTGCTTGCAGAAAGAGCAGCCCGTTGCAGCTAGCTGGTGGGGGCTTGGAACCAGGGTGGACTGGCAGTCCCCCTATCAACTCCCCTAAGTTCCCTGTGCGTAGCCGCCCAGTAGGCTATCAATTGCTGGACAGTTTATCTGTCCCTCCTCCCACTGCCAAGTGCTGCTCCTGCCCTCTGCCTTGGGAGCCTTCTGCTTGCTGTGCAGGGATTGGGTAGAGGGATGCTAATGTCAGGGTGTCTCCCAATTCTGCCCCCCACTCCTGTACCCTATCTCCAAGAGTGAGAGGCAGGAAAGAGGGAGCTTGCATCCGACGAAGTGGGTATTAGCCCACGAAAGCTCATGCTTCAAAACTTTATAGTTAGTCTTTAAGGTGCCACAGGACTTTGTTACCTCTGCTATTCCAGACTAACACGGCTACCTCTCTGATTCTCTACTTAACAGGGTAACACCCATCTCTCTCTCTCTCTCTCACGCACATACAAAGTGTGTGTCTCTGTCTCTCTCTGCCATGCTGTCTTCCCTACCTCCAGTCGTGCTGCCTTATAGAGTTTGAGACTACATTAACAATGTGTTAACCCTTGAGGGCTCAGCCAAAAGCCATCATTTACCAGAAAGACATTCCCTGGGAAATATCCCATCCTCTCCCACCCTCTGACTTCACCACCTCAACCAAGCTTCACAACTGCTGTGTACAGCAGGGGTCTCCAAACTACGGCCCGCGGGCCGGATGCGGCCCGCGAGGCCCTCTCATCCGGCCCGCGGAGATCTTTTTGGCTCCGCGCTGGGGCCTGGAAGCGCCGCGCGGGCCGCCGCCGCCAGCCGCGGGGCCTGGAAGCGCCGCGCGCTCGGCCGCCGCCGCCGCCAGCCGCGGGGCCTGGAAGCGCCGCGCGCTCGGCCGCCGCCGCCAGCCGCGGGGCCTGGAAGCGCCGCGCGCTCGGCCGCCGCCGCCAGCCGCGGGGCCTGGAAGCGCCGCGTGCTCGGCTGCCGCCGCCGGCCAGGGACGGCTCGGAGCTGGGGCCGGGACGCGCCGCACCGCCACGCAGTTGCAGGGGGCGAAACAAGGAGCCACCCACTGCCAGGCGGCGAACCGGTCTGTGGGGAGAGACCGGGTTGAGCAGGTCAGTTGGGGGGGTGAGAGACCTGGCTGGGTGGGTCAGTTGGGGGGGGGGATGGAGGAAAGGAGGTTTTGGGGTGAGAGACCTGGCTGGGTGGGTCAGTTGGGGGGGGGGGGATGGAGGAAAGGAGGTTTTGGGGTGAGAGACCTGGCTGGGTGGGTCATTGGGGGGGGGGTTGGAGGAAAGGAGGTTTTGGGGTGAGAGACCTGGCTGGGTGGGTCATTTGGGGGGGGGGGTTGGAGGAAAGGAGGTTTTGGGGTGAGAGACCTGGCTGGGTGGGTCATTTGGGGGGGGGTTGGAGGAAAGGAGGTTTTGGGGTGAGAGACCTGGCTGGGTGGGTCAGTTGGGGGGTGGGTGGGTGGGAGGGAAGGAGGTTTTGGGGTGAGAGACCTGGCTGGGTGGGTCATTTGGGGGGGGGGTTGGAGGAAAGGAGGTTTTGGGGTGAGAGACCTGGCTGGGTGGGTCATTGGGGGGGGGTTGGAGGAAAGGAGGTTTTGGGGTGAGAGACCTGGCTGGGTGGGTCATTTGAGGGGGGGGGGGTTGGAGGAAAGGAGGTTTTGGGGTGAGAGACCTGGCTGGGTGGGTCAGTTGGGGGGTGGGTGGGAGGGAAGGAGGTTTTGGGGTGAGAGACCTGGCTGGGTGGGTCAGTTGGGGGGTGGGTGGGAGGGAAGGAGGTTTTGGGGTGAGAGACCTGGCTGGGTGGGTCAGTTGGGGGGTGGGTGGGAGGGAAGGAGGTTTTGGGGTGAGAGACCTGGCTGGGTGGGTCAGTTGGGGGGTGGGTGGGAGGGAAGGAGGTTTTGGGGTGAGAGACCTGGCTGGGTGGGTCATTTGGGGGAGGGGGGTTGGAGGAAAGGAGGTTTTGGGGGGAGAGACCTGGCTGGGTGGGTCAGTTGGGGGGTTGATGTGTAGTGTTCATGTGTAGTGTTCAGGTGTTCATGTGTAGTGTTCATGTGTAGTGAACAGGTGTTCATGGGTAGTGTTCATGTGTTGTGAACAGGTGTTCATGTGTAGTGTTCATGTGTAGTGTATCAATGTGTTATTAAATAATAACTGAATAAAATAATATTAAATAAATAATTACAAACAACATCCATGTTTTGATTCTTTTTTATTTGGACCTCGAGTGTGTTGTCGGCCCCCGAACTGCTATTTGATAGCTAATGCGGCCCTCGGGCTGAAAAGTTTGGAGACCCCTGGTGTACAGTATTAAATTGTTTAGAACTTATACTGTGTGTGTGTGGGGGGGGGGGGTGTATATAAAAAAAAATGTCCCTGGAACCTAACCCCCCTATTTACATTAATTCTTATGGGGAAATTGGATTCACTTAACATCGTTTCGCTTAAAGTAGCATTTTTCAGGAACATAACTACAGTATTAAATTTAATTCTGGAAAATAAACATAGTTAGCTAGAGTATGGCTGAACTCCTTGGGTCAAGAAGAGGGAAAATAAATTATTTTCATGAGTTACAGTGCAAATGTGGAATTTTAATAGAAACTGGTTTTCACTGCAGGGATTTACATTTCAGGAGTAGAAAATGAACTATATCAGTATTGATCTGTCCCTGTTAGTCCCCAATACTGTCCCTGTTAGTCACCCTGAGTGCACTAAAGTACCTCTTTCACTAGAGGCAATAAGAAGAACGA
The DNA here is from genome assembly GCA_032164245.1 of Sternotherus odoratus. Classification (NCBI taxonomy): domain Eukaryota; kingdom Metazoa; phylum Chordata; order Testudines; family Kinosternidae; genus Sternotherus; species Sternotherus odoratus. Next base: position 37,685,664 of record JAVMKO010000002.1, read on the forward strand.
CACTAAGAGTGGCAACATACCAGAGCCCTCTCCACAGAATACAGCTAAATTTCAACTAATTTTTTGTCCTTTGAAACCAAAATATTTCATGGAAACAAATCAGTTTTCAGGAAAATTCTGTCAGGATGTTTCTCAGGTCCAGGATGGAATTTCATTTCTGAGGGGAGATGCAGAGCCTAACCACCCCCAACCCAGAACAGCCAGTAGTGTGGTGATTAGATCAGTCACCTGCAATGTGGGAGACCCAGGTTCAAATCCATGCTTTGCCTGCTTTGGAGTAGGTCCTTAAACCTGGATCTCTCCCATCCCTTGGGGTCAATGTTGATCTCCCTTGCATTTGGAAAGGTCTCAGTTTCATTGCAATCCAAAATAAAAGTCAACCTCAAAACAGAAGAGTTTTTGGGCCAGGCCTACTATAGACCAGGAGTCTGGATGTCTAGATGAAATAAATCTATTTTTAAAACTTAGGTACAGTATATCTGATGGCAAAAAATCACTACAAAAGTGTTTGGATCACAAATAAATAAGAAGCATTTTAAAATATCACTCCAAAACCATAATATGATATATAATAATGTCCTAGCTTAAATACATACCAGAAAATAAAAACATCAAAGAAAGTCCATGTTAAAAGGCTGCCATTAACATTTAGCCTCAAGCCATATGGTTCCTTCATACTTCAGACTATACTGCCTAATGTATAAGAACCAGTGTTGTGAGGTTCCTGCCTTCCCAAGAGAGCTCATTGTATATAAGGGCTGGTCTCCACTAGGGGGGGAAATCGACTGTAGATACGCAATTTCAGCTACGTTAATAACGTAGCTGAAATCGACGTCTCTACAGCCGACTTACCTCCCATCCTCACGGCGGTGGTGGTCGGCGGCGCGGCCCCCCGTCAACTCCAGCTTGCGCCTCTTCAAGAGCTGGACTTCCGGAGTCGACAGGGGAGCCACTGGTGGTCGATTTATCGCGTCTTAATGAGACACGATAAATCGATCACCAAAAGTTCGATCCCTGCCGGCTCAAGTGAAGACAAGCCCTAAGATGCAGTTCTTAGGGTCACTGAAGGACAAATTAGCAGGCTTATATTTGAGTGCCTATGCTTTTGTAGGTTTCATTTAAGTTGCATATGCTATTGTAACATTGTGTTATATTCAAAATGCTTTGGCCATTTTATGCACTGTACAGCCCCTCTTTCAAGTGATTGGGTAATTATTTTTATGTATGACGTACAGTAGCATGGATTCTAATATTGTACATACCAGAAAATAAAAACATCAAAGAAAGTCCATGTTAAAAGGCTGCCATTAACATTTAGCCTCAAGCCATATGGTTCCTTCATACTTCAGACTATACTGCCTAATGTATAAGAACCAGTGTTGTGAGGTTCCTGCCTTCCCAAGAGAGCTCATGTATAATGTTGTACAGAGTGTCAGTATCGGTAGCACAGAACACAGATTGTACACAAAGGGGAAAAAATAAATACATTATAACTAGATCTGGGGAACTCTTCATATTTAGTTCAAAACAATCCCCTGGAGAGACAGCGTATCTCTGTATGACTCTTACCTCCAGTACTTCCCCAAGATCTGCATAAATCTCTGTCTGGGGGATACATGGGTTTAGGGGAAGTGATAATTTGTCTTGGCTACAGAATGGAAGAACCCAACACATCACTCCCAACGAAAGAATCCCAGGAAAACGGTGACTTATAACTTCTCACTCCTCTACATGGGAATAACCTGTGTAGGAAGTGCTTGTGTGTCAAAACTGGTTTGCAGGCCCTTGAAACAATTTTGGGTCTGAATTAACTTGATTCACCCATGGTGGAATGTGGGTTTAATCTCACAGGTAAACTCAAGTTCAACAGCTTGGCACATGCTGCTGTTCAGTCAAATGGGTATGAATTGAGTTTACAGATGTATTATTACCAGAGGTAGGAAGAGTCACATGATAGAAATGAAGATGACTTGCCCATTGTAACTTTTCCCAAGAAGAAAATGTACACACTTCATTCCCCGAACAGCAGCCACCAATAGTCATGGATGAAGGTTAAGAATTCTAAAAAAAGCTTTGAAGGACAGTTAGACACAAAATCAGTTTAATTTTCGAAACTGCCTGTGATTGGTTAAAGCTGAATTCAGCCAGGGCGATCAAATACCTTTCCTATTCAAGTCAAACAGTTTGCACAACCGCAGCATTAAGGATGAAGCATATGATAGAGTACTACACAACCAATCGGCATGCTAACAACACAATGCTGAAAATTGGAGCAACAGAAAAGCCATGACAAAATTAGTACTTTAAAAAATATGAAATATTTACTGAATCAACCTGAAGTCCATGCAGGAAAAAAAGTTATAGATCACATGTACTATATAGAACATTGAACTAAACAACTGAAGTTCCGGCTATTCACACATGCTCAGAGCTGCTATCAAAAAATATGCAGTCTTCTATTTCTCTATTTATGTCTATGTACTGAAAGCATACATAATCCACTAGCTCACATTTGTTTATTTGGACAACTAAATCCCAAATCCCTGAAAGCAAAGATTACATTGAAAGATAAAACAGCCCCTTCACCATACAACACTTCAAGATCTGCAATGTCTGATACTGATAGCTCATTTAATACACATCAGTTAGAATTATCACAAGAGAAAACCTTATGAAACCAAGAGACGGGCCCACAACAAAAACCCAGATCCAATCAGCCTAACTGCAGAAAAGTTCAGGTCCTGATGTGACTTTATGGCTTAGCCTTGTCTAGGGTGACCAGATGTCCCAATTTTAAAGGGACTGTCCCAATATTTGGGGCTTTTTTTTACATAGGTGGCTATTACCGCTCACTCCCGTGCTGATTTTTCATACTTCCTATCGGGTCACCCTAGCCTTGTCTCTAAACAAGATTTTTCACATTGCTAGATTAATTATGTTGCATTTTTCAATAACTATGTGAAGCAACAATGGGTGAGATAATATCTTTTACTGGCCAACTTCTGTTGGCAAGAGAGACAAGGTTTCAAGCTTACACAGAACTATTCTTCAGGTTGTCTCCTCCAGGCCCCAAAGAAGAGCTCTGTGTAAGCTTGAAAGCCTCTCTCTCTCTCTCACCAACAGAAGTTGATCCAGTATCAGATATTACATCACCCCCGTTGTCTCTAATATCCTGGGACTAACACAGCTTCAACATTGCATGAAGCAACAGTGACATCCAGTGGCTTTGTTAGGTACATTAGTGTTGATTACTCTGTGAATAAACGACAAAGAGTCTTGTAGCACCTGTATGAATAGGATCACAGGGACAATGGTTGGCTCTATAAACAAGGTTCTCTACACTGGGCAATATTAGCTGTATAATTAAATGGCATAGTATGGTAGACACTGAAGTTTGATACTTGCTAAAAGAGACTTACTTAATACTGTATATTGCAAATGTATTCATTGTTGGGGAAGTCAAGAGAAATGAAAGAGACAGTCAGACCCCGCAATACCGCGACAATTGGGATCCAAAAAAATTTGATCGTGATAAATGCGGGGTCACAGTATTGCGGGGTTCCGCTGCATCAAAGCAGCACCCGCTGCCATCAGGAGCCAGCCACGCTCCGCACTATAAACGGATTCACACTATCACGGGGCGCGGTATTCTGGGGTCCAACTGTAGTTACACAGAGCCAACCTGCTGTTAGACTAGCAAGATACCAGTCACATTCATTGCTAAGGGTACGTCTTCACTACCCGCCAGATGGATGGGTAGCGATCGCTCTTTCAGCGATTGATTTCTCGCGTCTCGTTAAGACTCCGTCGACTGCAGTAACTCCAGCTTGACGCAAGGCGCAAGCTGAAGTTGACGGGGGAGCGCGCCGCCGCCTGACCCCGCCATGAGGACGGCAGGTAAGTCGGCTGAAGATATCACGACTTCAGCTGAAGTTGTGTTTCTTCAGTCAAACACACACACACACACACACACACACCCTCCCCGCCAGTGAAGACCAGCCCTGAGTGTCTCATTCACAGTAACAGGAACTCTGCCACTGGAGCAAAACAAGCAGCCAGAAAACAGCTACAACTCTACTTATAGGTCTTGAGAAGGCAGTAGAGCCCATAAACAGATGGTACTGAAACACCAGGAAAGACAGAAAATCTGATGATGCAGTAGTTCCCTTAAATGTCTGCTGGTGAGCCTCCTGTAAACAGCCCCCAGTGTAAACTTAAGCTGAACCCTCCCATCTGCCATGCAGCATAAATCAGAGGCAAGGCAGAGATGAAAACACAAGCAGCCCAAAGTGGATAGAGTTGCCAGGTGTCCAGTTTTCAATAGAACGCCCGATCAAAAAGGGATCCTGAAAGGCTCCGGGCCATTAAAAGTCCAGTCAGCAGCGCAGCGGGGCTAAGGCAGGCTCCCTGCAAGCCATGGCTCCATGAGGCTCCCGGAAGTACTGTAGTGACATGTCCCACTTCTGGCGTCTAGGCGTGGGGGCAGCCAGGGGGCTCTGTACACTGTCTCTGTCCTAAGTGCCAGCTCTGCAGAACCCAACAGCTGAGAACCGCAGCAAATGGGAACTCCGGAGGGGTGGTGCCTGTGGACGGGGCCATGCGCAGAGCCGCCTGATCGCGCCTCCACCTAGGAGCTGGTGGGGGGACATGCCACTGCTTCTGGGAGTTTCTGGAGGCAAGCACCATCCGGATCCTGCACCCCTCACCCCATCCCATGCCCAACCTCTTGTCACACCCTTGAACCCCCTCCTGGATCCACCTCCTGTACCCAAGCCTCGCTTCCTGGCTCCACCCCAGAGTCGACATCACCAGCCAGAGCCCTCACCCCTTCCAACCATCAACCCCAAGCCAGCCTGGTGAAAATGAGTGAGGGTGGACAGAGCGAGTGATGGGGAGGATGGAGTGAGTGACGGCGAGGCCTCAGATAAGAGGTGGAGCCTCTGAGGAGGGGTGGGGCAGTGGGCAGAGCAAGGGTGTTCAGTTTTGTGCGAGTAGAAAGTTGGCAACCCTAAAAGTGGACCTTTCCTCTGACTAATAAGGCTTTGTTGGTGCAGAGTGCACTCTGGAGATGTACTTTAGAGCTCCCTTTGTCAGGTTTGCTCCATTTGGCCCATTATCTTAAAATAACCATTATTTAATAAACACAACAAAAGTGTGCTCCTTGGGTCCGTCAAATAAAGAACTGCTTTCCAAATCCAGGTGGGTGGCCCCTTCCATCCTGCCATGTGGACTTGAGAGAAAGCTGCAAAGAGGAGTCAGCCAGAGACTCCAGCTGGCCTGTAAGGGCAGAAGCTGTCAAAGCAGGCACCTCTGGACACTGAGAGAAGTTTCTACAGACTTGATTGCATTTTCTCTGCCCTGTGCTGATTAGCTATTTGCTCCAACCTTCCCCCTCCTTCAGTCTCTTTCTCTTCACCTCAACTTCACTTCTCTCACCCTTTTCTCCCCTGCCCTGGCCCCCTCAGCCTCCTTTCATTCAATCTCCCTTCCCTTTAGCTGATCCCTCCTACCTGAACCCACCAAAAATAATCCTGGAACTAGCATGACAGACATTTGCCACCATCATCTCATTCACGTTGCTTGTGTGTTATATCTCTCCTGCCACCCTGTCTGGTTTATTCAGCTTGTACACTCTTCAGTACAGGGACCATTTTTTTGTTCTGTTTGTACTATGCCTAGCCCACCATGACTAGGGGCTCCTAGGTGTTACAGGACTAATAAAGGGAAAAGACAACCTAAAATAATTATCCAACTTTTAGTCTAGACTATCTCGATCAAAAACCACTCTGCTTTGCAAGTCACAGGTCCAGACCTTCATGTGTTTCCTTGATTCTCCTGAAAAGCTGCTTGATTGACCTCAGTCCACCAGCTCTGCGGTATTTTACAGACTTACCACATTTCTCAAATAAGCCCTTTCTGCAATACTTACTGGTGAGGTTATACCTGAAACTACTTCTGGGAGAGTTGTCTCTTTGACAGAGGCTGTTCTGCCCAACAGGAGATCTTGAATTCCTGTCCATGCACTCTTTTAGCTCTGACTTGCCATTTTGATCAATTTATTCTTAAAATTCAAATGCTCTCTATCCAAATTCTGTGCTGTGCATTGGGTGTTGCTACAGAGGAAAAGTTGTAGGAATAACGGACTCCTCCCATAATCCCAGCTGCAGAGCCAGTCCATAGCTGTTACTGCAGCTGTGAGCCTGAAATCGTACCCAGGAATCTAATATGTTCAGTAGCTTGCCAACACACAGAATGTTAACAATAAAGTAACTCTTACATTCGTTCCTGGGGCAGTGCTGATGAGCTCCAGAAGGAGAGCTACCCAGCATAACCAGTGGACATAAGATCAACGTGGAAGGGTTATTGTTTCTCCCCTAAGGTATGCACTAACTGACAAGAGTATATGCTATTCAGAAAGTGGTTTTCAGATCCTATGTTGTTCGGTTTCTGAGTTTCAAATGTGTTGGCAGATTCATAAATTCCAAGGCCAAAGGAACCATTGTGGTCACCTAGTCTGACCTCCTGTATAACACAAGCCATAGAACTTCCCAAAATAATTCCTAGAGCATACTTTTTAGAAAAAAATATCCAATCTTGATTTTAAAATTGACATGATAAAAAAGAATTATCACACCCCTTGCTAAACTGTTCCAATGGTTTAATTATTCTCAGTGCCAAAAATGTACACCTTATTTCCAGTCTGAATTTGTCTAGCTTTAAATGTATGCAACTTTGAGCTATTAGATCATACTATATACCTTTCTCTGATAGACTGAAGAGCCCATTATTAAATATTTGTTCCCCATGTAGGTATTTATAGAGTGTAATCAAGTCTCCCCTTCACCTTCTCTTAGTTAAACCAAACAGATTGAGCTCCTTGACTCTATCACTAAAAGGCATGTTTTCTAATCCTTTAAGCACTCACATGGCTCTTCTCTGTATCCTCTTCAATTTATCAACATCCTTCTTGAATTGTGGACACCAGAAGTGGTCCATAATATTCCAGCAGTTGCACCAATGCCAAATATGAAGGTAAAATAAATTCTCTAATCCTACCCTGCTTGTGTATCCCAGGGTGGCATTAGCTCTTTTGGCCAAAGAGTCAAACGAAGCGCTCATGTTCAGCTGATTATGCAACACCACTCACAAATCTTTTGCAAAGCCATTGCTCCCCAGGATTCTGTAAGCATGGTGGGGAGGGAAGGGTGAAGACATGGAGTGACTGATGTACTGGGCAATTCCAGCTCAGCTTTCTATGATTATATCTGATAGATATTGCTGCTGTGGTGTTTTACAGAATATTGTGTGAAACTTAAGTGGCAAATATAGTGGCAAGTATAGCGTTGCCTATGGACATCCGCAATTTTAGACATTAATGCCACTAGACTCCCATTGCCATTCACACACACATTTTGGCTCTCCAACACAACAGTGTGCAGTACCGTTATAAACCAATTCATTTCTATATACTGCTGCAGTTCCACTAGAGAGAGTTGAAAGGGCATTCTATAGATTGGACACATTGAAAAGCAATGTGGTCTAGTGAATAAAACACTGGGCTAGGAGTCAGGAGAACTTTCCTCTATTTCCCAGCCCTACCACTGATCTGTTGTGTGATATGGGGCAAAGAACTTCACCTACCTGTGCCTCTGTTTTCTCCTACTACCCACTATCTGTGTTGTCTATTTACACTGTTGGGTCTATACAACAGGAGCCATCTTTCCTACGCCTTTGGACAGTTGCTACCATAATGGGGCCCTAATCTGAACCGGAACCTCTGGATGCTATTGTAATATAAACAATAATGATAATTATTTCAAAGGGTATTTTTTTCTCCTGCTGATAATGGCCCATCTAGATTTAACAGCCTCTTAGAATTGGGATGCTAATGTACTTTTTTTTTTCTTCCTTCTATGTGTATAAATGCATCTTACTTCTGTTCCATTCTATCCATCTGATGATGTGGGCTATAGTCCACGAAAGCTTATGCTAAAATAAACTGGTTAGTCTCTAAGGTGCTACAAGTATTCCTCGCTCTCTTTATGGATACACACTAACACGGCTGCTATTCTTGAACCAAATAATTATTTTGATAATTATGACAGTAAACATAGCCACTCAAAAGAAAAATGTGTGAGGGGCCACAGGTCCAAGTTAGTAATAATATAGCCAGTACCCTTTATTCCTGTTTATCTTCCAGAACCAGTAGAGTTCCAGTCTGTCAGCCAAATGCATCCAAAGAAGAATGCCTATAGTCTAGTCTAGAGACCTGTAAACTATTAGAAGGATCACTGAAAACATCTAAATTGAATGTGTTATTTAAACAATGCACAATATCATTTATTTTAGTTTTCTATTTCCATTGTAAACTACAAATATATGAAACTTTATTTCTGAGACTGTTACTGTGTAAAGCAAAGTAAACACTTCAAAAATGTACCAGTCTCTCAAAATGAAGAATTCAGTCTGCTCTAAATAAAGCATCCAAGCCTTACTTTGTAACATGAGCTCAGCAAGCCTTGCATGTTATTTTCCTTACTGAAGATGTTTTTTGCTGAATTGGTAATTAGTAGCATATAAAAATGCAAATCAAAATTACTGTACACAAGGCTATGCTATTGCTGACATTAAGAAATCAGTAATACTAAAACATAAAAAGTTCTGTTTGAATAATGTACTATTAATAGCAACCTGAACATAATAGCATTTATTGGCTCTCAAAAATAAATCTAGGAGGGCAGAAATAGATTTGAGTAAGTGATGTTCTAAATAACTGTACTACTGGAAAGGAAAATCATCTTAGGAAATGGATATATCTAACACAATTGGACTATGCCTCCTTTGTTTACCTCATAAACCTCAAATTATGACTTACACAAAAGCCTCTATTTATCAAATAGACTCATGAGAAATGATTATGTCAGGCTTAAAACATTTTAGACTAGGTCATATCAGTCAGCTGCTTATACATTATTTCATCTGAGTCTGCCATTGTGCTAAAAAGAAACCAGACCAAATCAAAACTTACAGCGTACTTGCCTAGTGCTTTGCAATCAGGAATCCTGCTTTTACTGCACCAGTTGTTTCTCTCTCAGCAAAAGGAATTAAAACAATCCAATGTGCACTGCAACTCTGAACACACAGTGCCCTAGATCCTTGGTCTGTTATAAAAATAAAGAAATAGATGACTCATTAAAGGACCAAATCAGTACAAGATTGTGCATTTCTGATCAAAACACCCATTAAAAAAAATCTTCTGCCTTTTACACGCCTACGTTTTGCCACTAGTCCTTATTTCACATTCCTTTTGTTTACCACAAGACTGGTGGATTATATAGGAGTGTCCCTCTTGATCTTAAGTATTTTCAAAGGATAAATAATTAAAGTATCTATCTATGCATTTAACTGAAATTTTCCTTTTTAACTGATCAAGAAAGAGCTACATATTTCTCGATGTTGTAGGTATAATAATTCAAAATTAAAGTATTATCTTTTTATTAAACATTAAGGGTCTGGTTACACACAAAATATATGCACAGTTGCACAGGCAAAATACATACCTAATTTGTAGAAAAAAATATTGCACAACAGGCTACAGCATGCACAAATTATCTAAATTATTTGTGCATTTTATCATTGTAATTGCATGTGCAAATATAGGCACAGAATTGTGTGTGCATTTTGTACAAGTAATTATGATTCTAACAAAGTAAAACTTCTTCATGGAAGAATGCTTTTGGCTTAACACTTGTGCTATGTTGTTACTGCTCCATATTTATGGCAAAGAAATCTGATTTCTGTCATTTGTTTCCCAGTGCTTTCTTCCCTGGTATATATATTTAAAGATGCACTTCAGTTCTTTCACCCCTTGCTTGCTAGCACTCTTTTGGGAAGAACAGTTTTTACATATATCCATTGTTCTTTGCAAAATTAAATCAATTTCTTGCTTGCCACAAACAATTTAGTATCTAAATTATTCCATCTATTGGCTTTACACTTACACATTTTCATTGTATTAGGTAAGCAACAGCTTAGGACCTTCCTGCCTGAGAGACAACCCCCCCCCCCCCCCCCTTGTGCCTCACTGCCACAAATGAGATCAGCAGAACATTTGAGCTGAAGTTCCATTCCTCTAAATGCAAAGATGCTGCCAGCCAGATACTCTGAGGACCCGATGGCTTTGGAATTCACATTCTCTTGTTCCAAAATATCTCAAGTCTGATGATCTTCATGACATACTGAAAAACACATCTTTTTTCCCCACACATTTGAAAATGGAGAATTGTAAGGGTGGGAAATTGTCGGTGTAGGAGGGTGGTTTTAACTTTTGATGCTCCTGATTAGGGATACATTAAATGGCATACCTGCATGGAATCGCACCTCTCACCTCCAGAGAGCCTCCTAGCATCCAGGTACACAATTGCAGGGATTCTCTCAGTCTAGCACCATCTTTAGTTGTTCTTGTGCTGTAATGGTCTGTTGATATACTTGGTCTAGCCCTCCCGTCAGGTCACTGCTCAGTCCACTTCCCTTCCAGAGATAAACAAAAAAGCCCCCAAGTAGGAAATTCAAAATCTAATGGCCTTCAAGCCCATCTCCCAGCATCTATCTGCAAATTGTCATTCTTGGCCTTTTAATAACAGCCATGCACCCCTTCCTGGTGGGGGGGGGGGGAGAGGCAGGGGAACCCAGGTCCACCTTCTCCTCTCTGTTCCAGCCCAAGGACCCTGTTTTAGGGTGATAAGGACTGTGTTGGTTTTTTTTATCCCTCTATTTCTTCTCTGAACTGCCCCTACTATCACCCAGCTTGACAATGTCTTCACCAAGTCTCTGCTATCCCCGCCTGGAGCTAATTCCTCACAGCTTCTCCTTAGCAAGCCATGAAGGTACTTTCTCTAAGACCATTCCCAGCCCTCCTCTGAAGCAGATGGGCTGTGTGAGAGCAGTCCCCCATCTCACACCAGTAGAGCAGTCAATATCTCCCTGCTCCAAGCAGGAGTTCCCCCTCAGTCCTCTTCTCTGAGCTGGGGTTTGTGTCTCCGGCCTCTTGCTTGCAATAGGCAACGGCAAGGCTTTATCCAGCTCCCTTCAACTGAACACCCTCTCCAATTAGCCTGGCAGTCTGGAGGTGTCAGTCGGACAGCCTTCTCCGTGTGGTCCTGCTATGAGGGAGGAGGCAGCCTTTATACTGGTTCCCTTCTTCTGACTCCTCCCCAACTGATGGGGTGAGAGGATCCTTGCCCTACCCTCTCTCCAAGGCTTCAGGCCCTTAAAGATACAGTGGCAGGATTCCTTCCTCAAGCATCATCCATTCCTGGGACTCAAAGGTCTCCTATATATCCACTGGATCCTTCCAGACTCTTAAAGGGCCATGCCAGGTGGCTGGGTTGGCTGACCACTACAAACCACTCCCCTCCATGATACACTACCCCATCACATATGCTTATGTTGGAACATACAGTTTGAAATTCTGTGGAGGACTTATGGGCCAGGGGCCAAGATTTTCCATCTTGGTCCAGTGCAAATGAAATGGTTAATTCATCATTACCTCACATACATGTTATGTAGCTTAATTATTTGTAAAATGCTGTATTATTTTTGTTTTAAAAGTGCTTATGTATTTCACAGTTTCAGGTTTCACTGACCACCTCCTGTTCTTTCTTTAGGATATCCACTCAAGGATTAGGCTTCTCAGCTAACATATGTCACAAGCTATACAAGTGCAACATATTTCTATTACCTTAGAATTGGTACATATCTTCAAATGCATTAAAGGCATTTTCAAGTGACCAATTGTTACATCAGACACTATCAATTATTTTTAAAGTATCACCAGTGTTCTAGCACTGTTTGAGCACAGACCATATAGCATTCCGTGCCTGCTGTCTTGAAATGTCTCTTGCATAGGGTCTCTTTTCAACCTATCCCAGAGGCAGTAAGCAACCTGAATTAGGGAACCTGCAAGCATGAGATTCAATTGATTGATTTTAAATGGAAGCAAATTTATATTTGGGGGGCTCTTTTACTACCTCTGGCTCCCATTATTCCTGGTGACCAATCTCCCTTCCACCCAGCTATTACCCACCTAGCATTCTTCCTCAATGACTCTGATATTTACTCCTTCACTCACATCAGACCCTGTATCTCCCCACCCAACTATCCATTATCTGCTGCAAATGGATCCTTCCTTGTTCTGCATAGACCCAGAGTCTTCACATCCCCCTGCTCAACCTTCCTTGTCAGGCTGTCTTCATCTTTCCCAAGTGTTCAAACATCTGCTTATATCACAGCTGTAGCCTCACATCACTGGAGCTTCCAGGGACTGTATGGTATGTGAAGAGTTTTGCAGAGACAGAGTAGCCTTTTTAAAGCGTGTTCAAGCTGCAACGCAGGCTAGTATTATGAGAATCCATTTATCAAATATTTTATTCATGCATAAACATTGTTAACAATTATAGATTCATGCACATTTAATTTTGAAAATCTCTTCAGTCTTTCTTTGGTTATTATGTGAAACTATATTTCTTACTAATAGTCCTATGAAGGCCCTTTGACCTATGTCCAGGGGCTCTATGATGACATCACAGTGGTGATACTTCAGTGTGCCTAGGCATTTTACAACTTTATTTTCTTTGCCTGTTGTAACACTGCAGTTACACAAGTAGTATCACACAGGCATTGATACAGAAACATCATTAGTTAGCATTTAAACTGCACAATGAAAGGAACAATTGTAATCCATATTGGTTCATTCCTTTTTATTAATTTCTGCCAGCGGGAGCAGCAAGATTATTTAAAATCCTTCTGTGCTACATGAAACCTGCATGGCAGAAAGACAACTGGGAAAAACATCAAAGAAAGTAAAATGCCCTTTGCAACTTAAATATCAGGTGAATCTTCATTTCTCACCTCCCACCCATCAGTTTACATCAGACCTGCTGGATTTCACTTACCTATAATAGTTTGAGATTCTGAGTTAAGGTGGATGCAAATACTACTTCCACGGGGCTCATGACTTGGGGTATGAAGAACCTGCTCCCACTGAACACAAGGGAATTTTGACTGGATTTAAATGGGAGTTTAAGAGATAGTTCACTACTGTGCAGGATGTTTGTGATTTGTGACACCCACAGATATTCCACGGGATTTGGGGAAAAACACTCCCAAGAGACAGACACTAATAACAAATGCTATTTGGGAGTCAAAGACTAGCTGAGAGTTGTAGAGGGCTCCAAATCCCATTAATCCCCATGGAATATTGTGTGTCATGGTCACTATTATTATCTTCAGATGAATCTTTACAAAAATACACAAAGTATTCTTCTCCTGTTTCATCTGGTGGCATGGAGCGTGATGTTCGCATATCACAGATATCAGCACAGCATGTATTAGTCATGCTGATTTAAGCAGAAGAGGGTGTTCTTTGGGAGCAGTCAGTAATTCTGCCCTGCAGAATGATTACACAATACACAAAATGGACACCACTAATGGAGTCCTTCTCTCTCCAAAGGGAAAGTGTGTTCCCAAGCGCTATGCCATCTCATTCCCTCCCAAACAAGATCTTCATGAAGGTCACTGGTGTCTCACTCCCCTCGCTGGAGATGAAGGGAGGCCATATATGCAACTTGCAAACATGAATTTTTAGTTTCTGCAGTTTCACTGGGTATGTGGAGGGCATTTCTAGGCGGAGGAAGTGTTCTGTTCCTCTTATCATGTATTTCACAGAGTTGAACAAAGAAATTAACACACAAGGCACTGAGTGACAGTGAGGTTGTGACACATCTGACACAGGGAAGGCTATTCAAAGGTAAGGCTGATACTGCTTAGCTCATCTTCTTATTCCTTGGCAATACAATCATTATAATTAAAAACAGGACAAATCTATTAGCTCATTAAATCCATCCTGTTTGAAACTTTATGTTGTGTTCCCCAAAAGAGGAAATTTACAGATATTAAACCAATATTAGTCTGGACCTTAGCCAAAAAGGCCAAGGAAAAAATGCAGCACACATTGTATTAGAAGTCAAGTATAAATAACTCCACTGCAATCAAAGGAGGCAGCTAAGGCAGCTTTGTATTTAATATTTCTTGCTTCGGACAATTTGTGTCAAGTTGAATTTTAAAAAGAAATTATTTTTAATTAACCCAATGTCTCTCTGAAGTGCCTATTAACTAAGAAAATACAACAGAAAGATTGATCAGGCAATTACTTATTCATGGCATTGCTTATTTAATAGGACAGTCAAGACCTATGATGTAAATGTGTATTTAGAACATATTAAGTATGTATACCAAGTGTGTGCAATGCAAAGCAGATGCTCCTGTCCATGTGAAAGAACAGAATTTCAGCATTCCATGTTCCATCTACATCTGTTTCCTCATTTTTGATACTGTAATAAAAGTGGAATTCTCTCAAAGCTTGAGTGATCACATTCTATAAGACTGACCTACCTGGAGACTGTGAAGGATGGAGTCCTTTCGCAGCTTATACTCCATGCCCTCTAAATGGGGTTCCTAGTCACTGAAGCTGCATATGCACAGATTTGGTAGTTTGTTCCCTAGCCTATCCTCAATGCCCTCCTTCTTATTTGTACTTCCAGATAGGTACAGTGAATCCTGCCTTCACTCAGCCTATGCCCACTACTATCCACACATCATTACCATACTGGTTCCATGACACATCCGCTGTCTGCAATGAATTTCATTTGAAGTGAGTACATCATATTATGAGATAAAGTTCTTAAGAAATGTTTTTTGGTGCTCCACCAATGCCTCATGGAAATGTAAAAATCACAAAAATATTCTATTTACAGAAAATTCTGCTTGAGTTTTTTGTATTTGTTAACTTGTTCTTTACTCCTATGCAACAAATTGTATAAAAACAGTCTTTGCTCTTTAAATACGTGACTGTCCCCACTTATTATTCTCACCTGAAATAATTCTGGACACAATGTAGAAAAGTACTTAACCACACCCTTAACTTTTAACATATGAACAGTCCCAATGAAATCAATAGGACTGCTCATGCTTACATTTAGGCACATGCTTAAGCACTTTCCAGAACAAGGGACTCTGTTTGTAACATTATAATTAATTGCAAAGGAGAAGTTTATGACATTACGAGAAGATTATAAATTTAGGGGAGGAAGATTTAAAAATGCCTATTTCAATCTAAAAACGTCCAAAGGAATCAGAAAGCAGGGAAGCAAAGAAACCACAAAAATAAAACATCTAAGAATTGTTTCTATATATAATGTTTTCCATGAGGCATAAGTACCTCTTTAAAAATTAAAATTGCTTTATGTAAAAAAAAAAAAAATCTTTAAATTGGTAATCTTTCTTTTTCATTTGTAAAGCACTCACACAGATTTACTCCTGTGCTAGGACACTTGTATGCCAAGTTACAAATTTCTGAAAAACTCAATTTATAATGGCAATGAAAGAATATATAAAGAATCACTTTGACACATCTCCATATATTTCTTTGAAGCTTTAAAATTTGATCCTAAATTCTCACAAAAACCAATTTTCATAATAATTTCACAGTAGAGCATGACATCTGTCAAAGAAGCCACAATACAATGTTTGTTTACAATTTACACTATAAAACTCTACATCATATTTAAATAATGTCATTGGTTTAATTTATCCACTTTTAGAAGCTGTGTTAAGTCTGCCAAAAAACATCAGCATCACACAGTTGTGCGGAACAATTATGTATATGGAGATCATTTCTTTGTAATTCATTCTCTCTATATATTATATTTTACATTGAGAACAGACACATTACTAAATTCTAAGCACTCGCTCTTGGGTAAGGGTACACAATGCCAAAGAGGGCAATCTGACTGATGTACTGAGTGAATTCCTTGCCTGCTCTATGGTACAGCAATTCCAAAGAATCCATGGTCAGGACGATTAAAGCATTTGTAAGAGCACAGCAATGTCCTTACTGGCAAGAGGTGCACGTTTCTGCTTATCTTCATTTTCTTTAAAAAAAAAAAATTTGATGTAAAAATTTGCAAAAATAGAAAACATTTCTACACTACATACAGAATTAAGGCAGAGCTATAACGTTGTTTGATATTACTCAATAAAGTTGTCTCAGAAACTAAAAACTCCCAATTTTCTGACCGCCCTGTAAATGAAGTAAGTAATTCTTCTAAGGTCTGATACTACAGGCCTTCTACAGGCAAAATCACATTAAAGTTTTAGCTTGAAGAGTAATATTAAAATTGATATCCTTGGGATCATCTTTTGTGCCTGCTGCAGCACTGAGCACATTAATAAAAACTAATGAACGGAAGTTTTGCCAGCGTAAAGACAGCAAGATGGGTGCTAATGCAATCTAAAAATCTAGCGTGAAAATGGGTCAATAGAAGGAAACTGAAAAATGTACTGATTTTTTGCTTTTGTTTTTTAAATGAATTTGAAAATCAAGACATTATACCAAAAAAATGAGGCGATAAAAGACATTGAGAGCTTTGCCTCTTCCACCCTATCTAAATTAAGCAAGCATTTAAGAAATGGAGCTATACTGGTTATCCACAGACCTCTCAAAGTTCAACGACTTGAGAAATACAGGAAACTACTACTATTACTATATTTCTTGAAGTGTGATATTACAGTATTGTATAGAGGCCCCAACTGAGATCAGACCTCACTGTGCCAGGCACTGTCTGTACACATAGTAAAATATAGTCCCCACTTGGAACAGCATACAAATCTAAACAGAAAAGACAGACAAAGGATAGGCAGGGAAACTGAGGTACGGTGACTTATCCAAGTCACACAGCAGGTCAGTGGCAGAACCTCCCGAGTCCCAGTCCATAGCCCCATCCCTTGGAAGACCATCCAGGGCACAAGAGTTTCTCTTTTAATAATTCAAAATATTTTTATAATGTTATTTGTAATATTCATTTTTAAATTTTAAACTTTTTTCCCCTGCCCTTGACCATAGTTAACACATTCACAGACTTCAATGGCTTGTTGGGTCCTAAAATGTGTAGTTATTTGTAAAATGGCTGTGTTAGCTCTGAATCTGCAGCTTAATAAAATTCTAATAATTTTATTGTAGTTTTTCAAGTCATTTTTATTACTACAGAAATTAATTAAATAAATGATGACTGTAGAGGTGTTGACACACTTCTGAGGCGCCCCCGGCTGGTGATATGGGGAATTAGCTTCTCACCAGCACTCGGAGCGCCCTCTGTCGGTGGCTTCCGCGTCTGTTCTGACTTCGGGCCGGGGTTTCCTCACACCGGCCTGGTCCACCGTCCGTAAGGCTGATGGCTCTAGCCGGGGTTCTGTCCCAGACAGCCCGGATATACAGCCTTTAATAAGGTTCTGGCCGGGCGTCTCAGCTCCGGTCGCACAGCGATAACAGTCTCAATGGGCTGGCTATAGCCTGAGCTCCCCTGCTCAGGCAGCCAGCAAGCACACAGTCTTTACAGGGGTCTAGTCGGGGCGTCTCAGCTCTGGTGGTCCCCAGATAAACAGTCTCAATGGGCTGGCTATAGCCTGAGCTCCCCTGCTCAGGCAGCCAGCAAGCACACAGTCTTTACTCACCCCTCCGGTGGGCTGCCGTCAGGGTTCCTGGCCCACGGGGGCCCAGTCCATCCCCTGCTCGTCGGGGTAGGTCGCGGCTGGGACACCAGGCCAGTCGTCCTCGGTCGTACTAGGGACCTCTGCACTCGCTCTCTCTGGGCCGCCCTCTGGCTCCGGGAGGTCGGTGGCCATGGTCTCCGGGGGTTTGGGGTCGTCGGCCTCGGCCCCCGGGTAGGTGGCTGTCGGGATGCCGGGCCAGTCCCTCTCCGCCGCGGGGTCAGGGCTGCTGCTCCCTTCTGCGGTGCTGCTGGCCCGCTCCCAGTCGGGCCATCCGCCCTCTCCCTCTCCCTGGGCGCCGCCATCTTGGCAGCTGGCCCCGCCTTTTACCCTTCCGGGTCCTGGCGGGTACTTCCGGGGCGGGGGGCGGGGCCGCCTCGGCTCCGTCAGCCATCTTGGATCCACGGCCAGGTCACCCTCCTGCTCAGAGGGGGCCCAGCTGGGCCCGCTACACCCCTCCCCCCTTAAGTCCAACTCTGGGGGTCCAGAGTTGGGCCCTTCCTCCTCCCCTATGCGAGAGAAGAAGTCAGCGTTCGTATGGTCCTTACCTGCTCGGTGCTGAATTGTGAAGGTATAGGACTGCAAAGTGAGATACCAGCGTTTCACTCGGGGGTTCGTATCTTTGGCCCGTTGTAGCCATTGTAGGGGCGCGTGGTCTGTTACCAGGGTAAAATGGCCGCCCGCCAGATAGTATCGTAGGGCGTCCACTGCCCATTTGACAGCTAGGGCTTCCTTTTCTATGACTGCGTAGCTTCTTTCGCGGGGGAAGAGTTTTCGGCTAATATAGACGACGGGGTGTTCGTCTCCATCGATCTCTTGGGACAGGACTGCGCCCAGGCCTACTTCGGACGCATCAGTTTGAACGATGAATTCCCTGGTGAAATCAGGGCTAAAGAGGACTGGCTCCTCACACAGTCGGTCCTTGAGGCGCTGAAAGGCTTCCTGACAGCTGGGAGTCCATCGGACGCGCCGAGGGCTATCCTTCCGTAGCAGCTCGGTCAGCGGGGCGGCGATCGAGGCAAATGCCGGAACAAAACGGCGGTAGTACCCGGCTAGTCCCAGGAATTGTCGCACTTGCCTTTTGGTCCTAGGGGCTTCGTAGGCCTGCAGGGCTTGGACCTTCCCCACTAATGGTCTTACTTGTCCGTGTCCTAGTGTGTGGCCCAGGTATGTGGTTTCCTGCCATGCGATCTTGCATTTTTGGGGGTTGGCTGTCAGTCCTGCATCTCTCAGTGTCCTCAGGACGGCGGCAACCTGGGGAAGGTGGTCCTCCCATCGACGGCTGTAGATCACCACATCGTCTAGGTACGCCGCCGCGTAGTCCCTGTGGGGCTGGAGGAGGCGATCCATCAGTCTCTGGAAGGTGGCGGGTGCCCCATGCAAACCAAACGGCATCCGGGTAAATTGATATAAGCCGGAGCGGGTGGCAAAAGCTGTCTTTTCCCGTGCTTCTGGGCTGAGGGGGATTTGCCAGTATCCCTTTGTCAAGTCCAGGGTACTGATGTACCGGGCCTCTCCAAGCCGGTCTAGAAGCTCATCAATCCTGGGCATGGGGTAGGCGTCGAACTTAGAGATGCTGTTCACCCGTCGGAAGTCGATACAGAATTCACCGTCCCGTCCGGTTTTGGGACGAGAACGATGGGGCTGCGCCAGTCACTTCGCGACCGCTCAACCACACCTAACTCGAGCATCGCCTGTACTTCTTTTTCCACGGTCTCGCACAGGCGGCGAGGTAGAGGCCGTGTGGTCTCTCGCACGACTTCTCCGGGATTGGTGCGTAGGTCATGTTGCACGAGTGTCGTCCGCCCGGGGCTCGTGGTAAACGTCTTGGGGAAGGATTTTACTAGCCCCTGGGCTTGCCTTCGTTGCTCGTCCGCCAACGTAGGCCCCAGTTGGGGTGTTCCCTGGTCTGTGAGACTGGAGGTTTCGGGTCCGAGTTCGGGGTCCGGAGGATATGGCGTAATTAAGAGTCCTTCTCGGTCTCGCCAGGCCCTCAGCAAGTTAACATGATAAATCTGTCTTTTCTTCTTCCGACCCGGGTGGGATACTTCATAATTGACGGGGCCCACTTGGCGGATGACCTCATAGGGTCCCTGCCAACGGGCTAACAACTTGGACTCTTCAGAAGGAAGTAGTAGTAAGACCCGGTCTCCGGGCGCAAAGGTTCGTTCGCGAGCTCCCTGATTATAAGCTCTCTCCTGGGCTTTCTGGGCGCTCTGGAGATTTTCCTTGGCGAGATCCCCCACCCGTGTCAGCCGCTCCTGGAGCTGCATCACATACTCGAGGACATTCCGCGAGGGGGATGGCCCTTGCTCCCAGTTGTCCCGCATGAGATCCAGCAGCCCCTTCGGCTGCCTGCCGTAGAGTAGCTCAAACGGAGAAAATTTGGTTGATGACTGCGGTACTTCCCTGATGGCCAATAGCAAGGGGGGAATCAGTTGGTCCCAGCGCCGGAGGTCTTGTGGGGTGAATTTCCGTAACATCTGTTTTAACGTTCGGTTGAATCGTTCGACTAGACCGTCAGTCTGAGGATGGTAGACCGACGTCTGCAATTTCTTGATTCCTAGGAGGTCGCAGACTTGACGCAGAAGCCGAGATGTAAAATTGGTGCCCTGGTCGGTCAATACCTCTCGGGGAAGCCCTACACGGGCCAGGACCTTCAGGAGCTCCGTGGCAACGGTTCGGGCCGTGATGTTCCGGAGGGGTATGGCTTCCGGAAACCGCGTAGCGTAGTCCAGGATAACGAGAATATATTGAAACCCCGCCACACTTTTGGGGAGTGGCCCCACAATGTCCATTCCGATCCGCTCGAAAGGTGTGCCGATGACAGGCAGCGGCACTAGCGGAGCTCTGGCCTTTCCCTTCGCGGTCGCCCTTTGGCACTCGGGGCATGAGTCACAGAAGTCCCGGACCTCCTGGTGGATGCCGGGCCAGTAGAATCGGGTCAAGATACGAGCCAAGGTCTTCTCCCGGCCTAAGTGGCCCGCCGTAGGGACATCGTGGGCTAACTGTAAAACCGCCCGTCGATGGCAGCGAGGGACCACTAATTGGGTTCGTACTTCCTGGGTTTGGGCATCCCGGGAGAACCGGTAGAGACGGTCGTCCACCAATTCAAAATGGGGGTACGTCGTGGCCGGATGGGGTGGATTTGGGTGTCCATTTACCTGGGCCAGCTGCTCATAGGCCCACCGAAGCGAGGGATCCTCCCGTTGATCTTGGGGGAAGTCGCTGCCGAGGGGGGGCGTCCCCTCTAGGCTAGGTGTTTCCCCTCCGTGGTCATCTGGGGGACGTAGGGAAGGGTCGCCTTCCTCCGACCCCTCCGGGCCCTGGGTATCGGGGTTTGTCGGCTCACCTTCCAGAGCCTCTTCCCCTGGGGCGACCTCCTCGGCGGCCCTCCACAGGAGCCCGGTGAAGCCTTTCCAGTCGCGGCCCAGGATGACGGGGTATGCTAGTTTCGGGGCAAGGCCAACTTTCAAGGTCCGGGTTTGTCCGTGCACGGTTAGGGTCACTGGGGCCTTGGGATAGGCCTGTATGTCCCCGTGGACACATTGGAGATGCACGACCCCGCATGGGGGTCCTGTGTAGTGGGCTAGGTCTTCCCGGACCATCGTCTGGCTTCAGCCTGAGTCAAGGAGTGCGGAACTCGGAGTCCCGTTGATGATGACGGGCACGGTGAGCTTCCGAGGGCCTGGGGCCCGAGTTCTGGTTTCGCCGGTCCAAACCTGTGCATAGCTGCAGTCCATAGTCGGACACTCGCGCCGGAGGTGTCCGAAGCGCCCGCAGGTAAAACAAGGCCCAAGAGTGGAAGGGCGAGGCTCCCCCGGGGTTGTCGAGGCGGGGGAAGGCGTCTCAGACTGGTCCCGGGGTCCCGGTCGGTGTCCGGGCGGTGACTCCCGCTCCCTGCGGGTCTGTTGCCGGGCTTTACCCAGTCTCCATCGGTCGGGGGGGGGGGCGGCCGGGTCGCTCTTCCCGTCAAGGGGTCGGGGCGCGTTCGCCCCGGGAAGGAGTAGGGGAGGGGGCCGTCGGAGGTCGGGCCCCGGCCCCAACAGGGGCCTCAGCAATTAGAAAGTCCTCCATTAGCTCCACCGCCCGGCTCAAGGTTGCCGGCCGGTGGCGCACCACCCACGTTCGCCCACGGGTTGGCAGGATGTGGAGGAAGTGTTCGAGGGCTACTTGTTCGGCCACCTCATTCCCCGTTTTCTGCTCGGGTTGAAGCCACCTCGAGCAGGCCTCCTTCACCTGTTGAGCTACCACCCGGGGGCGGGCTCCCGGGGGATACGTTTTCTCGCGCAGTCGTCGCCGAAACGTTTCGGGGGTAATCTCCAAGGCGTCTAGAATTGCGGCCTTCAGCCGCTCGTAATTATGTGCCTCCGCCACGGGTAGGGTTCGGTAGGCCGCTTGGGCGGGGCCCGTAAGGTACGGGGCCACCAGCGTGGCCCGCTGGGCTATGGGCCAGCGGGCAGCGGTCGCCACTCGCTCAAACGTAAGTAAAAATGCCTCGGGGTCATCTTCTGGTCCCATCTTGGTCAGGCGGACGGGCACAACCGGGTCTGGAGGTCCTGCCGCCTCACTGGGACCCGCGGCCCCGGGCTGGGGCAACAGAGCCGTGAGCTGTTGTACATACTGCTGTTGTTGCTCGCGGTTCTGGACCCCCAGCTCCCGAATCAGCTGTTGTTGCTGGAGTCCGAGTTGCTGTAAGAGCTGCTGTTGCTGTTGCTGCTGGTTCTCGGCCAGCCACTTAATTAGCTTTTCAACCTCCATCTTGTTCCTTTGACAGAGGGTTACGTACGGTCCGTAACACGTTCCCCTTTCGTCAGGGGAGGGACCGTGCCCGCATTCTCCACCACGTGTAGAGGTGTTGACACACTTCTGAGGCGCCCCCGGCTGGTGATATGGGGAATTAGCTTCTCACCAGCACTCGGAGCGCCCTCTGTCGGTGGCTTCCGCGTCTGTTCTGACTTCGGGCCGGGGTTTCCTCACACCGGCCTGGTCCACCGTCCGTAAGGCTGCTGGCTCTAGCCGGGGTTCTGTCCCAGACAGCCCGGATATACAGCCTTTAATAAGGTTCTGGCCGGGCGTCTCAGCTCCGGTCGCACAGCGATAACAGTCTCAATGGGCTGGCTATAGCCTGAGCTCCCCTGCTCAGGCAGCCAGCAAGCGCACAGTCTTTACAGGGGTCTAGTCAGGGCGTCTCAGCTCCGGTGGTCCCCAGATAAACAGTCTCAATGGGCTGGCTATAGCTTGAGCTCCCCTGCTCAGGCAGCCAGCAAGCACATAGTCTTTACTCACCCCTCCGGTGGGCTGCCGTCAGGGTTCCTGGCCCACGGGGGCCCAGTCCATCCCCTGCTCGTCGGGGTAGGTCGCGGCTGGGACCCCAGGCCAGTCGTCCTCGGTCGTACTAGGGACCTCTGCACTCGCTCTCTCTGGGCCGCCCTCTGGCTCCGGGAGGTCGGTGGCCATGGTCTCCGGGGGTTCGGGGTCGTCGGCCTCGGCCCCCGGGTAGGTGGCTGTCGGGATGCCGGGCCAGTCCCTCTCCGCCGCGGGGTCAGGGCTGCTGCTCCCTTCTGCAGTGCTGCTGGCCCGCTCCCAGTCGGGCCATCCGCCCTCTCCCTCTCCCTGGGCGCCGCCATCTTGGCAGCTGGCCCCGCCTTTTACCCTTCCGGGTCCTGGCGGGTACTTCCGGGGCGGGGGGCGGGGCCGCCTCGGCTCCGTCGGCCATCTTGGATCCCCGGCCAGTTCACCCTCCTGCTCAGAGGGGGCCCAGCTGGGCCCGCTACAATGACATGAAAGAGTGTACCTTAATTGGTTAAACAACATTGTCCTGATTAGTTATACAACAAGCCAACCAGCCTGATGTCTCCTGAAATAATGCCCATAATGAACATTCCAGCTAAATGAGTTTTATTTCTCTATTCCAGAATCTTAAGTTTTTTGTGGGGAATTTTTTTTTTAAGAGCTCTATATTTGTGCTGTCTGAATTTATCTGTAGGGCCAAATTTTCAAATCAAGACTAAATTATGTGGGAGTAAACCAACATAACAACAGCCATATTGGGTCAGAGCCAAAGTCCATCTAGCCCAGTATCCTGTCTTCCAACAGCAGCCAATACCAGTCACCCAGAGGGAACAAACAGAATGAATGAACCAGCTTGCCAATACAAATGCAGGGGTTTACAGGTTCAAGTACTGTATCAAGTCTGGTCCTTGTAGTTTTACCTTTATAGTTTCACTGGAAGCTTAATGGATTCAAAAACCCAAACAAACTCAGCGGTTTAGTTACATTTACATAATAATAATAATCCATATGTATTCATGTAATCCCAGATCAACACCACCAAGGAGACAGCATACTCTAGTGGCTTTGAGCAAGGGACTGGGTATCTGGTGACCTGACTATATCCCTCACTCTCTGCCAGTGATGTGCTGTGTAACTTAGATAATGGTTCATTAGCAATATATGATGCAACAAGGAGGCAGAGCTGTCAGAAAAGCAGTACATTTAATAAAGCTGAAAACATGCTCAGGATTTTACTCTTTCTAGCTATACCACATGCAGAATCAAGCCATAGACTTATACTCACACCCCAGCTTCCAGTTCGTCCTGAAATCCAATTCTCTTTCTCCGGTACAACTCATCGGACTACAGACTAGTCATTTAACCTATCCAGCCTTATCTGCACTAACAAAATTAGTACCCATTTTCCACTGCTACTGTGGACAAGCCTCAAAGATTTTTTACAGCATGCTATGACAATCAGGTTTGAACATGAGTATACACGTTATTCGTCACTCGTAACTAAATAATAAAAAGATGATAACATATGATACTTAGCAGGCTTGCTTCTAAATAGAGGGCCAAATGATCAGAATAGGGGCTTTATACTTACATAAACAATGTCGTCTCCACTATCAGTTCTAGGTTCAAATGCTAGTACACTCATAAAATGATTGAATTCATGTACTTAAAAGACAGACTGAGTTCCACTTGAAAATTTGCAGTAGGATACTATACTATTCATGCCAACCAACATCCCTTTAAAAGGCCAATTGGATTCTTTTTCTCAAAGTTTAGATCGGAGCTGCTATTCCTATCTGGTAAGCAGCTGCACATTCACAAGGGTCTGCTTTAGGGAATTTATCAACAAGCGTGCATATATTTTCTGCACTGGGCAGTGCGCAAATCACATCCTGCAGGGCAACTCAAGAGAACACCACACTGGGTCCTTCCTGTTTGCTGATGTAATAAAATTATTTAATTTTGGTCTAAAAGATATGACAATGTCCTCTTAAGTAATAAATATCTTGTAACCAGATAATTTAGAATAATAGTTGTGGTAAAGATGTACAGTGTGACAGAAGTTGATTTTCATACTACAGACAGACTCCCATCTCTTACCTGCTCATGAATACTACCATCTGACCAGGAAAACTAGAAAAATAAAATGGTAATGGAGTTAAAAAAGAGCAATAGATGTAAAGCAGGAGAGCAGAGTATTTGAGAAGTTACCAAAGACTTTCAAGGACTAGTGATCAATGTTTTTAAACAAAAGAGAACAAGTCCTAATGCAGCTATGCAGATGAAATAAAATACTGTATATTTACTATTAATGAACTTTGTTCATAACAAGAACAATCATGGTTAATTAGGAATTCTGTATAACTTGTCCTCCTTTTGTGAGTAATTATATATAGCAATAAACAAACACAAAGCTGTAACATACACAAATACATTACTACTGTTCTGTGACTTGGTCTACTGTAGTTGTCAACTTCAAAGGCTGACCTTATTATGTTTAACTCAAACACGTAATTTTAGCTCTTAAGCAAGTCTTTTATGCAGTAAATCATGAGTAGAATTAACCACATAAATTAAGGTTATGTATGCTTTCCTGCTGTTCAGCTAACTGTGTTACTGTAAGGAACTGTAGTTACAAAATTGCATTTATTTTTCCATAATACTGATCATCCAAGTCACACTCATTTGGAGGAAGGTGTATTTATTTTGATATGTATTGACAGCAGTTTTTAATTATATTACATCATTTAATGCAGGGTTGAAAGTTCATTATTCAACACAATAGTTTATTCCCTAGACTCTATGACTTGAAGAGGATACAAGGAAAAGATAAACCACAAAAAAGAAATGAAATGTTTATATATGTATATATGAACACATACATATCCTGAGGCCTAGCCGGCTCAGGGAATTGTTAATGGAATTCAGTCTTTTACTTCTCAGTCACTGGCTTCATTACAGCCGAAGTCAGTAAAAACTGAAAGCCATTACTTTCAACCAAGGTGATGGCCTATGTGAAATTAGTTTGTTGGTCCAAGTCCTGTTCCTAATGGAAAAGGTCTATTTTTAAAAATATTTATTTTTGTAATCATATGGTTGGAACTCTTGCAGGCAGTCGAAGAGGCTGGGGACTGAATGGACAGATAATTCATTACCCCCTCTTCTTTCTGAGTTCTTTTCAGAGAAGGTTTGAGGCATGCTAACACAGGGGTTTATGTGTAATAGAGTTGGTGGCTGTAGTTTAGCTATAAGTGGGTGGTAAAGCATTTCAGTAAAGTATTTGATACTGTATTACAAAATGTATCATGAGAACATAATCCAAATTTGTTGGGATGGTAGTTCGGTCATGCAGTTTGAAAACTGGTTGAGATAAAGAGTTAAAAAAAGACACGTATTGGCTACATGAGGTGCCTAGCGGTATGTGGCAAAGGTCAGTGTTACTAGGTCTTATTTAATCTCCTTCCCACTAGCCTAGAAGAGGAAGAAAATAACATGTTAATAAAATTTGCAATTGCAAATGCCATTGAAGAGAGAGAAAAAACAGAGACAGAAAATAAAAACAAAAATAAAATGAAATTCAAGTGAAAAAGCCAAGAGGGGAGGGGAGGAGGAAGAGCTTGCCATTTGCCCAGTTGTAGTAAAAATGAGCCCCTTAGGAAGGAAGTGATTTCCACTATGTTATAATATTGCTGTTAAAGGAGAACATCTGGGCAGGTATGACACAAGAAAGGGCTGGGGCCAACCAGATGGGTTCTTATGCAACAACTTGAGCAGCCCCTGGGTCTAGTGCAGGCATGAGACAACCAACTGCAGTAAACTAGTGGAGATGTTTTGCAGTAGAATGAGTTACGTGCAAAGATTCTAAGGGCTGGTCTCCACTACGGGGGTGGGGGGGATCGACTGCAGATACGCAACCTCACATAGCTGAAGTTTGCGTATCTGCAGCCGACTTACCGTCCGTCCTCATGGCGGCAGCGGGCGGCGGCGCACTCCCCCGTCGACTCCAGGTCGAGTTGGAGTTACGCAAGCTGGAGTTACTCCAAGCTGGAGTTACGCAGTCGACGGGGGAGCCGCGAGCGATCGATTTCTCGCATCCTCATCAGAAGATCGATGGCTACCCGCCGATTCGGCGGGTAGTGAAGACATACCCAAAGAGCCAAATGGTTTATCTTGGCTATGAAATGAACTAGACAGGGTAAGCATGGAACACAAGCCCTTTACAGGGGGAAGGATAGCTCAGTAGTTTTGTGCATTAGCCTGCTAAACCCAGGGTTGTAAATTCAATCCTTGAGGGGGCCATTTAGAGATCTGGGGCAAAAAATCTGTCAGGGGACAGTACTTGGTCCTGCTAGTGAAAGCAGGGGACTGGACTTGATGACCTTTCAAGGTCCTTCCAGTTCTATGAGATAGGTATATCTCCATATATTTTTATAAATATTCAAATTGAATCAACACAGAGGTGATTAAGTATTACTGAACATAGTACAAAAGGGAATATCCCTGGGGCTGCTCTAATCTATGCTGGATTGCTGTGGAACTGAAAGGCCATCCAGCAGCCAGGACTGAAGAACAACAGAACAACCCTGGACATATTCCTGCACTTCACCAGTACTTGCAAGAGAAGGGAGGATAGCAGCCAGCTACAGCAATTCTACTTCAGTTCGGGGAATCCTCCAACAGATTTGGTGGTTTTGCGGTCACTTTCAACGGCCAGATCAGAACAAATGAGAGAATATGGAATTCTAGATTATCTTTAATTAAAAAGAAGACATTACTTCAAATCCCTTGGAATATTATGGTTGTGTCATAAAGGATCTATAGGTTTTTTCATTTAACCATGGTCTTCCCTTAAGTGTCTCTCTTCCTGGTGCCTATTTTCTATTCTATTCAATATAGGTTCTTATACCACACTCATCACTGTAGGATCTGAGTGCCTTCCAGTAGCGCATTACACATCTGTCATATGTTTGTTCTGTCATCCTCTCCCCAGAGGGAGATGCATATGCAGTAGACTGTCTTAGTTTGGTACGTTGGGTTTTATTTTTTGTTTGGCGTTTTTGTTTTATTTTTTAAATATAAATATATCTGTTGTTCTGTGTTTATATTAGAGAAGTTGCATGGTCAAAGAAATGCTGCTTGCATTTGGAGTAGAAAATAGCAAGGTTTGTGATGGTCCGTAGTTGCTGGAGGAGTTCATTACGGCATCAAGAAGTGCAGAAAAGTTTACAATGAAAGAGATTTCATAGAGGGCCCACACTGCAAGGGTCTGAGCCAATTCTTTTTCTGGCAGCGCTTAGCACACCGAAGGATGATACTCAATGTACAAGTTGAAATGGTATCCACAAAGATTCTTATCTTCAAATGACCAAATCACTATGGAGCAATATAATCCTGCAACCATGGGGTAGACAGACTATGGATTCAGTGCTGCCTACACATATGCAGTTCTACACCATCTTTGTAAAGGAATCATTTCTTGCGATTGTGAACCCATTCTTACATGATTTTTCAGCTCAGAGATCTTCAAGTAAAGAGGAAACAACTGCACATGAGTTTATTTTATGCTACTATCTATTTTCCGGCGGATCAAGACCTATAATTTTAGGAGAAATTCATAAAAGGGTGATTTACCTGTCTGACACTCACAAAACGTACACATTCCAGCCACATACTCAGGAATCCTTGCCCGCACTGAGCACATTCTTGTTTTTTGGAAAGTATTTTGCATGCTTCCAAGTTCTGTTTTACTGCAATATGTAGAATGGAGTCCTCTTTGGTTAACTGACTGAAAATAAATCTTGCTGCTATTTCCTAGATAATTTAACAGATATAGAATACAACTCTTGAAATATTTTCACAATATGTGGTACTAGGCAAAAATAAAATTCAGTTTGCCACCTAAAACTGAATGATGACTAATCCCAACACTGGAAATCATGTTATACACATAAATACCAATTAGCAGTTAGAACAATAGTGAACTACGTGTAGTGCCACTGCCATTAATTGCACTGTTCATAATGTCATTGCCATTATTTGCACTGCAGTTTTGCCACTGCTATTCTGTTCATTAACTCTATGCTGCTGTCAGTTAGCTGCCACCTGAACTTGTCTTCACATTTCTCACTTTCTCTTTCTCCTGTTTTCATCTGGTTGTTCTTTCCCGCACTGCAAATCCCTCTCACAACCTAATGTGTTCTCATATGCATGACCCTTCCACCTCCATTAGCAGTCAGATCAGTTTTGCACAAAAAAGAATTACAGCATTTTTAAAAAACTATTATGTTTATAAAAAAAATTCTTTATAAACTGCAAAGAAAATCTACAATAAAAACAACCCACCGGAGCCATTAAACATTTATCTTATTTACTATTCTTGTCCTCTCTTTTCCTAGCTTCCCCCCTTCCCCTTGTCATCATGATTATTTTAAAATTCTGATTGCACATTTTTCTGGGCAAGGACTGTCTTATTGTTCCACACATGGTCATGCACATCTCTGGCACTGTATAAATCACCATTTAACTTACTATATTTTCCATTGTCTACATTTGTCACTGAATATTCAACTTAAATGTAATGGGTAGGTTATATGCTTAAAATACTTTCCAAATTTTCAAGTATTGCATTCTTAGACCAATCCTGACATAGGAAGAACACTCACTGAATTTCCGTGGGGATTCTGGTGGAGCAAAATGTACTAGAGCAAGTTGTAAATCATTACTTTGTTCATATAAGGCTCAGTCTAAAAGCATTTTCCAGATATTCATATACAAACATATCAAAGAGGAAATCGGATCAAAACTGCAGCATATTTGTCCTGTGAAGATATTAATGTGGACTTGAAAGTCTAACTGGCCAGTCCTCAGTCATAAGATCATTCTCTTTATTGCTGTGCCTTTAAGACAAAGTACACTTGTTTCTTTTCCAAGAAATAGACTTACAACTTGATTTTAATGTATAAGAATTTTTATAGAACTGTTAATTTCCCAACCATTCCTGTATTATTAATGTTCTTAGTGCTGCTGAATGGACAGCATACATGA
Source organism: Sternotherus odoratus (assembly GCA_032164245.1). Classification (NCBI taxonomy): domain Eukaryota; kingdom Metazoa; phylum Chordata; order Testudines; family Kinosternidae; genus Sternotherus; species Sternotherus odoratus. Next base: position 37,715,607 of record JAVMKO010000002.1, read on the forward strand.
CTTTTCACGCCATCTCATAAAAGCATGAGTTTTAGGGACACAAGAGCATTTCAATCCATCATTATGCAGAGGAAGTACAAGTCAATGTACTAGAATCCTGATAATTGACAAGCAAAATGAGCATTATCAAGAGATAATGTATTCTGAGAATACATGGCCTCTCTCCCTTTGTTTCAGATTTAGTAATTGAGAAAGCTGGATTTTCCAAAATCAGTTATTTTATTAATGGACTTGATGGACTAAAACTATATTAAGACTTCCCTAGACCACAGGTTCCCTAGTGGGGTGCGGAGAAACCTTCAAGGGTGCACAGCGGAGCCGGAGCTAGCCCCCAAAGATGGTGGGAGGAAGTGCCACCCAGCCTCTCTCCCTCCCCCAGCTCTGCTCCAGTTCCGCCCGCAGCCACGTCCCCAGCACCTGGCCCGTCCCCAGTCTCAGCATGAGTCGCCTCACATGCCCACCCTTGGATCTGTCCTCAGCCCCACTCCCGGTCCCAGATCCATCCCCAGTTGCGTCCCCAGCCTCAGCTCCTTTGCCGCCTCCCCCCTGCTCCTGGCCCCTGACTGTCACTGACAGGAGTAAGGAGGGGCACAACCCTCAAAAGTCTGGGGACAACTGGTGTATAACAAAGGCTGGTAAGAGCCAGAATGTAGTTTAAATGTGGCTGGCAAGCTGCAGTTACACACAAACACTCAGGGTGTGGCTTGCATGCTGGAAAGCTGTTTGTGAGCAGCCCAGGTGGGAATTTCTTCATCAAAGCATCATAAGGCAGCGAAGGTTGCAGGGCAAGGGTGGCACAGCTGCTCAATAGTCAGACTCTAGATTGTTGAAACTTTTACTGAAGTTAATCACTGCAACTTATGGTAATTACTTTGATTTATAGACCTTTGTTAATGTTCTATTAGTCTTTGAAATCCTTGATGGCAAGGATTATATTGCTTCTAAATTGAACCGGTAAGCAAATATATTTGTAGTGTAGCTCTTCTTCCAGGTAGAGTCCCAAGATCTAGGTTCAATACCTAGCTCTTCCCTTTAATAATACAAAACAGAATTGGCTCCAGACCCCACACTGTAATCTGGGAAAATTTACCACAACCCCAGATACATCTAAGAGGCAATACATCCCCTCACACAAACACTGAGTCTGGGTATAACAAAAAAACCCCAAACTTTTAATAAAAAAGGGGGAAAGAACCTGGCATTAATTTGGGAAACACCACAACCACAATTTGAAAGTACGTGGCCATGAACAAACACCCGCCCCAAAGTATATTGGGCAGTGTCCTTTGCCTCAGTTTCTCACCTGGTGGTGTAAAAGTCCAACAAATGTTCCTTTAATCTGCCATTGCACTCTCCTTCCATATACCCCGCTCACAGTTGCTGCCCTTGGTCAGCAAAGGCCCAGAGTTCAGAGAGGTATGTTCATCTGAGTTCACCTCCCTCCCCGGGGGCCACTGTCAAGCAATGCCTGAGCTGCTGCTGCTGCCTCTGCAACTGACTCACAGTTGCTACCATTCACTCAGTCACCACTGCTGACGCTGTATACTCAGATGTCACATTCTGTGGTTCCACCAGTTAACCCAGCTCTCAGTGATTTCAGAAGGCAGTGGTGAACCTCACTGCAGGATGTCCCTTTCGCCGTAACACTGTCCTTCATCAACTCTTAGGTTCAGCAGCTAGGTTGTCAGTGATTTCAGCTCTACTAATCGCTTAACAAAACAAAAACTCTCAACTGAGTCTAATCAATTCTACCTTTTGTTGGGATTCCCTTGGAGACCTTCTCCACTTGACTTATCCAGAACACATTGTCCAGATCTGGAAGAACACTTCATCCAGTTCTCTGGGATCCAAAATTCTCAGTTCAACTCCAGATTTCGTCACTCAGGTTCCTTTATTTGGCATACAGCAAAGCTACACTGAGTTGATCAGACTCAAGTGCAAGGGATGGGTATAGAGTTAGACCATACCATGCATCCAAAGTTACACAGAAACCTTCTTCCTTTATATAAATTTACACATGATATTGCATTTGCTATCCATTACATCACATTGTTTTGGATTGGATTGGTTACTTTGCAAGAACCAATCCCTGTATAACATATTCTGTCCGTATACTGTTCATGTGAAACCAGCTCTTAATATTCCACATTTATCTTGTCCATTATGCCTATCGGGTTGTTAGTGCTTATTCTTAGCTAGCACAGACATTTTGACTCCAGCATACTGCTTGTCTAGCCCCTATTTACAACTTAACCTTCCATTCACTTTCACTATCAAGCCTACTAAGAAATGAGGCAAGTTAGTTATGACAAGCCAGGTCTATACCTTTAAACAGTGAAGAGGGGAACAGTCAAATGATGTCTACGACTCTTTAGGCAGAGCCCACACCACCAGGTACAAACACCTGTCCCCACTTGCCTTTCACTGGGATTTGGCATCCTTATCCCCTTCTTAGCAAGTGAGGTTTAGTTGAGAGTGACCCCCTCAATCAGGGAAGACTAAGTACAATACTGCTGTCCTTTACTCATACAATCAAGATAACAACACTCCATTACCCCTACACTCAATACTAAAAGTGATTTGTAACCCAACACCAGCCACAATTAATCATTTTGGCAGAGCAGTTCCCTCTGTTGCACACCTAGGCAGAGTAGTTGTGTTTATGCAAATAGAGTCTACTCCTGAAGTCTTTCCCCACAGCTCATCACTAGGTGTCAGGGGAGAGCTCATTCCGACCTTGCTTACACTAACAAGTATATAAAAGCTACAAAAAACAGTTGTCTGTCTGCTGTACCTCAGAAGTCCAGCTTATTCGAGATATATCCTTCATTAGACTTTTTTTTTAAAGTTAACATTTTCACATAAGTAAACTTAGTAAGTCTCCAAGAGATAAACAATTACTCGTTAGCTAGTGCATTGCAATGCTTTCTTTATATAACAATTAATATATGTATTACTAAATATATTCCTAAATTTCCTTATTAAGACCAAGGGATACCTCATGTACAAAAAAAAGAATATGCAAATATATTATATTAAGCAAAGGCTGTCGTGACAATGGCATTATAGTCTTTCTGTTGGCATATGGCTGCAGGGAGTGGGGAGGGGAGTATAAAAGGAGGGAGAAACTGCATCAAAGGGTAAGTTGGAAGGTTACGTCCTCTCTCCTCCTGGCTGGTTAAAGCCAAAAAAGCCTATTGGAACTACTGATCATTGTTTCTCAGGTGATATTGTTTTGTAGACAATAAAACATGCCCGGAGGATAGGATCTTAAAAAACTAATGACTGAAGCTTTATTTCTCTTCCCTGAATGGTGAAACCATTATTACCTCTGGAAGCTTGACTTGCTCTTCTGTGGTTCTGTTCCTTCTTATAACAAAGTATTGTTTATTTATAACCAAAGCATTTAAGAGAAAAAGATCTTAAAACAATCAACAGTCTAGACACATGGTGTCTCTCTAAGGCTTACCATTCCCTGGAAGCTTTGGAAAACCCCAAGTCTTCAGATATGTCCGCAAGGACCTGTCTGTGTCAGTCTGTCCCTAGCAGAAGTCACTCACTGGCAATTCCCTCCCTTTTTCCAGGTTTTTTAAAAATGTTCCTTTGATCTCAAGTCTCCCAGCATTGGCAAAACAGCCATGTGACTTTGAAGAAAGTAGCAACTTCAGTCCTAATAGCTCAGCCATTGGCTTGTAACAGCCCACAAGTGTTTGTAGAAGCTGCTTCTCTAGCGTGGGGGTCCTCAAACCGGGGGTCGCAACCCCCCCTGGGGGTCTCTAAACACTTCCAGGGGGGTCGCAGCTCCCAGCACTTCCGCTTAAAAGCCGCCAAATGAATTACTTCCGCATTCGGCGGCTTTTCAGCAGACATACCGAGCGCTCAGTTCGACTGCGGTCAGGAGCACTCGGCATGTCCACTGAAAAGCCGCAGAATATGAAAGTAATTCATTCGGCGGCTTTTCAGTGGACATACAAGGGTCGCCGCAGCAGCCAAGGGAGCAAAAATGGGTCGCGGTTCTCAAAAGTTTGAGAATCGCTGCTCTAGCACTTCTTGCTCATTTTTCCAACAGCCTCTATTAAACTAAATCTATACATTCATATGGAAAAATTCAATAACCCAATATAGCTACATAGTGACTCACATATTAAGTACATCACATACAATTATTATATGTACATAATACAATTATTACTAGGGCTGTCAAGTGATTAAAAAACTTAATCTCAGTTAATCGCACTGTTAACCATTAATAGAATACGATTTAGTTAAATACCGTTTAACAGTGTGATTAAAACTGCAATTAATCAATTTTTGAATTGTGATTAATTTTTTGAGTTAATTGTGTGAGTTAACTGCGATTAATTGACAGTCTTAATTATTGCATAAAAGCCTCAGGTCCACCACAGCTTGCATGAGAAAACAGTAAATTATTAACTTTTAAATACTGTAATTAGATAGAAATTAAATTAAGAAATTGACAAATATATAGGATTGACTGCTCAGTGACACAGCCAAAGAACTCTACAGTTCTATTCATCAGTTCCATCACAAAGAATCTGCTCTTGTTGGAGGTAAAAACTAATTAATCTTATCTTACCTACAAGAAGAGTAAATCATACAGGTGCTTTAGCCTTGAGAATATTGTGCTATAATCATAATAAACTCCTGGCTGTGTAACAGGTGCCACTGGGACCAAATTCGAAGGTCTTGGCTCTGTTTTCATTCAGTTCTTACTATAGCAAAACTCTCACTGATATCAATGGGAGCTTGCTGGAGTGCACGTCAAGTAAGAACCTTCCCCATCATTGAGAACAAAAAAGACTAACAATTCATTCAAATTATTTGAATATGCTCTTGTATTTTAAACAGATTTTTCAAATAGCATTTAAAAGAAGAAGATACCTGTCACAGCAAACCTCTCTCTTTGGCCTCGTCTACACTGGGAGCTGGGGAGGAATCGATCCAAGTCACACAACTTCAGCTACATGAATAACGTCGCTGAAATCGATGTACTTAGATCTACTCACCGCGGTGAGTTGACTGCCGACGCTCTCCTGTCGACTCTGCTTGCGGCTCTCACGCTGTGGAGGACCGGAGTCGACAGAGGAGCACTTGGGGGGGTGTCAATTTATCGCGGCTAGACTAGATGCGATAAATCGACCCCTGCTGGATCGATCGCTGCCTGATGATCTGGTGGGTAGTATACACATATCCTTTGACTTAGATTTAATACCAACACATTGAAGCTGGCTCAGGATTATTTACCAGCATTCATAAGATGCTTAGCACTGCCTTATCTAAGGACTATAAAAGACTATAAAAGAATTAAAAATATAGTTAAGAGCTGCCTGGGGCAATAAGTACTCCAACTTAATCTAGATCCGGGGTTCTCCCGAGGGGTCGCAAGCTGCTTCTGCCGAGCACTCCCGAAAGCGCCGAAAATAGCTGCCGAATGCGAAGTTAATTTATTCGGCAGCTTTTCGGCGGACATACAAGGGTCCGCCACACTGAGGGAAAAACTAAAAAGGGGTCGTGGTTCTCAATAGTTTGAGAACCCCGATCTAGATGTTATCAAGTCTCCTCCCATGAGCATGATGTCATCGCTCCGTTCTGCTTGATCTTGAGCTGCTAGTTTTGAGTACATCACTCAAACTTTTCTCTTGTTCTGGTTTTAGAAGGATTATATTGCACAGAGATGTGCCTTGCAGTGTAACCTGCAACTGGCATTCTCTGATCTTCTTCAAGTGTCTGTCCTACAGTCTTGGACCTGAGATTAAGAAGATTTTGCCTTCTACTTTCTCAAATCTGTATCAATGTTCTGATAACTGGTGACGGATAGCTACAGTACATGATTCATGACAAAAAAAAAGAATTTTGTTTTATAGCACTACGAAAATGTAAATGGAAGGTTGCTAAGTAAATGCTGATGTCCTCTTCTGTTCTCTCTTCAAACTTTTCACCTACACCTCTCTTACATTCTTCAGCACAATGGTTATAATAAGCTATGATCAAACAATCTTATAGGCAAAAGAAAATATGACCAAACCATGTAGCTCATGAAAGAATAACTTGAACAGAGATTCAGAAACTGTTTAGAATTGCTGAATTTACAAGAACACTATTCAATCTTTATTTTTATTTTAAATCTTGAATTTTGAAAATTATGAAAGTATTAGTTGAATTTTCTCATTGCTCACCTTAAGAGACCAAACTTCTTCCTCTTGTATGGCAGAAACAGGCTTTTTCTGGAGCAACGGATTATCCTCACAGTAAAGTTCCATCAGCATAAGGTCCTCCATCTATTTGATTAAAATAAATAGTGTAATTATGTCAGAAAAGATAACAAAAATCTCAAATGTTATTTTTATTTAAACAAGGAAAACAAATGTAACAAATATGAATGTAAAGAAGCAGGAGATAGACTCATCTGCTTGAAAAAACATACAAGATTCAAGTGGAGTACATAGTCCATTATTCTTGCTAATAGTATAAAAATGTAAATCAAACAAGACTGGTTGCTGTACAAGAGAGGTCCTGCGCCTAGAGTATTATTTAGTCACATAAGAGTTACAGATTATCAAAAACTCTGTATTTAAGATCTAACACAGTGGAAACTATTAAAATAATGATTTTAAAAACTGTCCTCTATTTATAAACAGGAATGATTTTACCCACATGCATTTAATTCTGATGCTCCTGTATTCAACTCAACAGCCCCAATGGAATACCCTCTCAAGGTGAGGAGGGACATGACAGGCCCTTTGCTTGGAATGTGACTGAGGTTACGTACAGTGTAAAGATGCTCATTCTATAATAAAGTAACTCCCTGTTAAATAGAGAGATCTGTATACAGTTTCTCTAAGCAAAAGTTTGCCATTGTAATGATTATTGTTAGGTCTCTGATATTTATTTATATGGCAAGAATTTATAAATCTGTTAAAAGATTCTAAATAAATAGTTAAAAAATGAAATGAGACTGGACAAATCATTCCCATATATACTATTCAGAAGTGGTCTAGGATTCTAAGAAAACTGAAATGAAATAGGCTTAACCAAACACGGAAACTTAAGTTAACTGTTCACTTATTTTACTGTATGCCTAACAAATTGTTGTTTCTGAAGTATACAGTGCTGTGAAAAAATGCATGGAGGTCAACAAAAGCATGACATAATTTAACTCACTGTGTATAAAGAAAACATGTAAAACTAAAGATTCTGGTTCCTGCTCCCTCACTAACAAAAATGGAACAATCTGCTAATCTTATATTTTTTTTAAAAAAAAAAATTGTACACCTCTTATCTCTCTAATTCATTGTGTCCAGTAAAATAGAACAGCAGGTACCAAATACTTTTCTTGAATCATAGTTGGAACATATAATAGAATGGAATAATGCACATAACCATCTGTTCCCTTAGTTAATAGCTTCAAGGGTAATTTAATAGAATATCTGAAAGTCTATTATAAGATCAGTGGTATTTATTCTTGTTTCCTTTTCTAAGAGTAATGACTTTATTTTAAGAAAAATATAAACCCTTATTTCAGGTCAAGCCTTATTTTGAATAAGGCTTGTTACAAACGATCTAGCAAATGAATAGTCAAAACACATATGATTTACTGATTTAAGGATATTTACTTTGCATATTTTGACACTTGGTGTTCATAATTTGTGTTTTAACAGTTTATAAAGCCTTTAACTTTTTTAATCTCAATGTCTAGTGTCAGTAAATAAATGTCTGAACCCCCTATTTTCCTACAAAATTGAATTCTGTGAAAATTGAAATTGATCACAATCAATATTGTCCATTAATTTTTTAAAGAAAAAAAATCAAATTCTGCCAAGCCTACCCATAAAGTACTGGCATTTAAGGACAAGTTGTCTGCAAGGGGTCTTAATTTGGGACAATCTGTAGATATCCCAGGACAAAGCAAGCTTACTAAAAACCCAGTCACCTAAAGCTGAAATGGTTTTCAGCGTTTCTCAAACTGGGGTCCGCTGGCTCCACTGATCAACTCCTCCCTCCCTAAACTCTTTCCCCTCCCTCCCAGTGCCTCCTTCATAGCACAGAACAGCTGTTCTGCAGCATACAGGAGATACTGGGAGGGAAGGGGAGGAGTGGGGATGGGGCATGCTTGGGTGAGGGAGCAGAAAGAGGTGGGGAAGACGAGGAGCAGGAGTGCAGCAGGGGCAGGAAGAGGTGTGGTTGGGCCCTGGAGTGAGGGGTTGAGTGGGGGCAGGGCCTGAGGCGGAGTGTGGGGCTTGGGGGGAAGGGTCCTCAAAAAAATTTAAATCAAAATGGGGGTCCTCAGGTTGCTAAAGTTTGAGAAAGAACAGTTACTTACCTCGTAACGTTGGTTCTTCGAGATGTGTTGCTCATGTCCATTCCCATATGTGTGTGTGCGTTCCGCGCATGCCCGGTTCGGAAAGCTTTTCCCCAGCGGTACCCGTAGGGTCGGCAGGGGCGACCCCTGGAGTGGCGCCCTTATGGCCATGTATATATGCCCCTGCCGACCCTCCCCCCGCTCAGTTCCTTCTTGCCGGTACTCCGACAGAGGGGAGGCGGGTGGGATTCGGAATGGACATGAGCAACACATCTCGAAGAACCAACGTTACGAGGTAAGTAACTGTTCTTTCTTCTTCGAGTGCTTGCTCATGTCCATTCCCATATGTGACTTACGAGCAGTCATCTCGGAGGAGGGAGAGGAGTACTTTGAGTACCTGTTAACAGGACCGCCTGTCCCACAGCTGCATCCTCCATCGACTGCTGCACGATGGCGTAGTGCGAAGTGAGGGTGTGCACTGAAGACCACGTCGCTGCTCTACAGATGTCGACAATTGGAACGTGCGCCAGGAACGCCGTGGACGCGGCCTGGGCCCTGGTGGAATGCGCCGACAGTGCTGGTGGAGTAGCATTCGAGAGGTTATAAGCCAATTTGATACAAGAAGTGATCCAGGCCGAGAGGCGCTGAGTAGAAATTGGTAACCCCTTCATCCTTTCTGCCACTGAAATAAAAAGTTGTGGAGATTTACGAAAACCTTTGGTCCTTTCTATGTAAAAGGCTAAAGCTCTTTTGACGTCCAACGAGTGAAGCATTCTTTCCCTGTTATCCGCATGGGGTTTGGGAAAAAACACCGGTAGGAACACCTCCTGATTCAAATGAAAGGGCGAGACTACTTTGGGCAGGAAGGCCGGGTGAGGACGTAACTGAACCTTATCTCTATGGAAGATCGTGTAGAGCGGTTCAGAAGTGAACGCCCTAATCTCAGAGACTCTGCGTGCCGAAGTGATTGCTACTAAGAACGCGGTCTTCCATGAGAGATAAGAAAGGGGGCAGGAGGATATGGGTTCGAACGGGGGTTTCATTAGGGCCGTTAGAACCAGGTTGAGGTCCCAAGGGGGGGTTGGTTGGCGTATCTGAGGATACAATCTCTCCAACCCTTTAAGGAATCTGCTAACCAAGGCGGTGGAACGCCGAAATGGCGGCCAGGTGTACCCGAACAGTGGAAAGCGCTAGTCCTTGTTGCTTCAGCTCAAGGAGGTAGTCCAGGATAGTGGAGACTGAAGAAGACAGGGGATCCACCCCCTTGTTCTGAGCCCACAGTGAGAAGCGCTTCCATTTGGCAGTGTAGGTTCCCCTTGTGGAGGGTTTTCTGCTACCCAGGAGGACCTTCCTGACTGAATCCGAGCACTGAAGCTCTGCTGGGTTCAGCCACGGATATACCACGCCGTGAGGTGGAGGGACTGGAGGTTGGGGTGCAACATCCTCCCGTGGTCTTGGGAGATCAATGTCGGTGACAGAGGAAGTGTTATCGGCGTCGTCACACAGAGAGACAACAGGGTCGTGTACCAGTGTTGCCGAGGCCAGGCCGGCGCTATTAGTATGACCGATGCTTTGTCCTGACGGGCCTTCGCCAGTACCTTGTGTACGAGGGGGAACGGGGGAAATGCATAGAGCAGACCCCCCGCCCATAGAGTGTGGAATGCGTCCCCCTCTGAACCTGGGCTGAGGTTGAGGAGGGAGCAAAACCTGTGGCACTTCCTGTTGGCCTTTGTGGCGAACAGGTCGAGGCGGGGAAACCCCCACCTTTGGAAAATTGAATGGGCTACATCGGGTCTGAGAGACCATTCGTGACCCCGAAATGAGCGGCTCAGGGAGTCCGCCAGTACATTCTGAACTCCCGGAAGGTAGGCCGCAGTGAGGGAGATCCCTCTGGGAATGCAGAACTCCCAAAGGGCGAGGGCTTCCTTGCACAGGAGAGAGGAGCGAGCACCACCCTGTTTGTTTATATAAAACATCGAGGCCGTGTTGACTGTTAGGACTGACACGCTCTTGCCCCTCAAGAGCGACTGGAACGTCTGGCATGCCAGGCGAACTGCTCTGAGCTCTCGAACGTTTATGTGGAGGGACAACTCCTCCTGAGACCATAGGCCCTGAGTCGTGGCCTCCCCCAGGTGAGCTCCCCAACCCAGCGCCGAAGCGTCTGTCACCAACGTGATGGATGGTTGGGGCTTGTGAAAGGGCACCCCGCTTCCCAGGGACGTGGGCTGGAGCCACCAGTAGAGGGACTGCCTTACCTTCAATGGTAGAGTCACTACGAGGTCGAGGGGGTCTCTGCGCTGGTTGTATACCTTCGCGAACCAGGCTTGCAGAGGACGAAGATGGAGCCTCGCAAATGGCACCACGTAAGTGCACGCTGCCATGTGTCCCATCAGGACCATACAGTTCCTTGCTGTTGTCATGGGAGACCGAAGGAGTGGTCGAATAATGTCCCCCATGGTTTTGGCCCGAGAGGGAGGTAGGAAGGCTCTCGCGCGGCGAGAGTCTAGAATTACCCCAATGAACTCGATTTTCTGGGTAGGGATGAGGGTTGATTTCGGCACGTTCAGAATGAGGCCCAGCTTTAGGAAGGTGGCTCTGATGAACGTTATTTGCGATAGAAGCAGCTCCCGCGACTGTGCCTTGATGAGCCAATCGTCCAGGTAAGGGTAGACATGGATGCCGTTTCGTCTGAGGAATGCTGCGACCACCGCCATGCATTTCGTGAATACCCTTGGAGCTGAGGAGAGGCCGAACGGGAGGACGGTAAACTGGTAATGTCGGGATCCCATCACGAACCTCAGGAATCGTCTGTGACTCGGGGTGATGGAAATGTGGAAATATGCGTCTTTTAAGTCGAGGGCGGCGAACCAGTCTCCCTGATCCATAGCAGGAATTATGACAGCCAATGAGAGCATGCGAAACTTCAGCTTCTTTATGTAGGAGTTGAGGCCTCGCAAGTCCAGGATGGGGCGGAGCCCCCCTTTGGCCTTTGGGATAAGGAAATAACGGGAGTAGTAACCCTTGCCCCGAAATTCTTGAGGAACCTCCTCTATGGCACCCAAAGACAAGAGGGTATGAACCTCCTGTTCTAGGAGTTGCTCGTGAGATGGGTCCCTGAAGAGGGACGGGCACGGGGGGGTGGGTGGGAGGGAGAACAGAGAATTGGATAGAATATCCCATCTCTACCAGGCTGAGAACCCACTTGTCCGAGGTGATAAAGGACCATGCCTGGTAGAAATGGGATAAACGGTTCACAAACGGGAGGGAAATCATGGAAACGGAGGCTGGCTCGGCGTCCCCGGGCGCATCTTCAAAAGTTCGGCCTGGGTCCGGGAGGGTGATTGCTCCCTGGGCCTTGGGGTTGTCGGGAGGAAGATCGCTGCCGTCCTCTACCCCCACCCCTTCCGCCTCTCCTTGGTTGGTCCCTCCTATAAGGGGGGGCTTGGGAAGGCCTAACTGGCGGAGGCGGAGGGGGTCTGAAGGGCCTCCTTTGTCCTTGGGGAGTATGCAACCCCAGTGACCTAAGCATGGCCCTCGAATCCTTCATTGACTGGAGTTTTTTATCTGTATCGGCCGCAAACAGTCCTTGTCTGTCGAAGGGTAAATCCTGAATGGTGGCTTGCACCGGTGGTGGAATTCCCGACACGTGCAGCCACGCCCCACGACGCATGGCCACTGCTGTGGCTAACTGCCTGGATGCCGAATCTGCCGAATCTAAGGCATCCTGGAGAGCAGCTCTGGAGACCAGCCTGCCTTCCTGGACGATCGCCCTAAAGTCCTGGACTGATTCCTTCGGGAGGGCCCCTTCAAATTTGGACATAGTCGACCAAGTATTGTATGCATATCTTCCCAGGGCGGCCTGCTGGTTGGCTATTCTGAGTTGCAATGCCGCCGACGAGTAGACCTTTCGCCCCCACAAGTCCAACTTTTTGGAGTCGTGGGACTTAGGGGTGGGTCCCGTCTGCCCCTGACGCTCCCGATAGTTCACAGCGTCTGCGACTAAAGTGCCTGGCGGGGGGTGGGTGAAAAGGTATTCGTACCCCTGCCTGGGTGCGAAATAGCGGCGCTCCACTCCCCTTGCCGTCGGTGGAAGAGAAGAAGGGGTCTGCCACAAGGTCTCCATGGTGGATTTAACCTTCCTCATAAACGGCAGAGCTATTTGGGGCGGTAGATTAGAGGCAAGGATGTCCATATTGGGATCCTCCTCCTCCTCCTGGACTTCCTCCGTCTGGAGGTTCAGATTCTGGGCCACCCTCTTCAATAGGTCCTGGTGGCCCCTGAGATCCATGGGGGGCAATGACATGGAAGTGCCCGCCACCGCGTCGTCCGGTGATGAAGAAGAGGAGGCTGGCTGGGGGTCGGCTACCTGGGGGTCCTCCTGGAACTGCTGCTGGTAGGCGTCCCTATCCTGCTCCTCATGCACCTGAGATGCTGTACCAGATGGTCCAGGCTGGTCCTCTCCCATCTCAGACTGTGGCCTCGTTATAGTGGCGGACACCGGGCCCCTTGGTACCGAGGGCAATGACGCTATTGAGGCAGGGCCCTGAGCCTGATGGTAGGCAAAGGGCGTCCAGAATGGCCATGGGCTGGTAGCCTGTCTGCCATCCTCGTATTGACGGTGCCGACGGTGTGAAGAATGACGGTGCCGTGAGTGGTGCCGTCGAGACGAGCGGTGGCTGTGCCTCGACCTCGAGCGATACGAGGATGCGTCCGACCCGGAGGAGTACTCCGACTGGGACCAGGGCGGTGCCGCGCCATCCGGTGCCACCAGCCTGCCGTAGACATCTGGCTTGCCAGGGTGCATGTAGCCCTGCGGTGCCGGTCGGACCGGTGCCGGAACTAGCGGTGCCGAGGGCCCAACTGGTGGCTGGAGAGAGGGAGCTGGCGGTGCCGGCGCCGGTGTCAAGGGCGGTGCGGACGGTGCCGCTATACGGGGGACTGGTGCCGGGACGATGAAGTCCGGTGCCGGATCCGTGGTGAGGCCAATAAGGTCCTCCGCGACGACGAACACCTCCGGGGTGGATGGGATCTCGATCCCGGGTGTCTCGCTTTCCAGGGGGAGTTCTTCTTCAGGGGGAATCACCCCTAACTCCGGTGCCGCCGGTGCCGGTGTGGGCTCTAAACGGGGCCGCCTCGTGCGCTCCGGAGCTGCCAACACCTTTGAGGGATCACCCGTGGACCTACGCACCGGGGAGCGCCCTCTTGATTTCTTAGAAGGCACCGGGGATTGAGACCGGTGCCTTCTAGATGAACCTGCACCGTGCCGGGGAGACCGGTGCCGGGAGGACTTCGCGGTCTTCGGTGCCGCGGTACCGCGGACCGATGCCGGTGCGCTGCCCGATGCCGCCGGCTCCGCTGGTTGCAGGGCGGACTCCATTAGGATAAGTTTCAGCCTGGAGTCTCGCTCTTTTTTCGTACGGGGTTTGAAGCCCTTGCAGATCGTACAGCGATCCGTTTGATGTCCCTCGCCGAGGCACTTCAGACAGCGAGAGTGGGGATCGCTGATGGGCATGGGCCTCCCGCAAGCTTTGCACACTTTGAACCCTGACGCCCCAGGCATAACCTGACGCCAGGGAACAAAGAACTAACTATCTAACACTAAATCTATGCAAACAACAACTCTAACTACCCTAATTAACTACACAATGCAACTATCTAAATATCTAACTAACTAACTAACTACGAGATAAGGATACCGCAAGAGAAGAGCACTGTTCCAGCAACCGCCACGGACGGAAAGAAGGAACTGAGCGGGGGGAGGGTCGGCAGGGGCATATATACATGGCCATAAGGGCGCCACTCCAGGGGTCGCCCCTGCCGACCCTACGGGTACCGCTGGGGAAAAGCTTTCCGAACCGGGCATGCGCGGAACGCACACACACATATGGGAATGGACATGAGCAAGCACTCGAAGAAGAACTGCTGGTTTAGGTATTTCATGAAAATCAATAATCATTGTCAGAGAAACTTTAGAAGAAATGTCTACAAACCTGAAAAATTGAGTTATATTACAGTGACTATTGAACAAAAGTCCAGAGAAGGATAATTATGAAAACATGAACAAAATAATGCAAATATTTAGAAGCTTTTGGACAATAAACCTTTTTGGAATTATCTTGCTATATAAAAGAGAATTAGAAAAGTTAAAGAAGTACTGAAAGTTGCAAGCATCCTACATTATTAACACTGTATACACTGGCATGAGAATTATGGCTTACTAAGTAAACCTAGAGGAAAGCTAAACAATCTCTCTCTTGGCCAAAACTCTTTCTGGGCAAAAACTCTTTTAATGGGCTTTTGTAGACAAATTAACTTCTAGAAAAGATTTGACATTTCTCCCAATGGGGGGAAAAAGGCACTTTCTAGAGTTTTGTCTTTGTTTTCTATGTAAGAAAACAAAAGGCTGTCAGGTTTCTGTCCTGCTATCCAGAAAACAAACCTATCTCTTGAGTTGGATTTTGATATAGATATAGAGATAGACTGAACGTGGGTAATGAGAAAAGGGGATGATTTCCCCCAAAACTACTAGAATTCATCAATATTTTAATCATTAGATTCTTATTATTTTACACTTTTCCCACTTGCTCCATTAATATTTATACTTATAACCAGAGCATTTAAATAAAGCTTTTCCACTATCTTATTTAGCTGCATTAGAATTAAACTACCAGAACACAGATGTCACCAAGTCTGATCCAACACCACGTATCCTAATGGGAATCCCTTTGAATTACAGGAATACAACTCTGACAAGCACAGATGAAACAGCTCTATCTTTCTTGGCGATTTTAGAGCCATTCAAATTTTAATATGGTATGAGAAAACAAGAACAGCTCATCTGTATATCTGTTAAAATAAACCTGTATACTCTGATCAAGTTTGGTCCTAAAGAGCCTAGCAAACTATCATGATTCAGGTTATACAGAGCAGTAGTTCTCAACCAGAGGTCCAGGCCCCCTTATGGGGGGCCTCAAGCAGGTTTCAGGGAGGCCTCCAAGCAGAGCCAACATTAGACTCGCTGGGGCCCAGGGCAGAAAGCTGAAGCCCTACAGCATGGGGCTGAAGCCCAGGACCCTGAGTCCCACCACCTGGGGTTGAAGCCTGAGCAATGTAGCTTTCTAGGGGCCCCAGGCAATTGCCCTGCTTGCTACCCCCTAACACTGACCCTGGCTTTTATATGCAGAAAACCAGTTACTATGGCACAGGTGAGCCGTGAAGTTTTTATAGCATGTTGGGAGAGCCTCAGAAAGAAAAAGGTTGAGAAGCTCTGATACAGAGCATCTCCTCTTTAAAAGTTCCTAGTATGGGTTTATTGTTTCCTCTGACACATCTCTTCTCAATTTCTTTACAAAAGTAAACTCAAAATGGCTGCAGAATTTTGCTAGAGTCCTAAGGCCTTGTCATAAAGATTTGAGATGGATATTGCCGCCCAGAGTGAATACTTGCTTTGTTTAAAAGAAAACAAAAAGGCCTTGAACTATTCCAGATTAATTTTGCTGCTAGTGTTTACGAATTATCAGAATTCCGTGTTCAGTTACATAAACTGTATCCGTGTAATGGAGGAAGAGCACTACTTGTTATGGCTAGGAGGGCTATTATTGTTCCAGAAGTAATTTAGTCTGTGAATACTGTACTGAAAATGCTAACTGAGATGAGAGCCCTGTAACTAGTGCAGTCCTATAAAAAAATCGTTGCATCTAGTCACCAAAACTAAATCAGTTCAGACTCTTAAAATTAAGTTTAAATAATCAGTAAATAATTTCCCTTAAAATAATATTTTTCACTGAAGAGGATCATATTTACATTTTGAATTAACAATACAGAACCCCACCCTGAACCTTATACTCCATTCTCCCCCTCTTTGCCCCATCCCTGTTTTCTCAAAGGTCCTTAGCCACGCTTCAACTTTGATGAATCAACCAAGACTTCAGAAACAGCAAAATGTGCAGTTTGCCCTGAAGATTACCTGATAGTTGTGGGAAAATATACTGAAGAAGTTAAATGATTCTTGAAGCAGAGGAATCAGCTAGAATGCAAAAACTCGAACTAAATCCATGATCATAGGCTACATTGCTAAATTTTCACAAACTCAGCTTACCAAAGGGTTGCTATTAAAATCAACCCAAAGAGGTGTGATAAAGGGCCAGATTGTTCCCAGCTGCCCTGCAGGTTAGCAAAATATTGGGAAAAGAATGAGAATCCTCCTTGTCCCCTTGTGTAGCAGTTAGGCACAACTACAATCCATGAACTGACTAAAACAAAGAGAATGTTCTGTCCTAACACAAACTACACCAGAAGGAAAGAGGAATTGGGATTATTGAACCACCCTGACACCACTGGCCAGAGAAACCTAGGCAGATATGTTGAGTGGGGTAGACTGCATCCTTGAAAAGGCATAGCAGTAGGCACACTAGCTCCAGGGAGCTCTGATTTTGCTTTCTTGAGGTACAATCCCTCCTGAAACTTCCTCGGGAGTAGGTGCTACCCTAGCCTAAAAAGTGGGCCAGTGACTCAGGCAAAACTGAACACTAAATATGCATTAAATGTGTAAGAATAGACTATAGTGATGCAGATTTAAGCTACAGTTACGTACAGCCTGAGATAAGCATCCAGAGTGAACATGTACATAGTTACATAAAGCACCACCTAGTTACAGAATGCACACTACTATTTAAATCTGCTACAGTCTTAGAAACAGGAGTATTCTACAACAACAGAAGGGCCCATATTTACTACAGTGGCCCATTCTTTTTCTCCCTCATCTTTGCATTGGTTTTCTGGAAAAATTTGAAATGATTTTTGGCCTTGGCAGCAAAGAAAGTACAGTGAAACCTCGATATAACGGACTAATTCGGGCGGGGGGGATGTCCGTTAAAACCGAAAGTCCGTTATTTAATAATTTTTTTAAATCATTAAATAACGGACTTTCGGGTGACAACGGACACCCCCCCGCCCGAATTAGTCCGTTATATGGAGCCAGCCGTGAGTCAGCCCACCCCACCCCCTCCCCCCGCCTGGCTTCCCGCTGCGGGGAGCCGGGCGGGAGCTCTCAAACGCCCCCCCCCGCCCAGCTCCCCGTTGCGGGGAGCCGGGCGGGGGGGTTGACAGCTCCCGCCCGGCTCCCCCCAGCTGGAAGCCGGGCGGGAGCTGTCAACCCCCCCGCCCGGCTCCCCGCTACGGGGAGCCGGGTGGGGGGGGGGCGTTTGAGAGCTCCCGCAGGGGTCCCCGCTGCGGGGAGCCGGGCGGGAGCTGTCAACCCAGCCAACTCCCTGGGGCGGGAGCCGGCAGCCCCCAAAACGGATTTCGGATGCATCGGAAATTTTGTCCGTTGCATCCAAAGTCCGTTAAATCGGGGTCCGTTAAATCGAGGGTTTACTGTAGTGCTTATTCAATATATGAGTAGTCCTTCCTGCGTGAGTACAGAATAATTAATGTGAGGGTTTGCAGGATCAGCCCCAAATTTATAAATTCAACCCACCTTGTTTTGTCCTGTATAAAACTCAGAAACTTAGAAAAGTTAGACTAGTTGAAATCAAAGGATTTCATTCCCCCACCATCTCATAAATGTCAGAAGAATTGGAAGCCAAACTATTAAAGAAGAGAATGACTCAAACCAGCCACAAAAGAACGTGTGCACACACACACCAAACACACAAAAGATTCCTACGCCAAAAACAAAAAGATTGCAATGCAGCAGAATGATTCTATGTATTGGTTAGTGGTATATAAAATTATTTAATTCTCTGAGGACAAAGGACACAAAAAACATAAAAATTGTGGTCTACAAACCCCATCACGAGTGCAATTTTTGTTTGGACTCTCCTACATTTTTTTAGTTACAGATTAATCCTTATTCCCCTTTCCAGGTGTGACACTAAATACACTCAACATTAAAATCAAAACACTGTAGTCATGACCTTTTGAAAAACTTCTCCTAAAATAATACTGTGTAGACAATTACAAATTGTGGTGAAATGTGTGATTGTATTTTGACATAAACAAAAAGTCTTTAGCAACTGGAAAGTCCCAAGCACATTTTTAAATTTGAAACTTTTGGCTCCTTGATTTAGGAATATTAAAATTATTTTAATGCCATAATTATATGGAATGTTTAAGACACAGCTACTGTGGTTTACATAACTTTGCTAGATCCAATTGGATTTTGTTTGGTTTATAGAGTAATATGCAACTACTCTACATATTTTTTTCTTTTCACTCAATGCATTGTGAAACTCATAGTATCAATCGCTACAAGTTACATAGGCTGCCCATACAATTCATTTAACAGATCTTCAGCAAAAATTTCATATTAGAGAATAAGATGAATTATACTTACTGCTATTGGGAAAATCTGAATTTTGTTCCCTGCTACATCTAGAATTCTTAGTTTTCTCAATTTGCAAAGGCCCTAGATGGAAGGGGGGAAACAATGTAATAAAAATTGAAAAATATCAACAACCATCAATGTGAAGTTAAAATCCACATGAGATGAGACAGTAATTCAGGCATCAGGAAGCAACAATACTGAAAAAGAGAGACTGCGCTACCAGATAAGAGAGAAAATAGGAGGAAAACTGAAAATGAATTACAAAAGGGAAGAAGGGTGTCCATTCTTTGGTATTATAAAAATAACACCTGAATTTATCATTCAAAATTCCCATGGACCTCTTATCCCCTCCGCCACATCCTCCCTCATACCTCATTCTGAATTATTTATAATGCCAAAACTGTATCTTCTTCTCTACATCAAGGTTTTTCCTGTTTTCCACACTGAGCAGCCTGTGAATCCACATTTCTCAGACTCCTATCTCTAATTTAAAAAAAAAAACTTTGAAATAGAGGGATTTTAGTTTATGCTGGTATTTTTTAAGTGTTATCAATGTCAACTTAAGCAGTAGCTGAAAGCAGCTGCCAATATACAATGGTATTAACAGATGTTTTTAACATCTTCTTTTGTGGCATCTTCAATTCATTTTATTGGCTGGCTTTTATAGATGACAAGTGAATACAGAAATCAAAGACAAATGTACAATGTACATCCAATATTCCAGTGTTCTTTGTAACAAGCCATAGCAAATTCCATCACATACAAGCTTTAAATGTTCCACATTTTATTTCTGCCTCCTGGTGCACATACTGTTGATTGTCCACTGGTGCTAAGCAAGGGGTAATAGAAAAAGCCTTACATTTTCAATCAGAAACAATCCAGCAGGATTAGTTTATGCAATATTCCTGAGAATTTAAGATGAAGACTACTCACTTGCTGACATAAATAATATAGCAATTTGTAATTAAAATGCTAGGCAAAAAATACATATTTATTTTGATTATTTTAAACTGACATGTCCTTTATCTTTTCTTCTAACTCAGGGGTCTCCAAACTACGGCCCGCGGGCCGGATGCGGCCCGCGAGGCCCTCTCATCCGGCCCGTGGAGATCGGTCGGGAACCAGCCACGGGAACCAGTTCTTCTTCACACAGCGCACAGTCAACCTGTGGAACTCCTTACCTGAGGAGGCTGTGAAAGCTAGGACTATAACAGGGTTTAAAAGAGAGCTGGATAAATTCATGGAGGCTAAGTCCATAAATGGCTATTAGCCGGGATGGGTAATGAATGGTGTCCCTAGCCTCTGTCTGTCAGAGGGGGGTGATGGATGGCAGGAGAGAGATCGCTCGATCATACCTGTTAGGTTCACTCACTCCGGGGCACCTGGCATTGGCCACTGTCGGTAGACAGGATGCTGGGCTAGATGGACCTTTGGTCTGACCCAGTATGGCCGTTCTTATGTTCTTATGTTCTTATGACGCGCCGCGTGCTCCGCTGCCGCCGCCGGCCACGGGGCCGGGACGCGCCGCGTGCTCCGCTGCCGCCGCCAGCCGGGACGCGCCGCGTGGTCCGCTGCCGCCGCCGGCCAGGGACGGCTCAGAGCTGGGGCCGGGACGCGCCGCACCGCCAGAAACAAGGAGCCACCCACTGCCAGGCGGCAAAACGGTCTGTGGGGAGAGACCGGGTTGAGTGGGTCAGTTGGGGGGGGGGGGAAGAGACCGGGTTGAGCGGGTCAGTGGGGGGGGGGAAGAGACCGGGTTGAGCGGGTCAGTTGGGGGGGGGGGGAAGAGACCGGGTTGAGCGGGTCAGTTGGGGGGGGGAAGAGACCGGGTTGAGCAGGCGGGTCAGTTGGGGGGAGGGGGAAGAGACCGGGTTGAGCAGGCGGGTCAGTTGGGGGGGGGGGGGGGGGGAAGAGACCGGGTTGAGCGGGTCAGTTGGGGGGGGGGAAAAGAGACCGGGTTGAGTGGGTCAGTTGTGGGGGGGGGGGGAAGAGACCGGGTTGAGCGGGTCAGTTGGGGGGGGGGTTGGAGGAAAGGAGGTTTGGGGGGGAGAGACCTGGCTGGGTGGGTCAGTTGGGGGTTGGAGGAAAGGAGGTTTGGGGGGGAGAGACCTGGCTGGGTGGGTCAGTTGGGGGTTGGAGGAAAGGAGGTTTGGGGGGGAGAGACCTGGCTGGGTGGGTCAGTTGGGGGGGGGGGGGTTTGGAGGAAAGGAGGTTTGGGGGGGAGAGTCCTGGGTGGGTCAGTTGGGGGTTGGAGGAAAGGAGGTTTGGGGGGGAGAGACCTGGCTGGGTGGGTCAGTTGGGGGGGGGGTTGGAGGAAAGGAGGTTTGGGGGGGAGAGACCTGGCTGGGTGGGTCAGTTGGGGGGGGGGTTGGAGGAAAGGAGGTTTGGGGGGGAGAGACCTGGCTGGGTGGGTCAGTTGGGGGTTGGAGGAAAGGAGGTTTTGGGGGGAGAGTCCTGGCTGGGTGGGTCAGTTGGGGGGTTGATGTGTAGTGTTCATGTGTAGTGAACAGGTGTTCATGTGTAGTGTTCATGTGTAGTGAACAGGTGTTCATGTGTAGTGTTCATGTGTAGTGTTCATGTGTAGTGAACAGGTGTTCATGTGTAGTGTATCAATGTGTTATTAAATAATAACGGAATAAAATAATATTAAATAAATAATTAAAAACAACATCCATGTTTTGATTCTTTTTTATTTGGACCTCGAGTGTGTTGTCGGCCCCCGAACTGCTATTTGATAGTTAATGCGGCCCTCGGGCTGAAAAGTTTGGAGACCCCTGTTCTAACTTAACAGGATGACAAATGAAAGCTAAGCACAAGTAATATAAGTGCAAAATGAAATCTCTCAATGGATATACATTTAGGGCCAAATTTTCAAAAGGCAGTGGGGCTTAACACATCTGCTAAGAAAGGTCTCTAGGAGGGGGCTTGAGTTAAAAGGAAAACCAGTATGTGAGGTTAATTTTCTTCTGGAGAAGCTGACCAGAATGAGTTTAGACTTTTAACATTTAATATCTAACACAATTTTAGACCTTTTTTTAGATTGAACTAAAGCAAGCCTAGCCTTCTAATTCAGACTGAGAGAAATGTTGTTGTATGTATTTGACCCATAAAGAGGCAGAACAGTATTTACATTTATGTTTCTATTTTATAATACACTATGAAGGAGATTACACTCCACCTGTGTATGTAGAATCCTTTCCAGCTGTGACAGAGCTACTTCATATTCTCTTAAAGGCATCACTTTAAGGAATCATGAAGCTGATATCATCTATTTAAGTCTTTCCCTAGTATATCTTGAACAATGAATACAATCATTTGCATTATTAGTTGCTTCTGGTTCTTTATCATTTCAGACTTTATGTAATGAGATTCCTTGCAGTCAAAGATGTTATTGCACTCTTTCATACAATTACTTTCAAAGCCTTTCTTATCAATTCAGCCAGGACAACTATAGAGAATGTGCCCTGACATTTCGAGAGCACTAAACACCTGTATCTCTTCTTGATTCTCAAATGAAATTAGTGGAGCAACCACACATTGCTTGCCATTAGTGAAAACCAGGCCACTAGTTAGTATGTTTCTAAACATAGCCCTCTTTGTAGATTTTCTAGAATTAACAGAATATTTTTCAAAAATGGTCTAACTCTGCATGCTTATGAAACCTAAATTGGTACATGCACATGGCATGTGTGAAAAAATAAAGTAGCCAAGCACCTAATTCCCCTGCTCTGGACATGAACATTTCAATTGTTGAGTTTCCTAGACATTGCAAGGCCAAAACTAGGTGCACAAAGATAGAAAGGCTGAGTTGGGTCCCATTGAAAGTTTGACCCCCTACTCTTCTAATTTAACAAATGAGGTTTTGGTCCTATTTTGAGTAATAACAAACCCAATCTGTTAATCCTTATAAAATTTGAGATCTCAATATTCCTTACGAAAACAGCATTGGAACTACACATCTCTAAGGATGGGATTATCAAATGTGCCTTAGTCATAAAAGTCCGACAGGTGCACCCAAATCACTAAGCCATTTTTGAAAAGTCCACCCTCAAAAGATGTGTTATTCAAATGCTTTCTTAAGATATCCATATTCACTGAAAGAGAAAATACTACCTTTGAAAGCACAAAATTAATCACCTCAGGGAGCACTCCTATTCGGTTTCTTGATAGGCACAGCATTCTGAGATTTGTCATGTATCCAATCTCTTCAGGTACTGTGATGAGACAATTGTGAGACAGATGGAGTTCAGAGAGCTTTTGCAAGGAACATAACTCTTTGGGAATACTTTCTAGCTGGTTATTGCTTAAATTCAGGTTTTCAAGATTTTCTAACCTGTAAAATTAATAAAGTATTTCAGTGTACAACCATGGTACATTTCATTTATAGTCTACAATATGTATCAGTTTATTTAAACTTTTACTGTAGAATTTGCTATACATGGATTACTTCTACTTTTTATTATATACTTTTATATTAAGAACATAAGAACATAAGAACGGCCATACTGGGTCAGACCAAAGGTCCATCTAGCCCAGCATCCTGTCTACCGACAGTGGCCAATGCCAGGTGCCCCGGAGTGAGTGAACCTAACAGGTATGATCGAGCGATCTCTCTCCTGCCATCCATCACCCCCCTCTGACAGACAGAGGCTAGGGACACCATTCATTACCCATCCCGGCTAATAGCCATTTATGGACTTAGCCTCCATGAATTTATCCAGCTCTCTTTTAAACCCTGTTATAGTCCTAGCTTTCACAGCCTCCTCAGGTAAGGAGTTCCACAGGTTGACTGTGCGCTGTGTGAAGAAGAACTTCCTTTTATTTGTTTTAAACCTGCTGCATGCCAATTTCATTGAATGGCCCCTAGTTCTTCTATTTTGGGAACAAGTAAATAACTTTTCCTTATTCACTTCCTCCACTCCACTCATAATTTTATATACCTCTATCATATCCCCCCTTAGTCTCCTCTTTTCCAAGCTAAAAAGTCCTAGCCTCCTTAATCTCTCTTCATATGGGACCCGTTCCAAACCCCTAATCATTTTAGTTGCCCTTCTCTGAACCTTTTCTAGTGCCAGTATATCCTTTTTGAGATGAGGAGACCACATTTGTACGCAGTATTCAAGATGTGGGCGCACCATGGATTTGTATAAGGGCAATAAGATATTCTCCGACTTATTCTCTATCCCCATTTTAATGATTCCTAACATCCTGTTTGCTTTTTTGACTGCCGCTGCACACTGCGTGGATGCCTTCAGAGAACTATCCACAATGACTCCCAGGTCTTTTTCCTGATTGGTTGTAGCTAAATTAGCCCCCATCATATTGTATGTATAGTTGGGGTTATTTTTTCCAATGTGCATTACTTTACATTTATCCACATTAAATTTCATTTGCCATTTTGTTGCCCAATCACTTAGTTTAGTGAGATCTTTTTGAAGTTCTTCACAGTCTGCTTTGGTCCTTACTACTTTGAGCAGTTTAGTATCATCTGCAAACTTTGCCACATCACTGTTTACCCCTTCCTCCAAATCATTTATAAATAAGTTGAATAGGATCGGCCCCAGGACTGACCCTTGGGGAACACCACTAGTTACCCCTCTCCATTCTGAAAAAGTTCCATTTATCCCTACCTTTTGTTCCCTGTCTTTTAACCAGTTTTCAATCCATGAGAGGATCTTCCCTCTTATCCCATGGCAGCTTAATTTACGTAAGAGCCTTTGGTGAGGGACCTTGTCAAAGGCTTTCTGGAAATCTAAGTACACTATGTCCACCGGATCCCCCTTGTCCACATGTTTGCTGACCCCTTCAAAGAACTCTAATAGATTAGTAAGACACATATTTATTTGAGTAACATATTTATATAAACTGAACTCTATGCTGGCCAACTGTTAAGAGGCTAACCTTAGCTGGTAACTGTTAAGGGTTTTCACACAATCACAGAATCATAGGACTGGAAGGGACATTGAGAGGTCATCTAGCCCTGCATTCATGCTATGACTAAGTATTATCTAGGCCAGTAGTTCCCAAACTGGGATTCGTGGACCCCCGGGGGTTTGTGAAATGTCACAGGGGATTTTCAGGAAAAAATTCCCTAATGTTGGATAGCGTTGTCCCTAGGGATCCGGGGCAGCATGGAGCCCCCGGACTTCCAAGAGCTAAGCAGATCAAAGCAAGCATCTCTATCACACTGAGGAGATTTAAACTTCAAGACTCCTTATAAGAAATGGAAAGGGACGTGGATATATTTTGTTGTTTTTTAAATGAAATAGGCAGCTAATATTGTTTTTAGAATTATTATGAAGAACAACTTTAGGCTTTGTTGTAACGTGCGTTGTTTGCCTGGACTGCTCAAGACCTGAACGCTTGTGTACACGGCTGGCTCCAGGCACCAGCACAGGAAGCACATGTCTGAGGTGACACTTTGCAAGGGGTGGAATTCCGGCCAATCTTAGGGTGGCGCTCCTCCGGCTGTGCTGCCCCTTTTTTTTTCTGCTCTGGCAGCGTTCCTCTGGCCGTGCTGCCCTTTTCTCTTTTTTTTTGGCTCTGGCGGGCTCCTCCGGCTGTGCCGCCCTTTTTCAAATGTAAATGAAATCATAGCAGAAGCTTTCCCAGCTGTTGAAATTAGTAGTTTGTCAAAATGATAACCGTAGGCAAATACTGCATCTAATGGCCACAAAGACTGTACATAAGTATAGCATGTACTGTATATAGCCAACACAGAGTAAGATACCTAATAACCAAAATTACCTGTGTATTTCTGGAGGAAGATACTTAAGCTTGTTGTTGTTCAGATTGAGAAGTATCAATTTTTCTAATCCATCTGTTAAGAAATACATTCTTACCCAAATGAATATAAAATGTACATTTTTATTCATCTTTACACTCACTCTCTTTTGGCCTTCTCCTTAGACACAAACACAACGACCTCCATCTGGCGGGTTAACAATCTACTCTCTTTACTTTCCCCTCTGTGCCTTGTAGAGTGCTTTAAAAGCAGGCATTTATAACAGGTAAATATTCTATCAAATTACTAGATCAGCTGATAGGTAAAGATTAACTTCCCTAAATTAACATATAGAAGCAATTGGAGATTTGCATGTGGATGGATTATAAAATTATTAGGATTTTGTTATGGTGTATGAATGACAAAAATATTATGAAGACAAGGGTGGGTGAGGTAGTATCTTTTATTAGACTAACTTCTTTTAGTGAGAGAGACAAGCTTTTGAGCTACATAGAGCTCTTCAGATCTGTCTGGGAAAGCTATGCACAGTGTCACAGCTATATACAAGATCCTTTGAGCATATTCTGTGATGTCTGAATGTTGGCTGTAGATCAGGGGTCTCAAACTCAAATGACCATGAGGGCCGCATGAGGGCTAGTGCACTGGCCCGAGGGCCGCACCACTGACACACACCCTGCCCTCGCTGCCCCGGCTCCGCCCCCACTCCACCCCTTCCAAGAGGTCCCACCCCTGCCCCACCTCCTCCTCTGAGCACGCAGCTCCCCATTCCCTCCTGGAAAGCGCTAGGCACCACCAACAGCTGTTTGGCAAACAAAGCAAGAGCAATATAGGAAGTCCAGAGCTAGAAACACGTGCGGCCCAGCCAGGCAGCAGAGAAGCCTCCACTTCTGGCCCCTCCGTCCTGCAAACTGCTATGGGGGGAGGGGGGGCGCCAGGAAGCTTGGCGGGCCGCAGGGAAGGGCTTGGCGGGCCGCATGTGGCCCCCGGGCCGCATGTTTGAGACCCCTGCTGTAGATAATAGTTTTCTTGGTGTGTTTGTGGTTACTGCTGGATCTACGAAAGTAGGTGTCGTAATCCACAGGTCACATTGAAGGTGGTCACTCATAGGCCACCTTGAAGAAAAATTTCTGGACAAATGCACCATGAAATCAATGATATACCTGAGACACACTGATAATATTTTCATCCTCTCGACAAAATATTTAAACTTCCTCATAGATTTCCACCACAAATTCAACAACCACCACCTGCCCTTTAAACTCTCTCTAGAACACTTTCACATTAACATCAACTTCCTGGACACTAACAATCAACTTCAACAATAGAACCCTGCAGACAGCTATGTACAAGAAAGCTACTGATCACCACACACACCTTCATAGATCCAGTAACCACCCAAAACACACCCAAGAAATCAGTTACCAACAGCCGGGCACTCAGATATCACAGAATATGCTTTAAAAACAAAGCCCAGAATATACATCTTAACACACACAAAACAGCTTTCACAAAACAAGTACACTCCACCAGAGAAGTAGATCACATCATCGAACAGGTCACCCAAATACTCCAAGAGAACTTCCTTCAATATAGAAATGAAATTCCTGCTTCACACATCCCTAGCTGTTACGTATCCCCCCACAATGGAAGCCATCCTGAGATTCATCCAACATCTACAACCCAACCTAAAATCTTTCCTGAACCCCATTTTCTGGCCTTCAAACAACCCCCTAATCTCTTCAAGATCATTATCAGAAAAAAGCTCCTCACAGACCAGGACACACCAACTCAAAGTGGCATCAGACCCTGTCAGAACAGACACAAAACCTGCACACATATCTCCACTGCCATACTGATCAACACTCCCCACAATACACCTATCAAAATCCCTGCATCCTACACATACCTATCAACACATGTGGTGTACCTCATTCAGTGCATTAAATGCACCACCACCAAGTACGTGTGTGAAACCGGACAGTCACTATGCTCTCAAATTAACTCATGCCGGAAAATGATTAAAGGCAAAAACACCATATAACCTCTGGGTGGACACTTTTTCACAAAGTGATAACTTTGTTTGACCTATCAGTCCTCATCCTCAAAAGACACCTGCACAACACTTTCAAAAAATATGTCTGTGAGCTTAAATTCATAACTTTGCTAGATACTAAAATCCATGATCTTAATAAAGACACTGGATTTATGGCTTATTACAACAATCTAACTCAGTAATCCCCCTTTTATGACTACAGAGCTGTTAACAGGACACTTCACCCTGAACGGTCCCTTAGAGTATGTACTAACTACCTATACTAAACTATTTGTTCCATCTTGTAGTCAGCTTTGACACTCTGCATACTTTTCCCAGACCTGAAAAAGAGCTCTGTGTAGCACAAACACTTGTCTCTTTCACCAACAGAAGCTGGTCCAATAAAAGATATTACTTTGCCTTCCTCCTCTCCCTCACATCCTGGGACAAACATGGCTACAACAACACTGGATACAAAAAAAAATTGGCTATTTTATATATAATTTTTCTGAAGAAAGGCACTGTAAGGATAATGAATCATTGCTCATTCATAACTTATGCTGGTAATGATGTAGTATACTGACTTTGGGGTGCAATTATTCCATCACAGAAAGACAGCATGCTCATGGCAAGCACCTCTCTTTATGACTTAGTTTCTTTCTTGCTTTTTTGCAAATGGTTATTAATAAGAGCTGTCATTTATTCATTCAGCTATAAAGTAGATGTGTGTGAAAACTTTGGCTTTGCGCAGATTTTTGAGAACTTTTTCTTTACTTTTGAGCTGTGAGGTTATTTAATCTTGCTATGATGACAGGTGATTTCATTCCGACTTGTTTTACAGCTCTACCTTCATAGATTAAAAGTCAAAAAGGGACCGCTATGATCATCTACTCTAACCTCCTGCATAACACAGACCAGAGGACTTCACCACATTAATTCATTTTAACTAGCGTATATCTTTTAGAAAGATATCCAATCTTAATTTAATAATTTCCAGTGATGGAGAAATCCATCACAATCTTTGGTAAATTGTTCTCATGGTTAATATTTCTGTATCAGCCAACACAACTAGGTTGCAATCCTGATAAGGGCCTCTAAGCACTACTACAATAAATACAGTGAAACCCCGCAATACTGCGCCCCGCTATAGCACGAATCCGCTTATAACGCGGAGCGCGTGTGGCTCCCGATGGCACTTTGATGTCACGCAACCCCGCAATACCGCAACCCCACGTTTACCGCGATCGGGTATTTTTGGATCCCGATTGTTGTGGTATTGCAGGGTCCGACTGTATAATAATCTATATATATAAAAGTCAAATGGTGTATGTATGCGTGCGTGTATGTATGTGTGTATGTATGTACGTATGTGCGCTTACTCCTTCCACACCGTTTGAGCTAGAGACTTGAAATTTGGTACAGTTAGAGGTCCTAGGGTCCTAATCAGGGTAAGAGTCGAAAATTTTTCAAATCTCACCTCTGACGCCCCCCAGAGGTGAAATTCTTTAAAGCCCATTCACATCAGCTGGGCAGTTGCTATTCTCTGTGACATAGTTATGATGTCATAATACCCCCTCCAACGGACCCTGCGCTCGCTCAGCTCTCTGCCCCCTCCCCCTCCCACGGATCCCACACTCGCTCAGCTCTCTGCCCCCTCCCCACTCCGACGGACCCGAGTTGGGTTTGGTCGGAGGGTAAGTGAGGTGGGGGTGTTGGGTTTGGTCCGGGGGTGAGGTAGGGGTGTCGGGTTTGGTCGGGGGGTGAGGTAGGGGTGTCGGATTTGGTCGGAGGGTGAGGTAGGGGTGTCGGATTTGGTCAGGGGGGTAAGTGAGACAGGGGTGTTGGGTTTGGTCTGGGGGGGTGGTAAGGAGTAGGGGTGGGTGAGGGGTGAGGGGTGGGTGTTGGGGTTGGTCAGGGGGTGTTGGGTTTGGTGGGGGGGTAAGGTGGGGGTGTTGGGTTTGGTTGGGAGTGTGAGGAGGGGGGTCGGGGTTGGTCAAGGGGTAAGTGAGGTGTGGGTGTCGGGTTTGTTTGTGGTGATAGGTAAGGGTGTCGGGTTTGGTTGGGGGGGGGAACGTGAGGTGGGTGTGTCAGGTTTGGTCTACGGGGGGTGAGGTGTGGGTGTTGGTCAGGGGGTGTTGGGGTTGGTATGGGGGGAGACGTGGGGGTGTTGGGTTTGGGTGGGGTGGGTGAAAATATGAGTTGGGGTTGGTCGAGGGGTAAGTGCAGTGGGGGTGTCGGGTTTGGTCGGGGGGGTGAGATGGGGGTGTCAGGTTTGCTCTCTGCCCCCTCCAAAGGACCCCGCACTCGCTCAGCTCTCTGGCCCCTCCCCACCTCCAACTGACCAGAGCAATGCCGGGTATTTTCGCTAGTCTATATATATAAAAGTCAAATGGTGTATGCGTGTATGTATGTTCCCTTACTACTTTCACACCGTTTCAGCTAGAGACTTGAAATTTGGTACAGTTATAGGCTTTAGGGTTCTAATCAGGGTAGGAATCGAAATTTTTTTAAATCTCACCTTTTACACCCCCTAGGGGTGAAATTCATTAAAGCCCATTAACATCAACTACACGGCTCACATAACATCATCTGGGCTGCAGGTTAACCCATGCTGTTGTCTGTGACATAGTTATGATGTAATAATACAGATAACCAGAGAGCTTAGTGTTGTGTAGCGCAAACCTAATTAAATACACTGTTTTTTTCTTTAAAAGGACCCTATTCATTATGCCGCATAAAAAGCGAAACTGTATCGGAGAAATCACATTTAAATGCAAGAGAATGAAATTAGACAAAATGAGACTTCTGAACAAAATTTGTATTAATAAAAAACATTGTAGTCCTTTTACATCCCAGTTTCCAATTACAAATACCCTGAGCAATGCCGGGTATTTCTGCTAGTTAATAAATAAATGTTATTTTTTTGGCAGATGTCTGGTGAAGGAGTCAAATACCAGGCAGATTTTTAACATAAAAGAAGCTGGAAAAATGTATTAGTAACCACATTTGTATTTTTAGTTATAAATGCCAAAATAATATCATCTCAAACAGAAGCAGGAGGTAATCCCCCTCCTATTGTACAATACTGCACAACCAGGTAGATGCATTTTAGAAAATTTCTGCTTCCTTGTGAAATATCTACCATAGACAACTACTGAAGACATAACATCACTAGTTCTATCCAAGATGGCAAAGCTTAGGTGTGTAGGTGTTCCAGAGAATATTAACGAGAATTTAGTCAGATTGTTGCTAATGCTTACTGTTACCACTTCAGTGGCACCAGAATAGGGGGCCCCAGAGGGCCATGGCCCTCCCAATTGCTGAGGTAAACCCCGCCCCTTTCCCCTTCTCTTCCCCCCAAGGCCCCACGCCCCCGAGGGTGGAGGGTCCATTGTGGTTCCTCACAGCTGCCCACAGGGCTCTTATGTCCAGGCTGCAGATCCAAGGCACTCTCCAGTCAGAGTTGGGTGAGGGAGAACTGCATGGGCAGCGGTGGGGAGCCTGGAACACAGGCAGGGGTTTGGCTCCTCCCCCACCGTGGTTGGAGGAGGGCTTCCTAGCCCCACTCCGACTTCCAGCTTGGCCAGGGGCTGGGCCTTGGAGGGCAGCCCCCACTCCCCCCATTCTTTTGAGAAGGCTCCAATGCCCTTGCCACTGGTCACATAACTTATTTAACAAGGCATATAAAGAAAACCGCATACTGCATGAACAGGTAACTTTTTCCTCCAAACATTACAATTTTCCATACAGAGCAATAAAAAATGTATAAAACAGGTATGAAAAATACTGCACTTTTCACCAACAATCCTTTCAGTCTGAATATATGAAATAAACTATAATAATACATTAACTAAGTCTAAAAACATTCTAATTACTTAGTTGTCTATTTTGATTTGACATTGACTTACCAAATATTGTGGGCGATATTGTAGTAATCTTATTTCCAAACAAGTGAAGCTTTTGCAATGAACTGAGATATTTCAGCTGTTCTGGAACTTCCTCAAAGATATTGTTTCCCAAATTTAGTTCTGTCAACTATAAAGAGATATTCATAAATGTTCTTACACATTGTATCCTCCTTAGTAAAGAAAAAAACACACATTCTGATCAGATTTTAAACACAAGTGCCCTGGAAATTAATACTGTTTTTAAATTTCCCTTCTATTCTCCCTGTATTACAGAAAATTAATTCATATATTCAAAGTACATATAATAAAACAATTTCATGTAGCATAAGATTAGTTTTAGGAAAATTCCACTGTACTCTTCTAATCAGTTAACATAAAACAACTACCGTATTTTTCGCCCTATAGGACGCTCCGGCGTATAAGACGCCCCCGAGTTTTTAAATAAAAAAGCCGGACCAAAAAAAATAAATAAAAGCGCCTCGCTCTCCCGTCCCCGCCGCGCGGGCGGGCTGCTGGGAGCGCGCCGCTCTCCCGTCCCCGCCGCGCGGGCGGGCTGCTGGGAGCGCGCCGCTCTCCCGTCCCCGCCGCGCAGGTGGGCGCTCCCAGGGGCCCCGGGGCCCGAGCTGCTCTCGTTCCCCGCCGGCCCCGAACACATGCGAGTGGGCTCGGGGGGGAAGCGCCGCCCCGCCCCGCCCGCCGGGCCACCTGCAGCCGCCCCAGCTCCAGCTGCCCGATAAGTGTTTCATATATTCGGCATATAAGACGCCCCCCCTAATTTTGAGATTATTTTTGGGGGTTAAAAAGGCGTTTTATATGCCGAAAAATACGGTAATTACGGTAAATTACGAAAAATACGGTAAATGCAGAATAACTCTGTTGAAATGAATAGCTACTTGTGTAACCAAGAACAATTTTATCTCGATGTTTCAATAATTTCTAGAGGGATGAGGGTGAAGGAATGCTCAATTACATCTAGGAATTAGTGTAGTTTATTTGGTACACATACATATTTGCACATCCAAAACTAATCTTCACACCCCAGAAAAACTCACATATATTACACAGATTACATAAATAAATTAGGGCTGTCAAGTGATTAAAAAGATTAAACAATAATAGAATACTATTTATTTAAATATTTTGGATGTTTTCTACATTTTCAAATATTTTATTTCATTAGAACACAAAATACAAAGTTTACAGTGCTCATTTTATATTTATTTTTATTACAACCTAATACAAATACTGTAGTGCAATGTCTTTATAATGAAAGTTGAACTTACAAATGTAGAATAATGTACAAAAAATAACTGCATTCAAAAATAAAACAATGTAAAACTTTAGACCCTACAAGTCCACTCAGTCCTACTTCAGCCAATTGCTCAGGCAAACAACTTTGGTTACAATTTGCAGGAGATAATACTGCCCACAGCTTGTTTACAAGGTCACCTGAAAGTGAGAACAGGTTTTTGCATGGCACGGTTGTAGACAGAATCACAAGATACTTAAGTGCCACATGTGCTAAAGATTCTTATGTCCCTTCATGCTTCAACCACCATTCCAGAAGACATGCATCTATGCTGATGATGGGTTTGGCTTGATAGCGATCCAAAGCAGAGTGGATCTATCCATGTTCATTTTCATCATCCAAGTCAGATGCCACCATCAAAAAGTTGATGATCTTTTGTAGTGGTTCAGGTTCTGTAGTTTCCGAATTGGAGTGTTTCTCTTTTAAGACTTCTGAAAGCATGCCCCACACCTCATCTCTCTCAGATTTTGGAAGATACTTCAGACCCTTAACCTTGGGTTGAGTACTGTAGCTATCTTTAGAAATCTCGCATTGGTACCTTCCTTACGTTTTGTGAAATCCGCAGTGTAAGTGTTCTTAAAATGAACAATATGTGCTAGGTCATCATCCAAGACTACTCTCACACGAAATATATGGCAAAATGTGAGTAAAACAGAGTAGGGGACATGCAATTCTCCCCCAAGAACCTCAGTCATGAATTTAATTAACACTTATTTTTTAACAAGCATCATCAGCATGGAATCATGTCCTCTGGAACCGTCACCAAAGCACGAAGGGGTATATGAATGTTCATCATATCTAATATGTAAATACCTTGCAATGCCGGCTACAAAAGTGCCATGCGAACTCCTGTTCTCACTTTCTGGTGACATTGTAAATAAGAAGCAGTCAGCAGTATCTTCCATGAATCTAAACAAACTTGTTTGTCTTAGCAATTGGCTGAACATGAAGTAGGACTGAGTGGACTTGCAGGCTCTAAAGTTTTACATTGTTTTGTTTTTGAGTGCAGTTATGTAACAAAAAAATCCATATTTGTAAGTTACACTTTCACGATAGAGACTGCACTACAGTACTTATAGGAGATGAATTTAAAAATAGTATTTCTTTTATTTTTACAGTGCAAATATTTGTAATAAAAATAAGAATATAAAGTGAGCACTCTACACTTTATATGTTGTAACAAAAAATCAATATACTTGAAAACGTAGGAAAACATCCAAAAATTTCAACTGGCATTCCATTAACAGTGTGATTAATCGTGATTAATTTTTTTAATCGCTGTTAATCTTTTTGAGTTAATCACGTGAGTTAACCAGGTTAATCGGCAGCCCTAAAACAAATCTAAAACCCAGAGGCTGACACAGTAAACCCTAAGGTGCAACAATGAAGAGACTTTTCCACAATCACACACATTGAATAGCAAAGGCTCTGCCTCAGAACATCTCCAGATTACATTGTGGGTGATAACACTTCCCCGTGTCACCTCAGCATAGAGTAAAAATCCTTTTTAAAATAATGGAAAAATATATTCATTTGTTTTCTTGCCATAGTTACAAGTTTTGAGTATTTTTGAAGTAAAGTAGTTTGAATTTTACCAGAATGTTAAAAAAAATTGGTTTAAAGAAATGTGTATTAATCCCACACTGAACCACAATAAAGCCAAATTTCAGCCTGTAGTCAAATTTCCACTATGAAGTTTATGATCCATTAAAAACACAATCTTTGAATGGAAAAGCTGGCACACCCTAATTACATATATGGCAACAACCAGTATGAGACTATTCCCCACCATATATTCATACATTGTACTCTCCACCTTCCACTTGATTCAACAGCTGGTTAATTTAATCCTTATTTAATCTGATCAAACCTCAAGAACCAAATCCTCTGTATTACAAATACAGCTTCCACATGTCATCTCAATTAATTTTGAATAGTTTAGACAGGAGTTACTGGGAAATGCAGTCATGTAATTATACAATTTTCCACTAACTAGGGTGCTCGAAATACTGAATGAAATATAAGGGAAACGGAGACCAAGGAGGACCTACAATAAATGACCAACTATAAACTAGGGTTTTGAGACAATGTGTTTTCCTAACTGTATGCACGTACTGTTACGTTGTCAGGACTGACCACTTATTTCAGCTGAAGGTATGAAAAACGTTTATTAAAATGTGATGCAAGTGGAAGTAAGACTGATCCCCAGACGTCCTGCACTTTCTTAGAAGTTTCATCTGGATGGAGGCCTTAATATCAGCCGGCAGCTACAGCCAAAGGGTCTCTGCGCCACCTGGCGTCTGTTGCCACAACTCCCATCCCTGCTTTTGACATATTGTAGCTCTTATCAAAAAAAAAAAAAAATAGGAGCCCGGATTATAAAACCAGACGGGGCCTCACGTCATCAACTAGTCCGACGTTCAAAACTCCGCTTTCCTGCGCAGGGACTCACACCCCGCTCTCCCACGTGGCAAAACTTCTACCCGCGGGGCGCAGCCGCCGAGGGACCACGGCGCCAGAGATGCGCTGGGGAGCCGGGCGCGGAGGCGGGGCGGGCGGAGTGGGGGGGGGCAGGGCAGCGGCAAGGCACCGAGGGGGCGGGCCAGTAGCGGCGGGAGATGCGGAGGCCGTGGGCGGGGCTGGCTGCAGCCCTCTGGGATCACAGCGGGGCAGGCTCCGTACGGGCGAGGAGCGACTCGAGCGAGCGGTCCGGCGCATCCGCCCGGCTACACGCCGGGAACCAGGGCGCGGTGGCAGCCGCCTGCGGGGCCTCACCCGGCTCAGGCCGCCCAGCTCCAGGGGCAGGGAGCGCAGCTCGTTGTCGCGCAGGCTGAGGGCCCGCAGCCCCGGGAGACTCGCCAGGCCCCGGGGTACGCGCTGCAGCCGCATCCCGCGGAGCGACACCGAGCGGGTCCCGGGACCGCCCCGCCGCGCCCGCAGCAACAGCCGCTCCACCATGGCCCGAACGTTGCGCGGCGACGGCCGCTGCTTGACCGTTACCTAGCGCGCTGCCGCGCATGCTCCGGGCCGGTTCCCGCTCTCCGGGCTGAACGGGGGAGGGGGGGGGAGAGACGCGCGCATGGGACGAAACTGCGCGTGCGCGGGTGGAATCAGGGTTGGAGACCCCGGAAGGAGGGGCGAGGTCACGGGCCGCGAGTAGGATCCGGGGCTAAGAACGAGGTGGAGACAGAGCCTGGCAGTGCGGGGGGGGGGGAATGGCCCCCAATGCGGGAGACCGAGGCTGCAGATTGGGGAGACGGGGCACCGCTTCCCAGGGCTGCGTTCTTGAAGGCATCGTGCACGACACCCCCTCCCGCCGCACGAGGCAGCTCGTCCCGGGCTGATGAGACACGAGACTCCATCCTCCCTCCGAAAATGATAATTCTCTGATAATTTTTAGTGTTAAAAAAACCCTTATCCGTTGATTTGTCTGCATGGAGCATCATAGGGGCACATCTTGTTTGAGCTGCTCTTCTGATTGCCGGAGTCGGACACTCGTAATCCAAATTTCATGCCTTTATTTTTTTTAATGTTATTTTACTAGCCTTATACTCCATCATTAATCTTCATTACCAGGGTGCAGATAGAGTGCATTGTGCTATTTGCATTTTAACAATCATTGCAAATAGTCGTTGCTAGTAGCTTCAGCAATCCCAGCTCAGTGTTTCTAGTATCACAGTTCCTGTTTGTATTGATATTACGTTTTAATTCTAAATGTCTGTTCCTTTCTTTTCTGTATACATTTATTCTTTGGGATTACATACTTTAAAGACTAACTGATTTCCTGGACTGGTCAAACCTGCAGTTTCCTTTGGTCCACCACTGAGGACTGCCTTTGTCAACTCTTATTTTGCTGCTGTATCCAGGATCTTCGTGTATTTTCACATCACCATTTGTGTGTATAATTTGGTTCCCAAATATAAACTAAAGGCCTGGTTTTTAAAGGCTGAAAGTACCTAGATGCGTTTGAAAATCCCACTAGTGACCTAAAATATAAGATGATCTTTCTCTCTCATTCTGCCCTGTCCTACTTGGGACATATTGCGTGATCAGAAGAATGAAGACCTGACAACTGTCATGATAGGTCCTGCTGTGCACATAGAGCCTTTACCTGCTCACTAACCACATCATATAAACTTTGTCTTTTAGTAACTGTGCTCCAGGAAAATTTAACTTACAAACACAGCATTGTCTCTTACATCTTTCTTGCATTAGCATCGAGTCCATGACTCTGACATTGACAAAGCTGCAAGGACACAGTGTGATAAGCTGCAATAAAAAACATTTTCAGTTCACTTAAAACATTATAATGTTGTGTCTCTGCACACATGCAAAGTGCAAGGTTGGCCACCTGGCCCAAAAACATGCAGGAATAGGATGTGGCATATTACACGTGCTATGTATTTGTTTCTGAAGCTGTACAGGGTATTTGCCTTATAAGCAAGTGGCCTGGCAGATTGCTCCCTATTTTGTCATGTAGCTGAACCAATCAGAGCTCAAGGAGAAAAAATGTTATAAATATATCTGCTTAAGACAGCCGTATTACATCCTGTTCAATGCAAGAGCATGGCATGCGTTTCCTGTGAGGGATGTTTTTGGTGGCAATACATAGAAGTGTTTTGAAAAGGAGAATGCTGACATTCTTATTAAGATCTAACAAAGCCAGGCACATACACTACGTATTATGGCCACATTACAGAGACTCAGGGCTAAATTCACAAAGGTACTTAGGCAACTAAGGCCAGGTCTACACGGGGGAGGGAGGTGTCGACCTAACTTCAGCTATGTGAATAGCATAGCTGAAGTTGACATAGCTTAGGTAGACTTACCTGGGCGTCCTCATGGCGGCGAGTCGACCACTGCTGCTTCCCCATTGACTCCGCTTCCACATCTCACAGCAGTGGAGGTCTGGAGTCGATGGGATCGATTTATCATGTCTACACTAGACATGATAAATCGATCCCCCGTAGATCAATCGCTACCTGCCGATCCAGCAAGTAATGTAGACATACCTTAAGTCTGGGTTTAGGTGCTTAAGTCCCTGATTTAGTCTTCACTGTGAATTCCAAATCGCCCACCATACACTTTAGACACCTAAACTCAGCACTTATGCTTTCAGGATTAAAGCTCCCTAGCCTACTGCCTTGGATCATGTGCACTTCTGCCTTACTCTAACCATCTGAATGCCTGTTTCCTAAGCCCCAGAGTGATTCACAAACATAAAAACATGCAGTCAAATGCCTATCTTGAAAATGGGGCCTGATCTGGTAAGCATGCTCAGAGGCTACCGACAAGATTGGGTTCCAGAGGAGGATTTAGTATAGTATTACCATCCACCTTATAAATACCACTTTACAACCCAGTATTAAAGTGGATGCTGGGTATGTGGGAGATGCAGATTCAATTTTCTCCTCAAGTAGAGGGAAAGAATGGATTTGAAAGGGATCTCTTACATCACAGGTGAATGCTTTAATACTGGGCTACAGGTTATAAAGTGGGCATCTCATCCAGCTGTTTTGAGTCAGGCATCTGCCTAGCTCATTCTCACAAGAAAACAGCTTATGTACCTATGCCACTTGACTCCAGGAGAGGTTCCCATTTATGGATCACTAGGTACCTACCCGCAGTGGGTATTTAGGAACTGAACTCTGAAGAGGGACAGGACTTAGAAGACACCACTCTAGTTATCTCCCATTGATTAGTTGAGGCACTGTGCCTCTGAGCATGCTGGCTTTTGTGGATCACATTCTAAAGCACTTTTCTCTCTCATATTCATTGTACAGGGAGCCTAGGCACCTAATCACTGTGATGTTCCTATGACTTTCTAGGCAGCTAAAAGGCATTACGATGCTCAGCATAACAATGCCCAAGTCCCTTTATGAATCTATCCATTTAGAGCTTTTCATCACAGCTTAAAAAGGTGATTTCTTTTAATCACAAAGTAACTCAGGTGCAAGAGCTATTCGGAGGTTAAAAATACAGTAAGGTTGAAACTCTTGAGTTTCAGCACTCAGGAAAAGACTTGAGACAATGTTTCTGAAATAAAATCAGAGGGCAATGAGCATATGTGCGTGCACACGCCAAAGTACAGATATAGTGTTGAAAATAGGCTGTCACTTAATTGCAGTTAACTCACACAATTAACAAAAAAAATTATCGTGATTAATCAGTTTTAATTGTGGTGTTAGAATACCAAATGAACTGTATTAAATGAACTGGGATGTGCTTCTGCATTTTCAAATATTTGATTTCAATTTACAACACAGAATACAGTGTATAGTGCTCACTTTATATTATTTTTATTACAAATATTTGCACTGTAAAAATGATAAAAGAAACAGTATTTTTCAATTCAACTCCAACGAGTACTGTAGTGCAATCTCTATCTTGAAAGTGCAATTTACAAATGTGGATTTTTTTGTTACATAACTGCACTCAAAAACAAAACGCTCTAAAACTTTAGACCCAACAAATTCACTCAGTCCTACTTCTTGTTCAGAGAATCACTGAAAAACAAACATGTTTGTTTACATTTACGGGATATACTACTGCCCACTTCTTATTTACGTCACCTGAAAATGAGAACAGGGGTTCGCAAGGCACTTTTGTAGCTGGCATCGATAGATATTTGTGTGTCTATCAATGCCAGACATTCGTATGCCATTTCATGTTTTGACCACCGTTCCAGAGGACATGCTTCTGTGCTCATTAAAAAAAAAATGCATTAATTAAATTCATGACTGAACTACTTCGGGAGAAATATATGTCTCCTGCTCTGTTTTCAGTACATTCTGCCATTTATTTTGTTATGGCAGTTTTGGATGATGACCCAGCACATGTTGTTCGACTGAAGAACACTTTCACTACAGATCTGACAAAATGCAAAGAAGGTACCAATGTGAGATTTCTAAAGATAGCTACAGCACTTGACCCAAGGTTTAAGAATCTGAAGTGCCTTCCAAAATCTGAGAGGGATGAGGTGTGGAGCATGTTTTCAGAAGTCTTAAAAGAGCACCATTCCGATGTAAAAACTACAAAACCCAAACCACCAAAAAAGAAAATCAACCTTCTGTTGGCGTCCCCTGACTCCGATGATGAAAATAAACGTGTATCAGTCTGCACTGCTTTGAATTCTTATCAAGCATAACCCGTTATCAGCATGGAAAACTGTCCTCTAGAATGGTGAGCGAAGTATGTAGGGATATATGAATCTTTACCGCATCCAGCACAAATATATTAGGACACCAGCTACAACAGTGCCATGCAAACGCCTGCTCTCACTTACAGGTGACGTAAACAAGAAGCAGGCACCATTATCACCTGAAAAGGTAATAAAACTTGTTTGAGCAATTGCCTGAACAAGAAGTAGGAGTGAGTGGACTTTTAAGGCTCTAAAGTTTTACATTATTTTCACTTGTGTGCATTAAATGTCTATTATAGAAACTGTATGGCCTAATATACAATGGAAGGAGACTAAAAGAAATAACACTTTCATTCAGGCCTTTACATGTAATAGGCCTGAGGTTCAATCCTGTAGAAAGTTTTTCCAAATTACAAAAATACTTTTGTGTGTGTCCAAATTTGAGAGAGAGAGATTTCACAATGGTAGCAAGATGTGGTGAGATGGTTCCCCATCTGTCACAATTTGTCACCCCTGGACCAGAGGATTGGGATAGATGAGAGATAGTAAATTGTGAGCGATGAATCCCCATCCATCACCACTTACTATCCCTGACAAGGAAATGGGGAAAAATCAGAGGTACTGTATTGTGAGGGGGAAAACCCCAGTCATCACAACTTGTTACACCTGGACTAGAGAATGGGGAAAGGGAGAGGCTGCAAATTGTGACAGGTCAGCAAAAGAGAACACCTAGATGTCTGTAGCTGCTACCACTAGCAGTCAAAGTGCAATGCTATGGCATTTGGCAAGGGAAGCACTAGTGGGGTGCTTGGGAGGAGACCCCCTCCTCCCAAAGGAAAAGGGTACATCTGGAGGAGCAGTAGAGCCTGGTAGTCAGTGCCCTTACCACATCTAAGCATACCAAACACTGGAACAGCAGATCAGCATGTAGTACTAGCCATGCTGACTATTGCTGAAGACAGTGTGAGGAGTTGCAGTGTTAAGGGGAAGGTGAGGGATATGAGCAAGTGTGTCATATCCAGGATGTCTGGTGCTGTATGGAGTTACCTAAATGACAAGTTAAGCAGAAGAGACATGCTGAGCCAGTAAGTGAAGTGCACATGCCACCCTGGACAGTTAAACATTGAACCCAAAGTTCATATTTGATCATCCCCCTTAAAGAATATGATGTAAAGAGAGAACATGGCTCTAATTACCAGAGCATTTTGCATACCAGTAGTCAGGTCACCCTATTTGCATCAAGTAACAAAGATGAACAGCAATAGGAAACGCAAGTCATTGGTAACATGCCAACAATGTAGCAAGAGGAGGTTTGGAGCCAGACAGCCTTGAAATGCCTTGTTTGATGAGCTGACCGTGAATTTCATTAATGTTCTGTTCACTGTTTTTCAGTGATCAGACCTGTGATAAAGAGATAAATGTCCCATGTTTAGTATCCCACTGACCATCTCTCCCCACTGAAGTTTTATAATCCTATAATCAATTTTCAACACATGTGAATGCTCCTACCCAAGTCAGCTTGAACTAATTATGGGAAAGTTTGATGTGGCCTCATTGAAATGCTTCACTAAAGTTCACATGTATGCCTATCCTTTTAGCCACTGATTCTGTAACTATCAACAGCAAAAGAATGTTTGCCTGGAAAAAATAGGAATAATCTAAAAGCACTGATTTATGTGAAAAACAGCTGAACATTTACAGCTTGGCTAAACAGGACAAAAAGGGGACATAATTAGAGCCCTGCAAATCCATGCATATCCGCAGACCATTTTTGGGAATCGCGGATCAGATGCGGATATAAACTGCATATCCACGCAGGGTTCTAGACATGATAATTTTCTGTGAGTATCTGAAGGGTGACCCCCCAATATCAGAAAGTGGTGGAATATTTTGTGGCACAAGGGACATAACTATAATAATGGGATAAAATTGAGAAATTAAAAATGTGAATTGAATAGCAAGAAAGACTTCAAAGCAGATCTATGATTTTAGAAGCGTCAAGGAAAATCATGTAAGCCATGCTTCAATATGCAGCAAAAAGTTAAAATGCAAAGTGAAAGAGGGAGCTTTTGTAGTATCTAGCTGGCCACATTTCACTTAAGATGGGAAAATTTTATAACACGCTGTAGTGGATGCTACTCAGAAAGACCATGGCAAGTACAGGAAGTCCTCACTTAAAGTCATCCCGGTTAACGTTGTTATGTTGCTGATCAATTAGGGAACATGCTCGTTTAAGTAGTGCAATGCTCCCTTCTAACATCATTTGGCAGCTGCCTGCTTTGTCCACTGCTTGCAGGAATAGCAGCCTGTTGCAGTAAACTGGTGGGGGCTTGGAACCAGGATGGACCAGCAACCCTCCCATCAGCTTCCCCCACCCCTAAATTCCCTATGCAACTGTTGCCCAGCAGGCTATCAATTGCCAGCAGTTCAGATGTCCCTCCCCCTACTGTCATGTGCTGTTCCTACCCTCTGCACTGGAGCTGCTCCCCAAGATTCCTGCTTGCTGGGGGGGGGGGGGGAGGAAAAGCAGGGCTGGCAGGGTGTCCCTTTGCTCACTATAAATTAAATATTAATTTGCTTTGCACAAGTTGAAAAAAATCTTAAATTGGACAAATTGTTGGATACAAACATATTCCAGAATTCCAATATCATCTTTTTCCCCTTTCAATTAGTGACCCAGGAATAAATTCTAATGAAACCTCAATTAACTGACAATTCTTCACCTTTTCAGCTACATAAATCAGCATCTGCACTGCCTAATACATAAATTTTAGGCAACACTAAAAACAGTACATTATTTATGGCATTAAATAAGATTTCTATATTATTTCTCTCTCACTAATGAATCCATTTCTAGTAACAAACATTGCAAAAAAAGTCTGACTCCTGCGATCAAGACATCAACTGGGTTCATCCAGTTGTTACAATAAATACCAAATGAATAAAGATTGCCAAACCATGTTATATTTGGTTAACACTTGTTTTGCCAGGTAGGCTCCAAGCTGTGAAATTCATAATCAAACATTCTTTATGTGGGAAGACTACCTATAAAACAAGTAAATATGGGATTTGTAAAATCCTCATTTGCATCTTTCAGCAAGACCACAAAGTG
This sequence comes from Sternotherus odoratus, assembly GCA_032164245.1. NCBI lineage: Eukaryota > Metazoa > Chordata > Testudines > Kinosternidae > Sternotherus > Sternotherus odoratus. The sequence goes on from JAVMKO010000002.1 coordinate 37,758,501, forward strand.
CTTTCATTAAATGACCCACAGAAAAAAAAAATTGGTTTTATGTCTTACTTTTTTATGATACATAAAGAAGGCATGAATATTTTATTTTATTTTATTTAAACTTTAGAATTACCAGGAATGTTAATTTGTTTTCTGGGTTTACTGTTCGGCTCAGATATCCTGGATGTGGACTATAAACTCTCTCAGCCCTCAGCTGAGGAGCAGCACTGTTGCATCTTTAACAACTGCTTTTCTCCCAGATTGTTTATTCAGGCAGTTAAAGAGAGTGTAAAAAAGTTTTAAACTGTCTATATATTAAAAAAAAAAAAATCCTGGTATTATCAGGCTTTCCTTATGTGTTTCAAGCCTTCTTGGTACATCATAAAGAAGCAAAGTAGACAACGGAAATCCAAATTTCTTTGCAGGTCATCTTTAAAGTTATTTACAAGAATTAAGTGATTACAATTTTTACAACTGCTTGCAACTGGTGTATAAGGCAGTGTCTACACTACAGGGACTATAGTGGCATAACTACAGTTCTGTAGTTTTGCTGATATAACCCCATAACATAGATGTAACCTACAACGACAAATGGGTTTTTTCCATTGCTGCAGTAACACCATCTCTCTGAACGATAGTAAGTAGGTTGATGGAAGCATTCTTCCAGCGATTTAGCTACATCTACACCAGGAATCTGGTCAGGATGGCTACAGTGCTCAGGTGTGCGGATTTTTCATATTGCTGAGCACTGTAGATACATTGACCTAAATTTTAAGTACAGGCCACACTTGAGTATTGTAAACGGCATTCCAAACTGCAAATCTGATGAAATGGCAGCAGTATAAACAACATGTTTGGACTAGTTCACTAAATCTTCATCTGAAATAACTATTGTAAAGAAAAATAAATTATAAAAGAACAAAAAGTTGAATGTCCCCTGTTCGACAGGTGGAACTATGTAGACCAGCAATGCAGTTATCAATTCTCACCCCTATTCTATCATCTATGGCCATAAGCAAAAGACAAAACAGTTTTAAAAACCTGATTAAAAAAAGAAAAAAAGAGGAGAATCCAGAAAAGCAGAAGTTAGGTTTGCAACCCTTTGAGTCAGTTAAGGATAAGCTATTCAGCATCACTGGCTTTGCCTCTGGCTCTTATGTAACTAAAGTATTAGGAGGGTCCTTACTATTGTTTAAATACGTTTTAGCTATGCCTTGTTGGGACTATTAAAGCAGTATCTTGACAGTCACTCCAGTCTAGAATATTATTCAACAGTCATTTAAATGCTTTAATAAAATCTTCATGATCACCACAATCTACTTGAAATGGCCTAATAAGAGCCTACAAATCACCTCAATTCTTCAGTAGAAATGCACAGAAGAAGAAAAAGCACAGGCTACCTGAAACATATACTATTGATCTTTTCACTGTGGCAGAGTATGCTATTGTTAAGCAAAACCTTCAAACTATGCAAGTTACTCTGGTTTACACAGCCAACATTTTAGAGAATATTTTCTAAAGCATGATATAAATCAGCAAAGTCTGCAGCAAACTGCTATTTCTGATATGTAGCCAAATCTTTTGTCTCTTAAAAGTTCCTTCTCGTTACTTTTTTCCCCGATCTGCTTGGGAACCGTCCGCAGATGAAGAGTCCGAAGTGTCAAGCAGCACCCATTTTCCATGTGGATTTATAACTTGTATACTAGCTCCCATTTCCTGTAGCAGTGTCTGTTAGCAGTTTTACAGAATTATAATGCTCTCCTAATCCATATGCATGTCTCATATACCTAAAGGCAAAACAAAACATCAATTAAAGTTTTTAATTTTAGTTAAACACCCCCCCCCCCCCTACTTTCTACTCTCAGACAGTTTAAAGACAGTATGGCAAAATGAATTATCCTGGAAACCATGGAAGTCTGACTACATGTTTTCATGAGGAAGGAGTGTTTCTTTAGTTTTGCCAATACTGATAAAACCTACACATCATTAATGGAACTTTTATATAAAATAATACATTAAATCCATTTATAATTGTGAATAAAACAGCTTTTGTTGAATAACTGAAGGCTGCTAAAGAATAAGTCAACTCACAGAAAAGTGATGGATGTCTAAGTTCCTTCTAAGCTGAACAGCCAAGCAGCTGCCTATTAAGTCCCACACAGGGGCTCAGCATTGCGGCAGGGAGAGGTGTTCCTCCCCACCGGCCCCAGCACAGACTTGCCACGGCCAGGGGAGAGGCACCCCTCTCCACCAGCCCCAGCACAGACTTGCCGCGGCCAGGGGAGAGGCGCCGAGCTCAGCTCAGGCCGGCACAGACCCGACGGAGCTGCCATGGCGAGGCACCTTTCCCCTGGCCCCAAACAGCTGCGGCAAGAGAGGGCTGGAAGGAGCCTTCACCCCGAGGCAGCCTGCACCCCAAACCGGTCATCTCCAGCCCCACCCGAGCCCACTCCTCCCGCACCCCAACCCTAGTCGTGAGCCTCCTCCCACTCACTGAATTCCTGAGCCCCACCACCACCACTACATGAATTGTGTTATATGCACCAATATGGCAGTCATGTGTCACACAACACCTACATATTGGTGCACATAACAAAATTAATTCTGCACATGGATGTAAAAAGTTAGAGGGAACACGGACAATGAGCTTCTTTAGTTTCCTAACCTGATTTATTGATGGCTATTTTGCATTTTCAAGCCAACTCATTCTGTAAGATTCTCTAGTAAGACAAGCTAGATAAAGTATTGCAATCATTTACTATCAGTCCTTAAATACTCTCCTTTGGGAAAAACATGATTTAAAATAGTAACAAAAAAAATCTACTTACACTAGTATTAATGGTTTACTTGAATATTCTTCACCAACAATAATGGGAGGAGAATCCATTTGCACCACTTCAATTGGTTTTTGCAAAATGTGTGATATAGCCCTTAGCTTTAGGACAGGAAAACAATATACGGAGAAGTATAATTAAATTCCATGAAAAAAAAATTAGTTCTAACACACATACCATTACTACAGTTTAGGCCTGAAATGTAGGTGTGTTTTTTTTAAACAAGTGAGATTTTACAAAATCTTCCCGTGGTTAGTTTTTTAATTCCTATGAAAATTTTCTAAGAACCATCTCTTGCTTTGTTGATAAAAGCAATGCAGCATGGAGCTGGTTCAGAAGAACTCTAAAAACCAACTAGTCTATTTCCAATGCTGAAGTGGAATGAAATGCAAAAACAGAGCATAAGTGCTAAAAAAAATATTTCAATTTTAATTCTAAATCTGACTCTCTAATTACACTTTGGCATACGATAGCTTGCTGTGCTATGAAGTACGTTGACCCTGTTTAAACAAAGAAAATAAAACCAACTTTATATCTGTTTTTTATTCTTTCCCTCCATGTTGTCAACCATCACATTAGAAACAACTATTCTACAAGTTTTAAAGACTTAAGTTGCTGTAAGCAATACAGACACAGATAAACTGGTAATGCTATGAGAAAATATTTGTACACTATGTAAAGTTTGTCAAGAGGTTAAAAACGGGAATAATGATACTTTCTTTCTTTCTCTTTCTTTGTAAAGTGCTTTGAGATATATATATACTGACGAAAGATGCTACATAAGAGTAGGTATTGTTGTTATATTTCTTTACAACCGTGTTTGATTACACCTCCCAAAATCTCTCTATTACAAAAAAAAACAAACCCTTCTTTGAAGTGGAGAAGGGTATTTCTAAGAATTTGTATCTAAAAATCCATTAATTTTCAACCACTTCAGAGTTTCATCAACAAACAGTACCATACTTACTTCCAGCTGACCACCCCATGCAGCTGTGTTGACTATATCATTGCAGTACTTTTCAAACTCCCCTGCAAAGAGGAAGGGGGGGGGAGGGGAGGGGGAAAAAAAAAGAGTAAACCTCCCAGTAAATCTCTTTCCTGGCTGTGGATGGATGGGGAAGATATTGATGGGATAAATTAAAAATAAATTTTGGCCTGGAAAAGAACAAAATGTAGGGGACTAAGAATATATTAGTGCAGGGAAAGAGAAAACAAATAGGAAACAGACACCTACAACAAAGGAAGAGGCATAATATGTTCGCTTGTTGAAAAGAAAAGGAGGAAAAAGAAGAGCAAAGATAGGAAAGACAGTGTAATAAAAATATAGGAAACAGCAAGTTATATTTTAAACAGTTCTTGAATAAATTTTGAATTTAATTAAACATTGAACTCAATAAGTGGCACACAATAGCTTTAAACTGCAGGAGTCATAGCTTTGGGAGACAGTATGCAGTGAAAGTATCTTTCTATTTAATTAGTAGGCTTGTCTCTTGGACAAGATAGACGTCAGATAAATTTTTCAGGTCCTGTAACTAGCGGCAATTCTACTACGCTTTCCTCCAAACTGTCTGGGTTGTTTATTTCCTCAGTAAACGGACATATTTAGAATCCAGACAACATTCCCTTTTATGCATGTCTCCAAATGACAGTTTTAAGGCAAGTAAGATTGGGGGTTGCAAGTAAGATAATGTGCTCTTATAAATTAAGGAATTAAAAGAATAAAATTAACTGACCTCTTTCATAAAAAACACTAATAAACTGAACAAAATTATACACTGCAAGACAAAAAGCATTTTCTTGGAGAAACCACCCTTCTCAACAATTAAGGAAAATCAATTTGGATTTCAAAAAGGCTATTATGGTTAAAGATTTATGAAACAAACTAAAGGTTTATCTATTTTTATACACAAGAAATAAACCTACCAATAAAACAGAAAGGTAATTTATATGTAAGAAAGGAAGTTTAGCCTAGGACAGGGGTTTTCAAACTGGGGGTCGGGACCCCTGAAGGGGGCACGAGGTTATTGACTGGGGGTTGCGAGCTGCCAGGCTCCACCCCAAACCCCGCTTCACCTCCAACACGTATAATGGTGTTAAATAGATAAAAAGTGTTTGTAACTTATAATGGGGGTCGAACTCAGGGGCCTGCTATGTGACAGGGGTCACCAGTACAACAGTTTGAGAACCACTGGCTTAGGACAAGATAGACCCGGCCAGAAGTGCTAGTGCTGCTAACAACACTGCACCAATACCTGTAACACTGTCTCTCTTACAGAGCTAATATGAAGAGGCAGGGAATATGAGGATGCCAGTATCACAAGAGGCAAACATGCAGACCAGCTAACTTTCACAATACTGTACTAATACTCAGCTCTATGGCACGTGGTAACTACGTGAACAACACTGGACTCTGGATTCACTAACTGCCATGTTAACAGGAACAGCAAAACATACCACACTTTTCTATATCATGGTTCCACAGAAGCTTAAGTTTTATAGAAAAAAATTTGAAGAGTGATTTTTTTGCGCTATTGAAACATGCTAAATGCTTATTCTAGATACAGGATATGAACAAGCACCACTGAGCATCTTTAAAGAGCTATTTTGCTACTGAGGCATAGATGACTCAAAAGCAATTGTCCAACTAAATCTTCATTATTTCATGCCAAAGTCAAGTTTACAATGTCTCTCTCCTGGACAGCTTAATCAAAGGCATATTTTTTTCCAAAACAAGATTTAGCAAAGAATATAGTAACATAGATCCCTGCAGGATTTTAACTCTTAATAAGATTATCCTTATATTAGAGGTCCTATATTACAATTTCAGCTCACTCATTGAACGTGATTACCACACCATTGCTACCTGGTCAAGCTGCAGCTGATTTCCATTGGGACTGGGAGGAGTGGTAAATATGCTGGAGGGTAGGGTACAGAGGGACCTAGAAAAATTAGACGATTGGGCCAAAAGAAATCTGACTAGGTTCAACAAGGACAAGTGTAGAGTCCTGCACTTGGGATGGAAGAATACCATGCACTGCTACAGACTAGGGACCGAATGGCTAGGCAGCGGTTCTACAGCAAAGGACCTAGGGGTTACAGTGGATGAGAAGCTGGATAGGAGTCAACAGTGTGCCCTTGTTGCCAAGAAAGCTAATGGGATTTTGGGTTGTATAAGTAGGGGCATTCTTAGCAGATCAAGGGACATGATCATTCCCCTCTATTCGGCATTGGTGAGGCCTCATCTGGAGTACTGGGTCCAGTTCTGGGCCCCACACAACAAGAAGGATGTTGATAAATTGGAAGGAGTCCAGAGAAGGTCAACAAAAATGATTAGGGGGCTGGAGCACATGATTTATGAGGAGAGGCTGAGGGAACTGGGATTGTTTAGTCTACAGAAGAGAAAAATGGGGGGGGGGGGGGTGTTTGATAGCTGCTTTCAATTACCTAAAAGCGGGTTCCAAAGAGGATGGATCTAAGCTCTTCTCAGTGTTAGCAGATGACAGAACAAGGAGTAATGGTCTCAAGTTGCAGAGGGGAGGTTTAGGTTAGGTATTAGAAAAGACTTTTTCACTAGGAGGGTGGTGAAGCACTGGAATGGGTTACCGAGGGAGGTGGTGGAATCTCCTTCCCTAAAGGTTTTTAAGATCAGGCTTGACAAAGCCCTAGCTGGGATGACTTACTTGGGGATTGGTCCTGCTTTGAGCAGGGGGTTGGACTAGAAGACCTCCTGAGGTCCCTTCCAACCTTGATATTCTATAAATCTGATTCCATTTTGTATCACAGATTATATTAACTGTATTACATAACCAGGCTGAAGTTACTTTTCCTACATATAGACAAACATCTTAAATACATTTGCTTAGTTACAGAGGCGATTATGATCCTGTCTACACTACCAAACAGAAGCATGACCTACAAATCAGGGGACAACCATGCTGTAACTGGTCACAAGTCAGCTATAACTGTAATACTGATAAGCTCCAGAAATACTGGTAACATTTGTAAAAAGACACTTTTTAAGAACCATTTATTAAACTATAATTCTTACCTCGGCTATACATATCTCCTGTGTTGGGATTTGTTAGAAACGGCAGGAAATCATCAACATGACTTTGCATATACTCTGCAGTTTGACTTCTCAGGGTTGCAACAGTCCAGGAGTTTTGCTGATTCTTGAGCTGGTCTTCAATAGCTCGGTACATGCAGTGGCCATCTGATGGAATCTGTTTAATCTCCAACTGCCTTGCTGCCAATATCTGGGCAAGCCTTTGACTTTCAAGATGTCTGGCTCCTGTTAAATTTTCTATCTCCGCTTCAGCTATCCTTTCTTCTCTTTCCTTCTCCAATGCAGCTTTCTTCTCCTTGGATAGAAAACACAATAATGAAAGTTATAGGAAAATAATGTTCAAGCTTACAAGAGACCCCCAAGTTCATGTGCAATTCTTGGTTTGCAGCTCAGATCTATGAAATTCAGAATTTTGTTGCTCACATATAGGTCTGTGCATTACCACTGTGCCACTGAAGGAAAATCAGTATCTTCCCAGCTAATAAATATACTGAAATTCACCCTTAAGGAAAAAATAACCTTTGTATAGTAGAATTAGCAAGTCAGACTAACATTTTCCAAGTTGGTGCCTAAAGTTAGGTATATAAATCCAAAAACAGCTAATCTCATTTTTATTTAGGTGCCTAACTTTAGGCATACATTTGAAAATTATGACCTATGAGTTTCTCTTGAAGCCATGATGTACTGAAGCATCAGTTCATGAAGCCAAATTGCAGGAACATAATTTTGTAGAGCAAATATTTTGAGACATATTGTCAGTTTCACTATAGGACTTTTTTTATTTTGTGGTATTTCCAAGATTTTTATTTTACCATCTGCTCTCAAGTTAAGTGGACTCAAAAGTTAGTATTTTGATGGAAGACTTTCAGAAAAAGTGCAGAAAGAAGTACTGGCAATTCAGTAGATAGCACTCTCCTAAGTCATTCATCTTTTGGTGGAGTTATAAAACTCTGAATACCTACAGTACTTTAAAATCTCAAAATGTATTTTGTGTGAAAAGAAAGATGGATAAACTTCAGTGTCCTGGCCAATTCCATCTAAGATAATTATACTGGCTACCCAAGTGTTGCCTTTGAATATTCATAGTTGTGGGGTACTTCTGTTACCCAGAACTACTGAGCTTTGAGAACCTTCTGGAAAGCAATACCTACTGTTGCCAAGCAACTTCTCTCTTACAGCACAGGATGTCATGAGATTAGAAGAGGCTCATACAGGTCCAAGTACCTCATGTTTCTCCTGTAAAACCCCAGAGAGTCCTATGACAGAAGAATTCCAGGTAGGGTGAACATGTAGAGGCGAAATCCTCAAAGAACTACAGTTACAACGGTAAGTAGTATTTATTTCTTTAATGAGGCTGCTACATTTTCCCACTCATGCCAGTGGGTTCAGGAGTTCGAATTAAACGAGTAGAGAAATGCCCACCCAAAGAGATCCAGATGTTAACTCAGAAGTAGCACTGTTTAAAATCACTTTAAAAACACCAAGGCAGAAATCTGTATGGGTGCTAATATTAAGTCATGCAGGTAACAAACCAATTGAAGTTGGGTAAAACTCAGGAATTCTGATATATGGGAATTTTTTATATTTAGTTTCATTCTAAATCAGAATGAAACAAATTTTTTCTAAGTTTCCCACAAACGAGAAATTCTGAAACATTTCATTTCAGAAACATCAAAATGTGGTGGGACCCTGGGCTTCTAGACTCCCTTGCCAACTAGTTCCCATGATCCCACTGAGGAGGAATCAGGTGGATTTCCCAGGACTTTCAGGCTCCCTACTGTAGAACCAGAAGCTGAGAAGCCCAGAAAGTCCTGGCTCAAGTAGGTGGTGTCAGGGCTTTCTTGTTCCTTCCAACAGACCACAGTCAAGATTGGCTAGAGCCAGCTTCTAGCTCCATGGTAGTAAGATTGGAAACCCTGAAAACCATCAGGGCTCCCAGACACCTGACTCCAATGTAGGGATCCTGGAAGCTCTGGCATGGCATAGCTGCCCTGGAACCACTGACCCTGGATGTGCTGGGGTCCCTGACAGAAATTCCCTTAAATCACAAACTCCAGACTACTGGTGGCCCCCGGCAGCCTGCCAGGAAACCAAGTTGTGGTTCAATTAAGGTTTGTCAAAACCAAGATGGGTTTGTTGATGTAGCATTTTCGGAATGAAACTTTTGTCAGACAATTCCCAATCAGCTCTACCACCAAAGATTTGTTAGAACTGGTAGAGCCCACTGGGAAGATGCCTGCATTTCTTTAGGGATTTAAGTAAACTTAATGGAACTAGCAGATCTTGAGCCTATCGACATGTTAGTAAATGCATACTCTGGTATGAAAGTGTCCGCAATTCTTTGCAGAAAACATTTAAACTGGTATCATACCCGCCTTTTCTGTGCTTTTGATAGTCGAGGTTGCTGTATCTGTTGGTCTCTTTCCTCAAGTTGAAAACTTGCAATATTATCAGTCACAGAATCTACCTAGAGGGAAACAAAATGTCAAACATTTTGGTTAATATGAATGAGAATGGAGAATTACAACAGATCCTTAGAAATCACAGAATCTCAGCGTATCATCTAGTCCAATCCCCTGCTCAAAGCAGGACCAAACCCTATTTTTGCCCCATAGCCCTAAATGGCCCCATCAAGGACTGAACTCACAACCCTGGGTTTAGCAGGCAATGCTCAAACCACTGAGCCCTCCCCCATCTCTTAAATATGTTTATATCAATACCAGGTTACACTTTTCAGTTTAAATATTGAACAGTATTATCAACATTTAAAATATTTTAAGAGAAAACATTTTAGCTACTTTTATTTGTAGGAAGGCAGTCAATACTTTATCCTATTATCTATTAACTTATAGTTACTCCTTGACCTAGACCCCCGACCTTTTTGCCCTTACTATCAGGAATGTTAACCCAATCCACTTAAAAACACTTATTTAATTTTCACTACAATGCTATGTGGTTCTAAACTAAAGACAACCTCCAACAGTACACTCTGTCTTAAGGCATAAATGGAGCCTTTACCTGATCCACACACCTTAAAATCCAATATCATAAAACTTTAGAATTTGAGAGTTAGTCAATTTAATTAAAACTGTCAAATGTCACAAGGAGATAATGTTACAAGTTTATCTCTAATCAGGGAGGGTATCAGCTGGTTCAGCCTTATTGGACTAACCTTGTTATCTCTAACCTGGCCCTTGCCTCTTATTTATTCCTGCCTCTGGATACTTCCACTGCATGCATCTGATGAAGTGGGTACGACGAAAGCGCCAATACTTTAGTGTAGACAAGGCCTTCATGTCTACTACTTTTATTTCCCTCCTCTGGCATTCAAAAAATATGGGATAAGGCCTTCTGCATGTTCTTATCCATGAGTGGGACGATTAACAAGGCTTTTATCTTACAATGGCCCACTTATTTTTTGGTAGTCCTCCTGGTTGGGGGGAGGGGAATGATTCCGATGCCTGGGCTCACAAATTCAAAGCAAACATTTTCAAAGTCATAAAGCAAAAGTTACATATTTCCTTGTAGCATGGAATAGTCATTACAAGTGAGATTAATGCATGCAGCAACTTACAAGAATTTCATTGAGTCTAAACACTATATACATTCTTATAAGACTAATACTTGTTTTGAACAAAAACAACATACAGGTGAATGGCTTTGGTTTCCAGCTATGGGCCGGTCAGTTCTTAGCTAACGACTTATAGCCTTGGCTAGAGCTGGCACTTGAATTACCAACCAGCATCACAGCACCCATAGAAACTATAAGGTCCTCAGTGAAGGGACTTTGTTTTTCTACTTGACTACAAAGTGTAAAACTTATATCATTATTTACAGAGCACAAAGGGGTCTTTAATTTTACCAAGATTGCCTTACAGGTCCATATTTTTCACAAACTACATAATTCGTTTTGAAAAAAGCAGCAGAAGTACACCACCAGGTTGTAAAGATTATGTGACTGTAAATGTAACTGTTTTATTAAAAGAAAGGAAGTGTTTAATAGACACAAGTAAAGGTCATAAAATGGAAAAATTGATAGAATTATTCCTAGGGGAATTCTGCACCATTGCACATGTCCCAATTTTTTTTCCCTCCACTGAAAATCCATTCTGCCAGAAAGAAAGCGAGGAATACTTGTAGCACCTTAGAGACTAACTAGTTTATTTCAGCATAAGCTTTCGTGGGCTATAGCTCACTTCATCAGATGCATAGAATGGAACAGAAGTAAGATGCATTTATACACACAGAAAGAAAGACAAAAAAATTGAACATTAGCATAACAATTCTAAGAGGGCTGTTAAATGTAGATGGGTCATTATCAGTAGGAGAAAAAATACCTTTTGAAATGGATTTCTGTGTCAGGTAAATTAACTCAGGAAATGCAATCAATTAGTGTAATGAGAGAACCATTCGCAAGTCCTAGTCCTGGTTAATTGTATTCAATTTGAAAATTAATTCCAGTTCCTCAGTTTCTCGTTGAAGTCTGTTATGGAAGTTTTTGTGTTTCAAAATTGAAACCATCAAATCTTTAACGGAATGGCCAGGAAGACTGAAGTGTTCGCCTACTGTTTTTTTTAATATTATGATTCCTGATGTCAGATTTGTGTCCATTTATTCTTTTGCATAGAGACTGGCCGGTTTAGCCAATATACATAGCAGAGGGGCATTGCTGGCACGATGGCATATATCACATTGGTCGATGCTGGTGAATGAGCCTCTGATGGTGTGACAGATGTGATTAGGTCCTATGATAGTGTCAGTTGAATGGATATGAGGACAGAGTTGGCATTAGATACTTAGCATGAAGACATACTATGAGAGCTAAAACTTAATTTTTTAAAAAAAGTAAAGAGACAAGAATAAGCTGCTAACACTCTTAAATGGATATGATTTTGCTCTGAAAACACTCTAAAAAAATAATTTGTCGATATGCTTTTTTCAATAGCGCTCATTACTCAACATCTGAACAAACAAGATTTATCATAATCCTGAGAGAAAAAACTGGGTTCAGACCTGAAATCTATTAATCTGTGAATAAATCCATATACAAGTTACACAATTTCAATGAAAGATGAAAGGGGCAAATGTTAACCTCAAAGACCTTACAAATATGGCTAAACATGACTAGTACCTTATTCTGCTCAGGTAAAGTTTCCTTTAGCTGCTTCAGTTCTTCCTTGTGCTTCGTTTCCATTTCTGCCTCCAGTTTGGCAACATCATCAATCAACTGTTTTCTTCTCTTTTTGTCATTCTTAGGAACAGCATTTTTCATACCCTGAATTTTGGCTGTAGAAACACCCAGTAGAATGATCAATGGCTTACTTCTAATAAGTGAAATATGCTAAATTTATTGGTGGTTATGAGACTGCCTAGCATGATTACTACATTTTAAAACAGCTATACTTTTTGAAAGATACAATTATCAACCCCAGGGGAAGCAAGAAAATATTCCAGTCACATCATCAAAGTATTTGCTACCTGTAAATCTTATAAATACTATTGAAGTCAGCCATAACCTTCTCAAAATTATATGGGACTAAAATGTTTCATATTTTGCCTCAGCAAACTGTTTATTTTGAAAAGCTAGTGAAAAGTCTGTTGGAACCACAAACTCTGAATTTGGATTGATTTACAATCTTTATTGAAGAAGATAAATATTCAAGGCTTATGAAAGTTAGTTCAGTATTTTTAAGATAATGAACTATGGCTCCAATTCTGAAAATATAGCCCATTCAACATCACACATCTCTGAAGCCTCATTGAATGCAATCAGAACTTAAAATATGTGCATTTTTGCAGGATTGGGGTCTACACCCTGCATTCCAATATCCCCATACTTCAGGTTGTGCAAAATAAAAATGATGCAGATAGATTCATAGCACTATAAAGAGTGGGGCTGAGGTTTTGATTTGAACAAATCTTGGAGTATTTTGCTTTCCACAACCAAATCTCTGTACAACCTTTCATGAGTGATGTACCTGAGTATTCTGGTAACCGTATTGTGAAATCAATTCACCTATATTTGGGTTATGGCTGATTATGTACTCCATGTATCAGATGACTTTTAAAAATAAATTCTGTATTTGTAGATAATGTAAGCACTATACCAAGATGTACAGACACTCTTTTCTAAACCTACGTTGTTGTTTTTTAAGATTAGCTTTACTAAAAAAATTAAATCTGTTCTTTCCTATCTCTGAAGTTTTCTTTCTTAAGCTTAAATGTAAACTAATAACTGTTCATTTATGATATTTTATAGTGCACCACTTCATATAAACCTCAAATCGGGCAGTCTCACCTTGTGGGTTTCATTGTTTGTAACTGCACCAGTGCTAGTAGTTGTACCTTAAGTTAAGCGTTGTCCATAATGCAGTAAGAAAGCTAGAGAGAGAGCTATGGACTGGGAGACAAATCCCTGGGCCCTAACCCTGTCTCTCAAAAGGATTCACCAAGTGGGGAAACCACTTCACCGCTCTGCTTCCCTTTCTTCATCTGTGAGAGGAGAATTATTCCCTACTTCCCAGAGGGTCTTAACTTTGACGTGGGACATACACGCTGCCCTGCTACCCGCAGCGAAAGCGGGCTCTGGGAGCAGCACTATATGAAGCGGCACAGACTAGGGTCCCATCACATACGTGGTGCCCGTTACCCTTCCCAGGCCAGACCCTGCGCTCTCAGCTGCCCTCCCTGAGTCCCTGTCCGGCACCCCCCCCCGCCCAGCTCCAACCACCCCGACCCAGCCCCTCCGCGACCCCCAGCCCCGCATCCACCCTTCATCCCATCCGACCCCCAGGCTCGCTCTGCCTCCCGCCCCGCTCCCGGGCACCCCTGCCGTTGGGCCTCCCTCTCCCCAAGCTCCGCGCCCGCCCGCCCGGACCCCACGGCCGCTCCTCACCCTGCAGCTCCCGCTTCTCCCTGCGCTGACTCCTCACGAGCAGCTCGAATTCATCCGCCGCCGGCTCCTCCTGCCCGGGCCCCTCCATGACCCCGCGCTCGAGCCGACCGGCGACTCCGCACAGCGCCGCGCCGCACACCCAGTCCCCGGCACCGCACGCGACGTCAGAGCGCGCACGCAACCGGGAGCGCGCACGCAGCCCGCCTCTCAGGTGTTCGGCAGCTGCCCCTGGGACGCGCGCCCGGGAGATTCACGGGCAGGGATCGTTCCCAGGTGGCCCTAGCGCCGCCGATTTCCGGAGTTCCGTTTAGCGCTGGTTCCTTTGCCCCGGGGGCTGCTCTATCGGCCTCCCGCCGCGCCAGGCTGTGCCGCTTGGTCTTGGCGGGCGCGGAGCCTAGGGTCGGACCCTCAGAGCGGGACGGGTCAGCGCTTGCACAGGGTCCGGAGGGACCCGCCCCACCTCTGTTTGACAGCCCAGTGAAACCCCCAGGTCGGGGTTTGTTGTGTTTCCCCGTCCTCCGCCCCTTAGCTGCTGACCGGAGGGCAACACAGTCTCATGCAAGCCCCTAGCAACCCCGTGTCACAGCCAACCTTACCATTACTGTATCTTGCCCAAATTTCTGTTTGCCAGAAAAGGCCAGTTTTCTCGGGGGACAAAAACCAAACCAACCTTTGTTTTGTTTGTAACAAACAGTCCAACCTGTTCTAGCACCCTGCTTCTCAGCCAGGGCTCTGGGGGACTGCCAGCCAGGAGGTTTCAGGGGGTCGGCCAAAATAAACCAGAGCGCAGGGCCAGCATTAGAGTTGTCAGCGCCCCAGGCAGAAAGCCCAAAAGCATCTTGGCCTGGGTCTGAAGCTGCAACCCCAGGCCCCAGGCAAGGGCCCTGCTTGCTACTCCGGCCCTAGCTTTTAGTCTACTGGCTGTACAGGAAGTGTTGCAGCAGAGGTTGCCCATGAAGTTTGTATAGCATGTTGGGGGGTGGGGGGACTTGGTAAGAAAACGGTTAAGAACCCCTGTTCTGGAATAAATCAACAGCATGATTTGTTAACCTTGCTCAGTCCACTCATGTCCATGGGCATGTCTTCAGCGGGGGAAAAAATGTGGCTTGAGTTAACTGACTGGAAGTAAAAGCCTAGTGGAGATAGGACAGCTTCTAGTTTTCACACATATTAGAAGTAAGCACTGAACTACCCTGCTAACACATGTGAAAACTACAAACTACCTTTCTCTTTTTTTAGTATTTTATTTCAAGTTAGTTAACTCAAGTTTGCTAACTCAATTTAAGAATACACCATTTTTCCTAGTGAACACAAGGCCCAAGTGTCCTCAAGTGGTGGGATATGGTACTTTGTGTCACTGCAGAGCAGTTATGCAATTGTGTGATCAGTCTTACCATGCTTACCAGTCTTACCACGCAGCTCAGAGCAACATGTCTGGCAGGCACATGGCCCGGCTGGAGCTAAAAAGGCTGTCCTCCAGGAGCACGCAGCCTCCCCCTCATAGCGCTGCCTGCATAGCAGCATGGCTCCAAGGGAGAGAGGAAGGTGTGGGAGGGGCCAGGGCTATCCTCCCTGGCCAGGAGTTTAAGGGCCAGGCAGGATGGTCCCGTGGACCAGATGTGGCCTGCGGGCCAGTTTGCCCACCCCTGTGCTAGTTGCTCAGTTTCTGTCCTGAAGAGAACCAAAACCCATTTATAGACATTCATTTGAATATGGCCTTGAGTACACTGGCACTTTATAGTGCTATAAAGCCACGAGGAGAGCTATAACTCACTACCTGTCCAGACTGGCGAGGCATGTAGAGTGCTATAATTCCACAGTTATACCGGTCCTGGTAATCCTCCCGTCCCAGAGGATTAACAGCTGTAGCATATTGGGTGCTACACACTTTAGCTCCAGTGTAAATGGGTAGTAACAGTACAGAGGTTTGAGTGATCTCTAGAAACGCCCCTAAGCTATTTAAGCCAATTGAACACTCTTCCCTTTGTTTTGAATTTATCTGGAGTATGTTTTCAGAGCTTATCTGCCCAAAAATCAACAATGCAAATGTTTACCTTGTGAGTGAGTGAGGACAAAAGTAGCAGGCTTTGCATTTTAAAGACAGTTTGCTGACACACTCTCAGCACTCCAAAAATCCACTCACTCCCTCCCTCCACATACACACAACATACTGCCTCAGCCCCCTCATTTTAAAAGCGCATTGGACCCAGGTGAATGCTGGGATAGCTGCCCATAATGCACCACTCCCTGTGCCGCAGCAAGTGCTGCTAATGTGACCACGCCAGTGAGGTTGTGAGTGTGGACATGCGGGAGCGCTATCCCTGGAGTTGTATTTGAAAGCTGGTATAACCAAAACAGCTATAAAGCTGTAAATGTAACCAGGGCCTGTAAGTGCACTTTGCCAACAAATTCCTTGGTGCTGTCACTAAAACTCTTCTTTGGAATATCACCATAGATGGGCAGAACACAATCAGTGAATTTTGATAGTTTCCGTTTTTAAAATGTTTTCAAATTTGGCAAAGGTATACAAGGTTATTTTATACTTAACTGACATGGCAGTACTATGACCAACAGATCTCCGGCAGCATGAGCTATAATGTATAATGCAAACAAAATGACAGAAAACTTAAAAACAAAAACAACCCCCCCCTCCCCCCAAACCACTATTAGTCCAGATCTTCCAATCCTCACATGGCAAAATACAATTTTATACCAGATGTCCAGTTAGACAAAGTAGGCCCATAGGGGTGCTAGTGTTCTATGGCACAAGTTGCCAACCATGCAATTTTCTAGTCCAGTTGGGCTATTTTTAGATGCCAGTTGCCAGGGGTATTGGCAGTTGCTGATGCAGTATTTTGGCCTAGTTTGCTGTAGCTACTGCTGCAGGCGCTAGCAGTGATTAGATCTCCGGAGGAAGGGAGCCTCCTGATCTGCCCCACCCCCTGCCTAGACGCCTCACTTACCTGTTATCTCAAATTGTGCCCCCACTGCATAAGTGACGTTTGCAGCATGCGCATAATTCTCGAGGGAGGGAAGCAGATTTTTTTTCCTGCAAAAAAATTGCTACAGTTCCGCCCTTTACCCACCAGAGGCTGCTGTGGTGCCAGAAAGAGCCTGAGCTGAGCTGACTGGCCTGCCGCAAACAGCTAGTTGTGCTAAGGGCACTTAAGGTGTAGCTCAATAATACCTCTAAATTCCTATGCAGCGGATAAAGTGTTTGCATTAAATTGCAAAGGCAGAATGTTGAAATAACAAGATAATGTTATAGTTATGTAATGCCTTTCACACAGTAGGAAGCCAGAGAACTTTCTAAACATTTGTACCTGTACATGAATTGTTTCATCCATCCACTGCTGAAATCTGTCAACTGATTAATGAACACATTGCACTAAACAGCAGTTTCAGCCAGAAAGTGAAGAAGGATACTCATTCAAACTGAAATGGCAAAGGAAATTTAAGAAGGAAGAATAATTATCCAAACAGGAATTTGGCCAAGATGCTGCTATGCTTGTGCTAAGTGCCATGGGATCTTTAATGATCAAAAGCTATCAGGACTTCCATTTTAGGACCTCCCAGGACATCTGTTTTAATTCTCATTAAAATGATGGCAACTCCATCCTTTATATAGTCCCCTCATAGCCCCATTCTCCTGCATTGGCTCGTTGCCTTACTCAGCTCTCTGAGTAAGAGTGCCACCTAGTGAAGTGCCAAAACCAACCTTGCATCACTCTGAGCTTTTCTTGAACATCTAAGAATTAGCATTGTTTAATTTTTTAGATCAAAGATCAAGAGGGTTTAAATGATAAACAGGTAACTTAAATCCACACTGCTGTGCTCAAAATAACTATGTAATATTGAAAAAAATCCCTGGAGATGTAACTAGAAATAAGGAATCAAATAAAAAAAATGCCAAAAAATAAGAAACATCTAAAAACCAAAGATCAAATAAAATCTAGCTTGCTAGCAACAGAAAATAAGAAAGCAGAAGACTGCTCAGAAGCAACTACTGTATTATAATAATGTTTGATTGAAATTACTTAACAAATTGAATGTTTTTACAGCAGGAGAGGATCTAGGCAAACATATTTATTGAGTTGTGAACTCATACCAAGAAAAAGAGGAATCTTGAGAACCTGTAATGTGATTAGGTGGGGATGAAGCAATTAAATTATGTTTTTGAAGGGAACTAGTACTTTCCAGGGGAACACTGTGCTCAAAATAACTATGTAATGTTGAACCCTCTTCACCTTCTTCACTCCCCCTCCCCCCAAAGATGTAACTATAAATTAGGGATCAAATACAGTGCTTGTAATACACTCACTGATACAAAGGTAGGCTGGGGGGGGGGGGAAAGTACATTGTGTAAGCAGTTTTCCTTCCAGTCAAGATTACAGTTTCCAGTGAGAATAATTTAAGATTTGGGACTGAAAATTCTTCCATTATTCTAAAAATAAAGTTAACTAGAATAGCAAAGAGATTATAAAAAAAGACAGATGTGCCATAAGGCGAAGATAATGACACAAATGAGCTTTACAATAATCATATTTCCAGCTAGGAATAGTAAGAAACGGTTTCCTTTTGTGTTAACAAAGATGTCTTCACCATGATCATGTCTGTCACCATAATCTACTGTACTAAAATGAATACCATCCAATACATTACAACTTTATAATAGCACATGGCATACAAACACTGGCACAAAATGTTCTATAGTATTAGAGAGCAGAAAATGTATTACATAAATTGCGAAAAACACGTGTAGAGGCATTGGTCAAATGTTATTTATCACTTCTGAGAGCAGAGGGTAGCAAAAAAGCAAAGGATCTGGGTGGTGTGGCAGACCCAGGGCAGACAGCTGCCAGTAAGGCCTGTAATTAGAAGGGTTACCACAAGGGAACTGGGTCCAGCTGAACAGGGCTGCCACAGCCAGAAGCAGGGCCAGCTGAGGCCAATTAAGGAGGCTGCCAGAGCCCTTGAAAAGGGACTCCTCCCCAGAGAGGTTTGTGGGAGTTGAGGAGTGGGTTTGGAGGTAGTAGGTGTTAGAGGAGTGAATTTGGTGGAAGCAGAGGAGTGAGTTGGAAGAAGCAGGGACGGAGAGGCTGCTGGCAAGCAGGAGGAGAGAACTAAGGGTCCCTTCCAGGGGGAACCTAGCTTCCCTAGCCTGCAGGAGCCTGACCCTGAGCGAGAAAGAGAGGGAGCGAGCTGCTAAGGAGCAGCAGGAAAAACCGGGTCTGGTGCAGTCTGGTCAGGGCACCAGGGCCGCACCAGCACCCCAGAGGACTTGAACCAGGGGGAGCAGAGGGGCCACCTTGCCACAGTGGGGAGGGCAGAGGGCGAGATTGGTAGCTCTCTAGCACACTTCCTTTTCTTCTTCACAGCTGTGCAGCTGGGTTGGGGAACAACCACTTTCCAGAGTATAAGCCACCCCCAACCCCACAAATCAGTGAGTAATGCAACACTTCCTTTCTGAATTCTGACCATGTACTCTCCCCTGCAATGGGATTGGGGGAAGCCAGTGGGAGTATGGCTCCTGCCAGAGCTGTGCTGCCATGGACCCAGAGGTGTTGGAAACAGGGAGAAGTGCAGAGGCACAGTGCCAGTTTATTGCACTCAGTGTAGCATGTATGATTACTTGCCCTATGAGCAGGTGGCATATATGTGCATTTGGTTCAAGGAGCTCCTGGCCCTCAGAGGCCATATACAGGCTTTGGAGGCCAGAGTGGCTGAGCTGGAGGAGCTAATGGAGACTGAGAGGTACATAGATGAGACATTCCAGGACACAGTAGAACAGTTCCACCCCTGGTCTGACAACCTCTGTGCTGTTGAGGAGGGTGAAAGTCCCAGGGAAGGAGAGCATCTAACTACAGCAGAGAGAAATGATCCCATAGTTGGGACCCTCCTTCCAGATGATGATGTGGTATCCTCTCACACTAAGGATACCTCTCCGGAGGAGGGAACTCCAGTTATTAGAAAAAGACAGGTATTAGTAGTGGGCAATTCAATCATTAGAAACATAGATAGCTGGGTTTGCTATTGTAACCCTTCTGCCCATCAGAGTTGGCAGCAACAAGGGCCGGGTTCAGTATCCAGGGGTTCCATTCTAAGGACACAATACAAAACCGGCTCGAGCCCCCACCCAGTGACCTGGGACAACAATATACCACCCTTCTGGGCGCCTCTAAGAGGCAATACTTCCCCACTCGCAAGCACAGAGTCTGAGTGTACCAAAACCCCTTTAATGACAGAGAGAAACACTGTGGCATATTATTGGGTAAATACCACAAACAAAAGTCACAAACCAAACCATGAACCAGAATCACACACACACGCCAATGGGCAGTGTCCTTTCCCTTGGGTTCTTGAGTCCCACAAGCCTCAAAGTCCCCCAAAGTCCCAAAAGTCCAACAGCCCCAGCAGAGTTCAAAAGTTCATAGCAGAGTTGTACCTCCCCACCGAGGTGGGGGGGGGCAGGTTATGGGGCACCTTACGTGGTCAGAGGCCAACTGCCCCGCCTCTCCAGTCGTGCTGCAGTCCTCACCATGGGCCATTGGTCAGAGGCCGACTGCCCCGCCTCTCCAGTCGTGCTGGTTGCTCCGCTAGCCACCCTGCTAGCCGACACAGGAACTGCTCTGTCAGCGGCTCGACTCTGCTCTGCCAGCTGTCTCAGGAACTGGTCCACTAGCTGGCAGAGCAGTCCCTGTGCCGGCTAGTGGACCAATTCCTGAGACAGCTGGCAGAGCAGTTCCTGTGCCGGCTGTCTCAGGAACTGGTCCACTAGCCGGCACAGGGACTGCTCTGCCAGCTGTCTCAGGAACTGGTCCACTAGCCGGCACAGGGACTGCTCTGCCAGCTGTCTCAGGAACTGGTCCACTAGCCGGCACAGGGACTGCTCTGCCAGCTGTCTCAGGAACTGGTCCACTAGCCGGCACAGGGACTGCTCTGCCAGCTGTCTCAGGAACTGGTCCACTAGCTGGCACAGGGACTGCTCTGCTTCGGGCCCCCCACTTAAGATAAAGCTCAGTGATTTTTCAGCTCTTGAGTGATTTCAGCTCATAGTGGGGGGGGAGGGGGCACCACCAGACCCAAAGCAACTTCAGCTCAGTGAGCTGAAGTTAGACTCCTAACAGAAGCAAAAGTCAACTCTAACATTCCACAGGGGAGAGAGACCAGGTGCAATAGGCCTGTGAGACCCTCAGACAAGGCCCTCACCACAAGATATAGAAGCCTGTCCATAACCTCTCTCAATTTAGTGGGTTTTGGAACCCCTGTCCCTTGTCTAGTGAGCGCTACCCAGCTGATGGCGAGTCCCTCCAGCATGCCAAAGGCCAAATACATGTCCCAACCCCTCATTCACATAAACAGGTTAATCAACACCTTATCATTCTTGCCCCAATACTACAGAAACTGGGGGTCCCACAGTAGCCAAAGTGACCATCTGGGCTGTTAGAGTGCAGGCTAGGTGCGGTGGGTGTGTCTAAGCAAATAAGGTGTTATTTTCCACAAGTCACTGCAATTCCTGCAACTCACCACTGGATGTCACCCATTCCGACACTGCTTACACGATGACCAGGAGAACCACATGGTGACTTGCCTGCCTGGTGCAAAGGTTGTAGATCTCTTGAGACATCTAGATAGGCTTATGTGTAGTGCTAGGGAAGGAGCCAGTGGTTGTGATACATGTAGGTACCAATGACAAAGGGAAGGATAGGAAAAAGGTCCTGAAGGCCAAATTTAAGCTGCTAAGTAAGAGATTGAAGTCCAAGATCTCCATGATAGTATTCTCTGAAATGTTTTCAGTTCCATGCCCAGGGCCAGTTAGACAAGCAGAACTGCAGGGTCTCACTGCTTGGATGAGATGATGGTGTAGGGAGAAAGGGGTTCGATTTATTAGGAATTGGGGAAACTTTTGGAAAAGGGGGAACCTATACAGGAAGAATGGGCTTTACTAAACCAAAATGGAATCAGATTGCTGGTGCTTAAAATTAAAAAGGTCATCGAGCAGTTTTTAAACTAAGGGCTGGGGGAAAGCCAACAAGTGCAGAGGAGCACATGGTTGGGACATCCCTTAGGGGAGGATCTGTAAAGGGAGGTTCCCTAGGTCCTAATAAAGAGGGGAGGATGGAAGATGATAAAATACAGATAGTCACAAAGAGTCCTGTGGCACCTTAAAGACTAACTAAAGTATTGAAGCATACGCTTTCGTGGGCTAATACCCACTTCGTCAGATGTAAGCAGTGGAATACAGATAGGATCTGATGAGAAACAGTCAAATGAAAAGAAAGTCCCATTCAATTACATCATGTAGTGGCAGGCAGCTAAAAAGTGACAAGTGCTTATAAACCAATGTTATACCAATAATAAGATGGGCAAACTAAAGTGCCTTGTATTAAAAATGAGGATATTAATATAATAAGGATCAGAGAAACTTGGTGAATGAAGATAATCGGTGGGACACAGTAATACCAGGGTACAAAATATATGGAAAGGACAGAACAGGTCATGCTGGTGGGGGAGTAACACTATATGGATACGGATATGTCCGGATACAGCTTGCAGCTTCAAATTTGTCTGGTCCCCAGTTGAGCAGGCATGTGGAGAAGCCGCCGTTGCTCCCCCATACGAGCTGCTGCCGGTGGCCCCCTGTACAGAGGGGTGAATACCCCCATGGTGCAACCGGAGGAGCAAAGGGTTAAATTTTAACTACAGCACTGAATCAAATAGTCCCAACCAACAATGGCAACCTGAAGCTTCTCTTACCAAAGTACATCCAAACTTTTGAATATGCATTTGTATGATACAAATTTGTGAGTTTTTAGAAATAAAATAAATCATGTGAAATGATTTTTAATGTATTGACAAATATTTTTTGTGATTTCACTACCTGCATTGATTATACAGCTACTTTTATACCTGATTTAGAATTTAATGCAACACTGACACAGTAGAGTAGTGGTTTTTTAAAATGATTTTGCATATTTTTCCATATATTTAATTTTTTCACAGTCACTTCGTCCCATGAAGCCCCTTCAAAAATCTGACATGGCCCTCATCTCATAAAGTTTGGAGACCCCTGCTATATGTGAAAGAAAGCATATTTTCAAAATCTTTACTTTAAAAATCTATATATATATATAAAAGGCAAAAGGTGTATGCGTGTATGTACGTTTCCTTACTCCTTCCACACCGTTTGAGCTAGAGACTTGAAATTTGGTACAGTTATAGGCTTTAGGTTCCTAATCAGGGTAAGAATCAAAAAAATTTCAAATCTCACCTCTGACGCCCCCCAGGGGTGAATGGGCTTTAAAGAATTTCACATCAGCTGGGCAGCAGGTTAACACCTGCTGCTCTCTGTGACATAGTTATGATGTAATAATACCCCCCTCCAATAGACCCCACACTCTCTCTGCTCTCTATCCCCCCTCCCCCCCACTCCAACGGCCCCCGCACTCGCTCAGTTTTCTCTCTCCTCCCACGGCCCCCCGCACTCGCTCAACTCTCTCCCCCCTCCAAGGCCCCCCGCACTCGCTCAGCTCTCTCCCCCCTCCAAGGCCCCCCGCACTCGCTCAGCTCTCTCCCCCCACCCCCCACATCTAAATGTAAGAGAATGAAATTAATTAGACAAAATGAGACTTCTGAACAAAATTTGTATTAATAAAAAACATTGTAGTCTTTTTACATCCCAGTTTCCAATTACAAATACCTCGAGCAACGCTAGTCTTAAATGAATCAGACTGTACGATAGAATCTCTATGGATAGTAATTCCATGCTTGAATAATAAGAATATAGCACAGCGGTTCTCAAACTAGTTGAGACCGCGACCCCTTTTTGTGATCCGGCGGCGCGGCGCGACCCCTCCGCCGAAAAGCCGCCGAATTACAAAAAAAAAAACAACATGCATGCGCCCCGGTCCCCCCTCCCCTCCGCGGGGGGGCTGCCAGCTGCGCGCCGGTCCCCTGTCCCCGCCCACT
Source organism: Sternotherus odoratus (assembly GCA_032164245.1). Lineage (NCBI taxonomy): Eukaryota > Metazoa > Chordata > Testudines > Kinosternidae > Sternotherus > Sternotherus odoratus. Next base: position 37,782,244 of record JAVMKO010000002.1, read on the forward strand.
GTGGGGACTGGTGGCCGGCGCACAGTCGGGAGCCCACCCACGGCGGGGACGGGGGACCGGCGCGCCCCTGCCCCAGTCGCCGCGAGTTGTACGGGGTGTATGTGATGGGGTTGGCGCGATGATGTCATCACGCCAGGTACTCGTATGTGGGCGTATCTGCATGTGGGCGGACCCGCCTGGAGACGGATAGAGGAGTGGTGTCTCGGTTCCTAAAACCATCGGAAATATGTGTTTTCCGATGGTCTTAGGTGACCCCTGTGAAAGGGTCGTTCAACCCCCAAAGGGGTCGCGACCCACAGGTTGAGAACCGCTGCTATAGCAGCAGGGAATTATTATAGACCACCTGATCAGGATAGTGATAGTGTCTGTGAAATGCTCAGGGAAATTAGAGAGGCTATTACAATAAAAAAAAAACCTCAATAGTACGGGGGAATTTCAACTATCTCCCTTCCCTATTGACTGAGTATGTCACCTCAGGATGGGACACAGAGATAAAGTTTCTTGACAACTTAAATGACTGCTTCTCGGAGCAGCTAATTCTGGAACTCTCAAGAAGAGAGGCAATTCTTGATTTAATCCTAAAGGGGGCACAGAATCAGGTTCAAGAGGTGAATATAGCTCGACCGCTTGGTAACAATGACCATAATTAAATTAAATTTAACATCCCTGTAGTAGGGAAAACACCACAGTGGCCCAACATTGTAGCATTTAACTTCAGAAAGGGGAACTACACAAAAGTGATGAGGTTAGTCAACATAAATTAAAAGGTATAGCACCAAAAATTAAAACATTGCAAGCTGCATGGAAACTTTTTAAGGACACCATAATAGAAGCTCAACTTAAATGTATACTTCAAATTAAAAAACAGAACTGAAAAAGAGCCACTGTGGCTAAACAAAGTAAAAAGCAGTGAGAGGCAAAAAGGTATCCTTTAAAAAGTGGAAGTTAAATCCTAATGTGCCTCTGTTTTTAATGCAGTGTGTGTAGCGTGTCTTGAGGCAAACCAGATTAGGCCTTATCCTCTCTTATCCCATGTATTTACAAGCAGCACTCCAAGTAGGTAACAAAAGAGAGATTAATTTACACCAGTAACTATGGAACAGAAAACATGCATACAAAAAAAAAAAAAAAAAAACCACAACAGAATGCAATCTCAGAATAAAAAATAAATCTACATGTTACCCTAATCTACACTAATTACAGGAGAGTTGCATTCTCCTTCCCACCAACACTTTCATATAGACAACAGCTGCCCTGGAAACCATGGATTTTCCAGACACTGCTCAGTCATCAGATATTCAAATCAACTCTTCTCTAAGATGTTTTTATCTGACTGAAATTATTCAAGAACTTTAGGATGCACAGATTGCTAATTTCTTCCTTTTCTGTCTGATCCAGTGCCCACTGAAGTCAATAGCAAAGCTCCTAATGATTTCAATGATGCAGGCTCCAGCTCTTACAGTTTTCTTTGTGAGTTAAGGGCAAAAAATGTGTAATATCAGTTTAATGTGTGTTGACTTAGATTCTTATACTGTTTCCATAGTATTTGAAAGCTTTGCACAATTAAAAGAAAGTCAGAGAAAAATGGTTTCAGAGTGGTAGCCGTGTTAGTCTGTAACAGCAAAAACAACGAGGAGTCCTTGTGGCACCTTAGAGACTAACAAATTTATTTGGGCATAAGACTTCATGGACTGGAACCCACTTCATCAGATGCATGGAGTGGAAAATACAGGAGCAGGTATAAATACATGAAAAGATGAGAATTGCCTTACCAAGTGTGAGGTCAGTCTAACAAGACAATCAGTTAACAGTAGGATACTAAGGGAGGAAAAATAACTTTTGTAGTGGCAATGAGTGGCCCATTTCAAACAGGGGGAAATTGCTGGCACATGATGTGACATATGCCATCATGTGCCAGCAATGCCACTTTACCATGTACATTGGCCAAACCGGACAGTCTCTTCGCAAAAGAATAAATGGACACAAATCTGACATCAGGAATTATAACATTCAAAAACCAGTAGGAGAACACTTCAATCTCTATGGTCACTCAATAACAGACCTAAAAGTGGCAATTCTTCAACAAAAAAACCCTTCAAAAACATACTCCAACATGAAACTGCAGAAATTAATTAATTTGCTAACTGGACACCATCACATTAGGCCTGAATAAAGACTGGGAGTGGTTGGGTCATTACAAAACCTAAACCTAATTTGCCCTATACTAATTTCCCCCTACTGTTACTCACACCTTCTTGTCAACTGTTTTCCTAGATGTCTCCCTGTAGACAAGCCCTTTGGCACTGAAAGGAAGGATTAGGTAGTAGGAGCTGTGACTGTTACTTTTATACTTACTTAACAGGTAATTATTTAGCCACTAATCATTCTCCAGGTATAGGTCAGTATAATGAGATGCTTATCTACAATAATTGTTGCTCATATGCCCAGAGTTCAACTCATTAACAGATCTGAATTGTAATGATGTTTTCCATTTAGGCAATTAGCAGTGATATTAGGGATTTTAAGTTTTCCTCTGAGGCATGGAACAATGGGGTGGATGGGTCTCAGACAATCAATTTCCTGTAACTGCAGTGCAGTGGGTATTGGTGAACCTGCCTATCTTCTACCTCTTTTTATTTTTATTTTCTAGCTTTTGTATCTTTCCCAGTACAGCAGAAATGGTAAAGGTGTGTGGCTGGAAGTGTCAGCTCCTTTATTAGAAATCCCTATATTTACTGAAAACTGGGATAGCAAGGCCATAGTAGGAAGCTGGGCTGGAGGTACATTTCAACTATCAATACTAAAGACCCATTATTGAGATTCTGATATTAGCCTAACACCATCTTAGAACCCCAAGCAGAGTTGGGGTTAAGCAGCATGTTAGCCCAGATCCTCAAAGGTATTTAGGCATCTAACCAATGGGAGTATTAAGGGTCCTTGCAGGAAAAGGCTCTACGGTCTAGCCTGATCCTGAGCAGTGCTGAGAACCACCAGCTTTTATTTAAATCAATGGGAATTTGGGTTGCTCAGCACCTCTCAGGATCAGTTTAATTTAATGAAAGGACAAAAAGAAAAACATATGGTTCAGAACTATGTAGTCTTAAAGTTTGCCTCTTGCAAAGTCAGTTATAGCATTTTCAGAGGGGAATAACAGCTCCAGAGAGCACAGTGGTTTGAGACGACAAGAGGGCACTCGCTGAATGAGGGAAGTACTTAGCTGTCCGCCGGGTTTTTTGCCAATATGCACCTAACCACCAGGTGCCCTGTCATGCATTATTCTTCACATGGCAACATTAGAGCTGGTCAAAAGTCAGAATTTCCATTCTGCAGGAAAAGTCAACATTTCAGAATTATTTTTCAATCAAAACGATTAGTTGAAATTTCCTGTGAAAGGGCAATTCTGAAATACTTCATTTCAGAAATGTCAAAATGTTTCAATAAGGGTGAAATGTGTTGTTATGTTTGAATTCTTTCATTTAACTTTATAATTGGCTATTGCATCACATGATGTCAAAATTATAAATTCAAAATGAAACACATCATCCTTACTCAAATGAAACATTTCAACCTTAGTTAAGTGGAAATGTTATGATAACTTCCCACCTAAAATTTTGACAAAATCAGTATGTTTCTGTGCAATGTTTCTATTTCCTTGAATCAGCATTTTCCAATAGAAAACTGTTCTGTCAGAATTTTTTTGGCCAGTTCTAAGTAATATATCTTATAAAACAAAATAAGAGGGAAGGAATCTGACTAGCTAATGAAATCCTTGTGTTTGCATCCAACTTCAAAGTTCAGGATCAGAACTTATTATCCTGTTGTTACAAAAATGTAAGAGCATTTTCCCAATAACACACTTCAGGAAGTTCAGTTGTCCTAGATAATCACACTTCTGGGATGGCTGATGACAATTGGCAATCCACCTAATGCCTCAGGCATATGCCATTATCCAGAATAACTGCACATCTTGTTGTGTTATTACTTACATGCCATACATTAGGAGGGTCTGGAGATCTCTAATCTGGGATACAGTAATGTATCTAGATGACAAAGTGTGACAAGCATATGGCTTTTTGCAATCTAGGGCAAAAAATACAATAGGAAAGGTTATCACCCATTCTTCAGATGGGATTTTCAGCTGGTGCCTGAGTGGAATTTCAGACAGAGACAGTATTAAGTGGTACCTTGTGTCCTCAGAGAGTTCATTGACACCAGAAAAGGAGACCCTTCCCAGATGAGCAGCAGACTCAAATGACAAAAAGAGTATGAATTTGCTTATGCATATTTAAAACTGCAGTAAAGGTCACTGATCTGCCATGATCTTCATAAACACATCAGTATTTACAATCATGGGGAGGAAACATCTGCCTCCTCATCAGGTTTTTGAAAGAGGCAATTGAAAAAGCAGTAATAACAAGGCCAGCTACAACATGGATCAACCCCTTTTGCTTTTTTGTGTTTACTATATCTTGATCTCTTTTCTTTGAGTTTATTTTTAAAAACATGATTTTTTCCCCAAGGGATCTTTAATTTTGTGCAGGCACCCCAGTGAAAACTGTCATATAACAACCCTGAGAGAAACATAGTAGATCAAACCACTAGTAAAAAAGCAGAAAGTGAAAAAATACTATTTTTCCTCCTTTGTTGAAATGTATCAATCTCTTTATCTCTCTATGGCATGCTAATGGTGTCTGCAAACAATTCTTGAATGAAAATCTTATTTATAATATTAGAGAGACAAAGTGGGAGAGGTGCTATATTTTATTGGACCAACTTAGATTGGTGCAAGAGACATCTCTTGACTAGAGACACTATAGAGAGAGAATAGGTGTAGCAAGCAAGGAGGAAGGGGTGGGTGTGCGCCTCATAAACCCCAGGTGCCAGGGCTTCCCTCTCTTGCTGCAGTGGTTCCTGGCCCCGCACCGGTGCTCTCTCCCCTGCTCATGTCCCAGGTTCTCCGGGGAGAGGAGTCTCACCACCAGTCGCTCCCTCCTGCCTCATCTTAAGGCTCAGGCATTAGCTGCCCCTGGGAAACAAAACACGAGCTATTCCCCCCTCTTCGGCAGAGGCTGCTGCCGGGGGTGGAAGCGCGGCCCTTCCCCATCCTCTGCCTCAGTAACTTGTGACCTAGCGAAGGACCAGCTAGTCCCACCCCCTCCTCTCCGGGCCCCATTCCCTCCCCCTCGTCCTGCTCCCAGGCCCTCCCCCCTCTTCTCGCGCGGCTGGTCCCGCTCCCCTCCCCCCCCCGCCGGCTCCAGTGCCTTGTGACACGCCGGGCGGGCGAGGAGGGCTCTTCCCGCGGGCCGAGCCTGCCCTGCTGCCGCAGTAGTCATGGCTGCTGACGGGGTGGACGAGCGCTCCCCGCTGCTGTCCGCGCCCAGCTCCGGCAGCGTCACCCCCACCGCGCCGCCCTATCTCCCGGAGAGCAGCCCCCGAGGTGAGTCCCCGCTGCCCCCCCCCCCCCATGCGGGGGTCCCTCGCCCTGCCCCGGCGGCGGGGTGGGGGAGGCTGCACGGTGAGGTCGCAACGTGCCGCATTCCCGGCTCGCCCGCAGCGGCCATCGGCGCATTGTTCCCGGCGGCGGGACCCCGACGCGCCTGGCTCAGCAGCTGCGGCGTGGCCTAGGCAGAGCCTGGCTGGGGGGTGTGGTGCGCACATTGTCCCCCTGGCCGCCCTCGAGCGGCTGGGGCTCGAAAACCCATTGAAAGCCCCTCCCCCGCCGGGTGACTTGGGGGGGTCCCTGCTCCTGCACCCCACGATCAAGTCATTTTATTTAACCTCGGGTCAGATCTCAGGGATGATTGTTATGATGAAAATTATATACAAGAATCCGGGTGGCATATTGCATACTTAATGGGGCTTCATTTAAAAACCCACGTGCCTTCTGGTGCTGCTTGTGAAGCACCCTTGTGAAAAGTGACACGAAACTTCGTATGGAGCAAACAGGACGTTTTACCTTCCAATAGCTTTTTCTTGAGTTGTTTTAACAGGGAATAATGCTGGCGCTATTACTAGGCTTGGAGATTGCTGCCAGCTGCTCTTGATAGGACTGCCTTACCTTGAGGAGGGGGACGGGCCCTTGGGCCTTGAGACGACCAGGCAGGTGTGTACTTTAGTGAACAATAGGCGGAGGGAGGAAAGGAATAAACAAATGGCAATTTCTCAGGTAGCAAAAGTAGTCTCACATTTTCTTTATTGTATGGGAATTTGGGCAGCAAAGAAAAAGCTGAGAAACAACGGATTATGCTTTTAAAAAGACAGGGTAGAAAATGTTTCTGGCAACATTTACTACATTCACATTTTACCACCCCACCCTCCCTTTTAGGCGAATTGTTCACCACTGCAGAGCAGGCTTGAACAGGTATGGTTATAATAGCAGATTCACATGTTAGAGTTTTAAAGGTAAATTGTTGAATTTTAGTCCTCCTACTAATTACAGGTGGTATTAAACCAAAGGCTATTTTAACTGTGAATAAGTAAAGTCAGTATGATGAGCTGTAGGACACAAAGATAATCTTACCTTCAAGCATGTCGTAAGAATCAAACTGGAGCAAATGGAAAAAAAGACATTAAAAAACCACATTTAATTTAATCAAAGCCTTGTACCAGTAGACACCAGGTGGTGGAATTCTAGTCTGGTGGGAAAACTGGCACGAGAGAGTAGTTCCCTGTACACTAGCATCTATACAGAATAAAGCATGGTGGATTTGATTTAAATCATAATTTAAATCACTACTCAGACTAGATTTATTCATGGTTTTCTACATAAAAGTGCATTCTAGGTTGTTAAAACCTTAATATTCTTCACAACTCAGCGATAGATGTAGGTTTCATTTTTAGAAAGCACAGACTATACATTTGTTAAGTGATTTATTTTGAAAACTTTATGGATTAGTTTTACAGCTCTGTCAGAAAATGAATGTTTGGTTATTTAATTTAGCAGAGGTAATTGAAGCAGATATTTATGAAGTCATTGGGAAGTGAACTATCTCTAATTCAACAGGTTAATCATTAATATTTAGAGGATTTTCTTGCCATGCTGAATTAGGAGGAGAATATCACCAGACAGACATTTAAATTGTTTTATTTAACTAAAATAATAATGTTATATATTCTGGATATTTTTCTTCAACAGCAAACATATAATATATAATATTTTAACTAAACAAGCATATGAATTTTTGAATTTATACATTCAAGTTTTTTAAAATAAGGTTTGTTTGTTTTTTGTTCAGATTGTTTTTAACAAAAATAGTTAAATGAAATAATTTTTTTTTTTTAAATATCAGCCAGGTTAACAGGAGAAACTTAAAATATTGGCCTCTGCAGCTAACTCAGTCATCTTCACCTTCATTGTCCTGTTTGTTCATAATATGGAAAAGAAAGACAAGCTTTCCTGCTTTTTCAGGTCCCAAATGATTTCTCAATTTGAAGTGAATTAGTCCAAAGGAAGAAAATATTCTTTCTGGACTGGTAGAAGAAGCTACTGCTGTTTAAAAGTGAGATTATCACTTCAACAGTCTCTGAATGCAAGTGCTTAAGTGACTTCCACCAGTTCACTGTTGTGACTTTCTTTAAAACATCATCAGCAAACATATTTCTTGAATGGGTCACCTGTAGCTTTGAAATTTATTACAGTTGGCATTATGGAGGGATGATTGCTGGATGTCCGTGTCATAGCCAACTCCTCTTTTTTGGCAATTAAGGTTGGACCCTCATACTGAATATTGAGAATATTTTCAAGAAAAAGAACTAGAGATAGTACTTGTTGCATTCATTTTTTTAATGCTTGTAATTTAACTCTGAAGTTTTTGACTATGAGGTGCATCAAATGAGAACTGCAACCATATGTTATTAGCTTGGGACTCTCTTCAAAATTTCTTCTTATCTTGGATACATTTGTGGCATTTTCTGTGATCAAGCTGCATACTAGACCTTAGAATTTTTTTTCACAGTTTTTATAGCTTTTACTGCTACTTCATGTAAGTATTCTGCTGTGTGTGCATTTCCTGATATATCAATTATTTCTATAAGGAAGATATTTCCTTCTTCTGTTGCCAAACAAGCACATACAACAGGATCATTGTGGACATTGCTCCACCCTCAAGACTCAGTTTAACAATTTCACCCTCTAGAGACCTTTTGCATGCTGCTCAATTTCTCTTTCATACACTTTATCCAGCAATTTGCCTGCGACATCTGCTCCATTGAGTGGACTGTATCCTGGTCTTAATGACTGAACCATGTTAATGAAGTATGGGTTCTCAATCATACGGAAAGGAGAGTTTGTTGCTTAAGCAAACCAGGCAGGTTTTTTTTTTTATCAATTACCTCTTTTTGTAATCTGCTGGGTTTTATCACAAACTTATGGTTGTTTCTGGATGATGGAGATTTTGTTTTCTTTTTGCTACCGGTGATATACTGTGGCTATCTGACATACATGATGTGACTGAAACACTATCATTGGCAGATAACTCTGAAATTATAGAAAATGATGGTGATCTTGAAGGTGGATAGGCTTCAGAATCCTGTATGTTGAGGATGGATTCTCCTATACAAAATAAGTCAATGCAGTTATTTAATTATTATTATCATACTGCTCATTTAGTAATTTTCATTGCATTCACTGACCATGCTACTTTAAAGGTAAAATTGTAAAAGGAAGATTTGCTTATTTCAAATACTTATTTTTTTTATCACAACTTCATCTAAAATGATAGAACCATAGAGTGATAGTATGAGAATTCAAGAATAGTCCAGAAGGAAGACAGGCAGTCCTTAAGAAAGGCATATGAAATAAAAAAAGTTTACCAACCGGAAAATCCTGCTGCCGTTATAAGTTTTCCCTTCAAGAGAGAGAACGGTATGGTAGATCTCAAATCAATGAAGGGTACGCTCAGAAAGACTTCTGGAATATGCTGCTCAAGCAGTTTCCCTTTTGTTTCTACTGCCTGTCCTTCCCTTCTCACATCTATCTCCAGACTTCTTCTCCTTGTCCAGCTCTATTCCGCCCCCAACAATCCTCTATTCATTGAACTTTTTGAAACTTTGCACTTTTAGAGAGAGGTAAGGGATTGACTCTGTGTACACAAATTTGTAGAGGGACAATAGGGTTGAGGGCTGTTACTTCTCACCATATTATTTATTTGTTAACATCAAAAATGTTTTTAAATAATCATGTTATCTCTGGAGACACGAATCCACAGTTTGAGAACTGCAAAACTAAGTATTTCTGATGGTATCTTCTAGACCAGGGTTCTCTAACTGGGTTGCGAAGTTACTATATGGGGGGTTGCATGCTGTCAGCCTCCATCCTAAACCCCAGTTTGCTTCCAGCATTTATAATGGTGTTAAATATATAAAAATGTGTTTTTAATTTATAAGGGGGGACGTGTCGCACTCAGGGGCTTGCTGTGTGAAAGGGGTCACCAATACAAAAGTTTGAGAACCACTGTTCTAGACTGAGCACTGAGTCCCATTGGGTAGATAGAAAGATTAACCTAAACCTATACAGAATCCCCTGGAACCCCATAAGATTGGGTCCCTAATCCATGAACTATTGGAACTCATTTACAAAACTTTTCTTAAACATTACATAAATATACTGTCTCGTACGTTATAGCTCAGAGATACTTCAGCATGGAATAAGGATTAAAAATTCTATAGTAATATTTTTTCCTCAAAAAGCATTTTATCAAAAAAATCACAAATAAAAAAAATTAGATGATTTAAAAAAAAACCCAAAAAACCTCACTGATTTTTATCCACCCTGGAATAAAGTAACTAATACAGGGGTGGGCAAACCTTTTGGCCCGGGGGCCACATTGGGTTTCAAAATTGTGCGGTGGGCCGGGTAGGGAAGGCTGTGCCTCCCCAAACAGCCTGACCCTGCCCCCATCCGACCCCTACCCACTTCCCGTCCCCTGACTGTCCCCCTAAGAGCCCCTGACCTATCCAACCCCCCCTTCCTTGTCCCCTGATTGCTCCCTCCGAAGACCCCCCCCACTTTAATGACCCCTTTGGACCCAACCCCCTAGCTAAGTCCCCCTGCTCTTTGTTCCCTAACTGCCCCCCAGAAATCCTACCCACCCCTAACCACCACCCCTGGGACCCCACCCCCTATCTAAGCCCCGCTGCTCTTTGTTCCCTCCCAAGACCCCCTCTCCAAGCCATCCCACCACCTAAGATTCCCTCCCCCCCCCCCTTTACCCTGCTCAGCCGGGTGCGGGGCCCTGCAGCTGGTGGAGCTCCCAGCACTCTGGCTCCGGCAGTGCTCAGCCTGGCCTGCAGGGCCCTGCGGCGCTGGGCCCGGCCCACCCCTTGGGGCCCTGCGGCGCTCAGCCCAGGGCCCTGCACCCTGGCTCGGGAGCACGGGGCCCCGTGGTGGGAGGAGCTCCCAGCACTCTGACAGCGCTCAGCCCGGCCCGCGGGGCCCCCTGCCGGCGCTCCTGGTGCTCTGGCGGCGCTCAGCCCGGCTCGCGGGGCCCCATGGCTTGCAGCGCTTCCGGCAGCCCGGCTCGGGCGGTGCTCGGCCCAGCCCAGCCCCTGGAACTCCGTGACGCTCCCGGGACCCCTGCTCGGGAGTGCGGGGCCCTACGGCGCTCGGCTCGGCTCCCCAGTTCAGGAGTGTGGGGCCCCACAGCAGCTGTTGCTCGGCTGGGCCCCAGGCTGCACTTGCGGGCCGGATAAAAATGGCCGGTGGGCCGTATATGGCCCGCGGACTGTACTTTGCCCACCCCTGAACTAATACATGTCATTGTGAGTGGTTTTGCAGGCCACACACACAAAGAAAGTTTGGTACAGTAGGTCATTGACTTGTGAATGTGGGATCCAGATTAATGTTGTGTTGTTAAACTCTCTTCTATAGGTGTAATAAAATTGGCCTGTTGGTAAAGGTTGTTTGTTCCATAAGAGGGCGTTAATTTTTACTTAAGAAAGTAACTTAGATTTGGAGCTAGGAATAGTGATAAACTTGATCTAAAATTAAATATACCGTATTTTTCGTCTTATAGGACGCTCCGTCCTATAAGACGCCCCCTCATTTTTAAATAAAAAATCCGGAAAAAAAAAAAAAAAAAGCGCCTCGCTCTCCCGTCCCCGCCGCGCGGGCGGGCTGCCGAGGTTCCCCCCTCCCCGCCGGACGGGGGGAAAAAAAAAAAAAAAAGCGCCTCGCTCTTCCGTCCCCGCCGCACGGGCGGGCTGCCGGGAGCGCGCCCGTGGCGGGGAGGGGGGAACCGGGACGCTCCCGGCAGCCCGCCCGCGCGGCGGGGACGGGAGAGCGAGGCGCTTTTTTTTTTTTTTTTTTCCGTCCGGCGGGGAGGGGGGAACCTCGGCAGCCCGCCCGCGGCGGGGAGGGGGGAACCTCGGCAGCCCGCCCGCGCGGCGGGGACGGGAGAGCGAGGCGCTTTTTTTTTTTTTTTTTTTTTTTTTTGCATTCGCCCTATAAGACGCACCAACTTTTTCCCCCCCGTTTTGGGGAAGAAAAAGTGCGTCTTATAGGGCGAAAAATACGGTAATTATGAATCTATGGTTTACTAAATTCACTGGTATAGATGTTTTTTAAACTAGTTAAACCTCTTGAATGAAACAAGGTCAGAATAAGCTCAGACTGTCTAAACTAAATAAGATTAGTTCAGCTTTAGTGGCAGCATTTAAAGTATGAAGTTCCAATCCTACTCTGGTTGTCTTTAATAGGAACAGATTTGGTTCTATTTGTATTGGTCTTGTTACAAATTAGGATTTCCATATTTCACGTACAGATTAAACAGTGTCTAAATCTAAACCAAAGAGTGATTTATGTTTGAATACACTGTAGATGGGAGTACTAAAGAAAGTGGACAGATGCTACAGGTGAGCAAATATATATTTTGTAAACTGTACTCTTTAAACTGTCAGAAAATCAGGGCTGGATATGAAAATGTAAAAAACAGCGATCATAGAGATTGAATTTTCTTTCCCGGGTATCTAATTATGCAGGATTGCCTTCACTCCTTATATTTATAACCTCCTTAGTTTTAAAGTATATTGGTATTCAGGCATTGTGAATTCTCATATTCAGTTACCTTTTTCCTAGGCGTCTTTGTTTTGTAATTATTACTCTATGTACAGTTCAGATCATTTTGAAAATGTAATTATTCATTATGTAATGGGAATGAATCAGTGCAATGATTTGAACCCAGTTATAAGCCTATGTTGTAGCATTTTCTTAAACCTCTTTCTCATGACAATTGATACTATTACTTACAAATTTTCACTGATAACATCATAGAAACTATTAAGAGAGCCCAGCACTTATATTTCAAGTTCAGATGGCAGGCGAAAGCAACAAATTTGAATGATTTTGACGTGTAATATTTTTATTAATGCATTCTATGCTCCTCCCAGAGAAAAGGTGCAGAATCCATGTGTTAATAGGGTCCTTAAGCATTTTGTTGTGCTAAGTATGTATGCCAGATCGCTTATAAAAGTCACTTACATGAAAGTCTAAATTATTTTGTTTTGCTGGTATGGCTTAAAGGAATAGTGAAAATTTGCTGACATACAGTATAGAGGCTAAGTTGCTGTAGCTTCCTAGTTAATTACTTCTCTACCTCCATTAGCCTTGAGGAAGGCAAGTTACTAGTTAAAAAGAAAATGTATAATATATGGCTGCAGGTTAAACTAATAAAGACTGCACTATAATGTGTGCACACAAGGAGCAGAGTTAAGGTTGCACACTCTGTTTTGCTACACACTGCTAGATAGGCTGTCTCTTACACCTCAGGAGACCTGCAGAAGAAACTCCTCTTTCTTGTATGTCTTAGGAGCTACAGAGATGCTGAAACAGAAGTTCTTTGTGGTAAGGTGCCAAAAGTAGATCATGGGGCACCAGTGGATCGCGCCTGCTAGTTGAGCAAGCAAGAAAATCCATGGATCACTAGGACCCAGCAGGAGCACAGGCAGTGGAAAGAAGGAGATGTTCCCCATCTTCAACTTTCACCCCCTTTCACCTAGCACCCAGTCAGAGATCAGTTCCTCTGTCCCTGTCCATCTTCGGTTCTAGGCCTAGGGAAGTGGTGTTTTCTAGCCCTCAGAGCAGTGTCCCCTACTCTCCAGAACTGAGTGCCGGGCGCACAGAGGTTTTTGAGGGGTGGGGCACAGTCTGAAATGGAGGCCCCCTCCACCTTTCCAAAAATCTCCAAGGGTTCAAAAACACTGAGGGGAAGCCGGGGTGGGGAGCGAGCAAGCCCACCTTGCACTCCCCTCATAATGGCAGCTCCTGACCCATGATACTGGGTCCAGCTCCCTGCTCAGTGAATTGTGACCTGAAGCATGGGGTTGCAGCGCCACTCGATTTTGGGGCCATTCTCAGACAGAGGGCCTGGGGCACTACATCTTTTGCCTCCCTCCATGACAGCCCTGTCTGAGTACATTAAACATTTGGACATGTTCTAATTAAATACAGTACCCAAAAGATAGCACACAGCTGATTTATTCCTTTAAATTGGAGAGGATGTGGCTTGGAGGTGTAGCAGCACCCTCCTTTTGGGGAGGAAACTGCTGCTTCTTTCCTCCACCTAGCAACCAGTGTATTTTTCACCTAGGCTAGCAGGCTTAGTTTTCAGACTAGTAGATGCTAGATACACTTTTGAAGTGCTGGCAATGTTTTAGTTATGTTCTTGTTTATGAAGTCTTCTAAGAGGAAGAAACCCTTTATTAAAAATGATAATGTGGCCGGTAACACATCCCCAGGGCTCAATCTGATGAATTGGAAGCACTGATCGGTAAGGAACATCTTCTTTTCACACAAGCAGCAGGGCAGGATCTCTCAAAAGAACACAGAGTGTTGTAGGGATTGTCATATCTCAGAAGGACCCGATTTGTTGAGTTAGAGGGTTGAAAATGCCTAACCCACAAGTGTGAGTGCAATGGCAGGCAGATAGTAGGCATGCATATTCCTACTGAGAGGAGCAGTAGAATACACTGTAGAGAATAATCCAGCAGTATGCCTATGACAGAGGATGCATTGGGCCATGGTTCTGCGGGCCAGGGCAGGATTTAGATTATAACTTCTTACTGGCAGGAGTAAGTTTGTTTGTAGTGCAGGGACCTCTAGCTTTGTTGTTCTGCAGTGCACAGTAAGGGGAATCCTCTGGAGTCTCTGGACTGTCTCCCAGTCACTAACTGCCTGAGTACCTAACCACCTTTCTGCCCTATTTTGTGGACCACCATCAATGGCTCTGCAAACCACTGGATAGCTGTAGACTAGTTTAAGGGACACTGAAATAGAGCAATAACTTTTCCCAGTGTATTCTTCATTACCTCTATATGTCCCTCCCCCTTTTTTAGGTCTAGAATCACAGCACTTGCCTGTGAGGAAACCTGGATGTAGATCCCTTTGGATATAGTCTCTGCCTTTCAGAATGTCAGGCAGAGGAAGATTTTCAAGAGTAATGTGAGATATGGCTTTCTAGGAAGCTGATACCTTACCACATCCACAGCATTCCTATCCTGGGGAGAAAGGGACCCACCTCCTAGCTTAGAGGATTGTGATTTCTCACCATTAGGAAATATATTGTAGTTTTTTTGTGTACTTCAGTACCCTACCTGCTTATAAAAATGGAGGGAAAGAATGAGGTATTGTGTTAGGGTTGCCAACTTTGTAATATTTAAAAACCAAACATTCCAGCATGAGTACCGGAACCTCCCCTGCCCTGCCTGAGTAGCTGAGTAGGGTGACTAGGTGTCTGTTTTTCAACTGGAACACCGGGTTGAAAAGGGACCCTGGCAGCTCTGGTCAGCACTGCTGACTGGGCCATTGACTGTCCAGTTGGTGGTGCCGCACAGTGGGGCTGGCAGGCTCCCTGCTAGCCGCTGCACCTTATGGCTCCTGGGAAGCAGCTGGCATGTCTGGCTCCTAGGCTTAGGGATGGCGCGGGGGGGTGGGTGGGGAGGAGAGGTGTCCTATGGGCAGCCCCACCCACAGGCCGGGTCAGGGCAGGGGATGAACTAGTGCGATTCATGAGCAGTCGGCAGGTGGCTGTTGAGGAGTGGTGCGCACGTTTTCTGCTCCTGCCAGCCCTCTTCTCCTTGCTCTCCTCCTGTGGCTGGGCTTGAGTTGTGGCATGTGCCCTCACTGCCCTGCAGTGAACTGTGGTGTGTTACCTCATCACTGGCATCTAGGAGTTTGAGGTATGTATCCCCCCCCGTCTTTGAGTTTTTGAATCACACGTTCCATCTCCCACATTCAAACTGTTGCAGCTCCTAGCCTTCTCCTGGTGCCTCTTTGGGCCTTGCAGTGGAAATGAGCATGTGAGCAAGGATCGGGGAGAGCAAGCGATGGGGTGGGGGGCTGGGGTGGAATTAGGGGGGGGGCCTCAGGGAAGGGGCTTGGCAAGGGTTTTCAGTTTTCTGGAATTAGAAAGTTGGCAACCCTACAGCTGAGTAGGTGTTGGTGCAGGTGATGACCCAGTGCCTCCCCATCTCCTCCACCCATGATAACTGGACTTTGGGTGTCCGATCTGTAGATCTGACCGGACTTTCTGGTCGAAAACCGGATACCTGGCTACCCTATATAGTGTCTCCACAAGCTAAAACAAACTAGTAGGACTAAATTTGGGCCTGTCAACTTTAATAGTAGCCCTTTAATTCATTACCACAGCTGCTGATTTGCTGAGTACTGCTTTGTTGTAGGAATATGATGTGACTCTGGGTTTCTTTGAAACATTTGTTGATAATTCGGCTGTGAGTTACTGTATACTGTAGTTTATTCAGTGTCTCTTGGCTCCACATTTAAAGGAGAGCTCTTTTATACACTCTTCCTACTTTATGCTGTTTTAAAGCCTTGGGCTTCAGTTTTAAAGCCTTGGGCTTTACCTCCTCCTCACACATGCACAAATTTAGTGCTCTTTATTTCAAGACACTAATTTACATAAAAAGTGACTAAAATAGACTCAAGCTACTGTATTCTCTCCAGTAAAACGTAGGACTGTTGTGTGTTCAGATGAATTTTGCAGTGTTGCAGTAATGTGTTAGACTGTTTTCTCTATTGCAGTACCCTATTTAAGAACACATGAATAAACTGTAGTGGGGAATAAACTGTAGAGGAAGGGAAATCTGGTAATTCAAAAGGGCAGAAGGCTGTAGTGGGGAATAAATTGTAGAGGAAGGGAAATTGGTAATTCAAAAGGGCAGAAGGCCTTTTTGTTTCCTCATCATGACGAGCTGTTGTTTTTAAATGACTGACATTTCCTTTTAGTCCATTACATAGGCTGCATTTGCATTTACACTACCAGTCAACAGAATACCTTCCCCTAAAATCCAAAACTTGTCTGTGACTGCTGAAAGCTGGAGTCCCAAGGTTGGTCAGTCCAGCCTACTACTGCCAAAAGCAGAATTGTTTCCCACAAATTTCCATCAGGGACTAATCCTGATTCTTAAAGGGCCTGAATCTGTGAGGTGCCGAGTATTCTCCACTCCCTTTGACTTCAGTGGAAGTTGAGGGCTCTCAAGATGTACCTTCAGCACCTTGTGGGATTGGGCCCATAACACTCACTCTAGGGGAGCTATTCTTAGGTGTCAGTAAAAAAATTCCTGTCTTCTAATTTTACCTGATTTCTTCTAGTGTTACCCTTTTGTATGCCACACTAAATATATCTGTCCCAATGTTGCATCCTTTTCAGATAATAGAAATGCTTGCCAGGACTTCCCCACTTATCCAAGCTCTGCATATTTTATTTATTTGTTTTCATTTTCCCTCCAGAAGTCAATCTTTTTCTTCCCCACTCCTCAATCATTGTTTTTGTTTCTCTCTAAACTCTTTGGAATTTGGCCACATATCTCTGGTATTGAAGTGCCTGGATACAAATGCAGTATTCCATAGGCAGACATGTCACCTCTGATCACCTTCCCAGTGTGTTATGTGATGCTTCTGTACTGTCAGTATTCTACAGTATGGTTATAGAGCTAGGACTAATGTATTAGGCCTAATGTATCAATAGAGAATATTGGGGAAAATCTGAATATACTCAGTTTTGTGATTACTTTAGATAAACAATAACATCAACCACTAACTTTCTGATTCTGTCTTAAGTTATTGTGACCATTGGAAATATTTTCTGCTGTAGAGTGACCCTGATCTCCCTATTGGTTTGGTTGTTGAACTGTTTCATCATTTCTTTGCAGCAGAACTCCCCCCTCCGTATACTGCCATTGCCAGTCCTGATGCAAGTGGTGTTACTGTAATAAACTGCCGTGTGTGCCAGTCACTAATCAATTTGGATGGCAAGCTTCACCAACATGTTGTTAAGTGCACAGTTTGCAATGAAGCTACGGTAAATGGGTTTTTAGATTTTTCCATTGTTGATATGCTCTATTACTCTTTCTACATAACCAGGAGTTATGTCAGTATTACTGATCACCTGACATGTTTATTCAAGGATTATTGACACCAGGTGGGCTCGGTCATCTGTTAGCAATGAAAATGTACAAAGGCAATAAAGTCTTCAGGCTCCTAAGCCTACTTGTTAAAGGTGGAATGCATCTTGCTTTCCATATCTTATTCTTATCAATTGGGAATTTAAGGGGTTAAAAGAGTCAGTTCAATCAGAAGCTACTTCCCTGACATTTTAGGGAGAGATGAGACAGCATGAGATGATAGGCTTTCAGGGAGGGGTTAAGGGAAAAGCAGGGGTAGTATTTCCAGATCTGACAGAAAAAAAAAATCAAGGTGTCTAAAATTAAGGAACGTAATGCTTAATCTACCCAGTGGACTACATGTGTGTACTTGGCTGAATATGTGCACAATTTTGTTAAATAATACTCTAAAGACTTTAGTTTTAAATATTGTTTAGAAAGTTTTGTGCCGTATATAAAAATTCCACCACTTCTCCTCTTATTTAAAAAACAAGTTTTCTCAGGACCTGAAATCTATAGTGTCCCCTTGACATACTTAAAAAAGCAGCCAATGGTAAGTATGGATTTCATTCTGCTCCCCGTATTCAGGACTGCAGTGTTATACATTGAGGGACAAATGTGCCTCTTCCCCTTGGGTGGGTGCAGAAGATCATGTTTGCAGCAGAAATAAAACATTTCCATTACATTGAGGAAGCACAATTTTTTTGGGTCCTAAGTGGGATTCCCTAACACAACAGAATTCCCATCCATACGTTTTAGAGGTGTTTGGCTGGGCAGAGAATATTGAAAGGGCAGTGGAGGGCTACTCTAAATGGCATCAATTCCCCCATCTCTTCAAGTCACGGAAATCAACATTATATCACGGGGTTCATGTCCCTATACTGAATTTAACCCACTCATCCATACATAGAGCCTGTGGCTCACTGACCGCACAGGACTGTTGAAACTTAGGAATCCTAGGTTGATTCCATGTTCTCTAGTGGTTACAGACTTGCCTACTGCTGCTCTGTTCCCCCCTTTTCTCTTCCCTCGTCCCAGTCCCTGCCTCCTCATCCAGCCAAACCAGTCCTACCCTAGTCTGCTTCTCAGATCTTGCACCTGATGCCACAGCAGCCCCTGGCATCTGGAGGGACAATGTCAAGGAAAGTCTCCAGCAGCCCTGCCTCGGAGCATACTCAGTACAGATGGGATCTTTGGAGAATTTAGCTGCCAAACTCTGCAAGCATATGTGAGCTGTGACTTTCAAAGTCTTATAGCTTGGCCAACTCTGGATTATTTCTCATGGGAGCAGCACAAGGCATAGTCCTGACATTAAGCTTAATTCCTATCAAAT
This sequence comes from Sternotherus odoratus, assembly GCA_032164245.1. Lineage (NCBI taxonomy): Eukaryota > Metazoa > Chordata > Testudines > Kinosternidae > Sternotherus > Sternotherus odoratus. Next base: position 37,800,971 of record JAVMKO010000002.1, read on the forward strand.
TCCAAGCCCTTGCCCTAAAGCTAGAGTAATGGAGATGCTTCAGCTGCTGGATAAAATGTTTTGTAAGAATTTTTTTGACACGTTACTTCATGTATTTCCCTAACCTCATTTTCAGAAATGGCTGAACTATTTTTGCAGAATTTCCAAAAATATTTAGCCTGAGGCATTCACCTGACATGGAAAAGGTCAGCTAAAAAGTTTGGCAGAGTAATTGAAAACTGTCTTGTAATGGGAAGTGGTGAGCAGCCTTAGCTATAAGTGCAAGTTACCAGCTCTGCCTTTAATAAGACTTTTCCATTAGAAATATGTCAATTAACACACTGATAGAAACTGATACTTCAGAGATTCTTAGGCCAGGAAGGAACACTATGATCAACTAGTTCAGGGGTTGGCAAACTTTTTGGCCTGAGGGCCACTTTGGGGTTCTGAAATTGTATGGAGGGCTGGGTAGGGAAAGCTGTGCCTCTCCAAACTAGCTGGCCTCTGTCCCCTGACTGGCTCCCCTCAGAATCCCTTTCCATCCAAGCCTCCCTGCTCCTTCTCCCCTGACTGCCCCCTCCTGGGACCCCTTGCCCCTAACCGCCCCCCTGGGAGCCTACCCCCATCCAACCCCCCCGCTCCCTGACTGCCCCAACCCCTATCCACACCCTCCTCCCCAGGAACTTCTACGCCTATCCAACCCCCTGCCACCCACCGTTCTCTGTCCCCTGACCAAACCCCTCCCACCCCCCAAACCTCTGCTCCCTGACTGTCCTCCGGGACCCTCTGCTCCTTATCCAACCTCTCCACCCCTTACCATGCAGCTCAGAGCAGTAGGACTTGCAGCGTTGCGGCCTGGCTGGAGCCTGCCATTCTTCCTGGCAGGAGCTCACTGCCCAGAGTGCTGGCACCATGGCAAGCTGAGGCTGCAAGGGGAGGGGGGACAGTAGGGGAGGGTCTGGGGGCTAGCGTCCCTGACTGGGAGCTCAAGGGCTGGCAGGATGGTCCTGCGGGCCGGAAGTGGCCTACGGGCTGTAGTTTGCCTACCTCTGATCTAATTTCATCTTTTGGATAACACAAAAAAAATGAAGAGAACTTAAAATACTTTTAAAGATACCTTTTAATTTGTTGAAAAGGAAAGAGAGAGTGGGGATGTTCTAGTAGTAAAAATGTGCTGATATCAGGAACTCCTGAGATATAAAAAACGCAGGTCCTAGCTTTAGGTGTTTATGATTATCTCTTAGAAAACGAACAAGATAAATGATTCCCTTACTATTGATTAAATTGGATTACCACAGCACCTAGATCTCTCATGCACCAGGACCTTACTGTGTTAGGCTCTATACAAACAGGCAGATATTTCAGATATTTTGTTCTAAATTATATTGTATTGTAATGTCTATCCATTCTGTTAATTATTTTGGTCCATATTCTTAAAGGTATTTAGGCACATAACTCCCAAAGGGTTTTAGTCTGTGTGCCAAATCTTGCTCCCTTACTTATGATAATACACCTATTACAGTCCGTGGGATTAAGTCTAAGTAAGACAGGTACGTTTTGTCTCAAGCAGCAGCATTTGTTTAGAAAACATTTCAGTTAATGTTGAATAAAACTAAACTTTGTAGCTTTGGAACTCTTATTTCTAAAATATTAACTGGACTCGTTGTGCACTAGACTACAAAATCCTTGGTTGCTTGTTTTATATACAGATAAAAATAAATATTTTCTTTCAGTAGAGACTGTATATTACTTGACTGAGGATTTGTATATAAAGTGAATATATAGATAGTGAGGGAATAATGAGGACAAACCCTTTGGAAATGTGGATTTTTAAGCATTCATGAGGCAGTGTGTGAAATACTAGTGTTCTTAGGATTCCTTATAAAATCAAATGTAAGGACTACAGTGTTCAAACAACATGCATTCACTAATCTACACACACACACACACACACACACACACACACACACACAACTAGGACCTAATTTAATGTTATGCTGCATCAGCTAAAAAGTGCGACAAAAGCATTTTCCTACTCTTTAAGCTAAAATTAGGGTGCCGAACAATAATTTTGTTAAAACTTTTGTTGGGTCTCCTGTCACGTTCTGTCCTGTAAGGAGAGAAACTGTACTTCCCTTTTCTTAACTTGGATTCATGTTATATCAGTTACTCTGTTTAAGATACTTAGAGAACTAGCAAAAAAAATAAAAAAATTAGTTCACTATTTTGTATAAAATTTCTGATGTGTGGTGTTTTTTTGTTTTTTGTTTTGGTTTTTTTTGGGGTCTAGCCAATCAAAAACCCTCCTTCAGGAAAGAAGTATGTTAGATGTCCATGTAATTGTCTTCTTATCTGTAAGGATACGTCTCGGCGAATCGGATGTCCGAGACCCAACTGGTAAGACTTAAAGAATCTTAATGACAGATACCATAGTGATGCGAATGTAATAAATATTTTAATGTCATTGTTACTCATTCATTTATCAAAGAGTGTCCACATTCATTAACACTGCACAAATATTTGTCTAATGGCTCTGTGAAGACTTAAATGTATTGGATTCAATAGATTAACATATTCAAAGAAAAGAACTATATTACTTTTGCCGTAATAAATATTTCTCTAACATGCTTAAGATTAGCAGCTGTGTTAGTCTGTATCTGTAAATAAAACGAGGAAGACTTTGTAGCACCTTAGAGACTAACCAGTTTATTTCAGCATGAGCTTTCGTGGACTATAGCCCACATCATCGGATGCATAGAATGGAACAGAAGTAAGATGCATTTATACACACAGAAAGAAAGAGAAAAAAAAGTTGTACATTAGCATACCAGTTCTAAGAGGTTGTTAAATTTAGATGGGCCATTATCAGTAGGAGAAAAAATACTTTTTGAAATGGATATCTGTCAGGCAGGACATAACACCTATTAAAGGTAAATTAACAAGGGAAATGCAATCAATTAGTGTAATGAGAGAACCATTCGCAAGTTCTGTTAAGCCCTTGGTTTATTGTATTGAATTTGAACATTAATTCCAGTTCCTCAGTTTCTTGTTGAAGTCTGTTTTGGAAGTTTTTCTGTTTTGAAACTGACACCATCAAGTCTTTAATGGAATGGCCAGGGAGATTGAAGTGTTCTCCTACTGGTTTTTGAATGTTATGATTCCTGATATCAGATTTGTGTACATTTATTCTTTTGCTTAGAGACTGGCCTGTTTGGCCAATATACATAGCAGAGGGGCATTGCTGGCACATGATGGCATATATCACATTGGTCGATGTGCAGGTGAATGAGCCTCTGATGGTGTGGCTGATGTGATTAGGTCCTATGATGGTGTCAGTTGAATGGATATGAGGACAGAGTTGGCATCGGGCTTTGTTACAAGGATAGGTACCTGGGTTGGTGTGTTTGTTGTGTGGTGTACGGTTGCTGGTGAGTATTGTTTCAGGTTGGGGGGCTGTCCGTAAGCGAGGATTGGTCTGTTTCCCAAGATTTGTGACAGTGAGGGATCATCTTTCAGGATAGGTTGTAGGTCTTTGATGATGCGTTGGAGAAGCTTAAGTTGGGGGCTGACGGTGATGGCTAATGGTGTTCTGTTTTTGTCTTTGTTGGGTCTGTCCTGTAGTAGGTGGCTTCTGGATACTCTTCTTGCTCTGTCAATCTGTTTTTTCCCTTCCCCAGGTGGGTATTGTAGTTCTAAGAGTGCTTGGTAGAGATCTTGTAGGTGTTTGTCTCTGTCTGAGGGACTGGAGCAAATGCGGTTGTATCTTAGAGCTTGGTTGTAGACAATGGATCGAGTGGTGTTTTCTGGATGGAAGCTGGAGGCATGTAGGTAAGTGTAGCAGTCAGTAGGTTTCCGGTATAGGGTGGTGTGTATGTGCCCATCATTTATTAGCACAGTTGTGTCTAGGAAATGGACCGCTTGTGTGGATTGGTCCAGGCTGAGGGTGATGGTGGGATGGAAATTGTTGAAATCATGGTGGAATTCCTCAAGGGCTTCTTTTCCATGGGTCCAGATAAGAACATAAGAACGGCCATACTGGGTCAGACCAAAGGTCCATCTAGCCCAGCATCCTGTCTACCGACAGTGGCCAATGCCAGGTGCCCCGGAGTGAGTGAACCTAACAGGTATGATCGAGCGATCTCTCTCCTGCCATCCATCAACCCCCTCTGACAGACAGAGGCTAGGGACACCATTCATTACCCATCCCGGCTAATAGCCATTTATGGACTTAGCCTCCATGAATTTATCCAGCTCTCTTTTAAACCCTGTTATAGTCCTAGCTTTCACAGCCTCCTCAGGTAAGGAGTTCCACAGGTTGACTGTGCGCTGTGTGAAGAAGAACTTCCTTTTATTTGTTTTAAACCTGCTGCACGCCAATTTCATTGAATGGCCCCTAGTTCTTCTATTTTGGGAACAAGTAAATAACTTTTCCTTATTCACTTCCTCCACTCCACTCATAATTTTATATACCTCTATCATATCCCCCCTTAGTCTCCTCTTTTCCAAGCTAAAAAGTCCTAGCCTCCTTAATCTCTCTTCATATGGGACCCGTTCCAAACCCCTAATCATTTTAGTTGCCCTTCTCTGAACCTTTTCTAGTGCCAGTATATCCTTTTTGAGATGAGGAGACCACATTTGTACGCAGTATTCAAGATGTGGGCGCACCATGGATTTGTATAAGGGCAATAAGATATTCTCCGACTTATTCTCTATCCCCTTTTTAATGATTCCTAACATCCTGTTTGCTTTTTTGACTGCCGCTGCACACTGCGTGGATGCCTTCAGAGAACTATCCACAATGACTCCCAGGTCTTTTTCCTGATTGGTTGTAGCTAAATTAGCCCTCATCATATTGTATGTATAGTTGGGGTTATTTTTTCCAATGTGCATTACTTTACATTTATCCACATTAAATTTCATTTGCCATTTTGTTGCCCAATCACTTAGTTTAGTGAGATCTTTTTGAAGTTCTTCACAGTCTGCTTTGGTCCTTACTACTTTGAGCAGTTTAGTATCATCTGCAAACTTTGCCACATCACTGTTTACCCCTTCCTCCAAATCATTTATAAATAAGTTGAATAGGATCGGCCCCAGGACTGACCCTTGGGGAACACCACTAGTTACCCCTCTCCATTCTGAAAAAGTTCCATTTATCCCTACCCTTTGTTCCCTGTCTTTTAACCAGTTTTCAATCCATGAGAGGATCTTCCCTCTTATCCCATGGCAGCTTAATTTACGTAAGAGCCTTTGGTGAGGGACCTTGTCAAAGGCTTTCTGGAAATCTAAGTACACTATGTCCACCGGATCCCCCTTGTCCACATGTTTGCTGACCCCTTCAAAGAACTCTAATAGATTAGTAAGACACGATTTCCCTTTGCAGAAACCATGTTGACTTTTGCCCAACAATTTATGCTCTTCTATGTGTCTGACAATTTTATTCTTTACTATTGTTTCAACTAATTTTCCCGGTACGGACGTTAGACTGACTGGTCTGTAATTGCCAGGATCACCTCTAGAGCCCTTTTTAAATATTGGCGTTACATTAGCTATCTTCCAGTCACTGGGCACAGTAGCCGATTTAAAGGATAGGTTACAAACCCTCGTTAATAGTGGCGCAATTTCACATTTGAGTTCTTTCAGAACTCTTGGGTGAATGCCATCTGGTCCCGGTGACTTGTTACAGTTAAGTTTATCAATGAGTTCCAGAACCTCCTCTACTGATACTTCAATTTGTGACAATACCTCAGATTCGTCACCTACAAAAGACAGCTCAGGTTTAGGAATCTCCCTAACGTCCTCAGCCGTTGATGATGAAGATGTCGTCAATATACCACATGTAGAGAGTAGGGGCATTAGAGGACGAGAGTTAAGGAAGGGTTCTAAGTCTGCCATAAAAATGTTAGCATACTGTGGGGCCATACTTGTGAATGGCGCTCTCATTACACTAATTGATTGCATTTCCCTTGTTAATTTACCTTCAATAGGTGTTATGTCCTGCCTGACAAGATATCTGTTTCAAAAAGTATCTTTTTCTCCTAATGATAATGGCCCATCTAAATTTAACAGGCTCTTAGAATTGGTATGCTAACGTACAACTTTTCTTTCTTTCTGTGTGTATAAATGCATCTTACTTTTGTTCCATTCTATGCATCCGATGAAGTGGGATATAACCCGCAAAAGCTTATGCTGAAATAAACTGGTTAGTCTCTAAGGTGCTACAAAGTCTTCCTTGTTTTATCTAATATGTTTGATGCCAGTTTCAAGAATTTTTTTAATATATTTAATATGGAATAGTATATTGTATAAATTGTCTGAGGATTATATGAAGTGAATAGCATACAATATACAGTAGACTCTCGATTAACCAGGATGTCAAAAAAAAAAATGTGCAACTCGTAGGGCTGGCTCTGGCTTTGCTGCCACCCCCAGCACACACACACAAAAACCCCACCAGGGCGCAGGGCAGCCAGTGAACCAGCACTCCCTCTCCCCAGCGCAGGGTGGCTGGTGAATCAACCCCCTCTTCCCATATTTCCTATGGATGGTGATTATCCGGGATTTTATTAACCAGAATTAATTTTTTCCCTATCATCCTGGATAATCGAGAGTCTACTGTAGTGGGAACATGATTTAAAAGTTCTGGGAAATATTGTGCATAATTTCCTGCAAGCTCAGTTCTACGGTAATTCCATGAGAAAGTGGTGAACGCACAACTTGCGTTATAGTAACTCTGTTGCTTAGTAACTGTGAATAACTTGACACACTTGTCAAATCTTTCATTGTAGAAATCCTTCCTACTCCTTTCTCAAAAAATAAAATTAGTCAGAGAACATATCTGCTCTTTGTTTAGAGAAACTAGTTAATATAAACTAATCTGATGTTTATGCAAATCTTTATAATTCTAAAATAAATAAGAGGCATGTGTCTGGATACACAAGATGCCACTGCATACTTTAACACAATAAGTGAAATCCCGGTCCCACTGAAGTCAAAGGATTTCATCCAATAAATCTAAGTAAGCAGGAATCTATAACGCATCATAATGTACTACATAACTAGGAAGCACAAAAATAAACCAATTTCCCTAATTTTGTTAAAACATAAGCCAATTTCCCTAATTTTGTCCCAATAGTATATGCTTCTTCCGTGGTTCTCCTTGAAGGAGAGCAAGATTGGGAGTGTGCATTTTGTAGGAAAAGGGCCCTTCACAAAGCATGCCCTGCCACTGTTCCCTGCCTTCCACACTGAAGGGGACCTGGCCCAACCTGAGCTGTGGCAGCATGGCCTGGGGAGGGATGATTTGGATTAGGTTATTCTTTGCGCCTGCATTTTTGCTTCATACATTGTCATTTTTGTTGTATGTTCAAATCATGTGAGCAAACTGGAAACATGAAATGATTCAGTGTGGTTACCTTAAAAATACAAAACCGAGCATGTGACAAAAGTGACATTAAATGGTCTTTGGAGTTCGAAGTTGATTTTTTTTTTCCTAGTTGATCAAAAGAAGTGGGCTATTTAGGACTAACTTAATGCTAAATGACTTAGTGTATAGAAAGTTTTTCTTCAAATAGTTTTCTTTTAAGTGGGCGTAACTGTACTGGATTCCTGGTATTTTCTGACCTTCTGCATTTGAATGACGCTATACCACATCTCATTCCCATTGCAAACTTGAGGGTGGATATAAAGAATGGCTAATATCATGTAAGTCACCCTCTTTGTGGGTCTCAGGTGAGCAAACCTGCTGGGAAATAAACTGGGATCTCCCACAGTCTGTCCAAGCCTCATGCCGTGGGATTTATAAAACCTGGTGTTTTGTGTGTGTGTGTGTGTGTGTGTGTGTGTGTGTGTGTGTAAAAGAGAGAGAGCTTGAAAATTGGGCATATTCTTTCTGCTTGCCAAAGCTGCCAGCTGAGTGGCCTGAGTGTAGGACGTCCTCTTTGTGGGCAGAGATTGTTGACACAGAAGAGGCAAGGAGGCTGTCTGGCCTGTCTTGGCTTGGAGTGTGGGAAAGAGTCGTATGAGAAAAAGAAATCCTCTTGGAGAAGGGGTGGGGAGGGAAGCCTGAGTTTGAATGGGAAAGGATGTTGGCTGAAAAGCCAAGAGAGAGAGTCCAACTCCTGCTTTGTTTCCCCAGCCAGTGCCACGTATCTCTGTTCACCAGCCTGAATATCTGGTCATCTCACCCAGATTTTCTGCATTCTCAATACTCCCCTCTTCATGTGGGGCAGTGTCCCAAACTGGACTCTGCCATTTGTTGACTAGGTCTCTGTTCTTGAAATTACCACCATTTACACTTGTGTAATAACCTTTCAGGAAAGAAAATGGTGTCTTCCTTACCTGTTTGGAAAACACTAATGAGAGAGCTCAATTGGATGCACATATAATAAGAAGTAGGTTCCACTTTACAGTCATAAAATATGTGGTAAAAGTCTTGCAGAGCTAATAACCTAAATGCATGTCACTTCTCCTCGTTAGTGTAATGACATGGCATATATGTTTAATGTTCCTACCACAGTAGACGCATCATTAACCTTGGTCCAGTGATGTTGATTCCAGAAGAGCAGCCAGCTCAGCCTGCCTTGCCAGTTCAGCCGGAAGGTACTCGGGTGGTGTGTGGACACTGTGGCAATACATTCCTGGTAAGTAACCAATGTGCATTGTAGTGTCAGGTTTTTCATGTACACTTGGAGCTGGGGTTGTGATTCCCAGCTCAGATAGATGCATCTCTGCTAGCTCAAGTAAGTGTGCTAAAAATAGCAGTGTAGCATAGATGACAGCTCAAGGCTAGTTGCCCAAGTACCCATCCTGTCCCCCTAGGCATGTACTCAAACAGTTAGCCTGAGCCACTGCCTGTGCTATCCCAGCTATGCATCCTGTTATTTGGGCATCACACCCAAGCTCTAAGTGTAGATGTAGCTGAAGGGCTAAAGTGTAGGGCTAAGGAGTGGTATCAAAAGGAGAAGAGTTAGTGGATCATACTAGTTGAGACAATTTAAATAAACAGGTTGTCTAAAATCATACAGCATTTAAAGTTTACAATTACAATGAAATAAATTAGTTTCCCTCACAATTTCCTCTTTCTATAATTAACATTGCCAGGGTTTCCCCGTTGGAGGGTTAACAATATCACTAGCCTACTACAGAGTGCTTCAGATTTAGAGAAAACTAGCCTGCTTTCTGCTTGTATGGCGTAGCTTCTCCCAGCCGGCACAGGACGCATGCCTTTTGTAAAGCAGCTGCCCTGACAGACGCCTTGGGGGCAAGTAGATTCCAGTTACAGGGAATCTATTGGAGCATATCCAAAACTACAACACCCCAATACCAGAAATTTCTGAGTGTGGAGTGCTAATGGGGCATCTGCCTAGCAACAATGACTCTGACACAACTCATTCCTGCCCACCCCTCTGTTCGCTTCAGATCTCTTAAAGCATATCTCCCTATTGGGCATGTGGGTTACACTGGCACCTGCTCTGCCAATGTCACAGATGGAATCAGATAGCCATCTGTAAATAGTCCCAAAGCTCTCTACTTACCTCTGGAGACCCTGCAAATGTCTCTTCAGGTTCTGTCTCTTGGGTAATACCTGCAGTAGACCTTATTAATCAGACATTTCCACTACAACTGGTTTAGTTCCACCAATACATGTCTACAGTGGTGTAGTTAAGGTGCCAGCAGTTGCTGCCATAGTGTCCACTAGACTTTCTCTTAGACAACATGGTAGATATACACACCAGAAATTGCAAGAGCTTTTTGTGTGCTAGTGAGGGCTGGCCTTACCATGAGGCAAACTGAGGTGGTCGCCTCAGGTACCAGACTGGGGAGGGGGGTGCCGCTAGGACCCATAGTGTAGAAAATTCTCTCTTCTGCTGGTTCATATGTATTCTCTCTGCTCTAGATGCACAGGAATGGTGGAGTGCTGTGCTGGAGGGAGGAGGGCACAAGAGACCTTTCAAAATATTGGCCCAAGCAAGGATGCATGGGGGCGTCATTTGCGCTCCCCGAGTCAGGTGCCAAAACGTTGTGGGTTGTCCCTACTAGTGCTGAGGTCTGGGAAGTAGGAGTCAAAGTTTGAAATCTTTGATCTCCTACTGTACTTCGTGGAAAAGTATCATTTTGAAGTATTTTAGATATTTCTTTTAATGTAGCAGTGCTTATTAATCTCTAGGTATGTACAGTATACACAACTGGTTAAAGTATGGCCCAGAGCTTGTTCTGTAAAGTTAAGGGAAACTGTCACCTTGAAAGTCTTGAAACTAACTAATTTAAAAACAAGAGTTTCTGAGAGAGTAGGCTTAACTAACTAACTAAAATTAAAGAAAACCAGGACTTAGTATTTAAAGCATGTGATGCTTTAAGCTTCCATAGGGATGCTTGTGAGGGTTCTTTCAGGAAGAGGGAAATTGACTCTACATTAAGCATTTGATAAACTTTAAGTCAAATGCTTAAAATACCCCGTTTTTTCTTTCAGTTGTAGTTCTCTTTGGTGTTACTTTACCACATTAGGTCAAATGTTTTCTAGGCAGATGTGGTTTTCATGTTGACTATATACTAATTTACTCAGTTTTTCTTTAAATGCATCTTCTCTAATTGAAATAAATTTTCATAAGAGATCTTTGAGATTCCCATCAGTATTTCAGTATATCCACTCAGTGAATGCGCCTCTTGTCACAGCAAAAGCTTCTATTTTAATGGGACAAATGGTATTTCCCAGCAGGAGACCAGATCTCATGAGGCAAATTATGGCTGAGACAAAACTCAGGTTTTAGTAGAATCTTGAAACAAACACTATTTCAGTGTTGTTTTAAGGTAGAGTCTGTAATTTAAATCAATGTCTTTGTTTTCAAACAGTAAGCTTAATTGCCTATTAAGAAAACCAGTATACACGAACATTAGAATTTACTTTAAAACAACCTCCCTGCACTTTGATACCTTGGCTCCTAAAATAATCAGAATTTTGCAGTTTGAATCTGTCTCATGTCAGGATGACAGTTTCATGTTTGTGGTGGTACATTTAAAATGGAAATCAAACACTCTTTCCTTTTTGTAGGAGTGTGGTGGGTGTGGGTGGAGTTGAGGTAGATGGGGCAGTTCAGTGATTTGTCCTTTCTGGTACCCAATATACTGTTTACAACATTGCCTCACAAGTTTAAAAACAAAAAATGGATAATAGTTCATGAGACATTCAGATTTGCAGTAGGTGCTATAGTTTTGTGAGCACCATTGACCGTGATTTTTCTGCAGTTTTCTACTTTCCACAATGTCAACTGCGATTCAGAGATGGGTGTTATCTTCTCTTATATTTTCCTAAGCGAAGTGGAGTAGCTGAACTATCAGATGGGTGGGTCTTTGTTGTTCTCATCACATGCTTAGGATACTGAGGTTTTGTTTTTAATCTGTTGTAAAACTGTAACCTGATTTACTGGTGGGTGGCTCTGTGACACTTAAGTGACTAAATGCAAGATAAAAAAGATACTGTGGAGGAAAGAATGAAAAATTAAATATCAAGATTTTTTTTTAGCAATTTAACACAAAACCGATCTCGTCACCATTTTTACACCATCACTGTAGCTTATAGGCAATATATACAAAGTCAAGAAAAACATTTCATGCAAAAGAACCATACGTTACATTCCTTCATTAATTTCACCACTTTCTAAGTGGGGTTGTTCTCATTGGTGTTTCCAGAAGATTGTGCTGGCCATTCATACTTGTCATTCTTTAAGAAAGTCTTCTGTGAATGGACAAGTTTTACATTGTGTCCTAAAGGTGGCAAGACTCAGGCCACCCAGTTTGTAAAATTAAGCTAGAAACCTGATGAGACTATCTGCATTTCCACTTCGGATTCTAGCTGGAAAAACTCCAAGATCAGCCTTTCCTGTGTCATATTTGGCACTTGCATTTCTGATCTCAGAAGGAAACTGGGAATGGGAATGGAAATATTTGAATAAATTATAAGTACAGGTGTTTGTTTTAACCCCTTTCCCCACCCCCACAATGGATAAAGATTCAGATGGGTGCATCAGGTGTTTTTTATTTGATCAAAACTGATGACCAGGTCTGCTGTATCCTTCCACCTGCCTTCGGTCCTCTGCACCCCTATAGGAACCCTGAGAATCTCTTTGCCCCAACCCCATTCTTTTCCTAATTTCTACCCCACTGTCAGATGGTTGTTGAGGACTACTTGATGGCATTCCATTAATGGTCTATCTATACGATTGCTTGATCTGTCATAGGACTACAGTTGAATGATGTTGGGTTAATCCTGTTTCTCCTTCCTTGCCACTGCCAAATTCTGACAGTCCAAGGAGCAAGTTAATCAGGTCCACCCTAGACAGCTATATTCTGTAACATTAAAATAATGGACACCACATTTATTACAGTGCTGCTGAGTGAAGGTGTTCTACAGAGCTTCTTATCGAGTTTTCCAGTAGTCTCTTATCTGTGTGTAAATCTGAGATAATACCGCTCCAAGAATAAAATATATTGTAACTAATCATTCCTCGTCCATTGCTTTCCCGTGTTTTCTGTTTTCTCTCTTAGGATCTGATAGAGCAAACGGTTAAACACATGAGTGGTTCCATTGAGCTTCATGGATCCACTCACTTGTATAAATGTGTGCAGGATCAGACCCTTAATAAGTTCATTAATACCATCCTCCTTTTTGTCTTGTACAGTGCCACATGTATTCTTAGATCTTAACAAATTATTCAAAGAATTGCAGTGACTGGGGAAAAGGCATATTGTAAAAATCTCATGAATTTGTGTTCAGTTAATCTGTAGGAAAATATTTGTTTCCCCCCGTTTAAAATGGAGTAGCTTGTCAATCTTTTGTCCTTTAAAAGGTTTTAATATACTCATGTTCAGTAGCTCTAATCTCTTAATGAATGGGCATATTTATATGCTTTCTAGGCATTATTAAGTTATAGGATTATTCATTAATGTTCTTCATGTAATGAAATGGACCTAACTTTGCAAATGGAGTTATTGATCCTGATTCTCCAATATTTTACACCAGTGTTATGCCATTAGAACACTATTGAAGTCAGTGGCATTAAACAGGTAAAACTGGAATAATGGTGTAGATTTGGTTCCAGTATCTGGGAATGCCATATAGTAATTTTAAGCAGAAATATGGGAGTTGGGTCCAGCACTGACAGTTCTGAAAGCCACTTCGCTTATCTATGCTTTAGTTCATCCATCTAAACTTCTGTGGCCCCCAGCAATGTAGTATCTGATCACCTAGGTTCACCCATATCACAGAAGTGTTGAGACATAATTAATGTTTCTAAAATGCATCAAGCTCTGTAGATGAAAGGTGTTGTAGATATATGAGGCATTTATATATTCTCAGTTTCCACTTGGATCCTGGAGGGGGCAAATGGTGATAGTCAGCAAGTTTTAGAAAAGATCTGAGTGTGAAAGCTATAAAATAATGTTATAAATGAACCCTTCAGAACAAAGCAAACATGAAGGGTCAATTGGTGGAGTAGTATGTGAGTTGGGAGTTAAACATGAAGAGTTAAATCCCAATAACAGAAATGTATACCATACTACTAATGCTGTGGGCCTGATTCACACTTACAGTGAAGCCCATTCACATTATTCTAACAGCATAAAGAAGCCCTGAGATGTGTGGAAATTACTCTGCCAGAGTGGGGCAAAGTTATCTTGGTATAAATGAGAATTGGTCCTTCTGTGTTTACAATAGTTTAGGGAATGAATGTGCATTTCTCTGAAACATAAGACTTCATTTTGATTTTCTTCTCATAAATTAACTCTGTGCATAAAACTACTGTAAAGTATTGGTATTGGATGTCACATTGGCAAAATTTATTTCAGTCAGAATAACCAGTAAAACACTCCCGTTGATGCTCTCAGTGGAAAGAGAAAGCTATTATTCAAGTTGAGAGCCAAGGCATGTTTGCGAAAACATGTAGGAGTCTGGTTTACCCACAAGCTGCACTCTTTATTTTTCCCATGGCTAATGAAGCATTTCAGAGGTGTAGCAGAAGAAAAAATAAATTAGCAAATTTAGTAAATCCTGCCAATAGTACCAATCAAAACATAGACTGAATGAAAACAAAAGTGGGATGGGGGTGTCTCAGCAGGATATTGACTATAGATAGGATAAAAACATCTTCAATTCATGCTGAAGATTTAAAATGAAGCTGGTATCCTTGCAATAAAAACAACCTTTGTAGTCTTAACTGCATTGTCAACCCAAGGCACAATTATTTTTATCAGAATTCTCTTTGATCCCATGTTACCTTAGAAAATTGTAACTCTGATGATCAATCTCACCTATTTCCTCAGAGGGATTTTCAAATATAATCAGTGATGCAGCAAGAACACTTACTGCTCGAGAAACTGGAACTCCAGGTCCTCTTATCTCTGATGTTTCAATGATTGATGTGGGTGCTAGTGGTCTCATGTGTCTTATTAACAGAAATCCATCTGAGTAAGATGACCAGGAATCTGTTTAGGCCTTTTCCACATTAAACCTTCTAAGTATGTGTGAAAGCATCCTTCCCACATTTAAATGCTGTTGTGATGTAGCTTTCTTTTACATGCAGTACAATTATAGGGCCTTGGTTAGATTTTCTTTATAGCAGGTTTGCACCAACATACTCCCACTCACTTCAGTAGAATTACTTCTGATTTTACATGGAGCTAAGTAAGCATCAAGGCCATAGTATTCAGAAGCTTTGCTATAGACTTACTGGGAATTTGTAGCATGACAGTTGCCTGAGATGTCAGGGTGGAGGGGGCAGGGTAGACCGATTGCTAGACGTGTTGGGAAATAGTTGTCTAGTGTTGTTCTGCACCCATTTTAGAGATGGGGCCTTATGTGTATGAGAGGAGCACTAAGACAACAGGCTGTATGTTCAGGAGATACATAGGACTGTGAATTCTTACTTGCTACCTCCATTTCACACCAGCAAGCATTTTACACTTTTCCCTGACTAATGTGAACATTTTTGTTTGTGAGGATGATGCTAACAAAACAACGCTATAACATATCGGCCCCTTGTCCAGTGCACTAATGTGATTCACAGAAAAACAGTTTATCTCTCTGCCGGTTAAGATAAACTTGCTGGAACCACTCTAGTAGTAACCATTGTGTTTTTGACATAGAATGGCATTATAATTATTGTTGGTTCAGATCTAATATGTGAGACCTTGTTTATGCTATACTATCTGTAACTGTGTCGGTATTGTTCCCTTTGCCAGGGCTGTATCACAAATGGGACTTTGTTTTTATTTTCTATATGGAGCATTCTGAATGTAGTGTCGTGTTTCTCTTGGTAATAGAAAATAGATTTTTTTTAAATGGTCTTTGTTAGGCAATATGTAGTGTATTTTCTTTCTCCTCAAAACGAATCCGTTCTGTTTCTTTCCCTTTACTGAATCACTGCACGCAAAAAATATTAAAGCTGATCATCAAGAAAAGAGGTTAAAAGGTAAAAATGGGGGGCAGGGAAGATTCATTAGAACCTACATGAATAATGTTTTGAACAGAGGGATGTTCCAAAGAAAATACACTTGTTCAGAGGGTGATCATAGTCTCAGAATTGGGAGAAATGAGCTGATTAATTATACTACATTGCATTCGCTGCTGTTGTAAATGGAACCCAGGCTACGTCAAACAAGCTCATAACAGTTAGGCAAGTCATGGGAAATTATTTAACGTGGAAATCCCAATCCAAGGAGTGCAACGTTATTGCTGGCAAAAGGGCATCCCATGTACGAAATAAAACAAGAAACAAGTCAGATTAAAGCATGAGAAGCAAAATGTTTTTGCAGTGATCCCCAGTGACATTTAACATGAAGTAAAATAAACACTTTCTCAGGCTAGAGGTTTTTTCAACTTTTTTTTTTCTTTCTCTTTTACAGTGGATGGAACTGAGGTTTAACACTTTGGCAAAATGCCCACACTGCAAAAAAATGTAAGTTTTCCTAAAAATTCTAAGTTTGTTGGAGAGACATTAGAAACACATTTAAAGTAGTTAAACTCATGTCAAATATTATTGATGGAGAACAGGCTGACGTAGATATTTTGTTTTCTTTACCTGAGAATACCGAGACTAAAGAGCATGATGTGTGCCAGTGAACCCTCCCCTCCTTATTCCCTACAAGTTAATATCTGTTTAACATATGCAGGTTAGATTAGCAAGTGCTTTAATTTGATTGTCATTTTCTGAGGAAGAAATAGACAGCTAACAATAGAAAGAGAAGGATTACTACAACTAACAGCAGCTTACATTTTTATTTAATGTCTTTGAAGCTTACCATTTCATGCAGTTAATTGAGATGTTGCATAAATGTACAACCTACCTTGCCTTCAGCTTGACAGCAATAGGAGAAGAAAGGGAAAATATTTATTCATTTGGAAAGTATTTTGTTTTCTCTCTGTTCCCAAATGCAAAGCTTAATTCATGTTAAGTATCTTATGGAATAATTTCTAACTTGTCAACTATTTGGTAAGGAGCGAAAAGTAGCATGAAGACTGAACTTTAAGAAGGAAAGTTAAGGAAGCAAACCACATATTTAAAATATATATTTAGAAATAAATTTAACTTTTGCAACAATTGATTGGGCTTAGTAGTAATTTATCTTCAAATGGCACCAAAAATGATGGCTCCCATTGTTGCCTAGAATGTGTGTTCGAAGCGAGATGCTTGCAAATAAAGGGCATGAAATTAGAGGTGAAAATATTGCTTTAGCTGACTTATTTCCCATGCTAATGTTATTCAGAGGATCCTGTCTTCCCTTGTTATATTTATATTACTTCCAGTAATGGGAGTAGTATATGTTTCATTGAGAAGGGGAAATGCCACCAGCACTGGGTAGATATTATATGAAAGAACAGGCAGATGCCTAGGGCAATGGAGAGTTTTGGCCAAGACTTTAACATTTAGGTACCTATTAGGCCCAAGTGGTCTGGTTTTCACAAGTGCTTGGCACCCTGCACTGGAGTCATTTTGACACAGCCAGTACCTTGGGGGCATACTTCTGGAAATCTTGGGCACAATACATGTGAATTACTGCATGGGTGGCAGGCCTTGCCCATTTGTCTAGGCCAGTGGTTCTTAAACTGTGGGTCAGGACCCCAAAGTGGGTTGGCCCCATTTTGATGAGTCGCCAAGGCTGGTGTTAGATTTGCTGGGGCCTGGGACACAAGCCCCACTCCCCAGGGCTGAAGCATGAGGACTTCAGCCTTTGGTGGAGGGGCTCAGGGTTACAGGTCCCCTGTCTGGGGCTGAACCCCTGAGCTTTGACCCCCATTTCCCACCTGGGGCAATGGGGCTCGGGATTCGTCTTTGGCCCCCCTACCCAGAACAGTGGGGCCCAGGCTTCAGTCCTCACTCCAGAGATCAGGTAGTAATTTTTGTTGTCAGAAGGGGGTCATAGCTCAGTGACGTTTGAGAACCCCTGGGGCTCTAGGCCAATGAACCCTGTGGTCTGCGTTAATTGTTCGCCATTCGCGATCCCTGCTCTAGTGTATTGGCAGTAACTACACACAGACTTTCTCTCCCGAACTGAGTACTACGTGAATCGTAGTTAGTAGTTATGTTTTAAAACTGACATGCAACATTTTATGGCTGACCTCCAAGTCATCTCTCTTCTGACACTATCCCAAAGCACAGTGGAATCAAATATTCCTTTAAAAAATGAACCAGCATGATGGTAACAATTATATCACCTACTGTTATTGCTATAATCCTCATCCTCTCTGCCTGCTTGTTTGTTGCTGGCTTTTTGCTAGGTTATGTTGTATGATCTCTTTGGAGTAAAGACCTCTTATTTGATTTGTTCTTAAAGGCACACCTGGACCTTTAATGTGCAAGCTGCAGCTATCTTGAGGGATAACAGAGAGGTGTTTGAGGGCGTGACATTGTGGCATAACTTTGTAGCAAGTGCAAGCCCCTAGCCTTGGGACTTGAGGGGACGCAATCTTAAACTTCGTAGTAGCTTTGTATTGTTTACTTGGTAGACCTCTTCATGCACTTGCGGGGAGGGGGGGGGGGGAAGGGGGTTGGAGTGGGGAAGGGAGAGCGGGTTTGTATTCTGACAAGAACAGATCAGTTCCTAAAGCAGGGCTTTTAGGGTATAATATAAGTGACTAAGGCTCCTAACTGCCCGAGTTACTTTGTAACTGAGACTGACTGCTGAGTCACTTGAGCATTTTAGCAAATATGGAAATCGGACCTAGGTTGTTAACCTAACTTCCAGTGGCAAACACAGAAAAGAAGGTGAAATTAACAGTCACAAACTTACATTTGAATGTTTCTTTCAATGACTTGCACACACCAGTGGAGTCCAGGTTGGTACCCAGAAAAATTAATTCTAATACATAATTTGTGCTCCATAGAATGTGAACACTTTTGATTATATTTTTTGAGAGTGCATGTAATAACAGAACTAAAATAAGGCTAGGTTTGATGTATTGAAAGAAGCAGTTAAATTGGATTCATACCCAACATCTTCACAACACAGCTGATACTGGCTTTTTTTGTTTGAATGGTGTTTTGGGCCTGTAACTGTAAAAGTTCCTTGCTTTTTTCCTCTGAGCTTACAAGTTTAACAGTCAGTTGGTGGTGTTTTTTTTGGGGGGGGGGGGTTGGAAGGGTGAGATTTCACTTCATATGACAATGAGTCCCTGCAAGATGAGTCCTTGTAAAGTGACAGAAACCATTTACAACATAAAATATAAATGCAGAGAACAAAATGGTCCACTTCCATGTAAACTACTTTGGTAAATTGGCATGAACAGCATTGTATCTGTTGAATCCCTTAATGAAGAAGCAGTAACGAAAGCTCCAGAATGCATACTTGCTCTGACTAATATAAGCAGTTGCTCACAAACGATATATGGTTCCATCAGACCTTCAAATACAGCGGTGTGAGGGGACCCAGTTACAATACTGTTCTGTTTGGTAGTGTAAATGGGACCTTGAAAGTGACTTTGCAAGGAGGTGCAAATAGGCTTTGCCTTTTTCTGCTCTGGACAACTTGAGAAATCATAGGATTATGAGCTCATGGTTGCCAAGGAAGAAACATGATTAGAAGGGAGAAGTCTTTTTATTCAGGTTACTTGAAACTCTTTTGTAATGGGTTTTTGCCCCTCTTAAACCCCTTTTGTCATACGCCTAAAAATAAGTGTTAAGTATTAATCAAAGACTCTTGCCCCTTCAGTTTAAGGACAGAGAATTTGCTTCTTCTGGACCTCCTTAGCCTGCTGTTCTGAAGGTGAAGAAAAGATTAAAAATGGAACCATGGCTAAGGTTTTGTCTATACTGAATCTCAAATCTTCCTGCACCATCAGACATCAGCACAAAAACAAGTCTCCAGCATCTCTGCCTATCCTGGGCTGCTTTTTGCATGACCTCTTTTGTTAAATCCCATAATTTTCCCCTCTGAGAGATTCCCTCCACTGAATGTTCTTTAATCAGCCCTTTTTGCATGGTCTCCAGCCATCCAATGGTATGCCTCCCATGGCAAATGGTATGGATTCATTCTTAACACATCCCTGATATTTCCATCTTCTCTTCAAGATAACTTTTGGACATAAAGTTATTTATTTATAGGAAAACAACAGTATGGAACTGTGTTATAACCAGTTATGGAACAACTATAATGGAACTAATTTCTTCTAAAATTGTTGTTCTTACAGTGCAAATAGAGCCTAAAATATGAGGGACAAAGTAAGCATTTTAAAATAACTTTTCAAATAGTGTTATGAAGTTGCTGCTGTGGACATAGTTCTTTAATTTGGGATATGACAGTGTTTTCCTATAATTTTTCTATATTTAATGCTTTTCGAAAAGTGATTCTTTGTGGCTAGGAGTGTATACTGGGAGTCAAAACAACCTTTATTTTTATTCCCATTGCTGGTACAGATTTGTGTGTAACCGTAGATAAGTCACTTAACTTCCCTAAGCCTCAAATTCTACTGTAAAAATGAGAATGTTGATTACCTTTCAGTTGGGTGAAGATGTGTGTTTTCTCCCTTAAATGTTGCATAAGGTCCCTATAGCTTTATCTCTTCCCCCGGCTTCTTCTTTTATTGGGCAGGGAGAAAAAACAAAAACAAAACTCCCCACAGCTATGGAAAGTAAATGCAGAAGACCTAGGCATGTTTCAGTGCTAAGTTTGCAAAATCAAACACTGAAGTCAGGAAACATTAAAAGTGAGGATTTCTACCGTGTGAATGTAGAATGTGAGTACGTATTATACATATGGGTATGTAGTATCTTCTAGTCCTGACATTTTGTTAATAACTTTCACCTAATTATAGGTAGTCATTAATGGCAATCCAGCTAATGTAGGAAAAAGAGTGTTGGGGTGCAGGAGGGGTATATGGAGCTGGCTCTGGGAGGGGGCTCAGGACTGAGGTTGTGGTGCGGCCTCCTTCCAGGTGACACTTACCTCGGTCATTTCCCGGTCAGTGGCACAGCGAGGCTAAGGCCGGCTGCTTTCCTGCCTGCCCCAACCCCATGCTGCTTCCAGAAGGGGCCAGTGTGCCTCTGTGGCCCCTGAGGGGGCAGCGGGTGGCATGTTGCTCCACACTCTGCCCCCGCTGCAGGCACTGCCCCCGCAGCTCCTATTTGGGCACAGTTCCCCATTCCCAGCCAATGGGAACTGTGGGGGTGGTGCCTGCAGCAAGGAGCAGCGCACCGAGACCCCGGCTCTTCTCCCCCCCCCCCCCCCCAATGATGCACTGGCTGCTTCTGGGAGTGGCATGGGGCAAAGGCAGGTTGCGAGCCTGCCTTAATGGCACCCCCGCTGCACCACCAGAGATTGTGATTGACTGGGAGAGTCTTTAGGATCAACCAATTGATCGCGATCGACCAGTTGGTGACCACTGGGCTAGCAATCAAGGTACTAGCCTGAGACTTGGGAGACCCACGTTCAATTTTCTGCTGTCCCACAGATTTTCTTTTTGACTGTAGGCCACGTCTTTTTTTAAAAAAAAGCAAGCCAAAAACAACCAAACCAGCTCTCTAGATTTTTCCTTGAGGCATAGTGATAACCTTCCCTTTACTTTTGTTTTTAGCACAATTTTATTTTTTCAAAAATTCTTTAGGTGAGGCTTCCAGATGAAACATTCTTTCAAGAACAGCTAGTGTGCCAAGAGGAATTCTGTTTGACTGTGAAAGACCCATTAACTGATGGCTGTCTAGTGGTCAAATGTGTAACTTCAGCCTCTGGCACCACGAGATAAGGCTAAAATTACTTGTATCACAAGGCAGCGTATTAGCTTGAGGAAGCTTTTTCTTGTACTCAGAACGTTTGGAAATTCCTTGTAGATAAATACAAGTGCAGTAAAGCAGCTTAAACCAATCCATTTGAAAGCTTCCCAAGAAGACTTTAAAAGAATTCTAGTCACACGCTAAGCATGTGAGGCCTTGCTGGGGTTTTAATTAACTTCAGCAGGGAAGTTGCTGGTTTGTTCTGTGACCGTCTATTAATAGTTTAGTTTTTCTTTATCTTGTTGTACATTTCTGTTGGGAATTTATATAGATATAGCAATATCCAAAGGAAGCTTCATTTTTCAGCTTCAGCCTTGAGCCATTTGAAATATCAGAAAATCAGTTCTAAAGTTTACTCTTGTTCCTTTAACGGGAAGAAGCACTACCAGGTTTAGGAGGCGCTTAATTGAGAGTGCTATCATATATGCAAATCATCCCTAGTCGATATATTTTAGTAAAATATTTACAATTCTCCATCTCTGGCCTTTCAAGTTGTTGTCTGTATTCACTGTCTTTTGAGGGAATTAAAAAGTGTGCCCCTATTTTTCTTACTGGATGTTCCTATTTATAGCTCTCAGTATTGGCAAAGATACTCTGTTGGATATCTACCTGGTGAACTGTTATCTCCCACCATTGACTTGTAGTTCAGCTTGAGTGTGCAGAGTAGTAAGATGTACGTGGAACCAAGCTGGAATGTGGCAGAAGGATACAGGCATTGCTCTCTCTTGACTCTTCCATGGCTACTAGCTGCCTGAAAGGATGCCATGTCTCTCTCTCCCAGATACCAACACCACCAGTATATATCTATGTATAAACATTGTATGCCTATAATATGGCGTATATGTTGTTAACCATTCCCCCACTGCCTGCTCTGCATCTTTTTCAGGGAGCTGTAGCTGCAGTTGTGATAGGTGCCACAATGTGCAGGCACAAAAATGGTTGACAGGAGGATTGTGTGTGCTTTGCACTGATTTACCCAAACCAAACTGCTTAGTGTCATCAGTGTTGTGTATCATTGAATGGTGCTGAAGTCCTCCTCTATTTAAACCACGTCCAAGTGTTTTCTTTGGAGTGCATGGCCTCCATGATGACCGTAGGAAGTGCCAGATAGTCTCTGTCTCAGTTCTTATCAGTGGGTATGCTCGTGTTTTTGACCTGCATGATGGGACTGGAACTATAGGATGTTAAGAAATGACCTGTTGTCACAGATCATCTAGCTGAAATCAGGGACTTTCCTTTCTCCTGTGAGGGTAGTAGATGTGGTCTAGAGTGCTGGATCTGGAATTCTGTGCTTAGAGACTGAGATATCCAATAAAATACCAGAATGTTCTGGGAATATTGCTTCACAGTCACCGGGATATTTTCTGAGTGGTCTTGTACAAATTTGTGTGTGTGTGTGTCCTGTTTGTGAAGATAGAAACTGATTTTTAGTTTTGCCATTTCTAGATTTTTATTAAGATTTTAAAGAATCTGTTGTTGTAGCTTCACAAGACATACTAAAGTCTTTAAACATAAGGATTTTTCATGCACGCTATAAGAGATACTTACTTTGATATATCTCAAAACTGAATGAAGACCTTATTTTCCCTTCTACATTTAGGTGATATGATTGTAAACTCTGAATTTACTAGGCCTCTGTTGGGCTAATTAATGTAACATTCAGGATAGGAAGTGTTGTCATAAGAATGGCCATACTGGGTCAGACCAAAGGTGCATTTAGCCCAGTGTCCCGTCTTCCGACAATGGCCAGTGCCAGGTGCCATGGAGGGAATGAACAGAACAGGTAATCATCAAGTGATCCATACCCTATCGCTCATTCCCAGCTTCTGGCAAACAGAGGCTAGGTTCCCCAGCCCTGCGCATCTTGGCTAATAGCCATTGATGGACCTATCCTCCATGAACTTATGTAGTTCTCTCCCCCCAACCCCCTATTTCTGTCAGTGGTTAGAACTGGAGTCTTGAAGTTAGGACTGTTGAACTTCTGCCTTTGACTCACTATGTGACTTTTCACAAGATACTTAAGCACCATCTGACACAGAGAAATTATTTTGCTTTATAGTCTTAAATAGTACCATAGGTATGCCTGATAAGCTACAGACAAGTCAAAATGCCAGTTCCTGTCCTGAGGAATTCTTATTGTTACTTACAGATTTTTTTGTCAGTTCTGCTTCTTTGGTTAGTGTTTACAAATATTAAAATTTGGGGATGATGTCCAAAATAAGAAGTGAAATGCTGTTCACCAAAAATAGTTATTTCTTATCTGAGAGACATGGTGCATGAGGATTTATACAATGGTTTTCGAAGTATTCCAAGATCTTCTGATTTTAAAAGTGTGGTGGAAGTGCTAAGTGTTGTTACAACATTAGCGCTATATTTGGTGGTAATTGTCAATCCAAGTTCTAGATATATATCCTACAATCAACAGTAAAATTAATTGTAGGACTGGAAAAGACCTCAAGAGGTAGTCTTGTCCAGTCCACTGGACTCAAGGCAGCACTAAGTATTATCTAGATCAGTGGTCCCCAACCTTTTTATCACTGTGGACCGGTCAACACTTGACGATTTTACTGTGGCCCGGGGGTGGGGGTGGGGGTGGGGGTGGGGGGTTTGAACTCCTCAGCGCTCCAGCCCAGCTCGCAGGGCTTAAAGCCACGAGGCTCTTCCTCCTCTCCCTGAGTGCCCCGGCGTGAGGGTGGCCGCTGCTGAAGGGAAGGCGGCGCTGCGGAAAGGCGCTGCGTGAGGGCGGTGGCGTGAGGGCTGCGTGAGGGCGGCGCTGCTGAAGGGAAGGCGGCCCGGTACCAATTGATCCACGGACCGGTACCGGTCCGCGGCCCGGAGGTTGGGGACCACTGATCTAGATCATCTCTGACAGATATTTGTCCAATCTGCTCTTAAAAACATCCAATGATGGGTGATTCCACAGCCTTCCTAGGCAATTTATTCCAGGGCTTAACTACCCTGACAGGAAGTTTTTCCTAATGTCCAAACTAAACTTACCTTGCTGCAATTTAAGCCCATTGCTTCTTGTCCTTTCCTCAGAGGTTAACTAGAACATTTTTTCTCCCTCTTCCTTGTAACAACCTTTTATGTACTTTTACGTACTTGTTATCATATCCCCCTATAGTCTTGTCTTTATCTTCGACAAAGCCAATTTTTTTCAATCTCCCTCTATAGGTCATGTTTTTTTAGATCTTTATTCATTTTGTTGCTTTTCTCTGGACTTTCTCCCATTTGTCCACATCTTTCCTGAAATGTGCTCAGAACTGGACACAACACACCAGTTGAGGCCTAATCAGTGCGGAGTAGAGCAGAAGAAATACTACTTGTCTTGCTTACAACACTCCTGCTAATGCTTCTTAGAATGATGTTTGGGTTTTTTTTTGCATCAGTGTTACACTGCTGATTCATGTTTAGCTTGTGATCAACAATGATACAGAAAAGGCAGAAGTGTTCAGTAAATATATCTGTTCTGTATTTGGGGGAAAAACCGATGATGCAGTCTCATTACATGATACAGACGATCCCCGACTTACACAAGCATTCCATTCTGGAATGCCTTGCGTAAGTCAAATTTTGCATAAGTTGGAGATGTATCTCCGACCATTATGTGCCCAAAAAGAAAAAAAAAAGTATATTTTTCGCTTACGGGGCTTTTTCCGTAAGCACAGATTTCTGTAACTCAGATTTCTGTAAGTCGGGGAGCGTCTGTAACATTCTTTCTATTCTGCTACTATCTCAGGAGTGTATTAAACAGAAGCTACTAAAGTCACACTTTTAAATCACTATATCCAGATAACTCACATCCATAAGTTTTAAAAATGCTGACTGAGAAGCTTGCAGGACTGTTAATATTGATAATTTTTTTTAATAAGCTTTTGAGCACGGCTGAAGTTCCAGAAGACTGCAAGAAAACTAATGTTTTGCCAATTTTTAAAAAGGGTAAATGGGGTAACTGGGTAATTTATAGACATGTCAACCTACCATTGATTCCAGGCAAGATAATGGAGCAGCTGATATGGGGCTTGATTAATAATGAAGTAAAGGAGGGTAATGTAATTAATTCAGAGCACCATGGGTTTATGGAAAATAGATCCTGTCAACCTAACTTGATGATGGGGGGGGGGAGGGGGCTGAGATTACATGTTTGGTTGATAAAGGTAATAGTGTTGATGTAAGATACTTAGATTTCTGTAAAATGTTTGACTTGGTATCACACAACATTTTGATTAAAAATCTAAAGTTCTATAACAGTAACATGACATACATTAAATGGTTTCAAATTTTTGTCTGGATGTGGTCTAATAAACATTTCATTTACAGTTCCTCTGTCGGAAGTGCACTCCCACGAAGACGCTGCTGTGCATACATTACCATTGGAATGATATGCATCTTCATTGGAGTTGGATTAACTGTGAGTAATGCACTTAATATTAATTTTCAGTGGGTCTCCTCCCTTTTCCAGCATTTAAGTAGCGTCTCCTCAATTTTTACCTTCAGTATTGTCTGTCACCATCCTACTAATCAAGTACTTGTGCTCTGGCATGCAACTTTAAAAGGCTGGTGGGTTTTTAAGGTTGTGATTTGAGCTGGCTGGGACACTCTGTTTTAGTTCCATGAGAAACTTTGAGGTTTTGGGGGAAAAAATGATTCCTGATTTGGGATGAAAAACTAAAACCTCGACATAATTTTTTGCAGAACTGAAATTTTACAATGCTTAGTTTCAGAAACCTTGAAGCATTCCCTCAACGGGAACATTTTAGTGTTTCTGAAACAAGAAATGCTGCTTGGCCTCCTGCCAGGCGAGGAGCTTGGATGCCCAAGTTTCCCGGCAGCCTGCCACATGGGCAGGCAATTCGGTTTCTTAGGTCTGGTTTCCATCAGCCATTCATTAAAATTGACCCATTCCAGTAGAATGTTTCAATTTCATAATTAAGCATTTTCCAATAGAAGATTTGTGACCAGCTCTAGTTGTGATATTGATCTAGCTTCAAGAGACTGCCGGGAAGCCATGTAGGCTAAACCTTCCTGTCCCGGGTGTGTGTGTGTGTGTGTGTGTGTATGAGATAGAGATATAGTCTCTAGTAAACTTCTGATCAAGTACTATGCAGAACACCAGCTTTGAGGCCAAGAATAATGCATGCAATCCCAGACTAATGAGCAGTTATGTTGCTCCTGCCCTGCAACCTTGGGTGCCTTACAATGTCTTTCTGAAGTAGCTCTCTCCTGAGTCGCTCACAGAAAGGCAAGCCACACCCTGAGTGTCTCTATGTACCTGCAGCCACATTTGGGTTATACTCTGGTTCTCATCAGTGGTGGCTATACTGCAGGGTGACCCCAACACATCCCCAGTCTTAGATTTTCTCCAGCAAATGTTCTGTACTGCCCAGCCCTCTGCTGGACAGTACAAATTATATTAAGTCAAGAATCAGAGAGGTAGCCGTGTTAGTCTGGAATAGCAGAAGTGCCCACGAAAGCTTATGCTTCAATACTTTATTCTTTAAGGTGCCACAGGACTCTTTCGCTTATATTAAGTCAGTTATTCCTTTAAGAGATCAAGATGCACACAGCTTGTCACCACAAATATTTACCTAGACACTTCAATTTGAACACACTGGACTAGATAAATAATACAGTTTAGTAACGACAGAGAGATTTTTAAGTGAATACAACTAATGAGGCATAAAAGTCAGAAAGGAAAATAAAGATAAAATGTTTACTAAAATCTAACTTACCAAACTATATCAGATTCAAGCAAAGTTTCTCACCACCTACCTTCAGTAATGTTACTGACCAAACCCCTGAAGGTCAGGCCTTGTCTCTGAGAGTCCTTTGTTGCTTCAGGTGCAGCGAATATAATGATCGGGGGAAAGGGTGCCTTAGGGTATTTGTCCCTTCTTTTTATTGGCATTTATTCTTTATATTGGCATTGTTGATTTCAAATAAAAAAATACCTTCATGGGATTAAAAAAAAAAGGTACTGTGACCCTTGACAGTGCCGATTAAGTTTAATATGTTTCTATAAAAACATTTTTCCCCTCTCAAATAGCTCAGACTATTATGTTGCTGACATTTGTTTTTCTTCTTTTTAGGTTGGTACGCAGGATTTTGCCAGACGTTTCCATGCAACATATGTTTCTTGGGCCATTGCTTATCTCTTAGGCTTGATCTGCCTTATTCGAGCCTGTTACTGGGGAGCCATAAAAGTTAGTTATCCAGAGCACAGTTTTGCATAGACTTATAATGGTAGATTATAGCAGGTGAAAAAGTCTAGTGATTCTGGATGCTACATGTTGGACATTTTTAAATCTTTTCCATTAAGGATTCCATTCTGTTACAAGTAGTTTTAAGACTGGGGATCTTTTAAGAACAAATGTTCATTGCACTACATTATATGCAAATAGTTTGTTTTGCTGCTAGATTCCCAAGCTCTGAATACTAAAGCTTTGTTTACATGTTCATGCACCTGTCTTAAAGGTATTGTTGAATTTAATTCCAACAAACAGTATTAAATTTTACATTTCCTTTTTATTATGTTACGATCAGTCTGTGCCATTGTTTGGGTGGTCAGTAAATCCTCAAAAGCAACAGGTGTTTCTACAATAGCTTCACATTTGTACTTACGTTTTCATTAAAACTGTATTAAAGTGGCTTGCTTTAAAATCTAAGCAATAAGCAATTTGCTTGAACTGCTTACTGTAACTTTTACCTAAGATCATAGTGACCTTATTCAGGAAGTGAAATTGATGAGTGTACTTTTGAAGACTGACACTGTTGCTAGAAAGACAACGTTTGTAAACACTGTATGCTTTCCAGTTTTCACGTAGAGAAATGCAATATTTTGGTAATCCAGTTAGAAACAGAAGTGTCAGTTTATCCAGTGTTGGAATTCAACATGGATAATTTTTTTTTTTTTTTCAAGGATCCTGGGACTTATTTATGTGTGTTTTTTTTACAGGCAAATCCTAAAAGCCATGTTTGGATTTATGGAACTTTGCTCTGGTTGTTTGTGTGAGTTTCTTTACAGGGTCGAAGGGAAGTGTTTCATATGACTTGTTTTATAATACTTAGGTGTCATTTAGCTGAAGATAGGGTGATGATGGGTTACCTCTTACTTTCATCTGATCATCATAAAACTTTTCCTCTTGGGAGAATTTTGCTCTGGTCACTACAAAAGGAGGTACTGCTGCAATATGAAAATGAGTAAACTATTACTCTGATCATTCCATCAAAATACAGCTGGTCACTTGACATTGGCAATTTATTCAAGAGAATACGGAACTGAAATCAGTTTAATTTTCTAATGATGTATTCACAAAGGATTAAGGGACCAGTTCTTGCACTGCCCATCTTTACAGTTTTAAACTAGTTTTTTGCTAAATTCAGAAGGAATGTCCTGAGCTCTTTAGAAGACAGTAGTCTGTAGATAATGGGGTTGGGGTAAATTAATGTGGATGTTCCAGGGATAAGTATATTATTTTAAATTATCTATGTTCCTGTTAGGACAAAGTGACATTCAAATGAGGATTTGGAGCACAATAAATGTATTCTTCAGATTGTAAATGACATGTCTTTGTATGATGATAAATGTACAAAAGCAGTAGCTCAGGATTACAATGTACCTTTTAAAATAAACTAATAAAGATTATTATTCAAAGTTAATACCTTTTTCCTTCAATGTAAAGGATGCATAGGTGCCTAATTAGAAGAATCTGACTAAATGGCGTGGGAGCAGTGCAGATGTCTTTTACAGGAAATGTGTGGTCACTCCCTTACCTGAGAGTGCCAATCTCATGAACAGGATCAGGCCTCTGAAAGTATTGGTACAAGCAAGATAGTGAAAGGGAGCGTCTAGCTGTTGTGGAGCCAGGTAGAAGATAAGTCAACTTGCTTCTAATAGATCACTTACAATGCCATTAGGCATTTGAGACAGCTGTCAAAACCTCCTGGAACTTCCTATCCCAGCTCACAAAACATTATTAAGTTAATAAAAATCTGTTGGCCCCTGTGTGGATACTCTGATATGATAAAAATAAATTTTGTTTGGTACTTTTCATTTGTGATCTTTGGAATTCCTGATTAACTTTTAAAAATATCTTGTAATCAGGTTAAATTTCCTTTTTGAAAACTTTGTAATAGGACACTAGTGGTCAGCTCTCTAGAATCGGACTGGTTTTCCAATGTTTGTTTTGGTATATTGAGGGATAACTTGTATTCCCTTTTAGATCAGTGGGAGTTGAGGCAGTAGAAGCTGGATAAGGCCTCAGTGTAACATATTATATAAAATAAATAATGAACGATTGGTTTATTTTATTCAATATTAATGCACTTGCCGTAACACAATTCTGTCACTGTATCTATTCGCTTCAAAGTTCCTGGGAAATCCTGCCCTAAATTTACATATAGTCTCGTAGAGGGGTGGGCAAACTGTGGGCCACATCTAGCCCATGGGCCCCTCCTGCCCGGCCCCTGAGCTCCTGGCTGGGAAGGTTGATCCCGGACCCTCCCCCACTGGTCTCCCTCCCCTGCAGCATGCCCCACCACCAGCACAATGGTCTGGTTGCTGGGGCTGCGACTTCCCGGGGCAGTGCAGTTGCAGAACTGCAGCCCCACCCCGATCTAATAGAACTTTTACAGTTTTTTTGTTGTTGTTTGTTTATTTTTTAAGTTGTTAACATCTTTCGTTCTTTTTTTCCTGTGTTCCATGATGCATCTGATGTAGCCTATTATGCATAGCAATAAAGGACCTTTACACTTCACAGGAAAATGCTCTTTCTAATTAGAACATATATGTTTTGTCTATGCATGAAAAATGTGACACTTCCCCCTGAAGAAATGGACTGAAATGTCGGTCTGAATGGGGCATCTAATGTCCAACTTTCAGCTTCTTAAACTTTTTTTTCAGTGATTAAAAACTATTATAAAGTGTTTAATTGTGATATTTGTCTGAATTGGTTTTTTTTTTTTTTTGTGTGTTTTTTGGTGCCATGTTGTCCTGGATTAGTCTTTATTTAAAACAAAAAGAGAGCATTTCTGGAAACCTAGGCATTTGATTATTGGAAAGTATCTTTGTTGCCACAAGATCAGAGATCACATTGGCTTGCCATTTGCTTTCTTTTTATGTAAGACATTCTACTGATTTCTTTAGTGTCAGGAGCATCTGGATGTTTTATTTAGAGATTAAAATGCCAATGAAGATTTTAAAACAAAAATACTTTTATCATACATGAAACGAAATAATAGTCTTGCATCATGCAATAAAGTTCACTGGACTGTGGTCTTGTTGACTAACATCTTTTGGGCAAAGTAATACAATGAGGGACATGTTGGAAATTGGAACTCTCCTTGGTACTGAAACAACATGTTGCTAAATGATATTGTGTATATACTTGGCCAATACCTACACTAAGGATTCTTCAGATAACAAATTGTCCTAATCTCAGTGTGGAGGAAAGACACAGTCTCAGTTGATTTCATTGAGCCAATTATTCATCAACGTTAAAACTCTCAGAAAAAATGAAATAGGTTTCTTTACACATCAATATTTTGGTCCTGTACCTGAGGTTACTGTATTTATGCAAGCTCTGTCCTTATGTAACTGATGTAATATGTTCTGAGTTGGATAAGGAATATGTTTTTAATGATAAAACCTCAAGAAATGGTTGCATGTTAGTCTTGACATCTTTAAATAGCGTGAAAGAACACCTTTCAGGAGTGGTTATTTATTCTCTCTGATCAATGAAAAGTTTCTGAAATCAGTTTGTATACTGAGATAATAAAATAGGTAATAGGATAAAGAACTAGAATGCAATGTATCCACCCCAAAAAATCCTGTTCTTAAAAGGAATTCCCACATTCATTTTTAAAATATTAATATCTCTAGCTATAAAATATGTAATAAGAGTTCATCGCATAAAGGTGCACATTGATCTGGTAAGGGGGCACTGTCATTATTTGGTACTTCTACATTATTGACTAGATATAGTATTCCTTCATTAATTGTTACAAATACAGTAAACCCTCGATTTAACGGACCCCGATTTAACAGACTTCGGATGCAACGGACAAAATTTCCGATGCATCCGAAATCCGTTATTCGGGGGCTGCCGGCTCCCGCCCGGGTCCCACCTGTGGGCGGGCTGGCTGGCTGCCGGCTCCCGCCTGCAGGGAGCCGGGCGGGAACTGTCAACCCCCCCGCCCGGCTCCCCACTGCGGGGAGCCGGGCGGCCGGGCTGACGGCTCCCGCCCGGGTCCCAGCAGCCGGGGTCCCGGGCAGGTGGGCTGCTGGCTGCCGCTGGGCGGGCTGACTCATGGCTCCAGGCCGTGATCAGTAAAACCTCTATATAACAGACTAATTCGGGTGAGGGGGGTGTCCGTTAAAGCCAAAAGTCCTGTTATTTAATGATTTAAAAAAATATTAAATAAAGGACTTTCGGCTTTAACGGACACCCCCTCGCCCGAATTAGTCCGTTATATCGAGGTTTCACTGTATAAGAAAGATGCAGTTTGAAATAACTGATGGTTTTCACCCATTTGTTTTCAAACATGTTACAGTCTCATGCAGGAAGGCTCCATGATCAAATTCTGCATAAAGAAATTTAGGCTCATCTTGCTGACTGGTGCACCTATATGGTCCTATGTTCCCACAATACATTTCTTTACCAGTGTGAACATACAGTCAGAGGCATGCAGAGGAATTTAAATTCCACAGCTCCCGGGGCTGTGGGAGCCTACTTGTCCCTCCCCCGCCAACACATGCCCCTGCAGACAGTTCTGCTTGTTTATGTACATTTTGAATGGTTTAGTTCTTAAATGTCCAGTGTGCATAGCTAGAACATCAAAAAAAGCTCAGCACCTAGTTCTCCACTGTATTCAGCAGTTGTAACCTGTGTAATGTGACTCCAGTGGCATCACACTGATGTGACCAGCTTCTGTCTGGAACATTTTCTGAAATTGACAAATCCTCCAAAACATCTGTATTTTTTGACATTGCTTGAGTCTGTGATAGTGACACTTGTTAACACTTAGCACACACTGTGGGTTTGCAGAGCATGTATGCTTTGTGAGATAACTGCTTACTATTCATAGCAGTTATGTTTGAGATCAAGATTTCAAGAGTTGGGATTTATTTACCCAAGAGCTAATGAAACAGTATTGGTGCTAATTAAGGGCTTGATCCTATACCACTGAGGTCACTGTGGCCCAGATCTTTAAAGGTTTTTAGGCAATGCTGCACCTAACTGATTTAGGAGCTGAAATTTCATGATTACGAGAGATTTATGCAATTAAGAGCCTAAGTATCATTGACAGCTTAAGGGATTTAGACTTCTAAGCATCTAAATCACATTTATAATGAGATTTCAGCTCCTCAGTCAGTTAGGCATGGCAACACTAAGTGTAGCAATGCCTACATAACTTTAAAAATCTGGGCCTGGGAATTTTTATTGTTGACTTGAATGAGAAAAGGAGCAGGCTCTGAAGACAGAGACCCTCATACACTTAAGCCTGTGCTTAACTTTTAGCATGTAAGCAGCCCCACTGAAGTCAGTGTAGAAGCTCAGATACTATAATACAGCGCAGATGCAGGGGGCATGATAAGGCACAAAGCAACTGCTCATAGAAACTCTTTGAATATTGAGGCGAAAGAAACAACTTTGATGAATATCTTTAAAAAGATCCCAAACCCACATCAACTGCCTGCTAAATCTCAGCCCTATAAGGGTTTAGGGACTCCTGAAGCTTTGCATCCAAAAAGCATTCTAAAATGGGCTGCTCTTGGTGACTGATTGTAGCTAATGAATTCGTACATAGGTAGCCCATTAATCAGATTTTATAAGGCTCTTGACAGCTACAAAAGAGTTAGGATTCTTGTAAAGTTTGATCTAATTACGTTACATCAAGGAAAGGTAAATGGTCATATGCAGTGTAAAAAAATGACTAACATTTGCCTTGTTTGTGTTTACAATTTTTGAAGAAAAATAATGGCTTTGTTTTCTCTTACAGCTTGCATAAACCTGCACTTTCCCTCTGCTACTTTGTCATCTATAGTTGTTGATTTAAAATATCTGGATTTAATCATTATTTACAAATATTAATTCCAAAATAATTTTAACAGTTATGATAATAGTACTAAAGTCATGGAAAAGAATGGCAAACACAAGAGGTATACAGATAGTCATTAATTTGACCAATTAAGACCAGAGCACATGTTATGGGTAGGGCCCAACCAAATTCATGGTCCATTTTGGTCACTATCACGGTTGGAGGGTTTAAAAAATCGTAAATGTCATGATTTCAGCTATTTAAATCTGAAATTTCACAGTGTTGTAATTGTAGCGGTCCTGACCCAAAAAAGAGTTGGGGGGAGGGTCGTGGTACTGCTACCCTTACTTCTGTGCTGCTGCTGTGTAGCTGCAGGCTGGAAGCCCAGCTCTTGAAGGCAGAACTACCAGCAGCAGCGCAGAAGTAAGGATGGCATGGAATGGTATTGCCACCCTTACTTTTGCACTGCTGCTGGCAGCGTGCTGGGTGCCTGGCTGTCCAGCTCTGAAAGCAGTGTGGAACTAAGGTGGAAATACCATGATCCCCATCCCCCCCCATTAATAACCTTGTGACCTCCCTGCAATTCCTTTTGGGGTCAGGACCCCCACTTTGAGAAACACTGGTTCCCCAGTGAAATCTGTATCGTATAGGGTAAAAGTACACACACGACCAGATTTCCCGGCGAGAGACCAGATTTCACAGTCTGTGATGTGCTTCTTATGGCCATGAATTTGGTAGGGCCCTACCTATGGGCTTTATTACTTTTTAAAAAAAACTTTTCCTTAAGGCAAAGTTAAGGTCAAATATTAACATACTGCATAGTTTATTACTTACTAGCAGAAATACCCGGTGTTGCTCGGGGTATTTGTAATTGGAAACTGGGATGTAAAAAGACTACAATGTTTTTTATTAATACAAATTTTGTTCAGAAGTCTCATTTTGTCTAATTAATTTCATTCTCTTGCATTTAGATGTGGTTTCTCCGATACAGTTTCGCTTTTTACGCGGCATAACGAATAGGGTCCTTTTTAAGAAAAAAACAGTGTGTTTAATTAGGTTTGCGCTACACAACACTAAGCTCTCTGGTTATCTGTATTATTACATCATAACTATGTCACAGACAACAGCATGGGTTAACCTGCAGCCCAGATGATATTATGTGAGCTGTGTAGTTGATGTTAATGGGCGTTAATGAATTTCACCCTTAGGGGGTATAAGAGGTGAGATTTTAAAAAATTTCGATTCCTACCCTGATTAGGACCCTAAAACCTATAACTGTACCAAATTTCAAGTCTCTAGCTGAAAGAGTGTGGAAGGAGTAAGGGAACATACATGCACCATTTGACTTTTATATATTTATATCTATATATATAGATAGATTCAGGATCAGGTTAAGGATCAGAGAACGTGGCCTCAGATTGGCTTGTTGGGTGGGGAGCCCTTTTCTTCTGAGTATGCTAAAAAGGGCGATCGAATTTCTAAATATCTATCCTTTTTGGAGCAACTCTTCTATGCATACATGGTGTGAAAGCTTTTCCTTTAGACAGAGTCCATATTTTACTATACCACAATTCTGCAGAAGTAATCACATTTTTCCAGTAATGTGCAATGATCGGGTTTCTAATGGAAATGCTGACAGACCTGTAGCTCCATGGTGACTGCTGAATGTACCAATGAATATGTGCTTGAAGTGACAGAAAAAAAACCAATATACCGTATATTTTAATATTTCCTATTTTAAAATGAGAGCTTGATTAGATTTTTCTGACATACTTTTTTCTCCTTGTAAAATAGGCAACCTAAAGTCTTTAAGTGCAATCACTTGCAGAGTTTCATGGCAGTGTATCACCAATGAATTCAATGAGGTTACTTTTGATTTATTCCAGTGTGGGAAAAGAATCAGGCATATCCTCTTATTTTTTTGCCATTTAAGAGCCTACATTGACTTTGTACTTCAGAGCTTGTCCTCAGTATTCAAAGGAAGACCCTAACTATACATTTTGCTGCTAGTTTGATTTTTTTGATTATGTAAAACAAAGGATCTTAGGGTTCTCTTATTTACAAAATAAAAATAATTTTATTTTTCCCTATGATGGTAGTGCATAGAGATCCCAGCTGAGATAAGGGCTCCATTTTTATTTGGTTTTCTGAAAGAGTGACACTTTGACTAATTGGGGCCACTGTGACTTTGCTACTGGGTAGGCAGCTACTACCCCTTATTCCTTTCTCCCTTTTTGTATACTCTGACTGCTTTGTTCCTGGCTTTGTCAGTGTTTCAGTGCAGTGGAGTGAGGCATAAGAAGGGAACCAGAGAGCACTTGGCTCTTGGCCAGGGTAACCAGATAGTGAAAATGAAAAATTGAGGCAGAGGTGCTGTCTTGGGGCACTAGTACTGCTGTGGCTGGCTACACTGCTGTGGTGTCACAAGTACCTGACTGGACTTCTACCAGTAAGATTGTCTCTAAAAGGAAATCACAAATCTCACAATGCACTGGATTTCCCATGCTGGTGTTTTGTACCTCCAAGATGTTTTGCACCTCTGGAATGGTACTCCTGACAGGAGCCCTGCTATTTGACAGTAACTAAGGGCTAGATTCACAAAGGCATTTAGGTGCCTCATCCACAGTTGTAGGTGCTAAAATTCCAGTTTTTAAGTGCCACTGTGATCTGCAAAACTCCTGCTCTGCTGCTGCCTAACCCTGTAGTTGCCTAAATTTGCTCAGCACCTACGGTTTTGCAGTAGGCCTCTGGACATGTGCACTGCACCCTCATTCTAGCCTAGGCCCTAAAAAACCGGGGGAAGACAGGCACTCCTCCGCCTACCTTGCTGGGGTGGCCTGATTTGCTAGGCATGTGCAGAGGCTGTCTAACTATATGAAGTAGCTGGAAGGCAGGGGGATCAGGGACTTGAACTGGGGGTCTCCCATATCCCAAGTGAGTACCCTAACCACTGGGTTGAAAATTATGTGGGGAGGTTATCATCCTCCCCTCCCTGCACTCCAGTTTCTTGCAAGAAATGCTTTAGGCGTCTAACTCGAGAGGGTTCACAGCTGAGAATCACAAGCAGAGAGGGTGCCTCCCTCCAACCATTACTTAGGTGCCTGTCTGTGTGAATGGTTTTGGGCTTAACACACACTCCTCCCGTTGGCATCTCCCATGGGCTAGTTTGGTAGCTCCCGACCTACTGTGCAGGCTTTTGTGCCTAGCTGTCTTACTCAAGCTTTGTGACTCACAATAATATTCCTGTGGTTTTGTTAGGCACCTACAAAGTAGGTGTTGTGATGCTCAGGATCACACAGCCCAAGTCCCTTTGTAAATCTAGCCCTAACTTGCCACGTGTGGGTTGTAGATGTAGTTATGTAGCTCTCTGCTGCATGTGGTAGGGCAAAAGAGGAGGAGCCACAGAGGAGCTTCTCTCTGCTCCACCCTTGGGTCTACTTCTCTTGAATTATAAGTACCATAAAGCCCAGCCTCCAAAGTGCACCAATTGGGAGGGACTCCCTATAGTAGTGCAAGTTAGGGGAGAGATGGTGCAGTAGAGAAGTTGTCCCTGTTCCTTGCTCAGCCAGCCAGACACAATCCGCTCTGCATCGCTTTTGCTTATGGAAGTGATAATTATCTTGTCCTTAGATTCTCCACCCCCAAATGTAATATCTTGATATAAATGAAACAATAGCTCTGGAGTAATAAGAGTATTTGAATTGTCTCATGTTCTTTCTCTTTACTGCCTGTTTTATTCCTCACATTCTCAGAAATGCTTCCAGTTCCATGTGCAGGACCAGGTAGCCAGGCAGAGCCTCAGTCTCAATGTGTGGATGGGATGATGGTGTAGGAAGGAGGGGGTTTGATTTATTAGTAATTGGGGGAAATTTTGGGATAGGGGAGGGTGCACAGGAAGGATGGGCTCCAGCTAAACCAAAGTTGATCCAGACTGCTGGAATTTAACATTAAAATGATTAGGGACCTGGAGTGCATGACTTATGAGGAGAGGCTGAGAGAACTGGGATTGTTTAATCTACAGAAGAGAAGACTGAAGGGAGATTTGATAGCTGCTTTCAACTACCTGAAAGGGGGTTCTAAAGAGGATGGATATAGACTGTTCTCAGTGGTAGCAGATGACCGAACAAGGAGTAATGGTCTCAAGTTGCAGTTGGGAAGGTTTAGATTGGATTAGGAAAAACTTTTTCACTAGGAGGATGGTGAAGCATTGGAACGGGTTACCTAGGGAGGTCATCTAGTCCAAGCCCCTGCTTAAAGCAGGGCCAATCCCCAACTAAATCATCCCTGCCAGGGCTTTATCAAGACTGACCTTAAAAACCTCTAAGGAAGGTGATTCTACCACCTCCCTAGGTAACCCAGCGCTTGTGTACAACCTGGGAATATAAAAATTGAGGCAATCAATTACTTACTAGATTAGATGAAGGTTACTAGAAGCAAAAAAATAAAATAAATGTTTTTCTTGTACCCTGATAGGTTACCATGACATGGTGTGAAATCATAGAAATTGTAGGACTGGAAGAGACCTTGATAGGGCATCTAGTCCAGTCCCCTACATTAAGGCAGGACTAATTGTTATCTAGACCAGGCCCGCACAACTCGGAAAGCAGTGAGGGCCATGTTACTGCAAAAAAAACCAGCGCCCCAAAGCCCCGCCCTCTCCCCATCCGCTTCCCCCCAACCCCACCACTTGGCTTGCCCTACCACTACTCACCCCCCGCGGACCTCACAGTGAGCCTGGGCGCATGTTGTGCAGGCCTGATCTAGACCATCCCTGACAGGTGTTTGGTAACCTGTTCTTAAAGACCTCCAGTGATGGAGATTCCATAGCCTCCCTAGGTAATTTGTTCCAATGTCTAACTGCCCTTACAGTTAGAAAGTTTTTCCTAATGTCTAGCATAAATGTCCCTTGCTGCAATTAAAGGCCATTACTTCTTGTCCTGTTCCCAGTGGATAAACAGAACAATGTATCACACTTCTTTTTATAACATTTACATACTTTGACAATTATCATGTCCCCCCCTCAGTCATGTCTTTTTCCAGAATAAACAAATGCAGTTTTTTCATTCTTTCCTCATGGGTCATGTTTTCTAGACCTTTAATCATTTTTGTTGCTCTCCCCTGGTCTTTCTCCCATTTGTTCCCATCTTCCCAAAGTTTGTTGCCCAGATCTGGACACAATACTCCAGCTGAGGCCTTAGCAGGGCTGAGCAGGCTGGAAGAATTACTTCTCATGTCTTGCTTACAACATTCCTGCTAATACATCTCAGATGTTTGCTTTTTTTGCAACAGTATTACATTTTGAGCCCTTTCATTTGTGATCCACTATAACTCCCAGCTCCTTTTCTGTAATACTCTTTTCTATGCAGCAATTTCAAATTTTGTGTCTGTGCAACTAATTATTCCTTCTTAAGTGTAGTACTTTGCATTTACCCTTGTTGAATTTCACCCTATTTATTTCAAACCTGGATGATCTGCACCATGGTAGTTTGTGCCAGTTGAATCACATTGGTGCAGTTTTCCATTGTAGATGTAGAGGCAACCTCAGTGACATCACAGATTACAATGGAATTTCTAGTGTCTGATGCTACTGTAAAGTATCTTTGGGATGTATGTCTTCAGTGAAGCAGGAAGCGCTACTGAATTCCAGAAAGGCTACAAACAAGTATTTAAATTAAGGTTAGTTAAAATTTTGCTGCTTAATGTCCACCAGTCTAGTCACTGTGGATATTCAGTTCACAAATCTGAGATTTGAATTAACTTTTCAGTTTAGGGTTTGCAATTACCTATTCAATTAATTAATGCCAACCTCAAGTCTTGAAAAATCATGAGTTGGGCACTCAAATATGATTTATTTTAAAATCCCATGATTTTAAAGCCATGTAACTTGGATTTTATTTACCTTCTGGTTTTTGAGCCCTTAGGGTTCACGAGTCACATTTTCAAGCTTTTCTTCACATCCACAAAATGTTGAGTCTCTCATCAAATTACATAATTGCAAGAAATGGGGCTTCAAGAAAAATATCAAATATCATAACATCAATTAAATTCTGAGAGATGGCTGCACTGAAAATGGTTCAATCTTAAGTGAAGGTTTTTGTTTTTTGTTTTGCATTTTTTCCTACTCATGGGTGACCTGCCAAGAGTCCCAGAAAGCAGGTAGTGAAATGGGAAATAGCCTTTCCCTCATGCAGACATGTCCCAGGTCACCTTCCTCTGATCTGGGGAGAGGGTGGAAGATGCTCCCTTCATAGAGATCATTTTAAGGATTTCTCTGTGGGGTTATAGTCTCAATGTTGGCACATAGTTCTTGTGGTATTTGTGGCTTGTTTTTCAGAACAGAGATTGCATGAGAATTCCTCCCTGCCAGTAACTTCCTAGCCCTCATGGGTGCAGAGAGCAGTTTGAAGTGAATGCCACCCTAATGGAGCAGCAATGGCAGAGCAAAAAAAATGCCTGAACTCATTTGTTTATTTTTACAATCTCATAATTTTAGGCCTATGTCATGATTTTTGCAGGCATGGGATGGGGTTGGCAGAACTGCAAGCTCCCCACCTCTCATAGGGGAAGATGTTGCTTTGTGAATCTCCTACTCAGAACTTGGGAAGTCTCTATTTTCCCATTTTACCCACTGACCTACCCCCATCCTCACCCCAGGAAAAAGGGGGGCTTGTAGAAGGGTGGGGCCTCAGAGAAGGGGCCAGGCAGGGGGCGGAGCAACTGTCTGATTTTGTGCAACTATAACGTTGGCAACCCTACCTGTGGTGGGCAGATGCAGCTCCCAGCCCTGGCTCCTCAGGCAAGTCCCTGCCAACCCAGGCAGAGAGCAGGGGGAAGCTCAGGGGGAAGGGCCGGGCCGGGCAGGGATGAGGCCTAGGGGAAGGGGTAGGGGTGTCCTGCTGGAGTGTCCGGCTTGTAAATATTCCAATGTTGGCAACTCTGGAGGGGAAGGTAAGGGGGGCACTGGGCTGAGGGGAGGAGCAGGGGGTCCTAGGCTGATGGCAGTGCCTGGGGAGAGGGCAGTAGGCTGGTGGTGGGGGAGGAAGCAGAGGAGGGGGCAGGGAAAGGTGAGGGGGCAGTAGGCTGGGGGGGAGGAGCGGGGAGCACTAGGCTGGTGGAGGGGCCTGGGGAGGAGGGCAGAGCAGGGGACGGCAGGAGGTTGATGGCCAGAGGAGGGTGAGGGGGCAGTAGGCTGGGGGGGGGGAGGGCAGAGCAGGGGACGGCAGGAGGTTGATGGCCAGAGGAGGGTGAGGGGGCAGTAGGCTGGGGGGGGGGGAAGGAGGGCAGAGCAGGGGACGGCAGGAGGTTGATGGCCAGAGGAGGGTGAGGGGGCAGTAGGCTGGGGGGGGGGGGGGAGGGCAGAGCAGGGGACGGCAGGAGGTTGATGGCCAGAGGAGGGTGAGGGGGCAGTAGGCTGGGGGGGGGGCGGTGCCTGGCGCACTCGTCCCTCCCCTTCCGGGATCCCTCGAGTATTGTCTGGCTCTCGGGGCGCAGCCGTTAAACGGTTAACGGGGAGGCTCCATCCCCTTCGGGAGCCTGACCCCCGCCCCGCCCCGCCCCGCCCCGCCCGCGGGGTCGTAATCCAGCAAAGTGCGAAGTCAGCGGGCCGCGGCTGCTGCCGGCTCCTTCCCTGGGGAGCCGGTTCGCTGGGAGCAGGTGCGCGCAGGGCGGCCGTGGCACACGGCGGGGCGGTAACGGGGAGCGGAAGCACGTGGGGGTGAGGGGAGCGGGAGCACGTGGGGGCGAGGGGGGAGCGGGAGCACGTGGGGGTGAGGGGCGCCGGGAGCACGTGGGGGTGAGGGGCGAGCAGGGAGCGGGCGTTGCCCCGTGTTGAGCTAACTGCACCGGGTAGGCGGAAAGTTTGTGCCAGGGCAGGATAGTTAAACGTGATGTGCAGCGGGGACGAGGGGAGCTGGCTGGCTCCTGTCTCTCCTGCACACAGGCGGGCTCTCGGGGAGGTACCCGCCAGACCCCTGAAACTGGCCAGCTGTCAGTGCATACCGAGCACCCTTTCCTGTTCCCCCGGACAACTGCATCTAAAAAGGGGCAGCGCTGGGGAAACCTGGGCAGGTGACAACTGCATCCCAAGGCTTACGAAAACAAAACAAAACTTGGAAATGCAGCAGGTCCTGTGGGCTACAAGAGTCAATGACTTGGAAATGTAGTAAAATGAAACTGAGACCTTACAAGAGCCAGAAAAAGGACAGGAGAGCAGTTGGGAAGCTTCAGTTCTTTATTAATTCCAACTCGAGTTACATTGCAATGTTTTGGGTAAAGGATTTTTTTTTCTCCTTGACCGTTTCAGTTAAGATGCTAGAGCTTAAGAAATATGCTTGAGTCTTCTCACAGTTCCTGTACTAAGTCCAAGCTTGACGTTCCAGGTGTTGTTAAGGGTTTCTCTGTATGGGAAGTCAGACCAATATAAAGTAGGGCAGGGGTCTGCAACCTTTACCACTCAAAGAGCCATTTGGACCCGTTTCCCACAGTAAAGAAAACACTGGGAGCCACAAAACCCTTTTGACATTTAAAATGAAATAACACTCTCTTCTTCGCTCCCCCTTCTTCCCTCCCCCACCCTCTTCTTCCCTCCCCCTCCCCTCCAGCCGTGCTCTCGCTCTTCTTCCTCCCCCCCCTTCCTCCCCCCCACTCCGGCCGTGCTCTCGCTCTTCTTCCCTCCCCCTCCCCTCCAGCCATGCTCTCGCTCTTCTTCCCTCCCTCCCTCCCCCCCCTCCGGCCATGCTCTCGCTCTTCTTCTTCCCCCCCCCTTCCTCCCCCCCCCGCTCCCCCCCTTCCTCCCCCCCGCTCCGGCCGTGCTCTCGCTCTTCTTCCCTCCCCCTCCCCTCCAGCCGTGCTCTCGCTCTTCTTCCTCCCCCCCCCCCGCCGTGCTTTCACTCCCCCCCTCCCCCAGCTTGCCTTGCCTTGCCTCGTGCCCCGGCCCCGGCTCGCTCTTATCCGCCGGCTCCGCCGCGCTTTGCCTCCTGCCCCAGCCCCGGCCCGACTCGCACTTCTCCGCCGGCTCCGCCTCGCCTCGTGCCCCGGCCCCGGCTCCGCCTCCGTTCTTCTCCCCCCCCCCCGCCGCTCGCCTCTTATTGACCCCGCCCCTCTCTTTCGGCTGCGGCTCCGCGCACTGGTTGGACAGTGCTGGCGGGCCGCATAGAAAACAGTCTGCGGGCCGGTTAAAATTAGAACACACAGGGAGCCGCATCGGAGGGATGAAAGAGCCGCATGCGGCTCCGGAGCCGCGGGTTGCCGACCCCTGAAGTAGGGTGTGGGAATTTAAAGCTCTGCAGTTACAATGATGTAAATCCCTGTGTGGACACTTATTTTGGAATCAGAGTGCCTTTTTCTGGTTTAGATCTCTTGGTTTGACATTTTATAAACTGTTTAAGCTAAACTGGAAAAAATCACTCTTGGATTTTCTTGCTCTTGGTCCACAAGAGTTCTGTAAACAATACAGAATAGAAGTGAATTTAAATATATACAGTGTATTAGGGTCACATTATTGAGGTGTTGCACTGGTAAAACAAACTTTAAAAAATTAGCTGACTTCAGAAAAATCAAAATGTGTGATGAAATCAAGATGAACCACAGTGTGTGTGCATTTCAGAAACAACTATGAATGAAGGGTATCTGCAAAGAGGGAGAAGATGAATGTGCTTTTTTTTCATCTGTGATGTAAACATTGTTGTTATTGATCTGCCTAAGCTACAAATTGTGCATGGTCTAGTAAAATAAATAGTACTGTATTACCAGTCTGCCTTGTTCCCTTCTGCCCATCTCCTTCCAGTCCTGTTTGTTTTATCCAACATTTGCATCTTGTCTTGAGGTAAGATTTTTATAACTCCTCTCCTCAAAAGTTTATCTTACTACATAACTGCAAACCCCTGAAAAATGGGGTCCAGTCTGGCTTGTTCCTGTAGGTACTATTGTAATACGGTATTACTAATTGCCTTCAAGGCTACATTTTTTTTTTTGATGGGGGTGGCCTAACTTTTTATTTTAGAAATACTGGAGGTGCAAAGTCTAGTGGTTGCAGGATTTGCTTAAAAGCTCATTGAACACTGAATTGGGGACGGTGAGATTGCTCAGACTTTAACGGAAGGATCTGGGTTATGGAATTGTAAGTAGAGATGCTCTTTCTTTTAAATGTTTAGTTTAAATACCAGGTAAATAAACATTCCTAAAATTCTAAGCATACTGAATACAAATAAAATGCATCCTCTCAGGTTTCACTACCTCGTTACCTGGTATCCTAATCCTACCATCTTTCCAGCTGTCCTCCAGTGTAGACAAACCTCAATTCTAATTTCAAAAGAAAAAAGGTAGGAAAATAAATACTCCTCTTCTTTTAGATCTTAAATATACAAGGTAAATAAACAATAGTCAAAACCCATTTTTTCTTTTTACAGGTAACCTTTAGGATCTTTGTTTAATTGATGGTTTTGATAGACAAATAGTCAAGGTAGTAAAATATAAATCTACCAAAATCTATAAGTAGTCTTTACATTCATTTCAAAAAAATGTGGAACACTTTGACAATCTGTTCTTTCTGTACTTGCCTGCTAACCCCTAATTTTGGACTCCATAATTGTCTTGGCACATGCAAGGTCAATGCAAATGCCTTCAGGTTTCTCTTGAGAGT
Source organism: Sternotherus odoratus (assembly GCA_032164245.1). Taxonomy (NCBI): domain Eukaryota; kingdom Metazoa; phylum Chordata; order Testudines; family Kinosternidae; genus Sternotherus; species Sternotherus odoratus. Next base: position 37,844,882 of record JAVMKO010000002.1, read on the forward strand.
TAGTATTGTGCTGTGCATAAGTGATAAGTGGAGGAGGAGGATATAAAAGGACTTTCATACTTGACTATAGCTTTCACTAATGTAGTTACAGATGTGGGGACTTAAAACTCTGGGAGTTTAGAAACATAGCATAACTAATGATATACCATTGTAATGTGGTGTATATAACTAAACATGTACAAAAATGATGATTCACAAATCACTGGCATTTATAACTTCCAACAATCATTTGAAGTGGTATAACACTAGTATTGTAAGTGATACTGGATCACACTTTTGGGCAGCGTCCCTACTTCTAGTCCCCTAATCACTTTCCTTTGAGATTTCCCTACTACAACAGTCTTTCCTTGGGTTGCATAGTCCTTTGGGGAATACAGATTCCCTGGACTAAAGACAAAGTAGGGAATTTTAGAAATTCAGTGCACTCATGGGAGCTTGGGAAGCCTTGCCCCTGAGGCTCTGGCAGCTTCCATTGCCTTTGCCGCTGAGTTTGTGTCTGTTTGCAATCAGGTTCAGCTATCATGGTGACAAAGACATAATCTAAATACGCCATTGTCCTTGTTTAACTAAAGATGTGATATTAAAGTGATGCAACTTTGTGTGTAGATAAGCCCTGAGGTACATGACTGGAAAGATATTTAAATTGTTTAGATATCTTTTAAGGGGGCTTACCAATTGTGTTAAGCTATCTCGATTGAAAACTACCTTCACCGCCCTTCTTGTACCAACTGGAATGAAAAGACAGCTAGATAAAACACCACGTCTTTGGATAGCTTTGTAAAGGAAAATCCTAGTTTTCTTGGTCTCTTTTTGTCCAACAGAGTCTACCATTGATTCTAACACCAAGTTTCCATGTTGGTTTTTGGTTCTGTGTCCAAATTCTGTAACAAATATAGTTCCCTTTATCCAGCATCATAGACTGATCTTATTGAACACTTTCATATCAAATGAAATTTTTTTTTCTTTCTATCTCCATACCAATGGAGTATTGTTCCTTAAAGGTCTCAGTAACTTGTCAAAGCTAGCTTTATCATTTTCCTTGTTGGAGTTCTATTAGGCTCTGAAACAATATAGCACTTTTTCTAACGTTCAACCTAAATTTTTCCCTATTTCATCCACACTATTCTTAATTGTACTCCATGAACCAGTCTCTTCATCTTTACTGTTTGTTCTTCATGTTATATGCTTCCGTATTTATCTTTCCCAACCCCAGCTATTTCTTAACCAAATTATAAATTTAGGACTCTTAATCTGCGATAATTCAATTTAGTTACCCCTTCTCTTGCATTTTGTTGCTCTTTCAGGTCTGTCTAACTTGTTTGTCTTTCTAGTTGTGTTGAGAATTCAACATAGGAAAAGGAGCCCTTACCTGATCTGTAATGTGATATTTCATGTACAGCCCAAAATGGCAGTGATTGCCTGCTTAATCTAACAAATACTATGTTATGTGTGTGCTTCATCTTTTCAAATAAACAATCAAAATATTTTGAAATTAAGTCTGTTGACTGGGCACATGCACAAAAGTAGACTAGAGAGAGTGAGTGGTAGAATGGCATGGGATCTACCTTCAACAAATGCTCATAACTCCTTCTTTGTACTAATCTTTTATTAGCCACATCCCTTCATTGAATTCATAACATTAGGAAAAATCTTGGGCATAATCCTGGATCATACAAACATTTGAGTTGTTCAGAAATAACTCATAGCTTGAATTTTCACTTACCAATAAATACTTAAGCCCAAAGATAGCTGTTGTTTGAGGTAATTAAAAGGCAAATCTAAGATTTATGACTAGAATGACTTTATGGAATGCTCATTCTAACACCGATTGATCAGATACAGTACTTGTTTTCCAGTCCAGGAACTGTTTTCCTAAGCTGTTTGTATACCATGTGCTTCATTTTTTTGCATCACAATGCAGCTTGGTACAGTCAAGAAGCTGACGAAAACTTTCTTGAAAAAGCAGGTTATAGTGTTGCACTCTTATCTGTAGCTGAATGCTTTATAAATATGTGATTCTTTTTTTTTTAAAGTGTGGAGCCTCAAAGTGTTAAAGACAATGGAAACTAAAAAACTGATTGGTAAATCCCTTCGGCCAGCAAGACCTGCACACCACCTGTCTTCACAGCCTGGTGAGTAGCATGGTTAAAATCTGTTTGTTTATTTAACAAAGATTTACAGATCACCTGAAGGGAAATTTGAGGTTAGGGGCTGAATGTCTTGAATACATTTCCATTTAAGGCTTATGGCTAAAAATTAGCTATGGGGAACATAGAAACAGCAGTCCTGGGCTGAACATAAGAACCACCATACTGGGTCAGACCAAAGGTCCCTCTAGCCCAGTATCCTGATTTTCGATGATGGTGAATACCAGGTACCCCAGAGGGAATAAACAAAACAGGTAATCATCAAGTGACAATCATCCCTGTTGTCCATTCCCAGCTTTTGGCAAACAGGCTAGGGACATCATCTCTGCCCATCCTGGCTAACAGCTATTGATGGACCTATCTGCCATGAATTTATCTGGTTCTTTTTTTGAACACTGTTATAGTCTTGGCCTTCACAACATCCTCTGCCAAGGAGTTCCACATATTGACTATGCATTGTGTGGAAAAATACTTCCCTTCATTTGTTTTTTAAACCTGCTGCCTGTTAATTTCATGTGGCGACCCCTCCTAGTTCTTGTGTTATGAGAATGAGTAAATAACTCACCCTTCCTTACTTTCTCCACATCAGTCATGATTTTATAGACCTCAATCACGCCCCCCCTTAGTCGTCTCTTTTCCAAGCTGAAAAATTCCAATCTTATTAATCTCTCCTCATACAGAAGCTATTCTATACCTCTAATCATTTTTGTTGCCTTTTTCTGAACCTTTTCCAAGTCCAATATATCTTATTTGTGACCACATCTGCATACAGTATTTAAGATGTGGGCATACCATGGATTTATACAGAAGCAATATGGTATTTTCTGTCTTATCTGTCCCTTTCTTAATGTGTCCCAACGTTCTGTTAGCTTTTTTGACTGCTGCTGCACATTGAGTGGATGTTTTCAGAGAACTATCCATAATGACACCAAGATCTCTCCCTTGAGTGGTAAAATGATGGGGTCTAAATTAGATATTATGTGTATAGTTGGGATTATGTTTTCCAGTATACATTACTTTGCATTTATCATCACTGAATTTTATCTGTCATTTTGTTGTCCAGTCACCCAGTTTTGTGAGATCCCTTTTCAATTCTTCATAGTCTGCCCTAGGTTTAACTATATTGAGTAGTTTTGTATTGTCTGCAAATTTTGCCACCTCTTTTTCCAGATCATTTATGAATATGTTGAATAGTACCGGTACAGTACAGACCCCTGGGGGACACCACTATTTACCTCTCTTCATTCTGAAAACTGACCATTTATTCCTACCCTTTGTTTCCTCCCTCTCAGTCAGTTACCGATCCATGAGAGGACCTTCCCTTTTATCCCGTGACTGCTTATTTTGCTGAAGAGCCTTTGGTGAGGGATCTCATCAAAGGCTTTCTGAAAATCAAAGTACACTATATCTACTAGATCTCCCTTGTCCATGTGCTTGTTGACCCCCTCAAAGAATTCTAGTAGATTGGTAAGGAATAATTTCCCTTTACAAAAACCACGTTGACTCTTCCCCAACAAATTATATTTATCTGTGTGTCTGATGGTTTTATTCTTTACTATAGTTTCAACTTCTTTGCCCAGTACTGAAATCAGGCTTACTGGCCTGTAGTTTCTGGGATCACCTCTGTAGCCATTTAAAAAAGTTAGTGTCACCTTAGCTATTTAGTCATTTGGTACAGAAGCTGATTTAAGTGATCGGTTACAAACCACAGTTAGTAGTTCTGCAGTTTCACGTATGAATTCCCTCAGAACTCTTGGGTGAATACCATCTGGTCCTGGTGACTTTACTGTTTAGTTTATCAACAACTTGTTCCAAAACCATCTCTAATGACACCTCAATCTGGGACAGTTCCTCAAATTTGTCACCTTAAAAAAAAAAATGGCTCAGGTTTGGGAGTCTCCCTTACATCCTCAGCCATGAAGACCGATACAAAGAATTAATTTCTCTGCAATGGCCTTATCGTTCTTGAGTGCTCCTTTAGCATCTCGGTTGTCCAGTGGTCAATATAGCCCAGTGTCCTGTTTTTGACAGTGGCTGGTGCCAGATGCTTCAGAGGGAATGAACAGACCAGGGCAGTTTATTGAGTGATCCATTCCCTGTCATCTAGTTACAGCTTGTGGGAACTTTGGCCTTTGCTTGCATGTGTGGAAAAACGTATTTTTAGAGTTCAAATGAGATACTAACACATATCAAATCCAGATGAAAATCATCAAACCATAGTTTGGACCTGGCTTGTTGAAAGGCTTGCAAAGTTTTGTGAAGTTGACCTGAACTCAGTTTGTAATAAAAAGTCAAAACTAGATGTATTTTCTTGCATGTGGCCTCTGTATATACTGATTTGTGGGATGCACCTCTGGATGAGACAGAATTTTGAAACTGTCTACAAAGGCAATGTCTGTTGGGAGGCTGCTGGTCATTCATAGCCAAGGTTAATTAGGAAACAAGCAGCCCCCAACTGCTTCAGTTTCTTCTTCATTGCAGCTAGCTTCAGGTGTAGGAACCTCTCATGTTTTGGTGACTCTGTTGCTAAACTGTTGTCTGTAATGTAGTTCTTTAGTAGTAGTTTAATCTGCATGGTTTGTGTTCCAGACTGAGGTGAGCACAGCATCAGATGTTTTCTATACTGAATCCTCGGGGCTGCATTTTAAGAAATTTTGTTTCTTGTCTCCTATACTCGATGATTGATGTGACTTGAAGGCCAAGCTAATGGCTGATGCTCGGAATACTGATTTCATCCCCTTATCCCACTCCGGCACCAAACACACCCTTGGAAACCTGGTTGAGAAGACTGTGGCTTAAACTAAGTGTGTGTGTGTTTAACTGACTTCAGTTACACAAGTGAAAATGCCTGTGTGGACACACTTAAATAGTGTTAAATCGATCTGATATCAATGTAGCTGACATTAGTAGTAAGATTATAAACCAGGTTTGAATTGATCAAGATTGTCCATACAAGAATTTGCAGTGGGTTAACTACAGTCAGTTTAAAAATGCACTTGTAACACAGACAAGGCTCTGAGGGTCTGCTCTTTAGTTCCAGATGAGGCTAGAGGTCTTGGATCTGGTCAGATCTTTAACAGGCCCTATTTAGCACCATTTCCTACATCCCCATCCCTGTTTTATTTCCTCCCTAAAATAGTATCTGAATTGCACTTTAACTTTAACAGATTGTTGATCTCATGCCTTTTCCCCCCCAAAAACTTTCACAGTGCACCATACTCTGTTAAACGAGCTTTAAGTTCCTAGTCTGATAGGACTAAGGCATTTAGGAATCTCCTCCCAGTATTTCTCATCTCTTTTTATACCAGGGACTAGCTTGCTGGCTTCCTAAACTGTGTCAGGGAAATTTCAGGGTCCAGCCATTGAGAGAGGCTATTTTAACAATCGGTGGTTCATGGGGATTAATGTGAGGGGAGTTTCTGTTTTGACACAATGTCTGTCTAAACAGATTAGGTTATGTACTGTACAGTAAAACCTCGATTTAACGGACTAATTCGGGCGAGGGGGTGTCCGTTAAATCAGAAAGTCCGTTATTTAATAATAAAAAAAACCAAGCTGTCAGAGCAGCAGCCCGCCCGCCACAGGGCCAGGGCGGCAGCTCCGCAGCCCGCCTGCTGCTGGGACCCGGGCGGCAGCCGGGAGCCGTCAGCCAGCCCGCCCGCTGCTGTGACCCGGGCGGCAGCTGGGAGCCGTCAGCCAGCCCGCCCGCTGCCTGGACCCGGGCGACAGCTGGGAGCCGGCAGCCAGCCCGCCCGCTGCCTGGACCCGGGCAGCAGCCGGGAGCTGGCAGCCAGCCCGCCCGCTGCCTGGACCCGGGCGGCAGCTGGGAGCCGGCAGCCAGCCCTCGACAAATGGATTTCGGATGCATCAGACTTGCTTAGAAATTTTGTCCGTTGCATCCGAAGTCCGTTAAATCGAGGTCCATTAAATTGAGGGTTTACTGTAATTTGTTACACTTCAGCTAATGTATCAGTACCTGATGGAACTATGGTTCACTCTGCTAGGACTAACGTAGCATGAAGGCAAGCCGTATTTAGAAATCTGTTAAGATACGAGTTTTATCCTGACTCTTACTCAGTATTACTCTCCTAGGCTGGCATCAGAGGCTAATGCTTGCTCTTGGAGGACAGTTCAAGAGTCTGTCCTGATTAGAATGCTTAGAAATTACTCTCGCTAGTGGCTGAATTGTCAGCTGTCCTTGTCTACTGATAATGGTGCTGTTTAAGTTTGGGGGGCAAGGAATGTGTGTTCACACAAAGTCCTTTCATTCTCTTAAAGGCCCTGGACCCCACCCTTAGAGAAAGGATAGGTAAAAGATTCTCTTCTTGTAAAGAATTGTTCTCCTGCTTTCTCAGAGTCCAACTTCTGCTGTGGACTAGAGTTGAGTTTAATTATTATCTCTTTTGAAAAACTCTGTGTTCAACTACAGTATTTCTCATTCTTTACAGTTGTAACTGAAAAAGTCAATTTGTTACAAGCACTTTGAAAATTAATATAATGTAGATAGCATAAAGAAATAGCAATCTCTTAAATTTGTGATGAGAATGAGCACACAATATTATCACTAAGCTGAGGGGAGGGGTTGCCAAAATTGCCAAATATTACAGCTGTTGCAGGGATTGAGAAATAAGTGCAGCAGTGCTACTGTGGATAGCAGCCAAATAACAACATATCTTAGAATTCAGTGTTACACTGTTAAGATCCTGCAAGAAATGGGACAGTATCCTATGGTTCAACATAATCAAAGCATTCAAGTAGTAATTGGTAAACTATTTGTTCATTTCTTCATTATTGTCCTCAGATGGTGTGTAAAGTCCTGATGACAAGTGTCTTAAGATATGTTCTGAATGGACTCTTTGTTTTTGCTTATTCTTATTCTTGTTCCAACAGCCTCAACAATTACTTTCAACTTCAAAGCGGATTTTCCATGCAGCACTCAAGTATGTTTACAGAACAAAGTTAGCTGGGTAAGCATTTAAATGAATAGAATCAAGTCACCAATGAATGATATTAGATGGCTAGATATATAAATGAATGTAATGAAAGTACCATAAATTGTCTGTCAAACCATCTGTTAATTAATGAATTAGATACTTTTGCCAGTGAAAGATGTTCTAGAATTGCACACTAAGCAGTTCAGTCCTGTAGGTGTTCATGTTTAGTTTGAGGTAGAGAAATTCTTCACTTTCCATATCTTAGTGCACCTGTCAGGGCATTTCCATAAATGACAATGTGGACTTGCAAATCTGGCTTCTCTGCAAGCCTCTCTGTGTGTAGCTAGTCAGTCATTTGCTCATTTTTTTCCTACCCATTATACCATGACTGTTATACTTACAAGGTGGTGGCAGTAATTTTTATATTCCATTTTATGTGAAAATATGTTCAACACATTTGAGGCAGCAGACTATGGTATTTATTGGGTATTTGTGTTCTCAGCTCATTGAAAGCCAGATTAGAAAGATCAGCAAAATGTGCTTGTTCTTTGTACTCTTACCCTCTATTTTGTTCTGACTCTGCATCTGCTTTTCAATACTAATTCACACTGACTGCCCACTCAGTGACCGTGAGCCCCATATTATGAAACTTGTACTAAAATAGACATAACACATTTTAACAATACAAAATTATGCTTTTTCTAAAACTAACCATTGCTGTCTGTCTGGAATGTATCATGTTCAATCTTGTTTCGTGCCTACCATTGGTGTCTTGAATGACCCAGAAAGATTTCAGTAATAAATCAGTGACTTCGTCTTCAAGAATCTGGTGATGGGACATCACTTCTTTTGCCTTCCATAGACTAGGTAAATCTCTACACCCTGCCTCCCCCCCTCTGAAATAACATGTTGACAAGCATCTGTGGATTTGTGCTGCAGTAGCACCTAGAGGCCAATAATAAAGGTTTGAGGCGCACTTTGTCAGGTGTTCTACACAAAAAATGAAAAGACAGTCTCACCCTAAAGATCTTGCAAGCCAAACTGATTCCTTGTTCTAGTGCACTTCCCTGGGAATGACTTGAAAGAATCTTGCATATATCTAAAAACTACTTCCTCTTTCACCATGCCCACAGCACAAATGGAAGGTGACCCTAGGACAGTTGCTGTTGAATCCTGTCTTACCTGAGCAACTTCACCAGAGTGGTTGATCTATTGGAGCCTTCACTTCTGCACATACACTTCACTGTAAAAATATGGTAAATTATAATAGCAAATGGGCATGTACCTATCTTGCAGACACACAGTTGCCTAGCTTGTACCCATAAGCATGAGTTTTGAAAACTTGACACTTCTTTACATCTGAATCATCTATGGAGATAGATTTTTGGGGGGTTTTATGCTCCCTTTTAGAGTTGAGTGTATTTCCTTTAAAGGGATGGGTATCGAAAATCAGATGTGGGAAGGAGTAACTTCAAAGAACTTTCCAGTCTAAGACTTTTATTCACAGCAGTTGAGTGTATAGTTTATTAAAAGATATGTTGGTCAAACCAGTCTCTCTCTTCAAACCTTGGAGGGAATTTTGAGCCTGGTACTTCATCTCTACATGGTTGGATTCAAGTTAAAAATAGTGTGACTGTACTCAGTTGTGATGGAGTGTCTGCCCCACACTGGCACACAAGGGGTTACTAAAGTCCTAGGTAGACTGCGTTAGAAGCAGCCAATCAGGGCCCAGCAGGTCCATATAAAAAGAGCCACAGGTCAGTGGCCACAGAGTAAGTCCCTCCCTGGAGCTCAAGGAGGGAGGACTAGGTGCCTTGCAGGTGGAAGGCAGCTAGTGCTGTGGACATAACAATGCTGGGCAGGAATAGGGGAGCAAGATTGAGTTCCTGGCTGGCTGCTAGGTCTGTTGAGGTCTTGAGGTAATAGAATCATAGAATATCAGGGTTGGAAGGGACCTCAGGAGGTCATCTAGTCCAACCTCCTAGACGATTCAGGACCAATCCCCAGCTAAGTCATCCCAGCCAGGGCTTTGTCAAGCCTGAACTTAAAAACCTTGAAGGAAGGAGATTCTACCACCTCCCTATGGAACCCATTCCAGTGCTTCACCACCCTCCTAGTGAAAACGTTTTTCCTAATATCCAACCTAAACCTCCCTCACTGCAACTTGAGACCATTACTCCTTGTTCTGTCATCTGGTACCATGGAGAACACTCTAGATCCATTCGCTTTGGAATCCCCTTTCAGGTAGTTGAAAGCAGCTATCAAATCTCCCATCAGTCTTCTTTTCTGTAGACTAAACAATCCCATTTCTCTCCGCCTTTCCTCATAAGTCATGCGCTCAAGCCCCCCAATCATTTTTGTTGCCCTTCTCTGGGCTCTTTCCAGTTTTTCCACATCCTTTTTGTAGTAATTTCAAAACTGGACTCAGTACTCCAGATGAGGCCTCACCAATGTCGAATAGAGGGGAACAATCACGTCCCTCGATCTGCTGGAAATGCCCCTACTTATACAACCCAAAATGTTGTTAGCCTTCTTGGCAACAAGGGCACACTGTTGACTCATATCCAGCTTCTTGTCCACAGTAACCCCTAGGTCTTTTTCTGCAGAACTGCTGCCTAGCCATTCGTTCCCTTGCGTGTAGCAGTGTATGGGATTCTTCTGTCCTAAGTGCAGGACTCTACACTTGTCCTTGTTGAACCTCATCAGATTTCTTTTGGCCCAATCCTCTAATTTGTCTAGGTCCCTCTGTATCCTATCCCTACTCCCCAGTGTAATCTACCACTCCTCCCAGTTTAGTGTCAGCCGCAAACTTGCTGAGGGTGCAGTCCATGCCATCCTCCAGATCATTAATGAAGACATTGAACAAAATCAGCCCCAGGACTTACCCCTGAAGCACTCCACTTGATACCAGCTGCCAACTAGGCTTGGAGCCATTGATCACTACCCATTGAGCACAATGATCTAGCCAGCTTTCTGTACAACTTCCAGATAAGGGCTAAGAAGGTTCTGGGGCTATGGGGAAGTGGCCCAGGGAAATGTACTGAGGATTTGGAGGGGACTCTGCACATGTCTGTCATCTACAGAGTCCCTGGGTCAGGACCTATAGTAGTGGGTGGGCCCGGGTCTCCTCTTTCCCCCTCCCCCACTTGCCACTGGGGAATAAGGGACTCTGCACATGTCTGTCATCTACAGAGTCCCTGGGTCAAGACCTATAGTAGTGGGTGGGCCCAGGTCTCCTCTTTCCCCCTCCCCCACTTGCCACCTATTCCAATAAGTGTCCCTTACATTTGGGTTTCAGGTTGGTGGTGATGTCCCAAACTTCTGGGTTTTGGGCAGGAATCAAATTCAAGCTGGCAATACTAGATATCTTTGGATTTAGATAATGCTGGCTACTTGGCAGGGTGACGATATTGCAGAAGCGATGAATCCATTGCAGTGTTGCTCCAGGTTTTTGTTGGACAGATCTGACCCAGAACTGTGATGGCCAGGTCCCTGCTTTTTGTTTAATCTCCCCCGTCAAGCTTATTTCCTGTGGTTTTCAAGTTTTGATGGTCTCATCTTCCCTTTTTAAATATTTTGAAGGAGTCTTCAGATATCAAAGATGAGAAAGATAGTGAAATATAATGGCCTTGTGCTACCAATATGCAGTTTAAACTCTGGTCTTTCACTAATTCAGCATCTGTGGTCACTAAGCTGTCTCAATGCCTGGGAGGAATCTTCAGAAGGGTAAAGAGCTGGTGGGCAGAGGGCACAGAAAAACAGGCTAAATACTAGGAGGTGTGAAACTATAGGGTTCTGCTGAACTCATTGCATGCAGACAGGTTCAGTACAAGAATGGTGCCATCCATTTCCAGATGACCAGGAAACAGGACCTCCTCATCTTAATGACCTAGCTGCTCTGGACTACACGTAGTCTGCTTCAGGCTAGGCTACTGCAACTCTGTCGTTGGGTCAGACAGTCACCATAGTAAGGCAGAAGACTGTACAGGTAGCAGCAGTGTGTAGGGTGACCAGATAGCAAGTGTGAAAAATTGGGATGGGGGTGGGAGTAATAGGTGCCTATATAAGAAAAAGCCCCAAATAGCGGGACTGTCCCTATCAAATTGGGACAGCTGGTCTTCTAAAATAAAGATAGATGCAAAAAAATCAAAGCAATGACTGTTTTTTGAAAACTCCACTCAGAATGAGGCAAAAGGCCCTCAGCCAAATTGCAAAGCTCTGGGGGGAGGGGGAGTTAAAGGGGGCTGAGATCCAGCAACTTATTGGAGGGTGGAGTAGTCTCCTATACACTTGCACTCCAAGGATGTTGCAGCTCGAGATTCCCAGGTTTAGACTGTTAAGTTCTGGGGTTGGTATTCTGGTTAGAAGCCTTGCTAGGAGGGATGACTTAAGTCCATGTCTCGGCGGTTTAGATTTAAACATAAGGCTTTCCATCCTCCCCTTTAGAAAAAAAAACTTTCCTTCTCTCCTCTTTTTCCCCCCCCCCCACCTTCCACTCTGCAGAGATAACACTTCTTAGCTGCCCTCCTGAAAAGTGCAGGAACTCCTCATTTAAAGTTGTCCTGGTTAATGTTGTTTCGTTGTTACGTTGATGATCCGTTGGGGAACATGCTCGTTTAAAGTTGTGCTGTGCTCCCTTCTAACATCATTTGGGAGCTTTGTCCCCTGTTTGCAGGAAGAGCAGCCTGTTGCAGCTACCTGGTGGGGGCTTTGAACCAGGGTAGACTGGCAGCCTCCTATCAGCTCACCCCTATCAGCTCCCTGCTCCCCTAAGTCCTCTGTGCAGCAGCTGCCCAGCTGTTTATCAATTGCTGGAAGTTCAGCTGTCCCACCTGCCACTGCTATGTGGTGCTCCTGCCCTCTGCCTTGGATGGAGCCTACTGCTTGCTCTGCAGGGGGTGGAGGGAAAGGGAGGTTAATGTCAGGGTGTCTATCTCCTTCCTGCTCCTGCACCCCGCTTACACCTTCTCCGTATAGAGCAGGCTGAGGACATGGAAGGAGAGAGACCTAGCGCGCTTGGGGCAGCAGCTGCTGTATCAACTTCCTGATCCACTTAAAGACAATGCACTTAAGAATGCGGTCAGCTTACTTAAAGGGGCAGTATGCATCTCTCTCTCTTTCCCACACACAAGCTGTGTGTCTGTATCTGTTTGCTATGCTTTCTCCCTGCTGTAGAGTGTGAGAGGCTACCTTAACAACAATGTGTTAATCCTTGAGGGCTCAGCCAAAAGCTAGTTCATCATTTAGCACTTGTAAGGCATTTCCTGGGAAATATCCCACCGTCTGACTCCTCCATCTCAACCAAGCTTCACAATCATGACCGTTGTAACCCTCAAAGCAAATTTGATTATTGTATTGAAACTAATCACCGCAGATTTACTTGAAACAATATAACAGCTTTTTTTTTTCTCCTGATCATTTCAGTTTGTCAGAAGGAACTTCCAGGATTTGATGATGCATTTTTGGGAATGCTTATGAAACTTGAATAAATTGCATGTTCTCGTTTCCTTGTTTTAGTGGTATGAGGCCACTGGAATGCAGGTCTTAAATCAAGCTGTGATTCCTAGTCAACCAGAGTGGCAGGAGTCTGAAACCAAGAAAGGTTTGTTTTACTCTTCAGGAAATTCTGCGCCAGTGCCCATGAACAGAATTTATGTTCCCCGCAGATTTCTTTGCTTCCCTGCAGAAAAATGACTTTCTGATGGGGAATCAAGGGGAATCCACAAGAGCGATCATGCGACCCTCTCCATCTGTGTGTTTCAGGTGCCCAGGGCAGCTTCTATAGAGGTAAATCACTGTGGGGTAGGGTGTAGGACTGGTGAAGACTCAGCTGGTGGCTTCTACCCTGCGCCAGACTCGGCTGCTAATCCCAGCTGGGCTCGGCAGGATGGGACTTCCTCTGCAGAGCATCCGGGGCTGGGTCAGACCCACCCCGAGATTTCTCCCCCAGCTGCAGGAATCTCTGCAAATTCTCCCTCCCCTTGCTTCCTGTGCCCATCGCTCCTCAGCAGCAGGGGGAGGGATCCCTGTACAGGGATCCCATCTGGCCAACCCCCGTGCATCCAGACTCCGTCATACCCAGACTCTCCTGCCGAGCCTTACCCCCACACAATTTAGGACCCTCCCTAGCCCCATGAGCCCCATTTCCTTTGCACCACCTGGATCTCCACCTCACTGAGCGCCAACAACCTTCACCTGGACCTGGGGTGAAAGTAACTACACACACTTACTGGTACGGGGCCGGCTCTGGCCACCGGGAGGGGCGGGGCCTCACACAAAAGTGGTGGGGCTGGAGGTTAGAGCCGGCCCTGGCCCGCCCCATACCCGTAAGTGTAGCTAGACTTGCTCTTAAATGTCTCTAGCCCTTTAAAATGCCAGCCCTGGGCAGCTGTTCCCTTTGCCCCCCTCTCTCCACCACTGGCAGCTGGGGGATGGGGGACAAAAGGGGTAGGGACTTTAAAGCATTGCAGGGTCCTTTGCTGTGGCAGTGCTTTAATCTTGCTGCGCCCTCTTACTGGCAGGGTCGTCGATGGGGAGGCACAGCAATGTTAAAGGACTGCCATGGCAAAGGACCGTCCTTAAAGTGCTGTTGCAGGAGTGCTTTAACGTCCCTACACCTTTTGCTTCCCCTGTCAGCAGCCTTGCCGGCACAGACCCTACCAGCAGGGCCTCTGACTGGTGGGGGGAGGAGGAGGAGAAGGGGCAGGGACATTAAAGTGCTGCCACAGCAACGCTTTTATGTGGGCTGCCTACTGGCCGGTACAGGTTCTTACTGGCTCACTTTCACCCCTGCCTGGACCCCTCCGCAGAGTCCCATTATCATTGCGCCCAGAAGCCCTTAACAACCCCTGTGCATCCAGATCTCCCCTGCACCTGGATTCCCCACTGAGCCGCCCGCAGCCAGATTTCCCCACACAGAACCCTCTCAGCCCACACCTGGATCCCCCCATACTAAGCCCCTCTACATTTGGATCCTACCTTGCTGAGCCTGCCAGCCCAGATCTGGTGCACCCGGCATGGAGGGGCAGGGCCCTGGAGTGTTATTGGAGCAGGCCCGGTCTTTTCACTATGTCAAAGTTGGGTGCAGTCTCACTGCTGTGTATGTGTCCCGGGGGGAGCTGCACAGTGATCTCCTACCTCTGGTCTGTGTTCCCCAAAACTATGCTGGAGCCTCCACATTTATTTGACAAAATTTGCAGAATTTTAAAATATTGTGCGCAGAATTTTTAAATTTTTGATGCAGAATGCCTTCAGGAGTATTTGTATGTAGATCAATGTTTGAATTACCTGCTTCCAAGGTAAAAGGGAAAATTATGAACTCTGAAAAGGTACAAATGCTTGTTCCAGATATCAGTCATTGCTTAGAGGTGATGCTTTTCCTCCCATATGTGGATTGAGCTATGTGAAGGAGCCAGGCTTTTGGAACCTTGCTATTTTGATGTAGAAGTAGTACTTAAAACATCGGACTTTGCCTCCCAATGGAGTTTTCCTGTAGTTATGGCATGTTTGGATTACAGGTTTGTATGGTATAGCTATATTCTTATAGCTGCATTGCTGCAATAGCTGACTAGCACAGATGTGGTGAGTTTGCACCAATGAAGCTACACTAGTGTAGCCATAACAGTACAAAACAAAATCCCAGTTAGTCAAGCCTCAAGCATAGCTATCAATATTGCTGGAGCTACTTTCATTCATTATTACTCATGTGAACTAGCTCATTACATTTATAGTGTTTGCAAGGTTGAATGTAAATTCATGTCTTAAATTCATGCTGGTTTAAGGCATCAGCTTGATTGCCCTGGTGAATGTAGTCCTCTGTTTAACTGCAGGGCAGGCTTACTACACATACTGCCCTGAGAGCATGTCTTAACACTGATCTGGAGGAATTTCCTTTAGCGGTAGGAGGTAAATCAGTCTCCATGGCTAGTTATGGGTGTCTCTGTGCAGTTAGTATGCTAGTAGTGCAAATTATGGGAGGGGAGTTTGGTGTAAGATCTGGAACGGAGATCCACCAAATTCATTTTGTATAGGAACCCTGAAAAATCCATTTTTAGCAGTAACTTCAATCTCTCCTGAGCGGTATTGGATTCAAACTGGTGATCTATACGTGAAATACTTTGTAGTTCACTAGTAATGATCTGAAGCAGCTAGTCCTTCCAAAACCACACCTTTAAGAGTAGGTGTATATTGCACATGCACACAAAGTGCACCCTATTCACATAGAAAACTCTTAGAAAAGTCAAGCACTCACAAATTGGGAAATGCCAGCATTTAGGCTGCTTTGCAATCATCACTGTTTAACAAATAACTTTATAGTAATCTGTGTATAATTCTCTGTTTGCAGAAAGAATTAAATACAGCAGAGATTTCCTCTTAAAGCTTTCAAGTGCCTCACTCTCTCAAAAGAAGCCGGAATTTCTTCCTGATCATCCTATTGTACTTGAAAAACCAGTAAGTGTATTCTTGCTATTTAAACCAAGCAGAGAAAAACAGTCTTGCAGGTTGTCAATTGTCAGTGTTGATTGAGCAAAGTTTAATTTTAAAAAAATCTGTTTGCAGAGGTAATTATGCAGTTATAACATTATTACTGTGGCACCTTGAGTCCCCAGTTAGGTTGGTATCTTATCATGACAGAATAACTGTGGTGCTCCATAGTGCTTCCAGCTGTCAGTTCCTCTGTTGCCTTTTAGCAATTGCTGATGTCTTAACCTCGTTGACATTTACTGTGCTTGGCTTCTTAGCCATGTTGCTTCAGCTTTCCTTCTTAATAGATATAGACTATATCTTCAGTTTGGCGTGGTGTACTTTACCTAATCTCTTCTTGCTGTTGGCAACTTAAAAAAAAATAAGTCAGTCTTAAACTTGCATGACCCAAATTTGATCTAAGTGTTGTCATTTGGGGATTTCTCAGCTCCTAAATTCTCAAATATTTGTCTGTAGTCCTTATTTACTCTAGAGAATAAAGCTTGTGAAACTTGCTTGTTATCGGGGTGAAAATTCTGCCAAGTTGCTTGGCATGAGTTTCCCAGCACCAGACAGCAGGTTGTGTTCTGCAAGAATATTCTCCATCCATTTACAATCAAATTGCTTGTCTGTCTCTTGTAATCGAATATGTAAGACCCTTCCTGAAAGTATATTTGGCACCTATTTTCTTTGTTTGACTTATTTAAGGTAGACCAGTTTCTCATCAACACCTGGGTTTTTGCAGGATTTGGAGCATTAAAGCCCTATCTTATGAGCGTTGTAATCCTGACAGACTGATGGTGAGGGTCCCCCTCTTTTTGTGAACTCAGATCTTTCATGGGGACACTTTCTGGTGGTGGTTGACTGCTGCTATTTGTTGTAGTGATGATTTAAACAAAATTTCTCAGGGATATGGAGCAGGGCCGGCGACAGGAATTTTGGGGCCCCATACGGCAGATCGTACGCCCTCCCCCCCGGTCTCCCGCCGCCCGCGGGGTTCTCCCCCCCCCCCCCCCCCGACGGTCTCCCGCCGCCCACGGGCTTCCCCCCCCCCCCCCGGCCGGTCTCCCACTGCCCGTGCCCTCCCCCCCCGCCGGTCTCCTACCTCCCGCGGGCCCCAACCCCCGCATGCGCTGCGGCCACGTGCCCGGCCGGGAGAAGCAAAGGGAGGTGGGGGGAGGCTGCTGGGTGCCGGGGGAGGGGGCTGGTGAGCGCTGCAGCGGCTGCCCGGAGCCGCGGCTTGCTCACAGCCCCGGCGAAAAGGGGGTACAGCTGCGTACCGGTCCCCGGACTTCAGGGGGCCCCCCTGAAGTCCGGGGCCCGGTACAGCTGTACCCGTTGTACCCCCCTGTCGCCGGCCCTGATATGGAGACATCTTTGAATTTCTTCAAGGGTTATAGAACTCGTTTATTTTACTTGGTTCACATGACTATCTTCAGGAGATCCACTTGGAATTTTTCTTCTGAAATCAGTGCCCAGTGGGCTGGGCTCTTGTATCCAAGAAAACAATGTTTAAATGACTATGTGAATTTTTTTTTTCTGCAGCCTAGTAGACAGCAACTTCACTGTTTATCTAATCAGAAGAATGCTGCTTCTGTAGCCAATCTCTGGTCTGCTTCTGGGCAGGAGACTTGCAGAACAATGATAAGTTCCATTCACACTTTTGTGTACTCACTTTTTGTCTTGAAGATAAGTTTATGGCTTCATTTTTTGGATTGGAGAATCTGCACCCATGGCAGGAGAATCCAACAATCTAGTTTATTTTGAATAGTTTATCTTAAGTTTCTATCATAGGCACTAGCTCCATGGGTTCTCTGGGACTCAAGCACCCATGGAAAAAAAATAGGGAGTGCTCAGCACCCACAAGCCACAGCTGTTTGGCGGGGCCCGGGGCTGGCCACTGATCAGCTCTTTGGCATCTGGCGGGAGGTGCTCATAGGAGGGTGGAGAGCAGCAGGCCCGGGGTCTTGAGGGAGGGGGCGGAGGGATAGGAAGAGATGGAGGGAGGGCAGGGCCTTGGGGAGGAGGTGAAGTGGGGACGGGGCCTCAGGGTGACGTAGGGATGGAGCACCCCCTCTGGGAAAAGTAAGTCAATGCCAGTGGTTTCTATATTTAAGTTTTGTTGTTTCTCTATTTTAAAAACAAGACTTATGCACCTTGAAAAAGTAAACATTGATTCCTCTCTACTGCAACTGGTTTGTTTTTTCCATTGATAATTCTGTGATGTTACTTAACTGTAGACTGATCTCTGGAACTTTCTAATCTATTAGTAGTGATTTCTCTCAGAATTTATTTCAGGAGGAAACTATTTACCTATAACCATTTTTGGTCAACATATATGTAGTTGTGACGTATCACTTATTCTCATCCCTTCAGTTGTTGGTTCTAAATCTCTTTAAACTACACACACAATGGGAAAATGCATTTCCAACTTCTTACTGGAAAAGGATTGAACATCAGTGGCACTGTCTTTACTTCAGTATGGTGTGCAGTACCTTCTACTGGAGCAAGCTGCTCAGACTTGAACATGGAAAACTCCTTTCGGGAGCCTGTATTTAAGAGTTGTGGTCTGCTACAGCTATCTGTCTTTGGAGTAGAGTGCTAACTATTTTCAGTCACCTTTTTGTAAATGACTGGACTGAAACCCTTTAAAAATAACTTGTTTGGTGGTTGTTCTACCACTGACACAACAAGAAATATTTCCAAATGAGTTGCTGTATTTCAGTATCAGATTTTAAACTTCAGGGTCACTAAGCTTGCTTAGAATCAGAGAGGTAGCCGTGTTAGTCTGGAATTGCAGAAGTGACAGAATCCTGTGGCACCTTAAAGACTAAGTAAAGTATTGAAGCATAAGCTTTCGTGGGCTAACACCCACTTCATCGGATGCATGCCGACAAAGTGGGTATTAGCCCAGCGCGGCGGGGACGGGAGAGCGAGGCGCTTTTTTTTTTTTTTGGTCCGGCGGGGAGGGGAGGAACCGGGGCGCACATTTTTTTTTTGGTCCGGCGGGGAGGGGGGAACCTCGGCAGCCCGCCCGCGCAGCGGGGATGGGAGAGCGATGCGCTTTTTTTTTTTTTTTTTTTTTTGTCCGGCGGGGAGGGGAGGAACCGGGGCGCACATTTTTTTTTTGGTCCGGCGGGGAGGGGGGAACCTCGGCAGCCCGCCCGCGCAGCGGGGACGGGAGAGCGAGGCGCTTTTTTTTTTTTTTTTTTGTCCGGATTTGATATCGGCTTATACTCGAGTCAATAACTTTTCCAGCTTTTTGTGGTAAAATTAGGTGCATCGGCTTATATTCGGGTCGACCTATACTCGAGTATATACGGTAACTTCAAGAATAATAGAAAAATTATTTTGGTCTAGCTACTTGTAATAGCTTCTATACTCAGAACTGTAGTAAGGCTGAAATTAATCCTTTCATTCCCAAAATTGGATTTTTCTAGCACTCTTTTTCTAGCAAAGGATAAATTTGAACTAGAAATTAAACTAGAGGAAGGGTTAGATAGAGCAATAGTGCTAAAAATTTGAAAAGCTAGATTTGTTAAAGATGTAATTAGCTTTTCAGTTGTCTTAATCTTTTCTAAACTATGCAAAATAAGGTTGCCAAAAAAGTCCTGCATTTTCTCTTGGTGTTTATCATCTTTGTTTCTGTACATACAGCATCGGTTTCAGACAATCATTGTAATTCTTGAATGTCCCTGGTGTGTCAATTAAAATATTTTGTGCGTGCAGTCTGTTTGTACAATTATATTTGAAACACACGGTGTGTCCATTTGAAAGCCTTGAATTTACAAAAGACTGAAATAGTTCAACTATAATTAGGGGTTAGAGGTATGTTCTTCCCAGTAACCACCCTATAGCTAATGCTGAAGGCCATTCCAGTTTTACTCTCATCCCTTCTATCTCAAGTGCTGAGATTCCTTAAATGTTATCAATTGTCGATTAGTGATTGGCTAGATCATTAGTAAATGGGGAATAATTTTGTAGTGGCAGGAAGACTGATTACTTGACTTACTAGAATTTTTCTATCTCTGGCATTTGACTCTGTTCAATTTTAGAACAGATTATCTTATTCATTAGAAAGAAACAAAACTGAAACTTCATGGAGATAATTTAAACGAGAATTTAGAGAGCATAGTTTTGTGCAAAGATGTTCCCTACGTGTAACCCTTAAATTTCATATTATGTGCCCACAAGCACAATATCAGAGCACAGATTGGTAACAGTCATCAACTCAATTGACATCACTTCCTGAAGGCTTGTGGATATTGTCCATCGCAGTAGTGATGTGGCCTGCCTTTGCTTAACAAGCAAACAAAAAAGGAAATTCTCATTAACCTGAAAGCATATTTTTAAATGTACTAATTAAACCTAAGGATGAGCAAACCAACTCTATAAAAATAGGAAATCAGATCAATTGCTAATTGCTGTAGTTAATGATCTGTACCTAAGTAACTCAATCAGTACTGACATGTTCTATAATAGACTTGAAATTGTACTGCAAGTGTAAAGGATAGTCTGCATTTTACTTCTGTTTTCCTAGCAGTTAGTCTTAAACATGCAGAAGGGAAGGACAGATGGTCTTAATGAGAGCATATTTTTCTTGTAAAATTATCAGACACCTTATGGAAACATTTCTGAAGTGTTGATAGCCCAAATGCTTGCTTAAGTTTAATTCTGAAGTACTGTGACTTGACAAACTACTTCCTAGTATGTAATCCATCCTAAATTGTGTTACATACTTTCTTAGCTCCATTCCCAACTCTCTTTACCCAAAACAAAATATAGTTGAAACTTTATCTGACAAAACAGCTCAAGGCAGAAATAATGAAGCCTCCCTGAAAGAGAATTCATATTTTTAAAGACGTAGATGGTTTTAAAGTCTTCAGGTACAAAGTGTCCTACAAGTGCTTTCTCTTGTTTTCAATGCCTATTTTAATTAGGGTAGAATATTGGATGTGAATGGATAAGATCATCTCACTGTTTAGTATCTGTCTTGTTCTAGATGTCCCTTTCCCTGAATATTTAAATGCAAACAAGTTTTACATTAAATCCATATTAGAGTGAGAGATCAGCAGAAAGTTTGCAAAGTGTGGGATGTGGGTGGGTTTGAAAAGTTTTGATACATGCATAAAGCTAGTCTGGAATCTTGACTTTTTAAACTTGGAAAATGATTAATTAGAAAAGTATTGGTTTCAATAAACACGCGTTAGGAGGAATTTCCAGGTCTAGATGGAATTTCTTCTCAAAACCGGAGAGAGATCCCCAGGATGGCCAACCGGCTGATGGTTAGAGCATCCTGGTGAATAGGGGGGAGATCCTGGTTCAAGTCCGTGGTCCATCTTGGGCAAAGCAGGACTTGAATGGTAGTCTCTGATGCTCCATAGTTCTGTCTAAAACACTGGGCTTTTGGCTATTCTGGGACACACTCTATCACTATTTTTGCTATACAGCAGAATGAAATTGTTTCAAAACCTCGAGTTTTCATGAAATGGAAATGTCTTCTGGCCAGTCCTATTTAAGAGCACAGGTCCCATTGACATTCAGTGGGACACATGCTCAAATTTAGATTGCTAATGAAAATTCCACGAATGGTTCTAACACTAAAGTTGGATCGTTTAGGTGTGTAACTTCCACTGATTTCTAGAATTCTAAACTTCAAGATACAGTAAAACCTCCATTTAATGGACTAATTCGGGCGAGGGGGTGTCCGTTAAATCAAAAAATCCGTTATTTAATAATAAAAAAAAAAAGCTGTCAGAGCAGCAGCCTGCCCGCCACAGGGTTGGGGCGGCAGCTCCACAGCCCGCCCACTGCCGGGACCCGGCGGCAGCTGGGAACAGTCAGCCAGCCCGCCCTGGTCCCAGCTGCTGGGACCCAGGTGGCAGCCGGGAGCCGGCAGCCAGCCCGCCTGCTGCCTGGACCCGGGTGGCAGCCGGGAGCCGGGAGTCGGCAGCCAGCCCGCCCGCGCCTGGACCCGGGCGGGAGCTGGCAGCCAGCCCGCCCGCTGCCTGGACCTGGGCGGCACCCGGGAGCCGGCAGCTAGCCCGCGAGAAATGGATTTCGGATGCATCAGACTTGCTCAGAAATTTTGTCCGTTAAATCGAGGTCCGTTAAATCGAGGGTTTACTGTATTACTGTTGCATGCATACAAGAAATTACTATTGAATGTCCAAATTAAACTTCACTAGATAGAGTTGCTGTTCTATTGTACATGTGGGTTCTCAGCTTCAGTGACAGACTTGCACTTAAGATACATAAGAATAACCATATTGGGTCAGACCAAAGGTACATCTAGCCCATTATCCTGTCTTCTGACAGCAGCTAATGCTAAGTGCTCTAGAGGAAAAAGTAATCATCAAGTAATCCATCCTCTGTTGCCCATTCCCAGCTTCTGGTAAATAATTTAAAACTGACTTGTCAACTTCTTTATCAACTTTCTAAAAGTAATAATGAACCTGTCTACATCTTCAAATGTTGTATCTAAATACGTTTTCAGCTTATTTTCAATGGTTTTAGGCTGACTCCATCACTCCCCTTTTTTAGCAGCTGTAGAATTATGTAGCGGTACACTGTAATTATTAATATTTCATATCTGACTTAAGGGGCTGCACTGTTTGGACCCAAATAAGAGTTGATGAATACCGTGAAAATAATGAACTGCTTTACTTGTATCCAGTCCCAATACAAATAGAACATAAATATTTCTCTAAAATATTGTACATTTTCTCTCCCCTCCCCTCTTCCCCCTCAGAACTTTTGTGACCATCCCAAAGCTGAGGCTAAAATTTCCTCCTAAACACCCAAGTTTGTGAAAGGCCAGTAGCTGCCACATACTTCATAATTCTGTTGCTCACACTCCAGGAGCTGACTGCTTAGAGCAGTAGGACTGTTTCCATTTGTTGACATGCCTCTGGAATTTACTTGTTTTCTCTAGATGCTTAGATCCAGGTTCTAGTGCAAAATATTCCTATCCCATGACTGACTGTGTGGGAAATGGGTTTAGGCCCCAACTTTCTCTGGTGAGAGAAGACATCTTTTGAACCCTAAACTGTTGTGGGGAAAGGGTTAATATCCCACAATGGCCTATTTTCTTTGCTCAAGAGGGGAAGGAAAAGAACATTCCCTACTACACCACTCACTCCTCTCAATATTTAAAAACTATAAACAAAATTTCCCCAGCAAATGTTTAGTGGAGTCTGCAAAGCTTCACCATGGGCTCTGACTTTCACTATTGCCGTACTTGGTGGGAGGAGTCATGCTCTTTTGCAACATGGATGAATTGTCCCAAAGGAGTAAAAAAGAATATCAAGCATGTAGGGAGAGAATCAGAAAGGCTAAAACACAAAATGAGTTATACCTAGCAAGAGACATAAAAGGCACTAAGAGGAGGTTCTTTACATACATTAGGAGCAACAGAATGACAAAGAAAAGTGTATGTCCTCTACTTAGTGGGGAAGGAGCTAATAACTGATGACATTAAGAAGGTTGAGTTGTTCAGTGCCTATTTTGTTTGCCTTAGTTAAAAAGGTTAATTAATTAACACTTAATTGAAAGTGTTGATCAGATAATACTAACAAGAAGGGTGAAGGAACACAAGCCAAAAGTGGGAAGGAACAGGTTACAGAATATTTGAATAAATCCATCCATCCTAAATTGACAGGGCCTGAGGAAGTTCATCCTCAGGTACTTAAGGAACTAGTTTAAGCAATCCTGGAACTATTAGTACTTTTGTTCAAGAACTCATGGAGGGTGGGTGAGATCCATAGGGCCAGTGAAGGGTAAACATAATTCCTATCTTTAAAAAGGGGAACAAGGAGGACTCAGGGATTTATACACCATTCAACCTAATTTTGATATCTGGAAAGATACTGGAACAAATTATTAAACAATCTTTATAAGCACCTAGATGATAATAGGATTATAAATAGGGCTGTTGATTAATCAGAGTTAACTCATCACATTAACTGTCAAAAATGAATTGCAGTTTTAATTGCACTGTTAATAGAATACCAATTGAAATTTATTAAATACTAGCATAAGTGCCCGGCGTTGCTCGGGTCAGTCGGAGGTGGGGAGGGGACAGACGGCTGACACCCCCTGACCAACCCCAACGCCCCCCGGCTCACTTACCCCCCGACCAAACCCGACACCCCCACCTGACCCCCCCCAAGCAAACCCAACACCCCCACCTCACCCCCCGACCGAACCCGACACCCCCACCTCACTTACCATCCCACCAAACCCAACTCAGATCCGTCGCAGGCGAGGAGGGGCCCAGAGCTGAGGGATTCCGGGGACCTTCGCAGGTGGGGGGGGGGAGGGAGGGAACACATGGCTGATGGATTCCGGGGTTCCGTTGGGAGGGGGGAGGGGTAGAGAACTGAGGGATTTCCGGGGTTCCATTGGAGGAGGGAGGAGCGGTGAGCTGAGCGAGTGCGGTGTCTGTTGGAGGGGGTATTATGACGTCATCACCACCTAGCTGCCCAGCTGATGTGATTGGCCCTTAAAGACTTTCGCCCCTGGGGGGTGTCAGAGGTGAGATTTGAAAAATTTTCAACCCTTATGACTATCTAGACTCCAAGACCTCTAACTGTACCAAATTTCAAGTCTCTAGCTCAAACGGTGCGGGAGGAGTTCACGGTCATACATACATACATACATACACCACTTGACTTTTATATATATAGATTTTGGATATTTTTCCACATTTTCATATATAGTATTCTCTGTTGTAATTGAAGTAAAGTGTGTATTCTTTGTGATTACAAATATTTTCACTGTAAAAATGATAAAATAAATAGTATTTTTCAGTTCACCTCATATAAGTACTATAGTGCAATCTCTTTTTCGTGAAAGTGCAACGTACAAATGTAGCTATTTTTGTTGTTACATAACTGCACTCAAAACCAAAACAGTGTAATACTTTAGAGCCCACAAGTCCACTCAGTCCTACTTCTTGTTCAGCCAATTGCTAAGACAAGAGTGTTTACATTTACAGGAGATAAGGCTGTCCTCTTCTTATTTACAGTGTCACCAGAAAGTGAGAAGAGGCATTTGCATGGCATTTTTGTAGTCAGCATTGCAACGTATTTATGTGCCAGATATGCTAACCATTCATATGTCCCTTCATGCTTTGGCCACCATTCTAGAGAACATACTTCCATGCTGATAATGCTCATTAGAAATGTGTTAATTAAATTTGTGATTGAACTTCTTGGGGGAGAATTGTATGTCCCCTGCTCTGTTTTACCCACAGTCTGCCATATATTTCATGTTACAGCAGTCTCAGATGATGACCAATCACCTGTTCATTTTAAGAACACTTTCACTGCAGATTTCACAAAACTCCAAGAAGGTGCCAGTGTGAGATGTCTAAAGATAGCTACAGCACTCAACCCGAGGTTTAAGAATCAGAAGTGTCTTCCAAAATCTAATAGGGACGAGATGTGGAGCATGCTTAGAAGTTTAAAAGAGCAACACTCCAGTGCGGAAACGACACAACCCAAACCACCAAAAAAGAAAATCAGCCTACTGTTGGAGGCATTTGACTCAAATAATGAGAATGAACATGCATCAGTCTGCACTGCTTTGGATTGTTATAGACCCCATTGTCAGCATGGATGCATGTAGCATGGAATGGTGGCTGAAGCATGAAGGGACACATGAATCTTTAGAGCATCTGGTGCACAAAGATCTAGCGATGCTGGCCATGGAAACACCTGTCCTCACTTTCAGGTGAGATTGTAAACCAAGAAGCGGCCAGCATTATCTCCTGGAAATGTAAACAAACTTGTTTGAGACACTGACTGAACAAGAAGTAGGACTGAGTGGATTTGCAGGCTCTAAAATGTTGTTTTTTGTTTTTGAATGCAAGAGGTTTTTTGGACATAATTCTACATTTGTATGGTCAACTTTCATGATAGAGATTGCACTACAGTACTTGCATTAGGTGAATTGAAAAATACTATTTTGTTTTTTACAGTGCAAATATTTGTAATAAAAAATAGTGAGCACTGTACACTATATTGTAATTAAAATCATATATTTGAAAATGGAAAACATCCAAAAATATTTAAAGAAAATGTGTTCTATTATTGTTTAACATTGAAAGTAAATGTGTGATGAGTCATGATTCTTTTTTTTCCCAAGCACTTGACTGCCCTAATTATAAGGAATAACCAACATGGATTTGTCAAGAGAAAATCATGCCAAACCAATCTCACTTAGTTTGTTGACAAGGTTACAGGCCTGTTGGCTAGGAGGGAAGCAGGAGCCATGATATATCTTGATTTTAGTAAGGCTTGAAACATAGTTTCTTATGACATTCCCATAAGGAAAGTAGGGAAATATGGCTTAGGTGAAATTACTATAACATGGGGCCACATCTGGTTAAAAGATCCCACTCAAAAATAGTTAAAGGTTTGCTGTCAAAGTAGGAAGGTGTAGCTAGTGGGGTCCTGAAGGGATAGACCTGACTCTGTTGCAATTCAATATTTTCCTTACTGAGTTGGAGGGGAGAGGATGCTTGTAAAATTTGCAGATGGCAACAAGCTGGGAGGGGTTGCAAGCACTTTGGGAGACAAGATTAAAATTCAAAATGACCTTGATGAAATTGGTCTGAATTCAATAAAGATAATTGCAGAGAAGAAAAATCAAATGCACAGATACATAATGGGGAATTAATGGCGAGGTGATAGTGCTGCTGAAAAGGAGCTGGATGTTGTAGTAGATTACAAATTGTTGAATACCAGTCAACAAAGTGATGCAATCATGAAAAAAGGCTAATAACGTTCTGGGATGTATTTACAGGAGTGTAGGATGTAGGACAAGGGGAAGTTCTGCTCTCCTCAACACTGGTGAGACCTCAGCTCTAGTATTGTGCCTAGGTGTGGGTGCCACACTTTAGGAAAGAAGTGGACAAACTGGAGCGAGTCCCGAGGAAAGCAACAAAAATTGTTAAAGGTCTAGAAAACCTGAGCTGTAAGGAAAGGTTAAAAAAGCTGGACATATTTAATTTTGAAAAAAGAAGATGTGGGGGGAGAAGGAACCAGATATGTCTTCATATATATTAGGGGCTGTTATGCAGAGGATGGTGATCAGTTGTTCTTCATGTCTATTGAAGATAGGACAAGAATTAATAGACTTAATTCGCAGAAAGGACGATTTAGCTTAGATGTTAGGAAATTTTTTGAAATATAAGGATGGTTATGGTCTGTAATAGGCTTCCAAGGGAGGCTGGGGTTTTTAAGAACAAGTTGGACAAATACCTGTCAGAGAAGGTGTAGGTTTACTTGGTCCCTTCTCAGCAGCAGCCTGGACATGATGACTTCTAGACATCCCTTCCAGCCCTACATTTCTGTGATTCTGTTAATCCGGCTGGGGAGGCAGCAGCCCTTTGCTCTTCTGAATGAGCTAATATATACATGTATGAGATTCTGTGCTGTTGCCAGCACAGAATACAGCACGTCGCCTGGTGCCTTCTATTTAAAACAGAAAATTAGAAACGCATGAAAATAGGAATGTTAAAGTTTATACCATTTTCTTTGAAAAGAAGACAACATGGAAGCTTGGAGTAACTATTTATTTAACATAGAGATAAAACCAATCAAAACAAGTACTTGATACTCACATACACTGACCATTTCTCTGAGACACATTTCTGTATAATAATTTGGCTGGTTTGAGCACACACACGCACTTAGTAATTTAGCAGGGCCACAAATGTCCTTACAGAAGCTTATAAAAATGTTTCACCAACATAGTCACAAGGAGAGAATATAACACATACATAATTTTTCCATAATTTAAAAAGGAAAAGATTGTGCTTCTGATAAACAATGCTACATCACAGTTTATTAGCTGCAGCACCTATCGACTGGTGTCTGGATGCTGTTTGAATACAAATATAACATTTACCGTTACTTGGACCCACAATGAAAGCTTCTAGTTGTTGTTCAGGACCCACCATGAAGCTGAAAAGGAAAAAAAATTTTTTACTGGCCAATCTTTATTTTATTTTTACAGTATTCCTCTTTCTTCCTCCCTTCTCTCCCAAGCCCTTTCTTGAAACCCTAGATAGATTATCTATAATCTATTCCTCTGCTAATCTAAAGAAATAGTATTAAACTGTTCTTTCTGTGTTCAATTCCAACCAAAAATAATCGGAGATGTGCATTTTCAAGGACAGAACGTGCTTAATCGAGGAGAAGAGTGGTCATCGAGGAGGAGTTGCTGGGGGAGCTGAGCAGAACAGTGGAGGAGGAAGAGAGAGCTTTTAGTGCAATAGTTTACACCTTTATAGACTAGCTTCTTAAATTCCCAATTTTTGCACTGGAGAAGGAACTTGACCAGAATGGAGGCTTCTTTCCTTAGATCCACCCAACGCTGGCCATAAAAGTCTAGTTGTCTAATGCTTAAGGCTGCAACAGTGGTTTGGTAAACACTGTTAAAATGAGTGCCAATCCCACAGCTCAGCATCCAGGGGTATGGTATCAGTAACATACTAGGTCTTCCTTCCAGCTATGGTCATCTCCACTATAAAGCTCTTGCATGGAGGATGGGGGGGACATAACTAATGATTGACCTTGCAGGAGATGTATTCTTTCACAACAGCCTTTGGGGGGAGGGAAGATGGCTCAGTGGTTTGAGCATTGGTCTGCTAAACCCATGGTAGTGAGTTCAATCCTTGAGGGGGCCATTTAGGGATATGGGACAAAAATCTGTTAGATGATTTAATTGGGGATTGGTCCTGCTTTGAGCAGGGGTTGGACTAGATGATCTCCTGAGGTCCCTTCCAACCTTGATATTCTATGATTTAAAGCAAGGGTAGCTGAGTGAGGTGTCTGTCCACCTTCTTCATCAGCTGATCTAAAATAGTGTACAACATACAACAGCTTCATTGGGCAAAAGTACTTGGCCCAGGAAACTCTCAGGTGTGATTCCTGTCCCAGTTTTAAATCAAAATCAGTGGCCTTTGACTATTTCCATAAGAATTAGATCCTCCCTTGTAGATTTACTGCCTTTGTACTTCTCTGTAGTGACAATGTATTTGGAATCAGCTGATTCCTCTGGTCCATCTGAGTCCAAATAGCAGCCTGCATCTTCCTGCCCTCACTTAAGCAGCTGGAATTGTATAGGCAATGAGGCGGAGCATTATGAAGCATTAATCTTCACTGAGCCCATGCTGAGGCCAGACTCCTGCTTTATGAACATCAAAATCAGATACGTGTCAGTCTTATTG
This sequence comes from Sternotherus odoratus, assembly GCA_032164245.1. Lineage (NCBI taxonomy): Eukaryota > Metazoa > Chordata > Testudines > Kinosternidae > Sternotherus > Sternotherus odoratus. The sequence continues at coordinate 37,873,666 of JAVMKO010000002.1, forward strand.
CTCCAACTGTTCTGAGAGTTGTTCCATTTCCAATGTAGGGTAAGAAGAATACATCAAAGTTAGTACTGATTGGTTCATGTCAATCTCAGAGAGAGCCTGGAGCATGTGGGTCTGGTCACTGATCTTCTGTTAATACATGAAATGGGTCAAGGTTACAAAAGGCTGATTACTCCTGTCAAATGACAGTGATCAGAATCTATTGACTCCACTGGCTACTGTGGAGGATCCCAGATATCACCTCTGCAAACCCCTGTCTCTTGTGAGTAGTCCTCATCCTGGTGAGTATATTCCTGTTGACTTGAATTGGATTACTCACATATGAGAAGGCTTCCAGGATTGGGTTCCTGGACTGTAATCTTTATTGAGTCACAGATTCAATATGTGACCTTGGAGAAGTCAATTCATCTCCTTGTTGGTCAACTTAGTTTGAAAATTGGGTTAAAAAGGATCATACTGAAAAGCAGTAGCTGTATCTGAGCCAGGCTTTCCTGGGTTACATCAGTTCCAGAATTGACTTTGCTAGTAGCAGAGTTATTTCTATTCTTCACTGAGTTTTAAACAGCTCTCAGTCTACATTGTATGTGTCTGTTGCATAAAATTTAGTGATTACCTTACACCCATCATTTTCACTCTCTCTTTTCTTTCCTTTGAGTACAAATTTGTAGAACGATCCTTATGCTACAATTACTGCACTTATTGAAAAAAAAATTAACACAGGTATATATATTTCTAAAAGAAAATATAACCTATACATTGTGAAAATCAAACTATGCATATACTAAATATTACTTTCCTATATTACAGTATTTTTTGAGTAAGAAATTCATGATGAGCAATATTCTGGTTGCCATGGTAATAATCTACCAGGAGGAATGCTGTTTAGACTAAAATCCCACTTAAAAGGCAGAGTGCATGCTTTAAACATGTTTTAAATTCAATTTAAGACTGATCTTTATATTTAGACATTCCTAAATGATGTATACATTTTATTTGATTTGATGCTAAACAGCCTTTCCCCAGCCATGATTGGAACACCACTACTTCTTCTTTCTCCATCCCTTACTGAATTCCAGTCCAGCGACTGGCACAATGTAGTCTGACGCTATCATGCAGAGGGAAAAAGTGCATTATATTACTAAATTATTGAGCCAAATTCTGCATTCCTATGGTTAGAGTTTACTCATTCTTCTTCGAGTGATTGCTCTTATGCATTCCAGTTAGGTGTGCACGTGCCGCGGGCACAGTTGTCGGAAGATTTTTCCCCTAGCAACAGGCTGGGTCGACCAGGGAGCCCCCTGGAGTGGTGCCGTTATGGTGCCGCATAAATACCCCTGGGACCCAGCCCCCCCCTCAGTTCCTTCTTACCGCCCGTGTACCGTAGGTTGTTGGAACTTTGGAGTTCTGCTTTCAGCGATCTCCATTTCTCCTAGCTTTCTTGTGTAGATTAGTTGTTGATTGTTCTTTCTATAGTTAATAGTTGTAGTTAGTATAGTAGTTAAGGGCAGGGAGGTCTCCTCCCCTGCCCGCCCGGGGCTTTATGCCTCCTAAGACTCCGAGATTCAAACCCTGTGTGAAGTGTGGGAAGCCTATGCCAGTTGGCGATCCACACGGAGACTGCCTTAAGTGCCTCGGAGAGGCTCACCTGATCAAGAAGTGCAGGATTTGCAAGAGCTTCAAACCTCGCACCAGGAAGAACAGAGAGTCTTGCCTCCGGCAAATCTTGATGGAGACAGCTCTTGCCCCGGCACCGGAGCCGGGTAGGGCACCGGCACCCGCTCAAAAGGCGGCGCCCGCCAGACTGTCAGCCCCAGGGCCCAGACTGAAGCCTCGGCACCGGTCACACTCCCCGGCCCGCAAAGAGAGGTCCAAGACGGCTGTCGCGGCACCGGCAACTCAACCGCCTGTAGAACAGCGTCCCGTGGGGGAGCGTTCAGGGCAGCAGCTGCCGGCACCAGCACCGTTGACTCCAGCGCCGATTCAGGCCCCGTTGAGTCCGGTACGTGTGAGCTCGCCTCTTAGAGTGCTGGCGCAGCAGCAGCTCCTGCCATCTACTCCGGAGACCTTTGCTGCTGCGTGGGAGCTGATCACTTTTACAGCCCCAGAGACCGGTACAATCTAGAGGCAAGCCGCCCATGATTGCGCCTGCGGTCCCCTCCGTAAGACTCTCGGAGTCCCGGCACCGGTTGATCTCCAGGCGCTGATCGTACTCCCGGTGCCAATCTGCATCCCGGCGCCGGTCGCAGTCTCGGCACTGCTCAGCTTCGAGACCACATTTTAGGTCTCCTCGCTGTAGATCCCAGCACCGCTCGCAGTCTCGCCACCGGTCAGAGTCTTGGCGCCGATCGGAGTACCAGCGCCATTCACCATCTAGGCGCCGGTCGTACTCTCGGCGCTGATCGTACTCCCGGCACCGCTCTCCGAACCGGCAGTGGTCACCATCCCGGCACCGCTCTCCGAGCCGGCACCGCTCTCCGAGCCGGCACCGGTCACCATCCCGGCACCGATCATACCGGCACCGGTCACCATTTAAGAGGTGGTCTCCATACCGGCACCGGTCATCACCCCAGCACCGGTCTCCGAGCCGGCACCGGTCTCCAAGTCAGTACCGTTCCAGGAGCCAACACCGCTCCCGCTCCGGACGTCGAGAACCTGCCCGGTCCCGATCTCGGCATGGTTCTCCGTCCATGCGGCAGCATTTCGTGGGTTTGGCGCCCCCATGGCCCTCTTCATCGGCCTCGGCCTCGCCTCGCTCCGTGCAGGGTCAGCAGGTTGCGGCACAGCATTGGCCAGCCCGGGATTCATCGAGCTGGCCCACCTGGTCACCTTGGGCGTACCAACAGGCTCAAGGGGCCCCGTCTGCCGTTGCTACATCGGAGCCCGGTGTACCAGAGGCGTCCATCAGTCGCCCACCTGTCGGCGGAGCGGATGGCACAGCCGCGGGGTCTTCATCAGCTGCACCTCTCCAGCAGGACGTTCCCTCATGCCGTGCTGAACCGGAGCAGTATTCTTCCTCTTCTCTGGATGAGGCGGTGGCGGGCACGTCATCATCTAGTCCACCGCCTGTGGACTTGTCCGCCCATCAGACCTTGTTGAAGGCAGTAGCCAAGGGCATGAACCTCCCTATTGAGGAGGTGGTTGACTTCGAGGACCCAGTTGCGGACATTTTGTCCAAGGGCGGACCGGCCAGGGTGGCACTTCCTTTTATTAATACCATTAAAAGGTTTATGGCCACCATATGGCACACACCGGCCTCCATTCCACCCACAGCTAAAGGGGTGGAAAGGAGGTACTTTGTTCCAGCGAAGGACTACGAATATTTGTATGTCCACCCTCAGCCTTCCTCCTTAGTGGTGGACTCTGTAAATAATAAGGAACGCCACGGGCAGCAAGCCCCGGCCCCCAAGGCAAAGGAGGCCAAAAAGCTGGACCTTTTGGGGAGGAAGGTTTACTCTGCGGGTGGGCTGCAGCTCAGGGTGGCCAACCAGCAGGCCCTCCTGAGCAGACACACCTATGACACTTTGAACTCATTGGGCAAGTTCGAGAGTGTTGTTCCCCCTGAAGCCAAGCAGGAATTTAAGGCCTTTGTCCAACAGGCCAAGGACGTGGCCAAAATTTCCCTGCAGGCGGCCCTAGACTCGGCCGACTCCGCAGCCAGAACGGTTGCATCGGGGGTCACTCTAAGGCACAGTGTGTGGCTGCAGTCCTCCAACCTCCCCACAGAGATGGAGCACACCATACAGGACCTTCCTTTCGAGGGCGTGGGTCTGTTCTCTGAGACCACGGACTGCAGACTTTTAAGGACAAAAGAGTGACCCTCAAAACTCTGGGCATGCATACCCCGGTTACCCAGAGAAGGCCCTTCCAACCCCCAAGGAGGCGGTTTTATCCCCCTCCTTGCCCGCCCCAAGACTCCTTCCAACGAAGGGGGCGTGGCAACCGCCGTCGCTCCTCATCACGGCAGGCGGGAAAGCAACAGCCCCCAAAACCCTCCCAGGCCCCTAAGCCTAACTTTTGAAGGTGCGCCCGGGGGCAGAGCACCAGTCGGACACCTGGATCCTCCCTTCTGCGATCGCCTGTCCCATTTCCTCCGTGCCTGGTCAGACATTACATCGAACCAGTGGGTCCTCCGCACGGTGGAGCTGGGATATTCGCTCCAGCTTTCCTCTACCCCTCCCACCCTCCCTCCCTCCCCGTCCCTCTTCAGGGACTCCTCTCACGAGCAACTCCTCGTACAGGAGGTGAGGTCGCTCCTCTCGCTGGGAGCCATCAAGCCCGTCCCAGAGGAGTTCAAAGGGAAGGGATTCTACTCCCGCTACTTCCTTATCCCCAAGGCGAAAGGGGGCCTATGACCCATCCTAGACCTACGCGGACTCAACAGCCACATGGCCAAGTTCAAGTTCTGCATGGTCTCCTTGGGCACCATCATTCCCTCTCTGGATCCTGAAGATTGGTTCGCTGCCCTCGATATGAAATACTTTCATATTGCCATAAAGCCCTCCCACAGATGTTATGTCCCTTTCCTTGTGGCAGGGGAACATTACCAGTTTGCTGTCCTACCCTTTGGCCTGTCCATTGCACCCAGGGTCTTTACCAAGTGCATGGCGGTAGTAGCAGCGTTCTTATGCCGCCGCGGGGTACATCTCTACCCATACCTGAACGACTGGCTGATACGGGGCACCTCCAGAGACCAGGTGTGCACGCACATGCAGCTGGTCATAAACACTTTCGGCCGCTTGGGAATCCTCCTCAACGAGGGGAAGTCTACCCTGGAGCCGACCCAGAGGATCGAATTCATAGGGGCCCTCCTGGACTCTACCGTGGCAAGGGCATCCCTCCCACAGCCTCGTTTTCTGGCCATTCAGTCAGTGATCCGCAACTTACGATCCTTCCCAACGGCAACGGCTTGGGTGTTCCTCAGCCTACTGGGCCACATGGCGGCATGCACGCATGTCACCCAGTACGCCAGATTGCGGCTGCGCCCGCTCCAGTCATGGCTTGCGTTGGTCTACAGGCCAAACATGGACAGCATCAACGCCCTTCTCACTATCCCAAGGGCTACCCTCAACACTCTGGCCTGGTGGGAAAATCAGGACATCGTCTGCCAGGGCATTCCCTTCCTCCCGCCCAGCCCATCCATGTCCCTAGTGACAGACGCCTCATCTCTGGGTTGGGGAGCCCACCTCGGTGAACTCAGAACACGGGGCCGCTGGTCGGAGGCCGATCTCCGCCTCCACATCAATGTCAGGGAGCTAAGAGCGGTTCGGCTAGCGTGCCAGGCTTTCCAGAGCACGCTAGCAGGTCACTGTGTAGCGGTGCTAACAGACAACACCACAGCCCAGTTTTACATCAACAAACAGGGCGGAGCGCACTCGAACCCCCTTTGCCAGGAAGCGGTTCTCCTTTGGGAGTTTTGCATAGCCCACTCCATTCACCCGGTGGCTTCTTTCCTCCCGGGAGCCCAGAACACGCTAGCGGACCACCTCAGCAGATCGTTCCTGTCACACGAGTGGTCCCTTCGGCCAGACGTCATCCGGCCGATCTTCCTATGGTGGGGGTTTCCCCAGATCGACCTGTTTGCCACTTGGCAGAAGAGGAAGTGCCTCCAGTTCTGCTCCTTCCGCGGCAGCTCCCGGGGCTCCCTAACAGACGCCTTTCTCCTTCCCTGGACGGGCCACCTGCTCTACGCGTTCCCTCCGATCCCGCTCCTCCACAAGGTGCTCATCAAGATCAAACGGGACAAGTCGCGTATGATCCTCATAGCCCCGGCCTGGCCCAGGCAATGCTGGTATGCATCCCTTCTCCAGCTGTCCAGGGCCCCTCCCATCAGCCTCCCGCTGTGGCCAGACCTGATCTCTCAGGATCACGGTCGCCTACTCCACCCGGACCTGCAGTCCCTGCATCTCACAGCGTGGCTCCTGCATGGCTAAGGGGCCCGGAACTCTTGTGTTCTGCCGCGGTGCAAGGTGTTCTTCTGGGGAGCAGAAAACCATCAACCAGAAGCACCTATACCGCAAAGTGGACCCGCTTCTCTGCTTGGTGTATGCAGCGCAACACCATCCCCAGGGAAGCTTCCATCCCAGTCATCCTGGACTACCTGCTAGACCTTAAACAGCAAGGGCTTTCTACCTCCACTATTAGGGTCCACCTGGTGGCCGTCTCGGCGTTTCACCCAGGCTTGGCAGACCACTCGGTCTTCTCAGACCCGGCGGTCTATAGATTCCCCAAAGGGCTGGACAGACTTTACCCACAGGTTAAGCATCCCGTCCCGCCCTGGGACCTGAACCTTGTGCTTTCCCACCTCACCATGCCCCCCTTTGAGCCCCTCGCCACGTGCTCCTTGCTGTACCTCTCCTGGAAGGTAGCCTTCCTCGTAGCAATCACCTCGGCATGCAGAGTGTCCGAGATCAGAGCGCTAACCTCTGAACCACCGTATACGGTTTTTCATAAGGACAAGGTGCAGCTGCGCCCCCATCCATCCTTCCTTCCCAAGGTGGTGTCTCCCTTCCACGTTAACCAGGACATATTCCTGCCGGTCTTCTACCCGAAGACCCACACCTCTGGAAGGGAGCAACAATTGCACACGCTCGACGTTCGAAGAGCTCTTGCATTTTATTTAGACTGCACAAAACTGTTTAGAAAAACAACACAGCTCTTTGTTGCGGTGGCGGATCAGATGAAAGGCCAACCGGTCTCCGCCTAGAGACTCTCCTCCTGGATAATCATGTGCATCCGCACCTGCTATGAACTGGCGGGCAGGCCCGCCATCCAGATAACAGCACACTCCACGAAAGTGCAAGCATCTTCTGCGGCCTTCCGGGAGAGAGTTCCGATCATGGACATCTGCAGGGCGGCCACCTGGTCCTCCGTCCACACCTTCGCCGCCCACTACGCCATAGTCCAGCAGACCAGGGACGATGCGGCGTTTGGTTCAGCGGTCCTACGCTCAGCAATGGGTCAATCCGACCCCGCCTCCTAGGTATTGCTTGTAGTCACCTAACTGGAATGCATATGAGCAATCACTCGAAGAAGAAAACAAGGTTACTTACCTGTAACTGTTGTTCTTCGAGATGTGTTGCTCATATCCATTCCAAACCTGCCCTCCTTCCCCACTGTCGGATTAGCCGGCAAGAAGGGACTGAGGGGGGGTGGGGGGGGCTGGGTCCCAGGGGTATTTATGCGGCACCATAACGGCGCCACTCCAGGGGGCTCCCTCGTCGACCCAGCCTGTTGCTAGGGGAAAAATCGTCCGACAATTGTGCCCGCGGCGCGTGCACACCTAACTGGAATGGATATGAGCAACACATCTCGAAGAACAACAGTTATAGGTAAGTAACCTCGTTTTCCTTACTCAGGCAAACTCTTATTGAAGTCAGTGGAGTTTGTGTATTGGAGTTTGCTTGATGGAAAAACCTCAGGCTTTGGCCCAGTTACCTTACTGGAGCGAAAAAATGGTCTAGAGGCTAGGCGTTGGATAGGGACTTGTTGGCCCAGTTCCTACAATAGGAGATCTGGGTTCAGTTTCGAGTTTTGTCACGGATTTCCTGTATGACCTTGGACAAACTACTTAATCTCTGTGCTTCATTTCTCCATCTGTAAAATGGGGGTGATGCTTGCTCCATTCATTGTTGTTCTTGTCTACTTAGACTGTAAACATTTTGAGACAAGAAGCTTCTCTTATAAGGTGCATGTATACCACATAGTACTAGGTGTTACAGTAATACAAATAATATTAATTGTAATTTGGGAATCTTCTGCATTTCGGTTTTTCAGAATGAAGTCTGGAGAAAAGTTGCAGGAAATATGCACAACTGAGTGGTAAATTAAGACTGCTCTTTCTGTCAATGTAAAACAAGCAGATGCAATTAAATTAAAATCTAGTTCTTTATCAGAAAACAAACATGACTAAATATTTTTAAACCAGTAATGCAAAAACAGTTCAAAGCAACAGAATGGTACTATTTACAAAGGAACTCTTTATATTCTGGATATTTTCTGTATTATATTTGTTAGGTTAATACTTTAATTTGTAATAATCTTATTTTTTCTCCAATAGGCGGAAGTATTGTGTATGGTCCTATTACTGACGTGTTTAACAATTATATGAACTATGTACAAACACTTGATGCTTAATGAAAGAGAAAAAAAAAAAGAATAGAGCAGAGGCAAAACTACAAAAGAGTGTTGTATAAGAGCAATTTTTTTGCAGTTATTCCATGTATGGAACATTCTAGTCAATGGGAAGTCTTCATATTGAAATAAATAAAGTATTGTGGAAAAACTTGATAATTACCAGGTACTAGCATAGTTGTCATGAGTTCTGGAGTTTCCAAGAAGTCCACGTTACTCCTTTGGAATGTCTTGCTGTAGTTCATCTGGAGATGACTGTATACATATAAGTGATGAGAACTTAACAAGATTTAAAAGGACTTAATATTTATATGGCTAAGAAGAATAGCCAGAAATTCATAATTATTAAATTTCAAAAAGGGATATTAAACATTGTGCTTCGGGGCTTTAACCAATCTCTAACTGTTAGAGACCAGGATTAGACCTAATATGAGGGGCATATTATCACATCTCTGCCTTTGGTGTCATTCTTGAGTCTTCCTTGGTAGCATCTGATAAATGGAATCTTTGGTTTGATCCTGTATGGCGATTCGTCTATTCCAATGGTGTCTAAGTGCCTTTTCAATTCTTCTTATTACTGTTTCTGAAGGTAAATGCACCCTCTCTGAACTCATTGGGCTCGATTCTGTAAGCAGGATATTAAGCTGCAGAAAACCCCAAAACAATGGATTCTACTTTCAGATTGGTGGGCTTGATCTTTTTTATAAAACTCAGTTTAGAGAAAAATCTCCACCTCTTCCCACTTCCCTAAATCCTCTGCCTCCTGCAGGCTGGAACCAGCTGGTTGGAAATCCTTTGGGTGTGGTATCTTCCAAGGTCCTGAAGAGAGACTGGAATCATGCTGGGCTTTTGTGGAAGGGGTGGGAAACCTTGGGGGAAGGCACCAGTGACTACTCACATGCTTAAAGTTACACGAGTGCTTAAGTATGTTGTGGGACTGCAACCTGTCTGTCTCCTTTTGGCTCTTTGTCCATCCTGCTTTAGCTCTCTATCAGCATCATTTCATCCCCCTACTTTTTTTCCCCTTCTATACTCAACTACTGTCCCTATTCTGATGATTCTTAACTCTGTATCTCCCCACCTCCAGTCTCTTCCTATTCAAGTCAGACTACTGGATGTCTTTCCAATAGATATTCAAATAGTGGGTGAGATTCTGTGGCCTGCGTTGTGCATGAGGTCAGACTAGACAATCATATTGGTCCCTTCTGACCTTAAGGTCTATGAGCTCAATGCAGAAAAAATGGAACTATTATGAAGCATTCTTAATGGCATTTAATTGGAAAGTAGATCAAGTAAATTAATGAAAAATATTTATATCTTTATATACCAGTTCTTTCATGCAATTACTTCCTAACCTTCTAAACAACCTGAAATGCAAAAGGTAATCTCACTACTTGCCTATTCCAAGCACTGCTGTTCTCCCAGAACTCATAAATGATGAAGCGGGATTCGCTTGAAAGCTTCTGTATGGAAACACTAAGAGTTGTAGGACAGAATTAGCAAGCACACCTTTCCCAAGATACTGTACAGTGATTGAACAAAACTCAGTGATTTCTGTAAAAAGGATATACTGGGTTAGTCTGAGGAACAAATATGTGGAGTTAGGGGCGCCTGTGTTGCAAATGACTTGAGCTCCTTTCTACTTTTATCTGTGATATACTGCATCATACTTTTAAGCAATTTTTATTTATAATCTTTAAAATTAGAACAGTTATAATGAACTCTTGTTTACAAAATTAATTTCCCTTACTGTTCCAAATGCTAGGGTACTTTATCTCAAAAAAATATGGTTCAGTATTACAGAAACTAATTCAACTGTGTTGCACAGCAAACCAGCATAATGCAGTGTTTCCCACAGAGAGTAAGGCCTGGTCTACACGGGAGGTGGGCGGGAGAGGAGGTTTCAACCTAAAATATGCAACTTCAGCTACGTGAATAGCACATTCAGGAATTGATTTATCACATCTAGATGAGACATGATAAATCGATCCCAGATACATCAAACACTATCTGCCAGTCTGGCAGGTAGTATAGACATACCCTAAGTGAAGTAAGCTGTGAAGTAAGGACAAGATTTTCAACAGTGAGTAGTGACTTAGATGCTTCTGTACTTATGTGCCCAATCTGAGACAGGTTAAAAGGGTCCTATTATCAGAAAGGGCTGATTACCCACGCTCTGAAAATCAAGCCTCCTGGGTAAGGTGTCTCAGAGTGGGATACCCAGAAATTAAGGCATCTAAATCATTAGTCACATCTGAAAATCTTGGCCTAAATTAGCTGCTTCGCTTGTGCAGGTTTGTTTTTCAGAGGTGAGGTGAGAAGTTCATTAAAGCAGGATAGATAGGTGTTTTGGAAGCAAGCAGCCATCTGTGGCATAAAGATGGAATGATCACTGTCCGTTGCTCATACACTTTTTAAAACAGTATCTTTTTATCATGTATTTCTTTTGTGATGGTACTGAGGGACCCCACATTTGGAATAGGGTCCCATTGTACTAGCTACTGTACCAACAAACAACACAAAAACAGTCCCTGCCTGAGAGCCCAAATTCTCAGAACCCCCTCCCCATGTATTGTCTAGTTTTGGGTTTATTCCTCCAGTTGTCTTAGATGAACTCCATGGCAAGTTGTCTATTAGTTCATGGTGGCATAAAGTATCCTTTGAACATATGCCAATCCTTCCCACAGTGTCATCTGCTTTAGTGCATTCTCTAAACCTCATACTCAGGAGCTAGTTTTCAAATATGTAAGTCTTGATATGATTTGTAATTCTCCATTTGGATGTTCAAATTAGCAACTGGATGTGTACTGCAAAAAAGGATACTTATAGACTATTTGAACATCCAGATGTGAGATATGGAGATTTTATTACTGCTTTGTTTGAAAACTGTGCTCAGATTACACCCCAAACTGTAACAGATCCATGCTGATTTATTGGATTTGTTATTTCATGCTGCATGAAGAACAGAACGTTGTACAATATGAAGTGGTCAGGAACTACCGTATTTTTCGCCATATAAGACGCTCCGGCATATAAGACGCACCTAATTTTAAAGGAGGAAAATCTAGAAAAAAAAGATTCTGAACCAAATACTGTAGTAAAATATTTTATATCAACTGTATAAAGTTAACAGCAGTTTAAGAACAATTTTATGTCAACCATGTAACATATTAAGAACTATCTTTACTCTCATTAACAGTCAGTAAAGTCAGTAAACAGTGAAAGTAACAAAAATAAGGCTGTAATGTTATTATTCGAACCCCAAGAATTCCTCTTGCACTGGGGGGCACAAAGGGTTGGGGGGGCAGAGCACAAGGAAGTCACAGAGTGGGGCGAAGGGGGATGACACAGAGAATCGGATGAGGGGGAAGGGAGAGTCCGGGTGGAGTGGAGGGGGTTGGCAGAGAGGATCGGTGAGGGGAACAGGAGAGCCTGGGGGGTGGGAAGAGGATTGGGGTGGGAAGGAGAGTCGGGGGGGGGGGGGAAGAGCACCCCAAGAGGGGTGCAGAGGGTCTGGTGGGAGGAGGAAAGAGTCCCAGGGGAAGGCACAGATGCACAGAGGATTGGGTATGGGGGAGGGGACAGTGCCCTAGGGGAGTCACAGAGGATCAGGTTGGGAGGACAGGGGAGGGGTGAGGCACAGAGGGTCAAGTGGAGGGGGAAGCCCCAAGAAGGGGCACAGAGGGTTGGGTGGAGGGGAGGACACAGAGGGTCTGTTGGGGAGGAGCGACAGAGTCCTGGGGGGAACACAGAGGCTGTGGTGAGTGGGGGGGGGAATCCCATGGGAGGACACAGAGTATTGGGGGAGGGGAGAGCACCGGGGGGGGGGGGGGCAGAGGATGGGGGAACTACAGACTGTGGAGTGAAGAAGGGGAAGCCCCGGGCGGCACTCGAGTGACGGGCTCTGGTGAGCGTGGGCTGGGGAACCGAGGGGGTTGGGTCTGGTGACGGGGGAGCTCAGGTTCTGAAGAAGGAAAACGAGGAGTAGGGGCTCTGGAGCAGAGGGAGGGAGCCGGAGGGCGGGACCTGGCGAGGTGAAGCCCGGGGGAGGAAGATTTGCTGAGTGGGAGCGGAGGGGGGAGGACCGGGTGGGGGACCAGAGAGCCGGTGAGGGGGGACGGGGGGAGCGGTGCTGACGGGGGGGGGGGGCACACAGCGGGGTCTGGTGACAGGGAAGCGAGGGGAGCCGGTGAAAGGCAGCGCGGGGGAAGCGAGGGGAGCCGGTGAAAGGCAGCGCGGGGGAAGCGAGGGGAGCCGGTGAAAGGCAGCGCGGGGGAAGCGAGGGGAGCCGGTGAAAGGCAGCGCGGGGGAAGCGAGGGGAGCCGGTGAAAGGCAGCGCGGGGGAGCCGCAGCCCCAGGGACATTTGGTGACGAGGGGCGCCGGGGCGGCCGGGTGAGAGGGGACGGGGGGAGCGGTGCTTACGGGGGGGGGGCACACAGCGGGGTCTGGTGACAGGGAAGCGAGGGGAGCCGGTGAAAGGCAGCGCAGGGGAGCTGCGGGCCAAGGGACATTGGGTGACGAGGGGAGCCGGGGCGGCCGGGTGAGGGGGGCGCCGCGGGGGCAGTTACCGGACTCACGAGGCTCAAAAAATTGGCGGAGCCGCGTGGGTCGCTGCGCCGCGCCCCGGCCGTGCTGCGGGCGCCTCACGTACAGCCGGGACTAGCCAGGCGCTCCACTCCATGTCCCTGGTGTCATTCGCCTCGCCCCCCCCCCCCCCCGCGCAAAGGGCAAAGGCAAAGTGTGTATATTCACCGTATAAGACGCACCAACTTCCCCCCCCCCCCGTTTTGGGGAAGAAAAAGTGCGTCTTATACGGCGAAAAATACGGTACTTACAGAAGCATAGCAAAATAAAACATCCAGCATGAATCAGAAAGTGACCAGCAGGTGGCAACGCTGTCATACCAAATATCTGCTAAATTGGGGAAACAAATCAGTTCTTCCATTTTCTATATGCTCTTTAAGTTTTATATTTTCCAAACAATTTAGGATTTTTCTTATGACAAGTGTGTAGTGCAGTGTTACTAAAGAATGCTTTGATATGTTGTAGACTTTTTTTGTAGCGGGTACCATTCTGGTTGCTTTTCCATCTCTTGGCCCTTGCGTGATGGTACATTTGTCCATAACATAGTCAACCATTCCCAAATATTATAAAAAGTTCAATTTTTTCTTTCCCCAATTTCATTTCCATACAATGTCTGTTATGGTGAGTCATGTCCATTTCACAGAATCAGCTCTCTCTGATGAATAATTGTTCTGCTGGAATACGTTTTATTAACTCCAATCCTAAATTGAGACTGCCCTCTCCCCCAATCACTAGGTTTAAAGAAAGCTGTTCCAGGAAACAACTGTTTATTGCTTCTCCAAACCTTGTTCTGGCATGAGATATGTATGACCAGTTTATTTGTGTTTAGCTGAAGTTGCCCATTATTATTGCTTTACTAGATACGTTTTCCTCTTTGATCTCCCTTACCAAGATACACTCAGTGGACCGAATTTTTCATAATGCTACAGGTCCTTTGCACTGCTTTGCCAGTGCAAAGGGGAAGTAAAGTCATTGGATCACACCAAAAGGAAGCTCCCCTTTCTTAAGAGCAGCGCTGGGATGGTACAGCTCCTGGTGGAGTGGGAGAGTCCAAGAATAAAGAGATGTGCTTATTCACTGTTACTAGAACAACAGCCCCAGCCATAGGAAACCGAGTGTCAGTTGGAGCAAGCTCAGGGCTGCTCTAATATGTGCTAGGGGCTGACTAGTTCCAGAATTGGTGAATCATAAAGACAGCCTTTTGTTCCTCTTCATGGGTCCTCTCCTGCATGCTACTTAGCCAGAGCTGAGAATCAGAATCACTATGGTTTTCCTGATCCAGAAGCTGGTATTATAATCCTACACATCTTCTAACAATTTGAGATTCTTTTTCCATACAAATTTAGCTACTGAGTTGTCTACCTCAAGATTCCATAGAAAATGAGAGATGCATAGTGCAGCTCCTCCACTTCTGTGACTTAATCTGTCTTTCGTATATACCAGGGATCGGCGATGTTGGCACGCGGGACTGCAGGGTAAGCACCCTTAGCGGGCCCCGCCGCTTTGTTTACCTGGCGATTCGCCGACTGTGGCTCCCATTGGCCGCGGTTTGCCATCCCGGTCCAATGGGGGCTGCGGGAAGTGGTGGCCAGCACCGCGCCACTTCCCACAGCCCCCATTGGACCGGGATGGTGAACCGCGGCCAATGGGAGCCGCAGTCGGCGAATCACCAGGTAAACAAAGTGGCGCGGCTCGCTAAGGGTGCTTACCTTGTGGTCCTGCATGCCAGCGTTGCCGATCCCTAATATATACAATAGAACCTCAGAGTTACGAGGAAATGGAGGCTGTCCATAACTCTGAAATGTTCATAACTCTGAACCAAGTGCAGTTTGGACTCTAGCCTCTGACACTCCAGGACAGGCCCCAGCAGCATCTGAGCCTCCTTAGCCCTGGCAGCTTCCTTGTAGGCATCTTCTGTTCCTGGGTTGGTCTGAGTTTGCAGGTTTGTCTCCCTCCCAGATGGGGGGGAGGAGGGAGTAAAAATAGCACATCCCCCTACCAGAGGGAGGGAGGGGTAAAAGCGGTGCAGACCCCAGCGGTGCTCCTTCTCTGCTGGCTCCGCATGCCTTGGGCTGGCAGTCCCAGCGTCTTCACCTCCTAGTCGTAAGTGGCTGCCCCACGCATGGGGTGGGGACAGGCAGCCCAGGTGTGACTTCCTTTAAGATGCAATTCAGGCACAGTATAGTATTTGCTTTTTTTTTTTTTTTTTTTTGTGGTCATCTCTGCTCCTGCCTGATTGGTTACTTCTAGTTTCATATGGTGTCCAATTGACAGGTCAGTCTGTAACTCTGGTGTCCCTATCTTTGTTCTACGGTAATTCATTCCCAGGCAAAATAGGATCCCATTCAATTTTTTCAGGTTAGAGGATAGTGGTTCAAACACTAGCTCACAGACTTACACAAATGAGCTAAACATCTCTGCTGTTATTCAGCTGAATACAGTTTTGTCCATTAAGTGTCAATTTGGTAGAATTTGATTTTTATTTTTTATAATTTCAAAAAATATCAGTTTATTTTAAGCATTTTTTCAGTTTTTATCCATTTAAATTTTCACAGTTGCGGGGAAATAGGATATTTGGGAGTCAGACAATAATTATTTAATGACTAGATGTTGAGATTCAAAAGTTAAAGCTTTGTAACTGTTCAAATAACAAATGACTAACATCACCAGTCAAAAAATAGAGAGAAAATATTCTTATTTCAGTCTCTAAAGAGTTCTCATAAGCATTTTTCTTACTTTTCCTGTCTTTAAATTTTGATTATTATTGATGGAAATTTGTTGGTCTCTGTGCATATGGTGGAATTGACATTTATCGATTAAAAATCTAATCCTTCCAAACCTAAGTGTGTTTAAAAAACCCTGTTTCCTACCTTTTTAGTGAAGTACAGGGATGGAATCTCATCCGTTTAATCCAGCACAACGGAAACTATAGGGCAAGTCTCCGAAGAGAGGCGCGGGAATGTGCCAAGTGAGGCCCACACTTTGTCCCTTTTTTTTTTTTTTTAAATAAAAGAGCTATGGCTGGGACTGGACCAGAAGGGCCACGCACACCCAGGAGGCAGTGGGATGGCCAGAGCCTCACCACATTAGGGCTGGCCACCGGAACCCCATCACCTGGTCTCGGGCTCTCCTCTCATTCCCTCCTGGGGAGGCAGCTCAGGCATGGGCTAGTCTGCCCCCCGCCCCTAATCCGTCACCTTGAGGCAGCAGGGCTCTGGCTCTCAGCCCCGGCATGGCAGTGGGACGCTATGTCTGCTCTGAAAAGTGATATTGGCAAATATCACTTTTCACATTGCTACTCTTCTGTGCTGCTGCTGGTGCGGCACTGCCTTCAGACCTGCACATCCAGCCAGCAGCCGCTGCTCTCCGCCGTGCCTTCAAAGACAGGTGTTGGTCTATGTACTTTGAGGGGCGGGGGCATAAATGACTACAAACATAAAGAAGGGGAGCCCAATCAAATAAGTTTGAGAACAATTGTTTTAATAAATTCTAATAATAGGAAAAGAAACCAAAATGCCTTTAGTCTAGCATTATATCTGTTTATATATTACTTAGATTGTAAGCTCTTTGGGGCAGGGACCATCTTGTTCTGTGTTTGTACAGCACCTAGGACAGTGGGTCCTTGTCAGTGACTATGACTCCTAGACACTATGGTAATACTAATATTAATAATAATAATAATATATTTTGCCCTCACTATGTTATTTGAGTGCTGTATTCTCAGCAAACTCTCAGATTTGTCCTTTCAATTTTATAGGTCTGGTCTGACTTTAATTGAGCTTAGCCACCCTTTTATAGGCTAGAGATCTTCTCCTCCTTAAAGGGAGGTCCACCATTACCCCTCAGCATGCTGAAAAACCCTGCCCAAACATACACCTATCACCACAAGAATGCTGTCCTCTTACTGAGCATGTTCTGATTTTAAATTTCTCTCAGATGGATGAGGGGTGGAGCATGCCAGTCACTGGATGGACACCTCTTAGCGAACAGACAGGTAAGGGTAGTGTCTTCTGTATGTCTTACTATGTCTTCTGTAATTTGTTTAGGTGCATTGTAACATAAAATTTGAGGCATATGATATCAGTCTTTAGACTAGTAGCTTTGAGACTTTTGGAGCTCTAGCATGCCTAGTGTAACAAACAAGGAAACAAGCCCTCACTGGTCTCTTTGCCCTCTCTACAGGGATTTTTTGATCCTCTCTTTATGGTGAGCTTTAAACCATGCTTAAATAACAGTCAAGACATGTTTTTATTAACAACCTTCTTTCCCTAATTAGCACTGCTTTGGGTTCTAAATATCTTCACTGGGGTTTAGCTGGAAGCTAGCATATTTGCCTGGAAAACACAGGCATGAGACTTAGCCCTCGTCTACACTACAGGATTACTTCTGTAGAACTACATCACTCAGGGGTGTGAATAATCCACCCACCCCTGAAGCAATTTAGTTATATCAACCTAAGTGATGGCATAGGCAGTGCTCTGTCAGAAGGAGAGCTCCTACTGACATACCTATCGTCTCTTGGAAACGTGGATTAACTACGCCAACAGGAGACACTCCTCCTGTTGGCTCAGAATGTCTTCATTAAAGTTCTATAGCAGTGCAGCTGCACCGATGCAGTGTTTTAAATGTAACCTGCCCTTGGAGAGTGACTGATTTACAGAGAAATACAGCAGAAGAAAAAAGCCCAGTAATTCACAACAGTCACACTATGGTAGGCAGGAAATCAACTTTTTAAATTCAACTGTGAAAGAATTCCAAAATAGGGGTTTGATCCTGCAAAGTGATTTGCATGGGTAGAGGTTTATATGCCTTTATGGGATGTTTTGCAGGATCAGGACTGCAGGATCAGAGTGAAGGAAGCTTGCTGAGGCACTGTCCCAGACAGGTATGCACTTGAAAAAAAAAGTCTTCCAAGAGTCTTTCTTCAAAAGCTCCCCTTCTCGGGGATCCTACGAAAATGCTACAAAACAACCTCCCCTAAAAGAAACTGCAGTATCCTAGGGCTATCCTATGGCTAGTCTCACTTCCAGCTCTTTTTTCTAATTATCCTGTGTTACAGAGGAAAAATTGGGCAATACTATTCACGGACTAATTCAACACAGTGTGTGATTCTTTTCAAATTATTCAACATACATGTTGAATTATTTGTCCACCTCTACAGCTGGACCCAAGTACCCACATTGAATACTTTATACAAACATTTTATATGAATATACAGAATATTTTATATGCTTTGAACTCTCCCTCTGATTCCAATAGTCCTTCCCAATGCTCTCCTCGTGTGTGTTCCCAATAGAAGAGAAGATGGTACATGTCCATGGCAAGGGAGATGGTCCATGAGACAGTCTCCGTCCACCCCAAAGTTGAGATTCATTCAAAGAAATATTCATATCTGTAGTGTTACGCAGAATATGCCACAATGGTAATAACATGCTACTTACTGCAAACATCCAGTCCGAGTAGAAGCAGATTCCACATACTGTTTCAGAGCGAGTCGGAATTCTTCTAGCTCTTCTTCTAGCACAGACATTTGACGCTGAACAATCATTATGTGCTGATGAAGATATTACAGTATTCATTGTCATGTGCCTCCTATCATTTCCATATATTTTAAACTAAGAAAATTGTCAGGCTCCCAAGCTGAGAAATCTATGCCCTGAATTTAAGATGTGCTGGAGCATCTCAGCTCCCAGCAGCTTAAGTTGGGGTGATGAGTGCTTAGCACCTTTAAAAATCAAGCCCTAGGTTTCTCAAGTTGAGTATCCTCAAATCCATGATATCAAGTATATCCAACGTCATTTAATTAAATGAAAAAAAATGTAAGGCAACATTCAGTCTGAGAGATCAAGAACAGCACAGAGAATTTAAAAAATACTGATTGTACAGGAATCTTAGAGATACTCTCAGTTCCAATTTGCCCCCCAAATTTAGCTTTTGTAAATATAAGCTTTTATAAAATGTAAGACCAGCAGAAATGATTCCATCATGTAAAACAAACCAAAAAAATCCCCCTTCCCATCCTGATATTCCCCTGCAGAGTTTGCAATCCACTGTTTTAGTTCTCTGGAACCTTAGAGTAAAACCGTCTACATATGCTACAAGTTATTCTTGCACAAACCTAGGCTGCTGCTCAAGCTGGGCACCCAAAATCTGTGGCCACTTTTGAAAATGTGTGGGACTTGTCCAAAGCCTGGATCAGAGTTTCTAGTGTGTTGATTGTTATGTCAAGAAACAATAGTTGCTTATTTCATAAGAAAAGTCCACACATTTCAGTGGATGAATCTATATTATGCAAGCAGATGTGCAAGTTTAATCTAAGTCTCCAGATATGGAAGTTACAATGCTCATGAGCCCAAATCTTAATACTACAAATTGCACAACAAAAATGATTTAAGATATGGAATACAACCGTATTTTTGATATATTCCAGTACAGGTTTTCTCAGACATATAATCAGGAAACAGAGGTGGTAGAGAAGAAAATATATGTTTCTACTTCACTTCTGATTTAGGCCTTGTGAGATTAAATAAAAGAAAGGCAAAAAAGATTTACAGTGTGGTCATGTTATTATAGTAATTTTTTTGAAGTGACCTGTTGAAAATAATAAGTGAAACTATATATTGACTTGCAAAGTTTGTCCTCGCTACAGAATGAATAACCTTGATTAAAGGTAAAACTCTAAAAGACTAATTGGAAGTGCAGAAGACATCAGACCTTTTCATCTTGAATTCTTGATGCTTAGAATTCTAATATTCTAAGGAACTTGCATATTGGTTCATCCATTAATCCATGTTACTTTGCTTATTCAGTATTTCAAGAAATGCTTGCTTAATAACCAACACAATGTAATCCTTGGTCCAGGCTTTGATTCCTTTCTGGCTTGCTTATTGGTACGGTCATCTAATTGATCACATTGCATTTATACTATTTCACGATCAAGCTATCCAGAATCATATGACCCATCTGATCTTTTCTTGTAAATATTTTTCTCATTCGATTTTACTACCGTATTTTTCGCCCTATAAGACGCACTTTTTCTTCCCCAAAACGGGGGGGAAAAGTTGGTGCGTCTTATAGGGCGAATGTGCGCCCCGGTTCCCCCCTCCCCGCCGCGGGCGGGCTGCCGGGAGCGTCCCGGTTCCCCCCTCCCCGCCGCGGGCGGGCTGCCGAGGTTCCCCCCTCCCCGCTGCGGGCGGGCTGCCGGGAGCGTCCCGGTTCCCCCCTCCCCGCCGCGGGCGGGCTGCCGGGAGCGCTCCTGGCAGCCCGCCCGCGGCGGGGAGGGGGGAACCGGGACGCTCCCGGCAGCCCGCCCGCGCGGCGGGGACGGGAGAGCGAGGCGCTTTTTTTTTTTTTTTTTTTTTTTGGTCCGGCTTTTTTATTGAAAAACGAGGGGGCGTCTTATAGGCCGGAGCGTCCTATAGGGCGAAAAATACGGTAAGTGCCATCATTGGCTGTCTCTTTTCACACACATTTGATTTAAGGTTTATCCTTGGTACCAACACAAATTTATTTGGAAGATTTGTGCTTGGCATATACACCTACTTGTAATTTGTGTTTATTTCTGGTTATGTTCTTAGTTTCTTTATTTTTATGATTCACTATCTCTGTTCATTATCTGTAAATAATGGGTATTTTCTCATGTCCTCCCAGTTTGGTCATACTCTCTCTTCCCCAAAAAACTCTTTTAGGTCTTGTTATTACTTCTTGTGCATTGCGGCTCTGCTACAATAAAATAGATCCCTATTAGCTGAAAAGTGAGTTTGGTGATTTCCAACCAAGCTGTAGATGCACTGTCTACATCACACAAAATTGCTCCATAAATGCCTTAATAAATTCACTCTCTTGAAAAACACTTACAGATTTTGTGTTTTCTTCCAAAACCTCTTCTTCCAGTGGCTCAAGCTTTAGATCCTTGTCATCAAGGGGGAAAGAATGCAAATATAAACACAAAAGATTAGGAGGAGAGGGGAAAGGGAGTAGTCTAAGCCATTCCAAACCAGATTCCACTATAGCCCTCCTTAGAATGAAGAGTTTGGGCTAAGGACTTTTTGCTTCTTTATTAGTTGTTGTAGAACCTCACCCACTTCAGTGGCTGTACAAGAGCTATAGGTGGATCAAATTTAGCATTATATATGCCATACACACACAAGCACACAGAGAAAGAGAGAGAGCGCACTTTGAAATCCCATTAATAGCTAGACAGAAGCAGGCTGGAAATTTGTGATAAATCTCCTCAGTCACATTCATATTTTAGACCCAACTCGCAAAAGAAAAACTCTCTGTTGAAGATGACACAAACAAGAGGCAGGTAGGAATGAATGAACGAACCTTGAGATTTAGCATAATATAGGTCCTGTACAGAAGAAACGTATGTAGATTTTATTCATAGGTAAGATTATGATCACATTCCTCTTTTAATGAGTAGCTGCTAAATGTGCCCAAGAGAAGAAGGAAGCTCAATTAGGCCTTGAAGAGTCTTCCACAACCGCTAGCATTCATAGCTGGGAAATCTTCCATACAGCCAACAGCGTAGTTACAAGGATCCACATTACAGCAGTGAACAGTATATATGCTTGAAGTTGTAAAATTAGCTTCTAAACACATCTGCTGGATTAAAGAAACTTCTGGAGAGGGAACAGGCACAAAGCAGAACTGCAGGTACATTAAACTACCTGCTTGCAATTAGTCTGATTTTCAATCAGGTGCATTTGTGAGGTTGCAAATGTACCTATTTACTTCATAGGCATACTACTAGATGTGGACATGCAACTCTTCAATTTGTGTGAACACATCTAGTAATGCATGTATAAAGTTAGCAAATGCCCACTGACAGCCAAGCCCTATAATGCTACACAAATGGGAATACTTGTCACCTGTTGGTTAGGTCTGTATGTCGAGCTGGAGGTATAAATTTCAGCTTGAAGAGACATACCTGGGCTTGCTCTGATCGAGCCACTGCACTAAAAATAGATTGTAGTTGTGAGCTGCAAAGGGCTAGCCACCCTGACTACCTACCTGTCCAAGAGCTAACATGGGTATGTCTCCTTGAGCTGGAATTTATACCTCCAGCTTGAAGTGCAGACATATTAGTGACAAATGGGTATTTTAGCACCAGAAACAGACTGGTGCTTCACACTTCAGAACAAACGAAATATCTGTAATAAAGACGTGAAGCAAAATTTAGCATTTGGCAAATTGCAACAGGCTACATTGTGGCAAATGACAACACACTGTACAAGCTTCTTTGTGGGTTAAGAAAGTTAAAAATGCTTTTTCTTTTCCCAAACATGAAAACAATTGGGCAATGACTTCTTAACCTTGGGAAGCCAGCATTCTGCCAGTGCAAAAACAATAGGTGGTTAAAAGCCAACAGCAGATGTGATGCTGCTAGTGGAGTTCAAGTAAACATGGTATCTGCTAGAACACCACCAACAGCAGGTGGCAGAATAAGTCAGTAGTGAAATGACATTCACTCATCAACTGCTGTGTAATTGTGCCTCTCATGCAGAATTTGGATGGGAAAAATCACACAATTTATGAGGAAACTATTTGTAATGGCTCATCTGTCAGCACAGAGACTTTAGATAGAGAACCATGCAGGAAACTGCATCTCATTATACTTCCTGAGGCTTCCATATTCTTCTCATACTAAACTCCAAGGACAGGAATAAAGCAAGAGATGAAGAAAGATCACAGCATAAAGTGGCAACAAGTACTACTTCAGATTTCACCCTACTGTAGAACGAAGTAGGCCAAATTCTGCTCTCCTACAAAATGTGTGGTATTTACACAACAGAGGGCAAAATGTGGCCCCAACGTTTTGACAGGCTCGTTTAAAACATGTTCAAATTCTGTCTATACATTTGAAAGCACAAGACTGGTTTAAGGTGAAATTCACCCTATGCAGAGGGCCTGCATGAGGGTTATACACCACTTAGACCCTCCAAATAGATCTGAAGTGGGATTTAATTGACGCATAGGCTTTGCGCTGGCCCTTCGCACCGGGGTGACTTTCACCCCACTGGTTTGGTTGGTAATGATGCGATACCATATGGCAACTCAAGCTGGAAATGGGAAGAACTGTACAGATAAAGGTGATTTTGTTTTGCAGAGGATTTTGATATTTCAAATTTTACTGCAAAAATGATTGGAGCTTTGGCTCTAGGGGAGTCTAAGCTATGGGCTCTGGAAACTTTGGAGTCCTTGGCTCAGGGACTGCAGGCTGCCTCCGCTGTGGGCCCTGGATGCTCAGACTGCCAAAGGGCCACAAGCCTGGGAGGTTCCCAGCTCTGTCATCCCATCCAGTGTGCTGAAGGGGAGCTGGAAGCCCCCTTCGAGTCAGAAATCAGGGTTTTCAGGCTCCTGGCTCCCCATCAGGCCACTTGGCAGGCTTCCCAAGTTGGCAGAAAGCCAAACAGGGTTCCAGTGGAACTTTGTTGCAAAAGAACCATCTCCACAAAATGTTTTGTTTTTGACCAATTGGCATTTTCTGACAGAAAACCCTGCCATCAGAGAATTTGTTACCAGTTGTACTGGGAAGATTCAACTAGGAGGAGGTGCAGAACATCCCCCGATCCTACAGCGAATGGACACTGGGGATCCTGTGCTTTCAGAATGGAAAATAAATACAGATGAGATAAATAAAATGTTATTCCCCAGACACAAGTGAGTGTGATTTTTCATATCTTTGTGAAAAAGGGGTGTGAAGTCTGATCTGTTTGTTTTGAGGGAGCTGGGGACCTTGGGGCAGCAGGAGCTGGAAGGCTGGCATCATTAATAAGGCACCTTGTTAAATATCCTTAGTAAGTTGTGGTGTGTTCTCTGCAGTGGATGCTTGCTCTAATGGTGAGGTGTGTGACTGTGGATAGAGAAGAAGATAGTAGGTACTGTTAGGTGCCTTAACTTTTCATGCTCTTATGGTTTCATGTTAAGTTTGGTCTATATATAACACACCAAACAGAGGGTTGTTGATTTTGCTATTAATGTACACAAGTACACCAGACCCTTGCTAGAACACAGGGTTCAGGATCCATGCATGGTACCATGTTAATGCATGGACCGTGTTATCATGGATCCCAATTAAGATAATTAGATTTGGGATCCATGACTGTGGCCGTGCTATATGTGTATCCGCACTGTAGTGACGAGGGTTATAGCGAGGGTCCAATGTATTGTGTGTTACATATATACAGCTTGTGCATATACAGCAGATACAAATACCAACTCAGGAGAAAAGAGCTGTGAATATTTCTGTGAAGTGGATTTATTTTATAAGGAAATCATCAGTTAGGAATAAGCAAGATGAAAGGGAGACATGGGCATTTAATGTGCTTTAGCTTCTGTATCTGTGTGCTAGTTGCTGTCATTATTAGTTGGAACAGCAGTGTGAATATGGCAGGAAGAACATTTATGGTTTCAGGATTGCTTCAGAAATCTTTACTGAAAATAGAGAGAGAGAGAGAGAGAGAACAGATAAAAGGCAATACAGTATATACCTTCTTTTCCAGCCTGTCAATCAGCTTCTGGAGTCTGTTTATCTGGGTCATCCATTGGGTGTCTTCCTCTAACCAACCTTTGAGAAACATAAATAATGAAGGATAAAATGTTACTGAAAGCTGGGATGTAATGTACTTGCTTATTTTTATATTATAAATACACACGCAAGAATGTTTTGTTAGCTTGTAAC
Source organism: Sternotherus odoratus (assembly GCA_032164245.1). NCBI lineage: Eukaryota > Metazoa > Chordata > Testudines > Kinosternidae > Sternotherus > Sternotherus odoratus. The sequence continues at coordinate 37,898,064 of JAVMKO010000002.1, forward strand.
TTATTTTGCCTCTTGAAGAAAGGCTAGGATGTATTTGATTGCTAACATTTGTTTATGCGTGACTAGTAAATGAAACAAACAATTTTTCCTGTAATACTGATTTCCTAAAACACATGATTCTTCACAGGATGCGGTAGAAACTACCGAGCTATTTTATTTTCAAACGGAATTCCTTGTTAACTCCAGTGTTTTGAAACTCTGTTGGGTGGTATTGGAATTGTTGAAACTTTATTGGAATTTCTTGTCCAGGGAAATGAATCCAAGCCCTAACGTATGTTCAGATCAGAATGCAAGCCTCACCTTTTTATTGCTCAAGCTTTCCCCCAGTAATGTTTCCACTACTTATAGTGAGTCAATGATGGGGAAAAAGAAGACAGGAAGGAGAAGAGACTAAAACATACACAAGGTCAGATACATGGAGAGGTGGAGACTTGAACCTTTCATTTGTTTAGCTCTTTGATAACACTGATTGGCAACTTAGGAAAGGGATCTCAACCTTTTTCTTAGGGCTGGTCTTCACTTGCGCAGCGCGGGATCGATTTTCTGGAGATTGATTTATCGCGTCTTGTTTATCGATCGCCCCGGGCTCCCCCGTCGACTCCGGAACTCCAGCTTGCCGGGAGGTGCAAGCTGGAGTCAACAGGGGAGCGCGCCGCTGTCTGTCGCCGCCGTGGGGACGGCAGGTAAGTCGGCAGCAGATACGCAAACTTGTAGCTGAAGTTGCGTATCTGCCGTCGATCCCCCACCCCAGTGAGGACAAGCCCTTAGTGTTGTCCACTTCTTAACAGAGAGGCTGTCTTGTGGACCATCTCTCTTCCCATTTGCTGTCTCATGGATAATCTCTCCTCCCATTCATGATCACATCATTTCCCTGTGTGTCATAATGCAGTTTAACAGTTGGAAATGAGGGAAGCCTGTGCCATGTGACCAGCCAACTCTCTGGGGTCTCCATGGATTACCACTGGTCCATAGACCACAAAGTGGGTGCCACCGATTAGATGCACCTAATATAGACATTTTTGCATATACCATTATATGTTTGTCAACCAATGGGGTCATTATTTTGGCACTTTGAACAGAGAACACAAGACAATAATTATTAGTTACATTTATAAGCAGTGAAGGAAAAAATGGGACAATAGCATAGAGAGAGAATCTAAGAATCTACTTTGTGATGCATACATTACTAAGATTAAATATCACAGTTGATGTTCAGAGTAAACGGAAGGATGAGAAAAAAGCAGGGATTGTAGCTGGAGACAGAGCCACAAATATCCTAGGTCATTATGAATATATTAGAAAAGTCAGTTTTGCCTTAGGAAAAAAACTTTGAAATGGTGCTAACCAAATGGGAATTCTGAAACAGAAGAGGTTTGACTAACAAAGTTCATTAGAGTAACTGTTTGTAAAGAATTGACAAAGTATTTTCCTCAATTTCAATATAATTAAAAGTGGTCTGATATAGGTTTTCCACTGAACGCTGTGATTTAGACAGCTCTAGTTGTAACTAGGGCTGTCAAGCAATTAAAAAAAAATCATCACAATTAATTGCATGATTAATCACATAGTTAATAATAGAATGCCATTTATTTAAATATTTTGGATGTTTTCTACATTTTCAAATATATTAATTTCAGTTACAACACAGAATTTAGAGTGTACAGTGCTCACTGTATATTTATGATTACAAATATTTGCACTGTAAAAACCAAAAGAAATAGTATTTTTCAATTCACCTCATAAGTAGTGCAGTGCAATCTTTTTATCGTGAAAGTTGAATTTCCAAATATAGAATTATGTACAAAAAACCTGCATTCAAAAACAAAACAATGTAAATCTTTTGAGTCTATAAGTCTACTCCGTCCTACTTCTTGTTCAGCCAATTGCTAAAAGAAACAAGTTTGTTTACATTAAGGGAGATAGTGCTGCCCTCTTCTTGTTTACAATGTCACCTGAAGGGAAGAACAGCCATTCTCTTGGCACTTTTGTAGCTGGTGTCGCAAGTTATGCCAGATGCACTAAAGATTAATTTGTCCCTGCATGCTTCAACCACCATTCCAGAGGACATGCATCCATGCTGATGACAGGTTCTGCGCAATAACAATCCAAAGCAGTGCGGACTGACATGTTCAATTTCATTGTCTGAGTAAGCAGAAGGTTGATTTTCTTTTTTGATGCTTCAGGTTCTGTAGTTTTCGCAGCAGACTGTTGCTTTTTAAGACTTTTGGAAGCATGTTCCACACCCAGTCTCTCTCAGACTTTGGAAGGCACGTCAGATTCATAAACCATGGTTTGAGTGCTATAGCTATTTTTAGAAATCTCACATTGGTACTTTCTTTGCATTTTGTCAAATCTGCAGTGAAAGTGTTCTTAAAATGAACAACATGTGCTGGATCATCCAAGACTGCTATAACATGAAATATATGGCAGAATGTGGGTAAAACACAGCAGGAGACATACAATTCTTCCCCAAGGAGTTCAGTCACTAAGTAATTATCACATTTCTTTTAACGAGCATCATCAGCATGGAAGCATGTCCTCTAGAATAGTGGTTTAAGAATTAGAGATTGGTTGAAGAAGAAGTAGGATTGAGTGGACTTTTAGGCTCTAAAGTTTAATATTGTTTTGTTTTTGAGTAAAAAAAATCTACAATTGTAAGTTTCACTTTCAAGATAAAGAAATCACACTACAGTACTTGCATGAGATGAGTTAAAAATACTATTTCTTTTATTTATCATTTTACAGTGCAAATATTTGTAATAAAAATAATATAAAGTGAGCACTGTACAATTTGTATTTTGTGTTGTAACTGAAATCAATATATAAAAAAATAGAACATCCAAAAATATTTAATAAATTTCAATTGGTATTTTTGTTATACTAATTAAATAAAAACCAACAGGATCTTATAAGAGGGATAAGGCAAAATACCTCTTTTATTGTAAACTAGCATAAGTGCCCGGCGTTGCTCAGGTCAGTCGGAGGTGGGGAGGGGGCAGAAAGCTGACACCCCTTGACCAACCCCAACACCCACACCTCACCCCTCACCCACCCCGACACCTTCCCACCCCCCCTGACCAACCCCAACACCCCCCGGCTCACTTACCCCCCCGACCAAACCCGACAACCCCACCTGACCCCCCCAAGCAAACCCAACACCCCCACCTCACCCCCCGACCGAACCCGACACCCCCACCTCACTTACCGTCCCACCAAACCCAACTCGGATCCGTCGCAGGCGAGGAGGGGGCCCAGAGCCGAGGGATTCCGGGGACCTTTGCAGGTGTGTGTGTGGGGGGGGCACAGAGCTGATGGAGTCCGGGGTTCCGTTGGGAGGTGGGAGGGGCAGAGAACTGAGGGATCTCCGGGGTTCCGTTGGGAGGGGGGAGGGGCAGAGAACTGAGGGATCTCCGGGGTTCCGTTGGAGGAGGGAGGGGCGAGCTGAGCGAGTGCGGTGTCTGTTGGAGGGGGGTATTATGACATCATCACCACCTAACTGCCCAGCTGATGTGATTGGCCCTGAAAGACTTTCACCCCTGGGGGGCGTGAGAGGTGAGATCCAAAAATTTTTCGACCCTTACCAGCATCTAGACCCCAAGACCCCTAACTGTACCAAATTTCAAGTCTCTGGCTCAAACGGTGCGGGAGGAGTTCGCTGTCATACATACATACATACATACATACACACACCACTTGACTTTTATATATATAGATAGATACAGACAGATAAAACAAATTACTAATCACTAGCTCTGGTTATAACCTATCATTCATACACACACTCATCCACTCATTCCTGTAAAGTTTTGCAAAGTTGTTATTGTTACCAGCCAAGTTACTGGACAGCTAGCCTGGACATGACAGTGGAGCCAGATGCACGTCTGATGCTCCTGGAGGGTGGTCACAGAACCAGACTCGGAATTCTCAGTCTCTTGATTTTGTTTTTATAGGAATTCATTCCCATACCAGTCTATGGAATCTGCTTCATTATGCTGCCTTGACGTTTGGAGCGATAGTCAATCACTATTCCCACGTGTGAAGTGATATTTTATTACTAGATGGAGCACCCATGACAGCTTGGTGTTATCTTGTTCCTCAGTTCTTCACGTGCTTGGGTGCTTGGGGGTGGATTGTTGATTCTGGTTTGCCCTCGGGGTCACCTGGCCATCTTACTTCATGCATTTTTCCAGCCAATTGATGTCAGAGCTGTAATTCTCAGGCTGGCATTTTAGCCTTTAATTTTTTATTTAATTATACATACAATCACACTCTAATATATATCCTGTCATATCTGCATTTACATTTTTTAACATAAACCTTTTAAAATCAGTGGGATGTGGCAGACTTCAATAAGTCTATTTATCCCACTTGTTATATTTAAAAGGAAACCAACAAGATAACTATGGGGTTTATTTTGGAGTTCATGAAAACAAAGTTGTACCAGCCATAAAGGACAGCTGTTATCTTGTTACTTTTATAATCAACTCTTAGTCTCTGGATGTGCTTTTACAATTAACACTGACCTTGCAAAACTGACAGGCAATTTCAATCAACGCAGTCTCAGCAGGGTGGCTGAGAAACATTTCTTTTTAATGTTCAGACGAAATTCTGGGATCTGCTGTAGAGTCACTCTTTCTTATCTTTCCCATGTCAGAAATATACCAGTATTAATTTAGTGCAACATTCTGCTGTTTAACTGTGTGATTAAAACTGCAATTTTTAATCACGATTAATTTTTTTGAATTAATCATGGGAGTTAACTGCAATTAATTGACAGCCCTAGTAGTAACAATTACACGACACCCTACCCTGAAAAAACGATCAAAGCCAAAAATTCACTACCTCACAGCAGGACAGGGGACCTAACACTGTGAACATTTAATTTTGCTGGATAGGGGACAGAAAGCCCATGCAATGGGGATTCTGCACTAATTTTGTGTACCATAGAAGGTGCTTCATAAGAGAATATAACGAAGAGTTGGACACATCATCTGCAAATGGGAAGAATTACATGACCAAGAGCCCAGGTGGAAAGAAGTGGGCTGCGTCAATCCCTCCCCGTCATGGTCTGTGTTGCTCGGATGACATGGTCGTGAGATCTATGTTTAGGCTGAGGATTCCTTTCCTGTACCTTTCAGGGTTAGTGACAATTCCAAAATGTATCTTTGGCTTGGTACCCTCTCAATATTTCTTTTTCCTAAGGCAAAATTGTCATTTCTAATTCATCATGTCAATCTAAGAGACGTTTGCTGTGCGTCAAGCTAGTGTCCTTATTTTCCCCCTTTTTCTTTCTCATAAACACACTTGCTCCCCTCAACCATGACACATGACCACTCTGTGAGTAATGCAGGCAGCATAAGCTTGTTTCTTAGAGTTTTTTCCCCTCTGCATTATAATCCCATCTCTTCCTATCACCACTATCTATAAATATAGCTAAGAAATATAGACTCGTGTTCTCAGTTCATAGCACAAAAACAATGACACTACAGAATGGCAAAAGAGCCCTAATGCAGGGGAGACTTTGGGGCTGTATCAGTATACTTATTTGTTCTGCTTCTGCAGCTAGAGCTAATGGCTGCTGTATTACGTTGAAGATTGCTTTCAGCTATAATTGCACCTTTGTTGATTTGTACTTCGTGGTTAAAATTTTGAGGACAAGTACATGTCTGCCTTCCTTCTGTGTGTGTTTTAAATACATTTAAAAGTTGAAATGACAATTACCTGTATTTAAATGGGGACTGTTTGGTGATAAGCTATTGTTCCTCTGAAATCTTCGATTTGAACGCTTTCCTGACCACTGAAATGAGAGCACTTCCGGTTTTGCTGGTCCTTGTCTAAATAAAACAGATAGTAGTTAGCCCATGTGCCAAAACCTCTGTCTTCCTTTTGCTGTCAGGATGCTGATTTAAAAAAAAAAGGAGAGAGAGAGAGAGAAGTATCTGTTGAAACTACTGAGTGATTTTCTAGGCTTTTACTGCTACAGTTAGCACTTTGATACTCACCAAGGAGGAAAAGGAAGGAAAGCTAGTACTGTACCTCACAAATATCATATAGGAACATAAAATTGGTAGCATGTCTGTGCTGTGGTCCTGATCCTGCACTGGGAGCCACTATTACAGGCCCCTGGATCTGAGCTGAGCCCCAGTGATTTCAGTGGGTCCCCATAAAGGCACTGGAGTCATGTGATCAGTTACTAACGAAGGATCAAAACTTATACGTTCACTCGAGAAGGCAAATTTTCTGTATTAAATTCACGATAAATAACATTGTGAAAGGATTTTAATCTGAGATTTAGGAAGCAAGGGGGACCAGGAATGGCTAGTATAGAATGAGAGCCAGATACACTAGTGAGAAGAGCTGTGTTGAAATATATGAGTTAAATAAAATATTTAATGCTATGGCGGCAGTTAGGATGGCTGGTCAAATAGTTTGTTTCAAATAATGTACATTTGGAATGTAGCCATCTCTTTGGTTAGTGAATTGTTCTCAGACCAATCCTGATTTATATTCATTATTTGTAAGCAAAGTTTTTTCTGAACAAATTTCAGCCAAGCTATCCACTTCCCTACTCTTTGTGACTTTGCAGATGCTATAGCAGTGGCAAAGAAACTTTGGGTTTATCTACACACTGTTTTTGCTTGGAAATTCACTAGGAACTTCACTACTGCTGTTGATTTTACGTGGAAGGCATTCAGGTATTACAGTAATAGGAAGTGGTGTTCTTTTGCTCTTTACTCAACAAATGTAACAGGAAGGAACCACCTGGGTATAGTGGGGACCACATAAATATGTTTACTAACTATATACTATGTGCAAAACCTATGCATACTGAAAGGGAAAAACTAGAGAGAAAACCCAAAAATATATTTTCAAATAGAATGAGCTGCTTTAATGCCTGATCCTTCAAACCTTACGCATGTGGGTGGTGACACTGGATTCACTGGAACTACTTGCATGAGAAAAGACTGCTCATGTGAGTAAAAGTTTACAGAACTGTGCCTTTAACATCTAAGACCCTGATCCTGCAAACACACATGTATGTGTAAGTGTGCATTGGGGCTAAATTAAAACAAAATCTAAGCTTACTAGGAAAGTACACATTTATAGTAGATGTTAACGTAAAAAAACAAAAAAACAAGCTTAGATTGCTTCATAGTTGTAGATGTAGCCTAAACACAGCTGAGCTTGATATATGCTAGGGCTAGACAACCCATCTATATGTGTATAAACAGAGGCATTGTGTAATGGCATTGACAGTAACAGGGCTTCAAAACAGGTCAATTTAGAATGTCCGTAGATATGCAAAAATATGGCTGCCCACTAACTGAGGAGTGATCAAAAAGGAAGCATCTAACAACAATAATCTGAGCATTACATTGGATCCCAGTAAGTGTGGAGGGGGAGTTCAAGGTGCTTGTTTTTCTCTTCTTGGTCTGCCAGAGACCAGATCTGTTAACTTTCTGGGGACTCTCAAAGTGCATCTTTTGTCACAGGCATTTAGGGAAACTTGTATGTGGAGGGGTTACTGATGATTTAGGTAGGGTCTCACATTGTGGTTGGGGAGAGTAGCTGTAGTTCTTGTGAGAGAGTCTATTAATAGAAAAACTTGTATTTGGAAAGATTAATGAACTAAGGTCTTGTACTGACAATGTTAGATTTCTTATAATGTGTTTTATGTTTTGGGAGGCTCCAAAGAAATGAAATAAAATAAATTAAGCAAAATAAGCATCCCAAGTAGCAACAAAATGTCTGCACTCTCGTAGATGAGGCAGTAAACCCACATGTTATCAGAGGATCAAAGCCTTAGAATCGGATCCTTCACTCCTACCTCTGGCAAATATCCCACTAAAATCTGACTAAGGAGTGCAAGATTTGTCCTTTAGTGTCCCATTTATTCTCTAAGACATCAAAATAAAATGTAAAATAACCCTGAATTTGCAAAGGCATGTTAAGTGGATTCAGGGCTGGCGACAGAAATTTGGGGGCCCCCTACTCCGATAGTGTGGGGGCCCCCCCAGCCCAGCCGGCCCCCCCCAGCCCAGCCGACAGCGGATGGGGGCCCCCCCAGCCCAGCCAGCCCCCCCCAGCCCAGCAAGCGCTCCCCCCCCAGCCCAGCCGGCGCTCCCCCCTCCCCCCCCCGGCCAGCTGACAGCTGGCGGCAGCGGGAGCGAGAGCGGCGTGAGCCGCCCTTTCCCCTCCCCTCTCCTCCCCTCCCCCGGACAGCGCTGCTGCCGCCGCCCGGGCTCTCTGCTCCTGCCGGGGCCAGGCGCACTTGTCCGGGGGAGAGCCGCGCCACCTCCCCGCCCCTTCCCCGCTCTCCAGGTCCGGCGACAAGGGGGGACACAACGGGTACAGCGGTGTACTGGGGCCCCCCTAAAGTCGGGGGGCCCGGTACAGCTGTACCCGTAGTACCCCCCTGTCGCCAGCCCTGAGTGGATTGCACTTGGATATTTTTAAATCTACATATGATCTTACAGCACCTTCATTTCTAATGTTACTTAACCCCCAGTTCCAGCCCTCTGATGTACACCCAAGGGGGAGAAACATTTAGTTTACCTTTCTTGACGGGTTTGCTCCTCTGTGGTTTCCATGGCACAATCCAGGGAGTTCTGGAGAGACTGCAGCTGATTCAATGTTTCTTTCAATAAGAAACGAGTTACAAACTGTTCCAAGTTAGAGGCCTTTTGATAGTCCTAAAAATTATGCAAAATATTGGTGAGAATTAGTTTAATATATTAGAAATACGAGAGAGTGAAAAATCATCCTTAATCCAAAACTGGAGGTACAGCTCTCCAGGAAAGTTTCAGCAGGCAGAAAATAAAACTGACAAAAGTGTTCCAAGTGGCTAGGCAACATTTAGATTTACCTGATGGAAAAATCAAAATTTTTCAGCAAAATGGAAATTTCCCCTTGGAAAAATTTTGGTTTTGAAAAAAGAATGTTTGTCAATGGAAAAATCAGTCTGATGAAAAATCTGCAATCAGCTCCAAGCTTAATATGAATGTAAATCCCACAGAGCCTCAAAATAGCATATGCGCTTAGGGATTACAAAAGGATCCTTAGGGGTAGATTCACTGTGCAAAGTACCATTGCAGGAATAGGGCTTACATTTGCCCCAGTAAAGAGCTGAAAGCTCATCTTTAATGAGAATAGTTTTGCAATCTTTGCAGCAAATTAATGGTGGAAATTATTATAGAACAATGGCCTTCCATTAAAATAACAGATTACAGTTTTGTAACGTATTCAAATAAATGTATGGGTATTTAGGTATGCAAGTTTGAGTTGTATGGCTAAGTTATAGATTCATAACACCAGAAAGAGACCATTTTGATCATCTACTCTCACCTCCTGCATGCAACAGGCTAAAGAATTTCACCAAGTGGTTCCTGCATCAAAACCATAACTGTTGGTTGAGTTAGAGAATATCTTTTAGTTCTTGATTTTGAACACTTTAAGTGATACTTCCCAAGGTAAGCTGTTCCAATTGTTTAGTAAAAATTGCATCTTATTTCTAGTCTGAATTTGTCTAGTTTCAAATTCCAATTGTTGGAATTTATATTTGGGTTCTAGATTTGGGAACCTTCTACAGTCAGAAATCATTTTACCATGGAAGTACTTGTAAACCATGATCAAGTCACTGCTTAATTTTCTGAATAGATTTGCTATATTTATCTCATTTGGGGCCTAAATCATTTCTAATGTTTCTTTTATTCCTGATATACTTAAATATTCCTTCTTGTTGTTAACCCTACAAGATGTAGACTTTTCATTGATCCCTTTAGCTGCCCTTATCAATTTTCCACATTTCATAACTTCTAATGTATAGTCATTGGAATCAACTTTCCCTAATTTCCTTTTTTATATGTTGGTTTTTAAAAAAAAACAATTAAATTGCCTCTTAACCAGGAAGTTCGTTTAACTGAATCAACCTTTTCTTGTGATTGCAGAATTGCAATTTTTTAAAGTATCTAATAAAATATCTTTAAGCAAATTCTAACAAAAGCTTCATAAACCTCTTTTAAAATGAAGGGCTAAGGACTCTGTTCTGTTTGATGCCTATTTGCACTTATGTTCAGCACAGTGCACATTGTTAATATTTCTGTTTTTATATTTGCATTTTATTTTAGTATGATTTTTGTATCATGGATACAGAGTAAGATAAAGCAGCCACCAAAAGTGTCATCTTGGCAACAAAACAAAAATAAGCTTCAAAACCACAAAGATTAATATGAAATGGATACTTTGAAACTGCTACTTTTTACAAAATTTCCCTATATTTAGGATATACTCACAAATCAAACATGGCCCTACGTTAAAAAAATGTCCATCCCAAGTATCTTCTAAAATTTACAGTTTATATCTCTTTGGGAATATACATAAATGATTCACAAAGTATATATATATATATATATATGTAATAAACAAAGCACAGAACAGAAATGAATGCAATAATCATGGAAAAAAGATAGAATTTCTAAAACATTAATTTGTAATGTTCCTGAAGCCAGGATTATACAATAATATGGGTGCAGCTGTTTTCATCTGTCTTTCATTTGTCTTCATCTGAACCAGCTTGTATTTAGAGAAACTCTGCTTCCTTCCCCAGACATGAAAAAGGGCTCTGTGTACCTCGAAAGCTTGTACTTTCCAACAACACAAGTTGGTCCAATAAAAGATATTACCTCATCTACCTTGTCTCTTTCATCTTAAAAATCCTTTACAAATGTATTTAATTCTCAAAGCAGCCCTATGAAAGGAGGAAGATATAATTGTTCTCATTTTACAGACAGCGAATTTAGACAACTTTCATAAGGCCAATGGGGGAGTAACTATCAGAATCGAGATTAAAAACAAGATTTCTTGGGGGTGAATCCTGACACACACCCCAATCTGGTTTCTTTCAGATGTGTAGAAAGGCTGGAGTGGTGAATAAGCTTAATTTTGCCAGGTATCCAGTTTTTGACCAGAATACCCAGTCAAAAAGGGACCCTGGTGGCTCTGGTCCAATGACCGGGACTTTGAAAGATATGAGGCAGGGTAAGGCAGGCTAGTTTCTACCTGTCCTGTCTCTGCGCTGCACCCCAGAAGCGGCCAGCAGATCTGACTTCTAGACAGTGGGGAAGGAGGCTCCACACACTGCCTCTGCCTGGAGCACCTGCTCTACCATCCCATTGGAATCTATGCCACACTCCCATTGTCCGGCACCGTGGGGGTGCTGCCTGTGGGCCAGAGCAGCACATGGCGCCTCCTGACCTTCTAAGGACACTCCAAGGCCACACAGCGGAGCCAGGACTGGAAGGGGTCCTGCCTTAGCCCCTTATGCAAGGCTATAAAAAAATCTACTGTACATTATTTCAGAGTAATGGTGCTATAATTTTTATGGCAGCCTGTCTGAAAAAAAAATACTAATGATTAGAGATTACTAAGGTCAAGGCTGCAAATTTCAGAGCATGTGAGCTGGATTCTGTCCCTTCTCCAAATTTCATTACCAAAATTATTTACTGTTTCCAATCAGCTACATCTGGCAACAGAGCATGCGTGAAACAAAGAGCCTGGGTACGTTTGCAGAACCTTTACTGTTGTAGCTGATAGTAACAGTTAAACAACAAATTTAGCCAATAACACAGTTTATTAACAAGCAATGGCCCCAATTCTGCAGGCTGTTCTATCTGGTGGGCACCTCTTGGGAGCCTCACTGACTTCCAGGGGACTCCACACTGGAGCTCATTGTAGGATTGGGGCCTATATAGGAAATATTGAACAGCTGCCACTACCTTTTCATTGAAAACTGAGGTAGAGGTCAGACAGAGCCACAAGTGTTGCTGAAATAGCAGATTGCCATTAAAACTCTACTCCACAAAAGGACTTAGACACCTAACAGCCATTTTAGGTGCTTAAAACCCAGAATCAGACCACATTAGGATTCACATAATCCCCATTCAGGTGCTGCCAAACCCTATAGATGCCTAAACTAGCTCCATATAAATATGTGCAGTAGAAGTTCCTTAGGTGCCTATGTTTCTGAGCATGTTCACTACAGCCCCAAGCCAGGCAGCCAAGCCCTAGCGTGATGCCTGAATGGGGAGAAGACAAGTGTTCCTCCACCTAACTCTCCTGCAGGACTTTATCTGATAAGTGTGGTCTGAATTTACCTACCCAAATGGGTCCTTATAAGTGAGCTTGCTCAAAATGGCTAGTGAGAGCAAACTGCCTTATAACTTTTAGCCCAGTTGTTGGTTAGAGTACTCATCTGAGATGTGAGCAAGCCCATTCCACAGTCCCCCAGCCGAAGGAATTTGAAGAGACTAGCCCTTAGACTATGGGACATTTTGATGTAGAGTTCCATCTACCCCTCCTGTTGAAGCTGTTACACAGTGGCTAAATAAATATTTGGAAAAAATAATTAGAGCGGGGGAGGGGCTGGAACATGGATCTCCCCCCTGAATGCACTAATCACCAGGCTACAGAGTCATTGTCTCTCCTCCTCCCCCGCACTCAGTAATTTCATTATTTAGCCACAGTGGAGCAGCTTCACCAGGAGAGACTGTGTGAGCTTTATGTCAGACTGTACCTTAGCCTAGTCAGTAGGACACTACCCTATTCAAATCCTTTCCCCTCATTGGTGGCCAGGGGCTTGAATCAGGGGCCTCCCACCTCTCCAGGTGAGTACCCTAACCATTGGGCTAAATGTTATGAGGGAGGCTCTCTTCTCCACAGCTCCTTGGAGATACAGCCCCGGTGCCTAATTCCAGCAGAGAGTTTGCAGCTGAGAATCATGAGCTGAGGGAGGTGCCTCCCCGCTGGCTGGACATAGATGCCTATCTCCAAGAAAGCAGTGGGTCTTAGGACACACCCATGACCTTAGGTAGTTTAGGCAACTCTCTGCCTAGCATGCTGGTCTTTGTGAATCATAGTCTAAGGAGCCTTTCTTTCTCCATTCTCCATTCATTGTAGAATGAGACTAGGTGCCTAACTCAGGCTTTCTGAATCCCAGTGATTTTTTTAGGAGCCTACAAGATAGGGGTAGTGATGCTCAGTGTTGGCACATACCGAAGTGTCTTTGTGAATGTAGCCCTCACATCCCATCCCCTTTCCTCAGCTTTCCTGTATTTCATATCTACAGGGTCCCTTGTTATCTTTGTCCTTCCCATCAACTCATAGGATGTGCGCTGGTCTTTCAGCAGGTTGTTAATAATACTACCCCTATGCCAGCATGCTATAATGCCTCATGTTCCACTTTGAAGATGCCACTGCCTTGAGGCATTGAGGTTTATTTTGATACCAAAAAGGTCTTTGTGAAACCAACTATATGTGTTTAAAACAGAAAGCTTCCTTTGAAACAATGCAGAATCTGTAACCACTCAAATAACAGGCCCTTCTGTCACCCTTCAGACATTTAAGTTTTCCCATTGGGATGCATTATACAATCTGTTGATTCATAAAAGGAATTTGTATGTTCTCAGAATAAGAGACTTCTGAATTTCAGTAAAGAATTCTCAAAGTTAAAAACGTATATAAAATTAAAAAAAAAATAGCAGGGGGGACTGTGTCTCCCCCCTGAATGTCCTAATCACAAGACTAGAGTCATGCTCTTTCCCCCTCCCCCACACTCAATAGTTTCATTATTTATCCACAGTGGAATAGCTTACCTATATATATCATGTGTGCACATGCACTTTTTTTCCAAAATGAGGGATTTGTAATTTAATGTAACAAAGTATACTCCTGGAAAATAATCTTACGCTAAGAGTTCTGGGTCAGATCCTCTGCTCCTGTAAATTTCTGTAGCTCTATAGACTTCTGTGATTCTACGCCTAGTCCCAGTAGCTGTAGTCCTGGCCCTAAATGTGAATAATCTATATGCCGATTTCTTTTGCTTTATTTGAACTTCAGTCCTTTGAATTGCTGTCCTTTAGTTTTACAAAGGCTAATGATACCTTTATTTTAGCATTTTATCCCACATTGTTATATCTTTGTGCAATATTATGGCCCCAATTCAGAAAGATAATAAGCACATGTCTAAATTTGAGTTTGAGTAGTCTTATTTAAATCACTTTTCTGAATTTTCAGTTATGCTCAGGCTCATTATACCAAGTGGTGCAGCATAAAGGATCCATAAAGAAAACTACACCTGCACTCACTTTAAGGTCCCTTTATGCTGTCAGGTGTTAAAAGATCCCAGCATGACTGAGAATCAGGCCTAATGGCCTATTTCTAAACTCATGTGGTTGAAGTGAGGAACAGACTTCAGCACTTTGAATCAGAGCCATTATTCCTACTTTCAGGATCTTACAACATAACTACATTCTGAACTTCCAACCTAAGGTCTAGAAATGGGCTAGAGACTATGTTGTTACCAGTTTTCCTTTAGCAAATTTTGCTGTACATGTATTTATAACCAATTTTGCAAGCTTGTGGATAGATTTAAACACCAGAAGCTTTTATGAGGCATAAAGTGTGGAAGAGGAACATTTTCAGGTCACTGGGCCTCTCCACCAAAGATACCTGAAGGTAAGTGAGAAGGGCCTGTTGATTTCAAGCTTTTAGGAAAATTTTGTTAAATAACAGTTACTCCTTCTCCAAAGGAAAACCTATGTAGATGTACATGATAAAATGTGTGGATGAGGTGTCTTCTGGCTATTAAGCATTGTCGTTGAATGTTCTTAGGGTGACCAGACAGCAAGTGTGAAAAATCAGGATAGGGAGTGGGGGGCAGTCGGAGCCTGTATAAGAAAAAGACTAAAAAATCGGGACTGTCCCTATAAAATTGGGACATCTGGTTACCCTAAATTTCCTGGATGTTTTATGTATGTATTTTGTGAGTCTGTGTTTGCAATCAGTGTGTAAACACCTTTTACAGTTTTTTCACCTTTAAACTTAGATAGAAATGATTCATTTCATATGTTGGATAATAGCTTTGGAAGCACTGTGTTCTCAAATCTCTGTGATCAAAGATACCTCACACAGTGTACTGCATGTCAAGTATTTTTCTTCACCAGGATAGGCTGTTAAGCTAGTTCTTGCACTGTTGGAAGACTTAAACTGTTGAAATTTCAGATTTTAAACCACCCATGAATCATCAGAGTTAATTATGTAGCTGGGAGCATCGAAGTATCCTATATTTATTTGCCGTATGTTAAAATTAATCAAGTCTGAGCTCTCTCTCTAATCAAAGTACCTCATTATTTTTTAGATTATATAAAGAGATGTTAATGGGATATATTATCCTGCAGGGTCTTTAGAGCAAGTACTTAAGGGTGACACCAGCCCTGTATAAAACATCTGTGGCAGCATTTTAAAAGTGGCAAAATTCATTTGTGTAATACTAAGGCTGATTTCTTCCTCCAAGTTATCGGACTTCCCCACACTAACTGGTTTAAAGATGTTGTATCTGACAGAGTTAATTTACTTTCCATGAGCTTTGATTCTGTGTGACACATTAGAACAACATGTGCACATTTATTCAGAATGGACAACTAAATTCAAGCCTAGAGCCGGAATCTAGGGTCTGTTTTAAATTTTCTTTGATCAGTATACTTTGAAAGCTCTGGACAAAACATGGATGGACCTAACAGAGATAACCCTCATTTCACAACAGACAGGTGTTCAATGCATCTTCAAATTCTGAATCACCAGAGAGTAAACATTACAGACCCCTCCATAGAGCTTCCTGTCTGCATATAGTGAATCGGATTCATCACTGAGCTGAATTAAATCTTCAAAAATATGTCCATAGCTTATATTTACTAAACCATTCTGTAGACTAGAGCTGTTGAAATTGAGATGCTGCAGCAAAATAACCTTAATGTTAAAGAATACTTATCAGTTCCTCCCGCTGGTTGCCATTTCCTCTTTGACTCCTTCAGAATTGATCTTCTGTGTCAGTGACTCATTTGGGGTTTTTTAATCATAGCCACCAGGCTGTATTTTCCAGTCCCCACATAGATCACACCTCACTTATTCAGGTTTTGTGCACAGATCTACTGCAGACCTGTTCCCTTCATATATTTTCCCCAAGTGCTTAGCATGTTAAGTTATTTATTCTATATTACTCTACTTACTTCTTGCTCCTGCTCCAGCCAATTTACTATTGCTTAACTCCTTTTTTACTTGGAGCATTCAGTACAAACATTTTGTACTGTTAGCATTTAACAGTCTCAGTACACTTGAACTGAGTGTTTTGTCTTGTTTTTCTAAGGTCTGATCCAAAGTTCACAGAAGGTGGTGGGAATCTTTCCATTGACTTCAGTGGGCTCTGAAGTAAGCCTCTATCTCTCACCATCTAAGGAATTAAATGGTCCACTCCTTTTATGAAGGGAGTTAATATGGTTTAGTGGCTAGATTGGGAGCCAGGAGAACCAGATCTTCGAATCCCATCTCTGCTGTTGCTTCACATATGAGGATGAATAAATTACATTATCTTTGAACCTCAGGAGCTCTCTCTGTAAAAAAACCTTTTCAAATGGTTTTGGAGAGCTGTGGAAGAAGGGTGCTATAGAAGTAATCGGCATTGCTGTTAAATACTTCAGGAAAAAACACCTCCATAGGAATTTAAATCAAGTAGCGAATGAATTATTTTTGACAATGTTTTATAATACTACATCATTAGTTGTTTTCTAGGGGAAAATGCTTTTATTTCCATTATAAACATTGGTGCCAGGTTTCACTAGAAAGAAAATATTCATTCTGAATTAAGGAAGGTTTGTATCAGTTTATAAAACATACAGAACGTAGTGCAAGGTCAGTTGGCATGAAAAGCATTTAATGCTGTTGGCATACTATACCCATCAAATAATGATGAGAGCCAGTGATGATATTTTTGAGAGAACAAGAAAGATGTTCTGTTTCTTGAATATGTCAACAGCAAATTATAGTTCCTTAGCATATACGTTACACTGTAGTAGTTCATTATCTTACAAAGAAAATATGCCTGTGTTAACATATAGTACCAGTGGTTGCTTTTATTGGATAAGCCGCTCTTAAGAAAATATGGATAATTTCCCACTTCTTTGTGGTCCAGAAACCGTCCCAATCTTGTGGGGTACTGAGATTTATCAATTGCCATGAATGCAACTGGAAAAAAGTTATCGCCTTCTCTACGGAATGGCTGCTCGTGATCTTTAAAATTCAGTAGTTAAGGACTCAGTTCCCTGTACTGGTACACAAAGTTCCTTCGCAGGGAGAGTCAAGAATATATTAACTGGGGCATGTGTACCAAAATTTGGAGATGTCAAAATGGATTTTATTTGCAGATGTCAGATAGCAGAATTGATTAGCTGATATGTTAGAGATGGAGTTGATATACTGGTGGGGGAGTGAAAATGTGGCAGTCATTTATATACATTTCTTATTTGCATTGTCATGGACCAGCACCCCAGTCGGTTAGGTACCATACAAACACAGAACAAAAACACAGTCCATCGCCAAAAAAGCATACAGTCGAAGTATAAGAAATCAGAGAGATGGCACCAGATGGGTGTACAAGGAAAATGACAGAATATCAATCAACATAATATACATATAGCTTAGAGTGGTGCATGGGAGTGCAGATACTATTAATCCTGGCTAGTAGCCTTGATTATCAAGGAAGTAAATTTTTGTCAGGACCTGTATTTTGCATAATTTAATTACCATGGTAGGATACTTTTATCTCTATAAGAAGAGTAAAAAAAGGATGAAGTAAAACTAAGTTTATAATGACAGGTTCAAGAATAGCAGCCGTGTTAGTCTGTATCTGTAAAGAAAGTGAGGAATACTTGTAGCACCTTAGAGACTAACCAGTTTATTTCAGCATAAGCTTTCGTGGACTATAGCCACTTCATCTTACTTTCGACGTCTCAGACTCAAGGAATATTTCCAGGATGCCTCTGAACAACATACTAGCCCACAGCAACCTTCCTACCAGCACTGCAAAAAGACTGATTCTTCATGGACTCCACCTGAAGGTTGAAACAGCAGACTGGACTTTTACATAGATTGCTTCTGCCACTGTGCACAGGCTGAAATTGTTCAAAAGCAGCATCACGTGCCCCGTAATCTTAGCCATGCTGAACACACTGCCATCCACAGTCTCAGGAACAACTCTGACATCATAATAAAAAAGGCTGACAAAGGAGGTGCTGTTGTCATCACAAATAAGTTGGACTATGAACAAGAGGCTGCTAGACAGCTCTCTAACTCCACATTCTACAGGCCATTATCCTCTGATCCCACTGAGAATTACCAAAAAACTACACCATCTGCTCAAGAAACTCCCTGAAAAAGCACAGGAACAGATCTATACAGACACATGCCTAGAACCCTGACCAGGGACATTCTATTTACTACCCAAGATCCACAAACCTGGAAATCCTGGACACCCCATCGTCTCATGCATTGGCACCCTAACAGCAGGATAGTCTGGCTATGTGGACTCTCTCCTCAGGCCCTACGCTACCAGCACTCCCAGCTATCTTTGAGACACCACTGATTTTCCTGAGGAAACTACAATCCATCGGTGATCTTCCAGAAAACACCATCCTGGCCACTGTGGATGTAGAAGCCCTCTACACCAACATTCCACACAAAGGTGGACTACAAACTATCAAGAACAGTATCCCTGACACTGTCACGGCAAACCTGATGGCTGAACTTTGACTTTTTGTTCTCACCCACAATTATTTCACATTTGGAGATAATATATACCTTCAAGTCAGCGGAACTGCTATGGGTACCCGCATGGCCTCACAGTATGCCAACATTTCTATGGCAGACTTAAAACAATGCTTCCTTAACTCTCGTCCCCTAATGCCCCTACTCGCGGTATATTGATGACATCTTCATCATCTGGACCCATGGAAAAGAAGCCCTTGAGGAATTCCACCATGATTTCAACAATTTCCATCCCACCATCACCCTCAGCCTGGACCAATCCACACAAGCGGTCCATTTCCTAGACACAACTGTGGTAATAAATGATGGGCACATACACACCACCCTATACCGGAAACCTACTGACTGCTACGCTTACCTACATGCCTCCAGCTTCCATCCAGAACACACTACTCGATCCATTGTCTACAGCCAAGCTCTAAGATACATCCGCATTTGCTCCAGTCCCTCAGACAGAGACAAACACCTTCAAGATCTCTATCAAGCATTCTTAAAACTACAATACCCACCCGGGGAAGGGAAAAAACAGATTGACAGAGCAAGAAGAGTACCCAGAAGCCACCTACTACAGGACAGACCCAACAAAGACAAAAACAGAACACCATTAGCCATCACCGTCAGCCCCCAACTTAAGCCTCTCCAATGCATCATCAAAGATCTATAACCTATCTGAAAGATGATCCCTCACTCTCACAAATCTTGGGAGACAGACTAGTCCTCGCTTACAGACAGTCCCCCAACCTGAAACAAATACTCACCAGCAACCGCACACCACACAACAAAAATACTAACCCAGGTACCTATCCTTGTAACAAAGTCCGATGCCAATTCTGTCCTCATATCCATTCAACTGACACCATCATAGGACCTAATCATATCAGCCACACCATCAGAGGCTCATTCACCTGCACATCGACCAATGTGATATATGCCATCATGTGCCAGTAATACCCCTCTGCTATCTACATTGGCCAAACCAGCCAGTCTCTACGCAAAAAAATAAATGGACACAAATCTGACTTCAGGAATCATAACATTCAAAAAACCAGTAGGAGAACACTTCAATCTTCCTGGCCATTCCATTAAAGATTTGATGGTGTCAATTTTGAAAGAGAAAAACTTCCAAATCAGACTCCAACGAGAAACTGAGGAACTAGAATTAATTTTTAAATTGGATACAATTAACCAGGGGCTAACTAGGACTTGCGAATGGTTCTCTCGTTACATTAATTGATTGCATTTCCCGACTTAATTTATCTTCAACATGTGCTATCTAGTGCAGACACAGAAATCCATTTCAAAAGGTATTTTTTTTCTCCTGCTGATAATGGCCCATCCAGATTTAATAGCTTCTTAGAATTGGTATGCTACAACTTTTTTTCTTCTTCTTCTTTCTGTGTGTATAAATGCATCTTTTTTCTGTTCCATTCTATGCATCCGGTGAAGTGGGCTATAGTCCACAAAAGTTTATGCTGAAATAGACTGGTTAGTCTCTAAGGTGCTACAAGTATTCTTTAAGTTTATAATGATCATTGTTTCTATAAAAAAGAGAACTGTGAATATATAAGCTGCATATTGATAAGAACTTTCAGGAAATGGCGAGTCCATTAGAAAATTCATAGTGGGATCTTATCACTTTCTATGGAAAAATTACATCATAATGATATCTAGTATTAGCGGGTAGCTGTGTTAGTCTGGATCTGCAAAAGCAACAAAGAGTCCTGTAGCACCTTATGGACTAACAGATCTTAGGGATCATGAGCTTTCATGGGCTAAGACCAACTTCATCAGATGAATGTTGTGGAAATCTCCAGAGGCAGGTATAAATATGCAGGCAAGAAAGCAAGGTAAATTCAATTGGGGTGGTGGTGAGGCCTACTTCCAGCAGCTGATCTGGAGGTGTGAACACCCAGAGAAGAGAAACTGCTTTTGTAATTGGCAAACCATTCACAGTCAATATTAAGTCCAAACCTGATCGTGTGGAATTTGCAGATGAACTGGAGCTCAGCAGTTTCTCTTTGAAGTCTGGTCTTAAAGTGTTTTTTTTTTTTTGCTGCAATATAGCTGTCTTTAAATCTACTATTGTATGTCCAGGCAGGTTGAAGTGTTCTCCTACAGGCTTTTGTATACAGGTGTGTCGCGTCTTACACGAGGGTTACGTTCTGCGATTACCGCGTAAAGCGGAAATCGCATATAGTGAACTCAATGAGAGTTTCACTATACTGAATGTTTACCCGGGTGGGCGGGCGGGCGGGCTGCTGGCCCGGGCCCCTGCCACGGGCTGCAGGCCCCAGCCGTGAGCTGCCAGCTACAGCCACAGCCTTTGCGGCGACAGGCAGGTTGCTGGGCTGCCGGCTCCAGCCCAGGCGGTGGCATGCAGGCTGCCGGCTCCAGCCACGGTCCCTGTGGCGACGGGCGGGTTGCTGGGCTGCTGGCCCCTGCTGCGGGCTGCCGGCCCCTTCCCTGGCCTCCGCAGCGGTGTGTGGGCTGCCAGCCCCTGCCCCGGCGGTGGCAGATGGGCTGCTGGCCCCGACCCCTGGTGGTTTTTTTCTTTGGTGGCCAGCCTCATATAGTTAAATTTGCGCATGTTAAATGCACATAAAATGCGACTGGCCTGTATTGCCATTCCTAATATCGGATTTGTGTCCATTTATCCTTTTACGTAGGGATTGTCCAGTTTGGCCGATGTACATAGCAGAGGGGCATTGCTGGCACATGATGGCGTATATTATATTGGTAGATGTGCAGGTGAATGAACCAATGATGGTGTGACTGATCTGGTTAGGTCCTGTGACGGTGTCACTGGTGTAGATATGTGGGCAGAGTTGGCATCGAGGTTTGTGGCATGGATTGGTTCCTGAGTTAGAGTTGCTATGGTGCAGTGTGTGGTTGCTGATGAGAATCTGCTTCAGGTTGGCAGGTTGTCTGACAACAGATTCTCGAGTACAAAAGCAGTTTCTCCTCTTTGGGTGTTCACACCTCCAGATCAGCTGCTGGAAGTGAGCCTCCCCCCACCCACCCCCGATTTAATTTACCTTGCTTTCTTGCCTGCATATTTATACCTGCCTCTGGAGATTTCCACAACATTCATATGATGAGGTGGGTCTTAGCCCACGAAAGCTCATGATCCCTAAGATCTGTTAGTCTATAAGGTGCTACAAGACTCTTTATCATAATGATAGTGTTTTGGTTCTCTTTGCAATGGACTCAGGTGGCCTTTGTATTATAATTTTTGCATAGAAATCTTTTGACCTTACTCAGTGATTGCTGCATTAATTTCTGTCTCTATTTCTTCAGTAAAAACTTTATTCTTGGCATCAGGAAGAAACAAACAATGATTTGCTGGCTGTGTAATAGTGGGTGAATTAGTTAGAAATAGCTTACTTGTAATGTGTAACTTATTCCATTAAGGGGCTAAACACCTGATTATGTTCTGCTTCTGTTCATATATATACTTTGCCAAAGTCATTTTATTCATAATTTTTATGTTAATCTGAACAGATAACTAAATTGTGTGGTATGCTAAGAATTGATTAAAACTGTGTGTGTGTGTGTGTGTGTGAGAGAGAGAGAGAGAGAGAGATCTGCTCATATAAATCAGTGAAGTTTCATTGACTTCAGCGGAGCTATGCCAATTTCTCTGGCCTAGAGAGCCTTTATATGGTATCTGAGAAATTACAATCTTCAAATTTTTAATTAGAATAAGTTTTTGCAACATTTCCATGCTTGTTACAAAGATTATCACAATACTTTATAATATAGTCCCAGTGCAGTGCCATTTGCATCTATGTGCTAAAAAGTTGGAATGAACATTCCGATATTTTCATTCTGATGACAAAACGAGATGGCAAAAAATGAATCCATTTTTTAAGAGCCAGTGTGGCCCCAGCTTGTAGGGCAATGGACTGGGAAATGAGACCCAGGTTTTATTTCTGGCTCCACTAGTGACTTGCTGTGTGATCTTGAACAAGTCTCTTCCCCCTGCTGAGCCTCTATTTCCTCTCCTATTGTAACTGGGTCGGTCACTCACCCGGCGGCGCCCCCGTCTGGTCATCTGGGGAATCAGCTCTTTTGACCCCGGAGCGCCCTCTGCCGGCCGACGTCCGCTACTTCACACTGGTCCCGTGCCCCTCCCGGACCCCGGAACCCCTTGCTGAGGGTGCTGCACCCCTGCAGTACCCTTCTTGTCTCAGGGTCTCCCCTCCCTGGGGGAACCCACCACCCACTATCCCCAACCTGCCTCAGATACGGCCACTGCCAGTCACCACTGCCTCACCAGCAGGCTCCCAGCTACAACCCCTGTCCCTGGGCTGCTTCCAGCCCCTTCCTGGGGCTACCCCAGCCCCTTTTCAGGTGGGAGCGGGTGGTCACCCCGCTACACATCCCCCCCCTTAAGATGCCCACCCCTGGAGGAGCCGGACATGCGCCTCCAGCGCGACGCGCTTCTTTTCTGAGGCCTCCAGCTGCCTCTTCAGGCGGGTCTCAGTGTCCACCATTTTTTTGCACTCATCAGCGAGGCCCTGAGCCCTTGAGTGGGCCTCCCGACGGGCCCCCTCAGTCTTCTCCAGCTTCGCCCTCAAGTCTGCAACCCCCTGACCCTCCACTCCAAGGTCTGGGTCCACTTGGTGGTATGCTCCAGTTCTACCTGGGCCCCAGCCTCCTGCTGGGCCCACTCTGTCTGTGTCTCTTGGTGGACGGCGTTCGCAACAACGGTCTGAGACCCAACCTCCCTCGGGGCCCCGGTCGCTGCCTCCACCCTCGCTTCCAGTTCTAGCCCTTCCAGGCCCTCAGGCACCTCCTGCGGCCCTGCCTCAGTTTCCCTGAGGGGGCAATGCCTTTTTATATGGCCTGGTTCGCGGCAGCCCCAGCAGGCTTGCGTCCTCTTGGCTGCCCTGGGCTTTGGGGTTGCTGTCCCCTTCCTTTCAGGGCCTGCCCTGGGCTTCAAACCCCTTGGGGCAGGACAGTCCCTTTTTAGATGTCCCCACTGGCCACAGGCCCAACACGTCCTTTGCCGTCTGGGTTCCCTCACCCAGCGGTTTATCTGGTGGCCTTGTCCCAGCCTGGAGTACAATGTCCTGCCCCAGTCCCATAGGGACACTCCCTTCTCAAATGTCCTTGCCTTCTACAGGCGTAGCATTTCCTCCACTCCACCGTAGGCCTCCTGGCCCCAAGCTTCTCAGGCCTCCTCAGAAACTCCCTCCTGAGGAGCTGCACCAGGGCCCGCTGCTCCCTCGCCAGCTGCCCCAACTGTTCTTGCAAGGCCCACTGTGCCTCCAACTGCCTCTGCTGAGCCTCCTCTAGCCCTTGCAGTCTCTCCAGCCTCTCGGGCTGGCTACCGGCCCCTTCCTTCAGGGGACCGGGCCCCGGGACCCAGCCTGGCACCGCACAGGAACCCTCTGCAAAGAACACCTCAGCATACCTGGGATCCATGATTCTCTACAGTCTCTCAGGCAATAGTCCAAGTCCTTGCCTCAGTTTACCCGGGCACTTTCCGCTGTCCGTGCCCTGCCCCTTGTATCAGGGGCGGACCGCTAGTGCCGGCATTCTCCACCACGTGTAACTGGGTCGGTCACTCACCCAGCGGCGCCCCCGTCTGGTCGTCTGGGGAATCAGCTCTTTTGACCCCGGAGCACCCTCTGCCGGCCGACGTCCGCTACTTCACACTGGTCCCGTGCCCCTCCCGGACCCCGGAACCCCTTGCTGAGGGTGCTGCACCCCTGCAGTACCCCCCTTGTCTCAGGGTCTCCCCTCCCAGGGGGAACCCACCACCCACTATCCCCAACTTGCCTCAGATACAGCCACTGCCAGTCACCACTGCCTCAGTTTCTCTGAGGCTGACTGCAGTCTCATGGCTACTCATCACCGGCAAGAAGGGGTTGGCCTGCTGATTCTATTCCTAGCCCTGGGCCACCCCTTTGCAACCCCCACTACCCCGTGGGTCGGGCCTTCCCTAGGCTCAGCAAGCTGGGGCCCTCTCCCTAGAGCTTAGGCTCCCTGGCTCCCAGCTGCCTTGCCCTTGCCCTTGCCCAGTCCCAGTCCCAGTCCCAGTCCCAGTCCCAGTCCCAGTCCAGGTACTTTGATAAAGGCTCCCTGCAGCCAGGCCCTGTCTCCCTCTGAGTACAGAGGAGACTGACTCACTGGCTCCTGCCTCCCAGGCTTTTATACAGCCTGGAATGTTTGGGGCGTGGCCACACACCTGAGCCTGCTTTCCACTTAAGCCTGCTAGCAGGCTCCCAGCTACAACTCCTGTCCCTGGGCTGCTTCCAGCCCCTTCCTGGGGCTACCCCAGCCCCTTTTCAGGGGGGAGCGGGTGGTCACCCCGCTACACCTATCCCTTCTGTCTTGTCTATTTAGATGTTAAGTATTTCAGGGCAGGGAATTCTTTTACTTTATACATTGCCTAGCCTAATGAGACCTTGATGTAGGTTAGGGTGTCTCGGCATGGCCATAATACAAATAATTATAATAAAAATGACTCTACTGAAATGAGAGAAGAAAAGGGTTCAAGCCTAATCTATTCTAATGACAACTTTAGGGCCTGATCCTGCTGCGTATGACTCAATGGCAAGTTTGTCATTAACTTTATTGGGAGTATGATCTCTCTCTCTCTCTCTCTCTTTGCCCGTCACCCCCCAGCTGGGGTATGGGCCACCAACTGGTGTTGGTGTTTCAATAGCAATTGGTTTCCTTACAGGGTGGAGTTGCTAGGCCCACGCCCATGTTAAGCCTACAGCACCTGGTATTCCCAGGAGGTCTCCTATCCAAGTACTAGCCAGGCCCAACCCCGTTTAGCTTCCGAGATCAGACAGGATCAGGCGTGTTCAGGGTGGTTTAGCCGTATGGGAGTATGATCAGGGCCTACTAATTTACAATTATCGTATGGTTTGTCTCAAATGCAATATGGCCTTACTGAGTTTGTAAATTATGATTCTGAATAGAAGTGCAAATAGATGTGTAATCTGTCTAACCATCACAATGGTTTACATTTGATCCAACTGTCAGTTAGAAATTTTAAGTAAATACTACAAATTCTTGACTTTATTCTGTTTTCTAACAAAATGCAGCCCCAAGTTTAGCTTTGGCCCAGAGACAACTGCAATGGCAGTATTCTACAAAAACTGCACACAATACTGATGTAAACTATACTGTTCTGGGCCATTACTGGAGGATTCTGACACACATTTTCTTAGGAATGTCCATCAGAACAACTATAGTCTATCCAGGGGCAGCACGTAATGGAGGCTGGGTGGATTTGGGGCCCTTGGGAAAATCTCCTCCCACCATGGCCCTGCTGCTGCAGTAGGGGCACAGAGATTTTCCAGTCTCAGGCCATGGTGGGGGGAGGCGCAAGGGGGAGAGCAGAGCCTTGGGGGTTGGGGGCGGCAAGAGGCAGAGTGGGGGTGGGTTGAGAGAGGGGATGGAATGGGGAAGGGACTCCAGGCTCAGAGCTCCAGCCACGGTCAAGAGCTCTGACCCCAGCCGGAGCTGAGTTCTCAGCCACACACACATACCCTCCGCCCCAGCTAGGGGCATGGAGGGGAGGGGGCTGAGAGCAGCGAGTGGGGGTGGGGCACTGGCCAGAGGGGAAAGGCCTTGGCCAGAAGGGGCAGGGGCTAGCCTCCCTAAGAGAACACTTCGCCCACCACCCACGAGTCTATCACGGGCTCTTTCATTCTCATTAGTAATACTGACGTGACTGCTGTGATAGTATCTACAAAATTAATACAGGGATAAAAAGTTCTGTTCATTTTCTCTCCAGATAGGTTAGAGGCACATGACTGCTATTTGCTGCTTTTTATAACTGCAGGTAGTAGGAGTATATAATTCATTGTTCCGACGAGGCATTTGTAGGAGTATAGGTAAAACATCATATCTGTAGACGATGTGTTTTGATAGATATTGACAGAAGATTGAGTGGATTATGTACCTCATTTTCTGCTAGTAAGCTATTTCTATGCAATTTTAAATTAAAAGGGATTGGTATTGATTTAATTTGGGATATGGTTTTGAAATTTGATTGTTAACAAATCTTCTTTTGCCTGCAGCAGAATCTGAGCACTGGCTTCTCTTGGCCCTGCAGTTATAAAACTTAGGCAAAAAGATCAAAACAGTTCCCATGAATTTTCATTATTCATCATGGGAGGCAGGAGGGGAGAAATCTATCAAATACACACAAGGTGTGCTCTCCTGCTCAAATTGCTCTGCTCACTATCTCAGCTCTGGGTATTCTTCTTTAGTGTACTGACTTGACTTGACATCATGATTATAAATACATTTAACACAAAATAACCAATAAAATCCTATGCAGCAATTTCACACAGCACTAATGCTATTAGATAAAAACAGTTATTGCATTGCTTATACATGAGATATTTAGTCATAGAGCTATCTCTGCTGTGTATAGGGAACTATTGTGACACGTTCAGTACTGTCACCAGCATTTCTGTTAGCTTCAGATGCATTTGCCACAGACAGCTGATAAGTAGTTCAGTATATGGTTTTATGAAAATAGGATCCAAATTCCAATTTAAACTAATGGGAGTTTTTCTTGATTAAAGACTGGGGAAATTGACACCCAGCTAGCAACTATAAAATCCCTCTTAGTAGCTATTCTCTATTTACCTGTAAAGGTTAAAAAGTCTCATTGCTAAGCATAGGTAAAAGGAAGTGAGAGGTCACCTGGCCAAAAGAGCCAATGAGAAGGTTAGAACTTTTTAAAATTGAAACAAGACTCCCCTTTTGTCAGTTTGTTAAGCTATTCTTGATGCTTAATCCTTGTAGTTACTCTTTTAAAATCTAGCAAATGCCTGAGTTTCCAAATATATTTTTCTCTTTCTTTCTTTCTCTCTTTAAAAAAAAAAATAAAATTAACCTTCTTCTTCGAGTGATTGCTCACATGCATTCCACTATAGGTCAGGCACGCGCTGCGGGCCTGGTTGCCGGGCAGATTTTTCCCCTAGCTGCAGACTGGGCGAGCAGGGAGCCCCCTGGAGTGGCGCCACTGAGGCACTCTATAAGTAGCCCTGCGACACAGTCTGGCCCCCAGTTCCTTCTTCACCGCTCGCGCTGGTAGTCGGAACAGGAGTACTGCTCTTGAGCGTCCTCCTTATCTCCTAGCTGTTATTCCTATTGTTCTCATTAATAGTTGTTGTTAAGTAGTTGTTAAGTAGTTGTTAAGTAGTTATAGTGTAAATAGTTAGGTGCAGGGGATTTCCCTGCCACCGGAGCCATGTCATCCAAGGCTCCGGGATTCAAGCCATGTGCGGAGTGTGGGAAGCCCATGCCTGCGGGGGACCCACACTCCAAGTGCCTTAAGTGCCTCGGGGAAGCGCACTTGGCAGACGCCTGCAAGATCTGCAGGGCCTTCAAACCCAGGACCCGCAAGGACAGAGAATCCCGCCTGCGGCAGATCCTGTTAGAGGCGGCTCTCACTCCGGACTCGAGTGCGGCACCGGGCCCCGCACCCAAGCCGGCGAAAGCGAAGCCTCGGCACCGGTCGCGCTCCCCCAGTGCTAAGCGCAGAAAGGACTCGGACCCGCGCCCAGCATCGGCACCGGACCGCGTGCAGCCTCCGGCACCGCTCACGCGCCCACGGTCGCCGCCGGGGAGCCGACCAGAGGCACAGCCGCCCGCACCCGCACCGACGACTCCGGCGCCGCAGGAGGCCCCGTCGAGTCCGGTGCCAGTGGTCTCGCCACTCAGGGTGCCGATGCCGCAGCAGCTTCCCTCCACGCCGGAGGCGTTCGCTGCTGCGAGGAGGTTGCTTGCGGAGGACACCCCGCAGCAACCTGTCCGGTCTAGGGGCAAGCCGCCCATGACCGTGACGGAGATCGCGGCTCGAAGCCCGGCGGGGCACGGACGCCGATCGATCTCGCGGCGCCGATCTAACTCCCGGTACCGGTCAGCTTCCCGGCACCGGTCGCAGTCTCGGCGCCGCAATGAGTTGAGACCATGCTCCGGGTCTCCTCATGGCCGATCGCGCAGATCGCGCTCCGGCCGCCGGTCTGAGTCCTGGCGCCGGTCGGAGTCCCGGCACTCCCGCACGGACAGACGCCGGTCGTACTCCCGGCACCGGTCGCACTCCCGGCACCGGTCCGTCAGCTGCCACAGGGGCCGCTCTGGACGCCGTTCGCCGAGCCGCTCATCTTCCCGGCACCGCTCGTCGTCGCGGCACCGGTCACGATCGACACGGCACCGATCTCCTCGGCACCGTTCGTCGTCGCGGCACCGCAGACATCGGCGCTCCACATCCAGACGGCACCGCCGCTCGCCCCGGCACCGGACCTCATCGCGGCACCGGCGATCAGCCCGGCACCGGTCGTCATCGCGGCACCGTGGATCCCGCAGAAGTGGATCCAGCAGCCGTTCATCAGAGGGCAGTCGCTTCTCCCGGCACCGGTCGAGAAGCCCTCGGCGCCGCAGGCGTAGAGAGTCGGCTGGCACACAAACCCAGCATGACTCTCCGCCCAAGGCCCTCCAGTCGGCCACCATAGCGGCTCCATGGCACTCCTCTGCCTCAGCGTCCCCTCCAGCTATGGGACCAGCCCCAGCCACCCTAAACCCGACCTGGCCAGAATGGGTGGCATGGGAGCATGACCAACCGGGGGAAACCCAGTCCGAGCCGGGGTTCCCAGTATGTGCGAGGGCTGCTCGGCAGGACCTACCAGGGCCATCCTTGGCCAGCCAGCCGTCGGCAATACACAGCCCCCGAGAGCCAGGGCCTTACGCCTCCCCAGTGGGGGTTGAGGCGGTGGCGGGCACCTCTTCCAACAGCCCGCCCGCCCTGGAACTCTCGAATTACCAGCACCTCCTCCAGGCAGTTGCCAAAAATATGAACCTGCCCCTTGAGGAGATCCAGATGGTGGATGACCCGGTCACCACCATGCTGACGAAGGGCACCCCGGCACGTGTGGCTGTGCCATTTATTAATACAATTAAAGCGCACACCACGTCGGTTTGGAAGACCCCAGCCTCCATCCCCCCCACCGCACGGGGGGTAGAAAAGCGCTACTTTGTCCCGGCCACGGGCTATGAGTACTTGTATGTTCACCCTACGCCCTCCTCCCTGGTGGTGGAGTCGGTGAACAATAAAGAGCGCAATGGACAGGAGGCCCAGGTACCTAAGGCCAAAGAAGCCAAGAGGCTGGACCATTTTGGCAGGAAGGTCTACTCCTCCGGGGGCCTCCAACTGCGAGTGGCTAACCATCAGGCCCTAATGAGTAGGCACCACTTCGATACAGTGGAGGCCCTCAACAAATTCGAGACCGCTCTCCCCCAGGAGAGCAGACAGGAGTTTAGGACCCTTCTGACTCAGAGCAGGGATATCTCGAGACACACCCTGCAAGCGGCCCTGGACTCAGCGGACTCGGCGGCCAGGACTATGGCCTCGGGCATAGCCCTTCGCCGGGCAGCATGGCTCTCCTCATCCAGCCTTGCCCCGGCGATGCAGTACAAAATCCAAGACCTCCCGTTTGAGGGACAGGCCCTCTTTTCGGAGGGCACAGATGCGCGGCTCCAGGCCCTCAATGACAGAGGGGTGACCCTCAAGGGCCTCGGCATGCACGCCCCGGGGCCGCAAAGGCGCCCCTTCGTCCCTCCGCGCAGGAAGTTCTTCCCTCCCGCCCGCCAGCCACAGGACTCCTCCGGCAGGAGAAACCGCCCCTTCCGCAAGCGTCAGGGGCCCAGGCAGGGCGGGAAACAGCGGGGACCTAAGCCTTCCCAGGGGCCTAGGTCCAACTTTTGATGGTGCGCCCGGGGGCAGCTTAATAACTTCAGTCCTGGATCCGCCCTTCGGAGACCGTTTGTCTCACTTCCACCGTGCATGGTCGGACATCACATCGGACCAGTGGGTCCTCCGCACGGTGGAGGTGGGATACTCCCTCCAACTCTCCTCCACTCCTCCAACCCACCCACCTCCCTCGTCCCTCTTCAGGGACCCATCTCACGAGCAACTGCTTGTACAGGAGGTCAGGTCGCTCCTCGCACTGGGAGCCATCGAACCTGTACCACAGGAGTTCAGGGGAAAGGGGTTCTACTCCCGCTACTTCCTAATCCCCAAGGCGAAAGGGGGCCTCCGGCCCATCCTGGACCTGCGCGAACTCAACACCTACATGATCAAGTTCAAGTTCCGCATGGTCACCTTGGGCACTATTATTCCCTCTCTGGATCCGGGAGACTGGTTCGCTGCCCTCGACATGAAGGATGCCTACTTCCACGTGAGCATCAAACCCTCTCACAGGCGCTACCTCCGCTTCCTAATAGCGGAAGAACATTATCAATTCGCAGTCCTGCCCTTCGGCCTGTCCACCGCGCCCAGGGTATTCACGAAGTGCATGGCGGTAGTGGCGGCGTTCCTGCGGCGCCGCGGGGTACAGGTATATCCGTACCTAGACGACTGGCTGATCCGGGGCACCTCCAGGGTCCAAGTGTCGGACCACGTGCGTCTGGTCATCAACACCTTCGACCGCTTGGGAATCCTCCTCAACGAGGTAAAGTCCACCCTGGAGCCCACCCAGAGCATAGAGTTCATTGGGGCCCTACTAGACTCCAGGGTGGCAAGGGCATCTTTGCCCCAGCCCCGGTTTCTCGCCATCCAGTCGGCTATCAGACAGCTCCGCAGCTGTCCAATGACCACGGCCAGAGTCTTCCTCAGCCTGTTAGGTCACATGGCGTCGTGCACCTACGTGTTACAGCACGCCAGACTGCGACTACGCCCACTGCAATCGTGGCTCGCAGTGGCCTACCGGCCAAGACGGGACAGTTTGGACACCCTCCTGTCTATTCCCAACGCCACCTTATCCGCTCTGACCTGGTGGGAAGACCAGAGCAATGCGTGCCGAGGGGTCCCCTTCCTCCCCCCCAGCCCGACCATGTCCCTAGTGACGGACGCCTCGTCGATGGGTTGGGGAGCTCACCTAGGGGATCTCAGGACACAAGGCCGCTGGTCGGAGTCAGACCTCTGCCTCCATATCAATGTCCGAGAGCTGAGGGCAGTCCGACTTGCGTGCCAAGCGTTCCGGGACACGCTACGGGGTCACTGTGTGGCGGTGCTGACGGACAACACCACAGCCCAATACTACATAAACAAGCAGGGCGGGGCCCGATCCAGTCCCCTGTGTCAAGAGGCGATTCTCCTATGGGAGTTTTGTATAGCCCACGACATTCACCCGGTGGCCTCTTTCCTCCCCGGGATTCAGAACACACTGGCGGACCACCTCAGCAGGTCATTCATGTCCCACGAGTGGTCCCTTCGGCCGGATGTCATCCGACCGATCTTCCTGAGGTGGGGATTTCCCCACATCGATCTCTTCGCCTCCAGGCAGAACAGGAAGTGCCTCCAGTTTTGCTCCTTTCGAGGCGGCTCCCGGGGATCCCTGACAGATGCCTTCCTCCTACCCTGGACGGGGCACCTGTTCTACGCGTTCCCTCCGATCCCGCTTCTCCACAAGGTGATCCTGAAGATCAGACGGGACAGGGCACACGTCATCCTCATAGCCCCGGCCTGGCCCAGGCAATGCTGGTATGCGTCCCTCCTACGGCTGTCCAGGGCCCCTCCCATCAGCCTCCCGCTGTGGCCCGACCTGATCTCGCAGGATCACGGTCGCCTCCTGCATCCGGACTTGCAGTCCCTCCACCTCACAGCTTGGCTACTCCATGGCTGAGAGGTCCTGAGCTCCTATGCTCGACTGAGGTACAGACGGTCCTTCTGGGAAGTAGAAAACCATCCACCAGAAGTACCTATACAGCCAAGTGGACTCGCTTTTCTGCATGGTGCAGACAACAGGATATAGTCCCAAGTGAGGCGGCTATCCCGCGCATACTGGACTACCTCTTAGGCCTTAGAAACCAGGGCCTTTCTACTTCTACCATACGCGTCCACCTCGCTGCCATATCGGCTTTTCATCCGGGCCAGGAGAACCACTCAGTCTTTTCAGACCCTGTGGTATACCGTTTCCTCAGGGGCCTGGATAAACTGTACCCGAACGTCAAGTGTCCCATTCCACCCTGGGACCTCAACCTGGTGCTCTCACGCCTTATGATGCCCCCGTTCGAGCCCCTCGCCACGTGTTCCTTACTCCACCTTTCCTGGAAGGTGGCATTCCTAGTAGCTATCACCTCGGCTCGCAGAGTGTCAGAGATCCGTGCACTGACCTCCGAGCCGCCCTACACTATTTTCCACAATGACAAGGTGCAGCTACGTCCCCACCCGGCCTTCCTGCCTAAGGTGGTTTCTCCCTTCCATGTGAATCAAGACATTTGTCTCCCAGTCTTTTATCCCAGACCACATACCTCTGGAAGGGAACAACAATTACACACGTTGGACGTTAGGAGGGCTCTTGCTTTTTATTTAGACAGAACAAAGCAATTCAGGAAATCAACGCAACTTTTCGTAGCAATTGCGGAAAGAATGAAGGGCCAGCCAGTCTCCGCCCAAAGGCTCTCCTCCTGGATCACCTCGTGCATTCACACCTGTTATGAACTCGCGGGCAAGCCGCTTGAGAGAGTAACAGCACATTCCACGAGAGCGCAGGCGTCCTCTGCGGCCTTCCGGGAAGGAGTCCCCATCACGGACATTTGCAGGGCGGCTACCTGGTCCTCCGTCCACACCTTCGCCGCCCACTACGCCATAGTCCAGCAAACCAGGGACGATGCGGCGTTTGGGTCAGCGGTCTTACGAGCAGCAATGGGTCCACCCGACCCCACCTCCTAGGTATTGCTTGTAGTCACCTATAGTGGAATGCATGTGAGCAATCACTCGAAGAAGAAAACAGGGTTACTTACCTGTAACTGTTGTTCTTCGAGATGTGTTGCTCACATCCATTCCAGACCCGCCCTCCTTCCCCACTGTCGGGTTAGCCGGCAAAGAAGGAACTGGGGGCCAGACTGTGTCGCAGGGCTACTTATAGAGTGCCTCAGTGGCGCCACTCCAGGGGGCTCCCTGCTCGCCCAGTCTGCAGCTAGGGGAAAAATCTGCCCGGCAACCAGGCCCGCAGCGCGTGCCTGACCTATAGTGGAATGGATGTGAGCAACACATCTCGAAGAACAACAGTTACAGGTAAGTAACCCTGTTTTTTAAAGAACAGGATTGGATTTCTCTGTCTTAAGAGATTATACATGTTTTTAGTTATCTGGTGAAAACAGCTGATTTCCTTTTTTTTTTTTTCTCTCCTCAGCTCTTCCCAAGAAAGGGTGTGTGAGAAAGGGCTTGAGGGTACCCCACAGGAAGGAATTCCCAAGTGCGCCTTCCTGGACTCTCAAAGGGGTTCTCCACTTGGGTGGTGGCAGCATTTACCAATCCAGGTCAGAGAAAAGCTGCAACCTTGGGAGTTTAATACAAGACTGAAGTGACCAGTATTAATTTTTAGAATCCTTGTGGGCCCCCACCTTCTACACTCAAAGTGTCAGAGTGGGGAATTAGCCTTGACAGCACTGTATTTTGCACCCATGATCCAAAAGTAGCATTACATTTAATCAATAGGTTACACTTACTAATCTATATATATATAAAAGTCAAATGGTGTATGCGTGTATGTACTTTCCCTTACTCCTTCCACACCGTTTGAGCTAGAGACTTGAAATTTGGTACAGTTATAGGTCTTAGGGTCCTAATCAGGGTAAGAGTCGAAAATTTTTCAAATCTCACCTCTGACGCCCCCCAGGGGTGAAATTATTTAAAGGCCAATCACATCAGCTGGGCAGCTGCTGTTCTCTGTGACATAGTTATGATGTCATAATACCCCCCTCCAACGGACCCCGCACTCGCTCAGCTCTCTGTCCCCTCCCCACCTCCAACGGACCCGAGTTGGGTTTGGTCGGAGGGTAAGTGAGGTAGGGGTGTCGGGTTTGGTCGGAGGGTGAGGTGGGGGTGTCGGGTTTGGTCGGGGGGTAAGTGAGCCGGGGGTGTTGGGTTTGGTCTGAGGGGGTGGGAAGGTGTCGGGGTGGGTGGGGGGTGAGGTGTAGGTGTTGGGGTTGGTCAGGGGGTGTTGGGTTTGGTGGGGGGGTAAGGTGGGGGTGTTGGGTTTGGTGGGGGGGTGAGGAGGGGGGTCGGGGTTGGTCAAGGGGTAAGTGAGGTGTGGGTGTCGGGTTTGTTTGTGGTGATAGGTAGGGGTGTCGGGTTTGGTTGGGAGGGAAAGTGAGGTGGGTGTGTCAGGTTTGGTCTACGGGGGGTGAGGTTTGGGTGTTGGGGTTGGTAGGGGGGTGACGTGGGGGTGTTGGGTTTGGGTGGGGGGTGAAAATGTGAGTCGGGGTTGGTCAAGGGGTAAGTGAGGTGGGGGTGTCTGGTTTGGTCGGGGGGGGGGTGAGGTGGGGGTGTCAGGTTTGCTCTCTGCTCCCTCCCCCCTCCAACGGACCCCGCACTCGCTCAGCTCTCTGCCCCCTCCCCACCTCCGACGGACCCGATCAACGCCGGGTATTTTTGCTAGTTAATTATATAGAGAACTAACCCTTTGTGAATATAATAAATAGAGCTGCAGTATTTCTCCAAAGTAGCTAATGAAGTAGAATCCTCTGTTGTTCAAGGATATCCTTCAGCAGAGAAATGAACAGGAAAAATTTAATGCAACTAGGAAACATGTTGGGCTTCAGTGATATTACTTACTGACTTACTGTATTAAAAATAATAATCAAATGCTGACTGAGTGTTCTATAGCTGTATGTCACTAGATTACTTTTAATCATTGCATGGTTTATGTTGCACTTCATGTGTTTGCCATCAGTGTCCATCATTTTCCTTGTAGGTAAAAAAGCATTCTCTAAGTTTACATTTAAATCCTCAATTTCCCCATTTGGGAATTCTGTGGAGTGCCTCATTTGTCTTTTCCATGGCTCCATTAGTCCTGTATGTTTAGTCTATACAGCACAATTGTCTGTAAAAAGGGAAATACCCTTTTTTTTCTGCATACTTTCTGGGAGGACATAAACAAAGTAAGGCTTCCTTGAGAAGTTCTGCTTGTAGATTGTTGATAAAGCTGTTCTCCCTTTGTTTTATGCAGTTCTGTCACTTTTTGAAAGTCCCTTATCCACCAAAACATTCTCCCTTTTGTTCCAGTTTTGGTTAGTTCATAAAGGAACCTTCTCTTCGTAGCATCTAATATGTCAGGGGTCTGCAACCTTTACCACTCAAAGAGCCATTTGGACCCGTTTCCCACAGTAAAGAAAACACTGGGAGCCACAAAACCCTTTTGACATTTAAAATGAAATAACACTGCATATAACGTTTTCTTTGCCTTTATGCTATGTATAAACAAACTATAATGTGTTGCATTTAGATCAGGGGTGTCCAAACTTTTTGGGAAGAGGGCCAGATTTGGTAAGGACGGTGAAGATGTGTGAGGGCCGACCCCCTCCCCCCCCCTCCGGCCGTGCTCTCGCTCTTCTTCCCTCCCCCTCCCCTCCAGCCGTGCTCTCGCTCTTCTTCCCTCCCTCCCCCCCCTCCGGCCGTGCTCTCGCTCTTCTTCCTCCCCCCCTTCCTCCCCCCCGCTCCGGCCGTGCTCTCGCTCTTCTTCCCTCCCTCCCCCCCGCTCCGGCCGTGCTCTCGCTCTTCTTCCCTCCCCCTCCCCTCCAGCCGTGCTCTCGCTCTTCCTCCTCCCCCCCCCCCCCCGGCCGTGCTTTCACTCCCCCCCTCCCCCAGCTTGCCTTGCCTTGCCTCGTGCCCCGGCCCCGGCTCGCTCTTATCCGCCGGCTCCGCCTCGCTTCGCCTCCTGCCCCGGCCCCGGCCCGACTCGCACTTCTCCGCCTCGCCTCGTGCCCCGGCCCCGGCTCCGTTCTTCTCCCCCCCCCCCGCCGCTCGCCTCTTATTGACCCCACCCCTCTCTTTCGGCTGCGGCTCCGCGCACTGGTTGGACAGTGCTGGCGGGCCGCATAGAGAACAGTCTGCGGGCCGGTTAAAATTAGAACACACAGGGAGCCGCATCAGAGGAATGAAAGAGCCGCATGCGGCTCCGGAGCCGCGGGTTGCTGACCCCTGTAATATGTTTTTTATTGAATACCCAGGAGGACTTATCATAATGTTCTTAGTTCTTATGGTTTGTTTGTTTTTGTAGCTCCATTTCTAGTTTTACTGTTTGGTCAACTAGGCATTTTCCTTTTCTGAAACCACTTTGTACCTCAGTTATTATATCATTTTTCTCCAAGTCTTTCACTATTCTTACATTTATCATTTTTTCCCCACACATGAGGTAAGGGCAATAGGCCAATGAGCATCAGCTCATGTATATACTAGCCTGGTTTCTTAACTGGTATCACCAATGCTTCTTTCCATTCTATTGGCAGCAGGTTTTCCCATATATCGTTATATATCTGCAATAGAATGTTTAGACTCCCTTCTGACAAGTGTTGAAGCATTTAATTACTTATGCTATCTTACCTGGAGCTGTATTTTTCCTTTTTCTAATGACTGCAATAAGCTCCTGGAAACTAAAATTTGTATATAACACATTAATACATTTTCTCCAGCCAATATATGTTCTCTCCATTACAATTTCTCAGTAAAACTCTCCCCTTTTTTTTTTAATCTCACGAAATTCATTGCTTTGAATTTTTTTTTACTAAAATGTCTGTCTTTCCTAAGTTGGAGACCTCAATTTCATTGTTTACAGTACAGCCAGGTATATGTTCACTTTTTCTTCAAATTCATTCATTCTTTGAATTTGCTTATATATTTCTGAAAACTTTAAATCTTTGGGGAAATTTCTGTGGAAAAATGAACAATGTTCGTTCTCTCTCTCTCTCTCTCTCTCTGTTTGATAGGGGTAAGGTGGTGGCACAAAGGCCTTTTATAATTCAGTAAGTCTTTAGTATTCATTGCGTGTTTTTGCTTATTTATATGCCTTATATTTTTTCTTGATTGCTAATTTGCAATCCTCTATCTACCAGGGAACCACATTTCTAAATTGGGGGAAATCGGATGTTTTGTAGATGGCCAAAACAGCTGCTGCTGTAATTCCTTTTATTACAGTTGTTATAAACTTCTCCTAGGTTATCAATAGTGCTTTTTCCAATCTGAAACCTTTCCTCATCCCCTGCTGCTCCTCCTTCCTAATCCCAAGGCAATTTTCTCTTCCTCCCTCATTGTCTGTTTCACTGTTTGCCTCATTTCAAGGGCTGGGGCTAGCCACAGTCCTTAGTTCAGTCTCACCACCTTCAGCCAGAAACCTCAGTGCTGAGTCTAACCCAGATTTGCCCTGCCCCTTCCTGCATTTGTGTCTTTTTAATCCTAATCCAGGGCTCCCCCCCCCCCAAGTGGGATTCATCTGCCATTAGGGCCTATCAATCCCTGGTTCTTCTCCAGGTGCAACATCTAAGGTTACTTTGCTCATCCTGTCCCACATTCATGTGCTCAGGACTTGTGTGGCGTGGATACCCTATCACAGCAGCTCTCTCTTCACCAAAGAAGACAAAAGAGTCATTGGACTTTGGGAGCAGACCCTGGCCTAAGAGTTTGGTCAGCAATGTTCCTGGAAACATAGGGAAGGCACTTCACCTTGAACCTAGTCTAGTTTGTAAAGCTGAAAAGTGTTTTATATTTCTCTCTCTTGTAACCATTTCTGACTTAGAAGTGTGCTTGCTTAAAACCTCTATCTTTGTAAGTAAATAAACTGGTTTTACCTTTAAAAACTAATTCAGCATTATGAATCATTTGGGTAACTTCACTTAAGGTAGCAGACTTTTGTATGTTGATCCGCGTGGAGGGGCAATGGGCCTAATATATCAGGACTGTCCAGGAGAGGGCAGAACAGTGCAAACTACATTTTTTGTGGGGCCATAGGGGAATCCAGCACTGGGAATGTTTTGGGTTCATCCTGAGAGTAGTGCCCAAGGATGTTGGAAGACAGAGTGTGACAGGCAGCTGAGTTCAGAATTTCAGGACCAGGGTTGTAGCCCTACACAAACACTCTGTATGTGACCTGCATTCTGTGTGTAAGGAGCCCAGGTTGGGTGCTACAGTAGCAAAGCTTTGCAAGACTCCCCAGGTTGCAAGGCAAGTGGTGACACAGCCTCTTGCTGTCTGGGTTGCTCCCCAGAATATATTAGCAGCACTGAATCTTGAATTTTTAATGCTTCCTGTTTGTAAGACTGAAAAAGAGAGAGGCAAGCACAACCATCTCAGCTTTCACCTTGAGCAGGAAATTAGACCTGCCAATTAGAGAAAGAAGAACCCAAATCAACTCGTAATCTAGCCCTCTCGACTGTTGTTGCCAGCCTGGCAACAAAAGTGACTCATATGGTAACAGAAAAGAAATGATCAGATATCAAGTGTGCAAACATCAAATCCACCCCACCTATACATTCTCAAAGCTTTCCTTCCCGTCCTTGTCCAACTGTGTGTATCTCCTGGATCAGAACTGCAACAATAGGGCTTTGGCTCAGCATGTTTTAGTAAGATGTCTATAGCATTTCAAGTACATTCTCTGGGAACAGAATTAAACTCTTTAACTGCATATGCTTGCCTTTTTACATCTTCCTTCTTTTTGTTCTTTATCTCAGTGATTCTCTTCAGACATGAATAATGATAGGGCACCTACTAATCACACAGTAACGAACACTATATTCCACCCAGATGAACTTTGCAGAAGCTGGCTATTTCAAGTAAAGAAAGCTAAGGGTAAGATTCTCCCCCTTCACACACATTGCACAGTACCTTGCGTTAGGAATAGATAGACCCATTTACTTTAATAGACCACTCAGAGTAAGGTACTTCTCAGTTTCAGTAAGAATGGCAGAATCTAGCCCTATGCTGGAAAAGAAAAGGGGCCTAATCCAAAACCCATTGACATCAGTGGAAAATCATCCCTGGATTTCAATGGGTTTTGATCAGACTAAGTCAGGCAAAGCTCATATTGGAGTTCTGCTTGACTGAGGACTGCAGGATTTCACATGCTGAGAAGATTTGGGAACAAAACTGCATGGACTTAGTTAATGCAGATGCCTGGAAAATGTGTTATTAAATTTCAGAAAACAAAAAATAATTTTTAAATAAATTAAAAAAATCAAACCAGCTTCATGGTGATTCTTTGCTGCACATTAAAATAATAAATATTTGCATTTATGAATATAAATCAAGCAATGTTGCTCACTCTGATGTTACCAATTTCAGTTAGAAAAAAATGCGAGTAACCATCAAATTACACTGAGCTCCAATTTTTTAGCTTAATGCAACCTAGATTTAGCTAAGTTTATGTCTAGAATATGGAAGGGACTGAAAGCTTGTTCACAATTCAGGTTTTTAGAATTTCGAACACGCTGATCCAATGTGTTTGTGCTCTTACTGAAGACCAGACATTTTTTCCCCTCTAGTTGGTTACCCTGGAAACTGAGAATGAACAATTTATCTAGGAGCCTGATCCTGCAGCTATCATATAAAATTCCCATTTAGTAAGGATGCCGTGTCTTAGAGGAGTGCCTGATTTTTGGCCCAGCACTGGTTGTTTATCTTATTCTAAATTGAGTGGATCAAGTGTATGAAGGGAAAAATCAACATTGTAAAAATGAGAAATGGGCAGCATTATCTCCCACAAATGTAAATAAACTTGTTTGTCTTAGTGACTGGCTGAACAAGTAGGATTGCGTGGTTTGTAGGCATTAAAGTTTTATTGTTTTGTTTTTGAGTGCAGTTATGTGTTTAAAAAAAAACCCAAAACCTATATTTGTAAGCTTCACTTTCACAAAAAGGAGAGATCCCTATAGTACTTGTATGAGGAGAACTGAAAAATACTATTTCTTTTATCTTTTTTATAGTGCAAATATTTGTAATAAAAATAATATAAAATGAGCACTGTACACTTTTTATTCTGTGTTGTAATTGAAATCAGTATATTTTAAAATGTAGAAAACATCCACAAATATTTAAATAAATGGTATTCTGTTGTTTAACCACTGTTTTAAGAAAGCTGTTAGTCATGACTATTTTTTAACCCTGAGATTAATTGTGATTAATTTTTTTAAAATAATTTAACAGCCCTACTGTCAATGCATAGTGCTGGGTGGAGTGTGCTGTCTAGTGTAACTCCCGAGGAAAGCAAACCCACTAAGCATGAATCTGAAGTCAAGATAATGTGTAGGCGAGATTTTATGTTTTTAATTGAGTTGCTGAGGCAGCCAAATGTAACACTTATTAATATCCCAGATTTTCCCAGTTGTTTTGTTTCCAGTCAGTAATGCTTTTCTTCACAACATTTTTACTACTCTATTGAGACTCCTCCTATGTAATTAACTTCCAAAGTAATTCTTAAATGCAGCATTCTATTTACACCCAGTAATTATTAGATGACATGTTCTGCCATTTAGCACTATCCCATACATGTGCCTAATCAAGCAGTTTATATTTAGGCTTATGTCCAGAAAAAATAAATGCAGATATTCCTTATTAATGCCCCTATCTGGCAAAGGGCTGAATACTCTCAATGTCCATTGACTTCACTGGGAATTGGAGGTGCACAGCACCTCCCTGGATCAGCTCTAAATAAGTGTAATAGGTATGCAAACACAACTCTGGACAACAAGGGGTTAAAACACTGCTCTAGGCTTAGTCACCTTCAAGACAGGTAGGGGCTGGAAGAAGAGTTAAAAGGGCACAGACAGCTCACTTGTTGGTGGACCAGGGAAGAGAACAGACCTTCAACCCCTGAGGAAAGGTGGGAACTTCCCCAACAACCATTGGCTAATAGTCCCTTCCTGAGGTAAGGGAGGGCCAGATCCTGAGAATCCTGAGAGAGGTGTTCCTTGATCTCTCTTACTAACTCAGTTTATTTGTGTTAACTATCTTTGCTTTCTGTTTATGGACTACCCTGGAGGAGAAGAGACTTTGAAGTGACCTGACCAGAGGGCCAAGTCACAGGAAGGAGCAGTTCCACTGCAGAGAGCAACAGATTTTAGTGGAGAGATGCCACACCACACCACCCTCAGTCATGAGGAGGTGCTGGTGATGAGCCAACCTCTGCACAGTAAATTATAAACTTTCTGGCTGTGGTACATGTCAATTGCTCAATTAAAATATATACATTCTGTGCCCTTGGAAAAGCCTTAAAATGCAAGAGATGACATCTTCTGTAATTATGGTACTGATGAGAATCCCCATATTTCTCTTGTCTATGTGATGCCGTTTTCGGCTTGATGCAGGAATTACTGGGAGAGATTCCATGGCCTCTGTTATA
Organism: Sternotherus odoratus; assembly: GCA_032164245.1. NCBI lineage: Eukaryota > Metazoa > Chordata > Testudines > Kinosternidae > Sternotherus > Sternotherus odoratus. Next base: position 37,939,865 of record JAVMKO010000002.1, read on the forward strand.
AATTATCATTATAGCCTCTTCTGGCTTTAAAATCTATAAATCTGCAAATAGTGCTCCTGAACACATCCAAAAAACTAACTATTGAAAGCTGTGTTTAGTGCTTCTCTCATTGTAGGATCAGGTAATTGGCTTAATACGACGTTACTATTTTTACTAGAATGCAGCACCTTTATGATATCCAGGATCTTTTGAATGGAATATGAGCACCCTACATTATTAGGAGTTGAAGGTCATGTTATCTGTCATTCAAAATGGTAATTTTGCATGGATTGAAACTACAAATTCTTTGCACCTAGGCTTTAATGCAGGGGTGGGCAGACTTTTTGGCCTGAGGACCACACTGGGGTTGCAAAATTGTATGGAGGGCTGGGTAGGGAAGGCTGTGCCTCCCCAAACAGCCTGGCCCCGTCCCCTATCTGACCTCCTCCCACTTCCTGCCTCCTGACTGCCCCCCTCAGCATCCCTGACCCATCCAAGCCCCTGCTCCTTGTCCCCTGACTGCCCCCTCCAGAAACCCCCCCCCTAACTGCCCCCCTGGATCCTGCCCCCTAACCTGCCCACCAGCTCCCTGTCCCCAGCCTATCCTTGCCTCCCCCCTCCCCTCCCCCCCCCCCCGGTGCAGGCCATAGTTTGCCCACTCCTGCTTTAATGCCTTGGTATTTTGACCATTTCAAGAAGCCTGTTTCTTCTCTAGTAATAAAACAACAAAAATGTGGAAATAAATAAACATGTTATCAAATACTTCATGAATAATGAAATTAAAACCCAGTATATTAAATCACAATAGAAAAAAAAGACTCAAAATATTGTGTAGAAGAAATAAAACTTTCACTTACCTTCTTTGTTTTGTCCATTGCCTTCAGTATAGAAACATTTAGGTCTTCTAAGGCAGACAGCACATTTTCATACTCTCCCAAATGCCGAGAAAAATATTCTGGAAGAATAAATCATGACTCCAGTGACCTTTCATCTAGGATATTAGGTATTAGACCCCAGCTAAATAAATGTAACAAACAGCTCACCATGTTGGGAGTAGAATGGAAATATACACTTCCCTAAAAACTTTCAGTATTGGATGAAACTGAAAAGCTTTTCCATAAAATTCTATTTTATCAAGGAAAGTAATTAACATAATTATATTTGTTTTTCTTTTAGCAGCACTGTGTGTTCATTTGAGGGAACTGGGATAGTATAGTGAATAGGGCATAGGGTTATGGATTGAGAGAGCCTAAGGTCAGTTGTGGCTTGACAGCTCAATTAATATCTCTGCACCATAGAGTTAGATGAAAAATAGCTCTGGTACGTCTAGGCCAGGGGTCAGCAACCCGCGGCTCCGGAGCCGCATGCGGCTCTTTCATTCCTCTGATGCGGCTCCCTGTGTGTTCTAATTTTAACCGGCCCGCAGACTGTTCTCTATGCGGCCCGCCAGCACTGTCCAACCAGTGCGCGGAGCCGCAGCCGAAAGAGAGGGGTGGGGTCAATAAGAGGCGAGCGGCGGGGGGGGGGGGGGGGGAGAAGAACGGAGCCGGGGCCGGGGCACGAGGCGAGGCGGAGAAGTGCGAGTCGGGCCGGGGCCGGGGCAGGAGGCGAAGCGCGGCGGAGCCGGCGGATAAGAGCGAGCCGGGGCCGGGGCACGGATAAGAGATTTCTGAGGATGTGGAAAGATCAGATGCCATGAGAGTAGCTAATATAGCCCATGTTTAATCAAAGTTGATTGGAAGAACAGGATATCTTCAAATGCCAAATTCTGTGTATAGCAGTTAGCACTTACAGTCAATGGAAAAGCAGTTTGCTTGCATGGGCCTGACTGCAGAATTGCGGCCTAAGTGAGTGCACAATTTGCAGATATAATAAGCTGATCACTATCAGTAAACTGTAAATCAAAGCAGTAGAGAAAGGGCACAAACCATTATCCTCCCTTTTGAGGACAGCTGTAGATAATTTTGACCAGATCCCGCTCTCTCTTTGCCCATCACCCCCCAGCCGGGATATGGGCCACCAACTGGTGTTGGTGTTTCTGTAGCAATTGGTTCCCTTACAGGGTGGAGTTGCTAGCCAGGCCCAACCCTGCTTAGCTTCCAAGATCAGACGGGATCGGGCGTGTTCAGGGTGGTTTAGCCATATTGACCAGATCCCAGGTTGCTATAAATCACCATAGCTCTTTTGACTTGAGCTGGGGATATGGCCTTGTGTTATTTCAGCCATGCACTCATTGCATTTCATCTTAAAGAGATCACTCATTCTCCCCACATTTGGTCACAGTGTTGCATTAGATCTACATGCAAACATGCTGGCATTCAAATGATGGTGGGTATTTCACAGTAACCTCCTAAAAGGCTTCCATGCTATCAGCCCTGGAAAAATGTAAATGCACACATACCACTCTGCCCCATTATTCTTGGACTTCCCCCTAGAAATATGCATTTTTTTTTACAACAGTAACTGATTTTTGACATTTTGTGGGTGGATTTGAAGAACTTCTCTGAAGTGTGTACCTCTTGCACTGCAAGCTGCATTATTAACTCAGATGTTGTTAAACTAGCTCAGGAACAAAAATAAGTGGTTTTCAGGGAAGCAAAGGTGGTGGCCAGCTTTTGTGGGGGGCAAAATCTTAAGCCATGGGGAGTCTGACTTGATTAAGTTTTGACAGAATTTGTCAAGTTGGAGGAGAGTAACAAAGCCATTGGAGATGCTGAGGTTGCCTAAGTATTTATACTTGAGGAAGTAATGGAATAATTGGAATAAAATGTGTCCTGCAATAAAGTAGAACAGAGAAAAGCACTTCTGAATGATAAAATAACGAGACACAAATATTTATGAAGTATTTTTGCAGAATTCTCTAGCAGATTCCAATTTAGTCTTAAAGGTTCATTAAACCATCTCCATTTTTCCCAGGAGTTCAGACCACATAGTTGATATACTTGTACCATGTTATCAAAGAAAAATGAGCTCAATCTACATGATGTATTCATATGCAATACAAGCCTGTTGCAGTCTTGTATGGCTGTCTGAAAAGGGAACTTACCACAGAGTTCTTCTGTGTCAAGGTTGCTGAAAATATAAGAATAAATGTAATTAATCACTGTCCTTTTGCTTTGAAAATAAGGTATAAGATTCAAAGAGTGAATGAACACATACGGATAACATGAATATCCAGAGTTACAACAATTAATATATATATATATATATATATATATATATATATATATATAATATAAAATAGTTTCCAAAGGATAAAAACCTCATGTTTCAGAAGTTATGGCAATCTCTATTTATTAGGGACTAGAATGAGACCTTTGAGGGCCAGATCAATCCACATATGTCTACTGAGTGCTTGCATCTTCCTCTGAGACATCTGGTATTGGCTGCTGTTGGAGACCGAATACTGGACTAGATGGACCACATTTCTGACCCAATAAGGCAATTCCGATGTTCCTCGTTAGTACACTTTTTGTAGTATCTGCACCTCAGTATAATTATGACTGGTACTTTAATATGTAAAGTACATGGTGGTGCTTACAATAGTATTTGGAGCCATGGATCTTCTGTGGATCATAAAACACTCTACAAACAAGTAAGCCACATCACATTTTGGTGAAGTAGGTAAGTATTATGCCCTATGAAAGTATATGGGGAAAAGTGTAGTACCCCTTTCAGGACAGGCTGATGCCAATAGCCTACAGATAACCAAGGAGCCCCTGCCCACCCTGAGGGCTGAGCCATATAAACAGGGCCAGGAAGCAGAGTTGACTCAGCTGAGCAAAGTAGAGCGGGGGAATAGAAGCCAGGTAGGCTGCAATCGGTGAGGGTTGCTTTCCATGCAACAAAAAAGACTCCTGGCAGAACCCAGGACAACTAACTCAGACTCAAGCAGTGGGGAAAAAACAGCAGTGTTGGTGAGGCTTGGACTCTGGGTTTTGCTGTGTTTCAGAGCCTGTGCTCCAGCCTGAGCCCAAATGTCTACACTACTATATTTAGTGCCACTGTGCAAGACCAAGTCAGTTGACCAGCTCTGAGACTTGCTGCTGTGGGTTGTGGGTTTTGGTGTGTAGACATACCCTCAAGCACCAGGAGACAAGCCTAACCTGACTTGGAGACTGGTGCATGGATTGTAAGTTTGGGAGCTCTGAGCTATGATCCCGATGAACAGTTTGTTACAATGATTCCTGTCCTGAAACCTGATTAAAAAGCGGACATATTTTTGTGAATATGGCTTTTTGTCTCAGGTGGCAAAAGAGAATCTTCTGCTGCTGCACTGAGTGAAATTAAAGTGGGGGCACACCAGTAGCACCATCCTGGGCTGTAAGGGGATGTGTAAGGACTTCCCACACCTTTATGCACCCATTTCACAGACTAGTAAACTAAGGCACTTGGAGATCGTACAGTTAGTCAAGTCTGAGCTGCCAATTGAACTCAAGAGTCCTAACACGCAGTCCCTGGCTCTGTTCATGATAAAACTTCCTTCCATTCATTACAGCAACTGAGACGGGGAAAAAATCAACAGTGGCTCAGGAAGTTTACTCTTTGTATTATTTCACCGGGGGCGGGGTTCTGCTTTGCAGGAGAAGCGGAGGTTCAGCCCCCAAGATTCTGTGTCCCTACACCAGCTTTGACTCCTCGCTGCACTTCCTGGCCATTCTCTGTTGCCTCTCGAGGAAGGAGATGTACCACATCAGGGATTCAGTCAGCATTAGCTTCTACAAAGAATCTCAGTGGGTAGTGATGATGAGGGAAGGATGTATGTTCCTCCACGGTCCTGGTCCTTCCCTTTCTGACTCCAACCCCCAGCATTCCCTCTCCTTCTCCAAGGAGGGGCTATCACAGCGATTGGGGGAAGAGAAGGGATGATACTGTGAAGGTTGCACTCTTTCTGAATTGATCCCCTGGTCAGGGATCTGCACAATATTCAGACACTCTGGCCAGCTCTTAAAGTCGTAACTAATACACAGCACTTGTTAAGGCTTGGCTTTAAAGTTAAGTGCCTTTACAAGAGGAAATGAAGAATTAATCTCTCATCTGCTACTAGCTGCTCAGTTACTGGTAACTTCTCAGTGGAAAAAGGAAAATGCCCAACTATAAAGAAATTGTTCAAACATACAGGAGATTATGGTTATGGAAAATTAACACATCAGTTCCATGCCTAACCAAAAATATATTTGTTACTTTTTATTCTATAGTCAAAGTACATCCATCTGGAATTTTTTTGTTACTATCAACATTTGATAGACATGCCTGGTCTGTTAAATGTGTATATAGACATTTTGCTCAGTTTAATAAAATCACGAGTAATGATATATTATAGTTCTTATGATGCTCACTCTGTAATATGGTAACACCCTCTGAAACAGAAATCTCTGACTATATTTCAGCTTAATGTTTCTGTAAACAAAAACTAACTGGTGCATGTATGGGGTTTTTTTTTATATATTTACATGGTAAGGATTTATAACCATGTTAAAATTTCCTAAATCAATAGTTTAAAAATTAGTTGATTTAAGAAAACATCCATCTGAAGGCTTTTCTTTCCATTTTGGGATTAGAAATTGATTTGAGTTACTTTACTGAACCATTTGATATATGCATTGTCATCTAATGTGTTTTTCCTCCCCCTGAAATTTTTTTTTTCCTCTCTCTCTCTGCTGGAAACAACAGATAGTCCAAACCGACCTATTTCCCTTTTTCATTTGATTCTGATATATTAGCATTTTTGTTCTGTTGAATTAAATGGAGCTTTCACAGGACCCCCCTTTTGCTATGTATGTTTTGCTCTGCATTTTTTTTTGCTATGAAGTGCAGTGTTGTTTTAACAGTCAGGGGATATTATCATTAAAACATAGTACTCCAGATTACACACACCATGCAGGATTGCTGACTTTAACTGACACTTGTTCACAGTTTGTAGTTTCCCCCCTGAATTAGTATATTTTCCTATGTTTTTTTTATGGAAGGAAGATTGTCTCATTGCCACAATTACAAGCTGTTGGGTATGCAACTGAAACCTTTACAAAATGAGTGAAAATTACACAGAGAGGAACAAAGCTATTAGAAGCGATTTTCTAGGTCTTGAGGGTGTCAATCCAGTGAAATACCAGGAATTAAATTAGCTTCCAAAAACGAATCCAAAGTAATTTAAGATCTAGCAGCTCAGCATCCAGACACTTCTATCTCATGGCAAAAAAATAAAACCTGAAGCATACTGTACTGTAGAGCAGAAGGAACGCTTTCCTTTTTTGATACCTTCTATCTTTCTTTCATTCTCTCTCTCTCTCTCTCTCTCCAGCTTAGTTCCACTGTTGGTACCTTTACCAGCACACTAAATAGAAATAATAAATATTAGAATATTATTGAATCAACTTAGTGGTACATAATCTTCTTATCTATTCTATTAATGTCAGTCATTTTTTTTATTTATGTTGGTTACTCTTCCAGTACATTGAATGAAATTTAATTGGTCTACAGTCCTCTGTTGTTACTGCACCTCTACTTGGTAGTTTCTTAAAATTAAAATTAAAAAATGCAATAGCAAAAAACCCCTCCAAGAATAAAAATGAAGATCAGAAGTATGTCCAGAAACACAGATTTCAGTGAAAATGTATGCTTTGCAGACATGGGAATTCATGAAAGTTAAAGGAAAAGTGCAGAGGCAGATGAATCCATTTTGCTTCCTGAAGCTGATCATGAAGTAAAACTCTTTCATCCCATCTAATGGAGGGATTCTTTTAAGTAGGGCTGAAATGCTATATTTTAATACCCGGATGTCCAGATTTTCTGCCCTGCAGGCATTTTAATAATTGAAAAAACTTCATTTAAATAACTTAAAATTCCCTTATTTACATGCACCCTTGCTTTACGCTTTACGCTTCACACCCAGGATTTTCTCTGCTTAGGTGACACTCTTGATTGTGATATTGAATATAATAGATTTTAAGGCAAGAAAGGACATTATGATGATCTGTTCTGACCTCAAATATAGCATTGCCAGGTTTTCCCAGGATCATCCTTTTTGTGATAGTTGTGGGAAAACTGTAAAAGTGCTCAGTACATGCTAACAGCTGTTTAATTTTATGGGCTCCAGATTATCCCAAATATCCTGTGTTTTTGTACAGCAGAAGTGGCAATCCTACGCCTACATATCACAGGGCAAAGAACCTCACACAGTTATTTCTGCATCAAGCCCATAACTTCTATTTGAGCCACACTATAAGTTATGAGTGTGCCCTTGTTGCCAAGAAGGCTAACGGCATTTTGGACTGTATAAGTAGGGACATTGCCAGCAGATCGAGGGACGTGATCATTCCCCTTTATTCGACATTAGTGAGGCCTCATCTGGAGTACTGTGTCCAGTTTTGGGGCCCACACTATAAGAAAGATGTGGAAAAATTGGAAAGAGTCCAGAGGAGGGCAACAAAAATGATTAGGGGGCTGGAGCACATGACTTATGAGGAGAGGCTGAGGGAACTGGGATTGTTTAGTCTACAGAAGAGAAGAATGAGGGGGATTTAATAGCTGCTTTCAACTACCTGAAAGGGGGTTCCAAAGAGGATGGATCTAGACAGTTTCAGTGGTAGCAAATGACAGAAAAAGGAGTAATGATCTCAAGTTGCAGTGTGGGAGGTTTAGGTTGGATATTAGGAAAAACTTTTTCACTAGGAGGGTGGTGAAGCACTGGAATGGGTTACATAGGGAGGTGGTGGAATCGCCTTCTGTAAGAGATCTGCCTTCCCCCACTCTAAACTCTAGCGTAAATGTGGGGGTCTCTTATATGCAAGACCAAATAACTTCAAGCTACTTTCCCAGCCTAAGTTAAATCTTTCCCCCCAAAACCCAAACTTCTCCAGTTGGGGCTTGGAATCCGCTGCCACAATTAACGTGATTTCTCCAAAACTATGGAGTGGGGCACATTAAAACCCCCTATAGTAACACCCCCTCACCCTTGCCACCTGGGAGAGATAAAGAACACAGACTCCGCTCCACCCCCTCCCCCTTGCTACCTGGGAGAGATGGAGAACACAGACTCCGATCCACCCCCTCCCCCTTGCTACCTGGGAGAGATGGAGAACACAGCCTCCGATCCCAAGCTGGGATCCCTCCAATATAATTATCAAACAATTCTTATAACAAAAAAGGTTTAATAAAGAAAAGACAAGCATACAACTTACACAGACTTCACAGATACTCAGTTCTCGCCTTAACCCCTCCTTAACCCCTCCCTTAGGATTTCTCTCCCTGATGAGGTTAAGGACACCATAGATTGATTACAAGCTTATACAATTAACAATTTCACTTACTGCCAGACTGACTTAGAAACTTATTCAAAGAGATGAGTAGGAAGGTGATTCAATTCCCCAAAGCTGGAGAGAAGATGCAGACAGGCTGAGAGCCCGGGAAAAAAGTGAAACTAAACTCCTTTTGTTTCTAGGAATTTGCATTACCTCTTCTGCTTCAGGTTAACCCCTTACAGGTAAAACAGTAATTCTAAGGCACTTCATACTTATGACACCTTCCTTAGAGGTTTTTAAGGTCAGGCTTGACAAAGCCCTGGCTGGGATGATTTAGTTGGGGTTGGTCCTGCTTTGAGCAGGAGGTTGGACTAGATGACCTCCTGAGATCCCTTCCAACCCTGATATTCTATGATTCTATGAGAGGAGATGTACCAGTTCCAGAAACCCATGGTAACTGCCTAGTTCTTGCTGACTTTCTTCAGCAGTGGCCTGCCCTCTCGCAGGAACTTTTTCTGAGCCTGCCTTTTGAATGTGGCAGAGGAGTGTCATTGGTAAAGCAGCCATTTTGTAACTGGCTGAAGCAGCGCTCTCTCTTCCACGTGGTAAATTCTTAACTCCCATTATGATTCGCTTTTCCTACTCTTGAGGAGATGGTACATTCTTCTCACTCCCATACTACACCCAGAAAAGTCCCTTGTCTCTTCATCAGTGCAGTCCTTTCAGATTAACCTGAAAAATCACCCTTCCCCATCCCTGATGAACGCTGTATTCTGAATGGATCCAACTTCAGCAGCAGATGGTTGGCTGCTTTGCCAACTTTTCCTCACTCCCACATCTTCTGCCCATGCCAGTCATCACTGGCTTTCACATATTCGCTCCGTGTTGTATGAGGGCAATCCTCCATATTGTATAAGGGCAAGCAGAAGGCAATTTCCAGGGTGCATGTGTCATGCAATACAGGAAGAAGAGCATAAAGTGGGACCTAACTCATGTAACTCATCAGGGCAGTTGCATTCAGTATCTCCATGGGGTGCAGTGATTTTTGCTGGCACAGGGAAATGTAATTTACATTTGCTCATTACAGGAAGCAGTTATGCACAAGGCAGACATAATGATGTAAAGAAGGTTATATAAACAGACTTTATTGAAAGCTCTGAATAGTATTTCAAAGATATTCCTGAGCCAGCAACATTTAGACATGTTGTTACCAAAGACTGTAGTTTCATAATAAGGGTTTAGAAATCCATTGCTTAGTTATTAAAATCTCTTTGTGTTCTGCAGTCATTCAGCTGTCGGGAATTATTGTTTAATTCTGGTAGTTGGAGTCATCTGTTTCTATAGCTCATGGTTCTATGCTCATTGTGGTCGTGGCAGGAACTCTGGGGCAGGTATCCCTTATTGTTATGAAGAGGTATCCTTAGAATAATTAGTTATCACTCTGTGTGATGTTGCTACAACAGAGAATGAAATTGTTCTGAATAATGAATTGAGACAATATAATATACAATGGTCAGACAATCAAATAAACCAATAAATATACACTAAAGTCTCCCTTGCTCCAGCGGGTGATTCACAAGAATGCAATGACTATGCAGCTGACTGTGCTAAATCAGTACTTCATCGGTCTTGTCATCAAAGCTCCAAATCTTTCTATGTGGCTAATAAGAGCCTTAAGAGACCTATAAAAAATTGCTGCACATGGAAAAAACAGAAGTTAAGTCCTTAACAATGACTACAGAGCCAATACAAAGAGGAAGACAAGGACCATCTCAATCTTTTCTGAAAGTAGAGCTAAGCAGAATTTGGAATTTTTGTCCTGGGGAAACAAGTGGGGACAAAAAATTCAAATTTCACAATTTTTGCAGTACAGAAATTCCAGACATTTTTTATCTGGAAGTGTCAATGTTTTGCTTCAAGATTTTTGATCAAAATAAAACATTTCAGTATTCCTGAACTTGAAATGTTTTGTTTTGGTTTATTGAACTGACCTGAAATGCTTCAGTTTGAGTCAGTTTAACATAAAACTGCATTGTCCCATAGTGGCTCAGAGCCTTATGGGAATTGTAGATTGGGAGCCTGATGTTCCATTCTCGGCTATGGGCCAGGCTCCCTGGCACGACTACATCTTCACTGATGCTTCTAGAGTCATGTGACTCTCATGATGAATCATAGATATTGGTTGGAGGGAAAGCCATGTTGTATGGTAGATATAGTCTTCCTGGGAGCATGGCCCTGGGAGAAGAAAGAATGGGGCTCTGAACTACAACTCCCATAATATAATGTGCTGAAAGAAAAGTGTAGTTTAATGTTTTGCTGAACTGATTCAAAATCTTTGGGTCAGGACAACAAAATGAAATATTCCAATTTGGGTAAAACTGCCTCAAAGCAAAATACTTTGTTTAGATTTTTCCCAGAGGAAAATTGAAAATTTTCTTCAAAATTGAAATTTTCCTCTTCAAAATTTCAGTTTTGCAGAAATTGTGTTTTCCTTTAGAAAATCATTCCAACAGAAAATTCCCAACCAGCTTTATTTGCACCCTGTTTAGAGAAGCTGTTTCAGCATCAGTGTTGCGCAAAACATTATGAGCTTTGGAATCTTGTATGTCCACATTATTGTGTATAGCAGTTTTATAGTAGCTTTGGTGGTTCATGAAATATTAGATCTTAAAATCAGATCATTCTGATTACCATCTTGTCTGATTAACATCAGCAGAGTCATTATCATCTTGTGTTATTTGTACACCATTGCACTGAATAATTGTAGTATGCTAAACTCCAGGGTAATGTAGATTGATTGGACCACAGGATCAGAGAGCTAGATCATGACACATTGCTCCCTGCCCATTGTAGAGGTCTGAAGTGTCCTCTCAGTCCTAGAATGGAGAAAGTTTGGGGCACATTAAAAAGACAGTGAGGAAAAGTTTGCCAAGTCTCTCATGTGAACATAGAAACCCAGTTACAGTCTGATGGCAGTTCTTATTTTGTAAGCCTGGCAGATACTCTTGTCATCTTCTGACAACTTTTCCCAAGGATGCCATTATTAGAACAATTACTGTGCAAGTGTAGAAGGCACTAGCGGGAATATTTGCATTTGTAATGAGCACCAGAAATTATTCACTGTAACCAAGAACTGTTTCAGAGACTCCCACTGGATGGACACATGGGCTCCTTGTCATTTACAATAAAATTAAAGCTGGGTTTGAGGGCTCCGAATTGGTGACAGCAGGAAAATATGTACACAGAGTTTGTCCAAGAAAATGTATCACAACCTGGCCTAATGAATCAGTGGTGCATAAAGCTACTATGCTTTCAGAATGGTGTATTTTGGAACTTTGAAGACATGCTAAACTCCAGGATAACGAGATTGATTGGTCTGCCAGATCTTAGGGCTGGATCGTGACACATTGCTACCTGCCCCATGTTGGGGGCAGTGGCCACTGTGCTGCTCATAGACCAGGCAGTTGTGCTGACCTGGTGCCCCACTGTTACAGGGAGCAGTAACCTGCATTAGGTCTATTTCTGTGGGATACCAGCACAACTATGATACCAGGTGCATTGTGGATACAGAGCTGAATGGCTGTTCTCTTTTTCACACACTCCATCATCTCCTCTTGTCCCCTGCATGGGGACGGGACTTAGCCACTCTGAAGAGCCTTCTTTCCCTCCTCCTGTGCTCTTTTATGGGTCACCTTGCACCCCCATACTCCCATGTGCTGTTGCCCTCACTGAACCAAGATTGGCCCATGACAAATCCCAGATATTTGAATTCTTCCCACACATTCAATGTTATGTTTATAAATAGATCCCAACGTATTGATGGTTGTGCAGTGTATTCTCTCCTCTCCTCTGGCTACAACTATTCAGGCAGTAGCACAGATAATAAGCAAAGCATTTTTGAGGCATACAACATAATCTACTGTGAAGTTATGATAGGGTGTCAAATAATTTTACTTTAATATAATTATCTTGAACTAGCGAAAATACCCGGCGTTGCTCGGGTCAGTTGGAGGTGGGGAGGGAGCAGACAGCTGAGCGAGTGCGGGGTCTGTTGGAGAGGGGAGGGGGCAGAGAGCAAACCTGACACCCCCACCTCACCCTCCCGACCAAACCCGACACCCCCACCTCACTTACCCCTCAACCAACCCCAACTCACATTTTCACCCCCCACCCAAACCCAACACCACCACGTCATCCCCTACCAACCCTAACACCCCCTGACCAACACCCACACCTCACCCCCCGTAGACCAAACCTGACACACCCACCTCACATCCCCCCCCCAACCAAACCTGATACCCCTACCTACCACCACAAACAAACCCGACACCCACACCTCACTTACCCCTCGACCAACCCCAATCCCCCCTCATCACCCCCATAACAAAACCCAACCCACCCACCTTACCCCCCCCACCAAAGCCAACACCCCCTGACCAACCCCGAAACCCACACCTCACCCCTCACCCACCCCGACACCTTCCCACCCCCCAGACCAAACCCGACACTCCTACCTCACTTACCCTCCGACCAAACCCAACTCGGGTCTGTCGGAGGTGGGGAGGGGGCAGAGAGCTGAGCAAGTGCGGGGTCCGTTGGAGGGGGGGAGGGGGGGAGGGGGCAGAGAGCTGAGGGATTCCGGGGTCCGTTGGAGGGGGCAGAGAGCTGAGCGAGTGCGGTGTCCGTTGGAGGGGGGTATTATGACATCATAACTATGTCACAGAGAACAGCAGCTGCCCAGCTGATGTGAATGGGCTTTAAAGAATTTCACCCCTGGGGGGCGTCGGAGGTGAGATTTGAAAAATTTTCGACTCTTACCCTGATTAGGACCCTAAGACCTCTAACTGTACCAAATTTCAAGTCTCTAGCTCAAACGGTGTGGAAGGAGTAAGCGCACATACATACATACACACATACATACACGCATACACCATTTGACTTTTATATATATAGATTAAGTTAGTGAAGAGAGACACAAGAAACAATACATTTGGCATCAATGCCATCAAATGCTTAAGCCCATACTGAAAGTGCTTTCCTGAACTGGGATATTTTAAGCATGTGCATAAAGTTAAGTACATACTGGTGTGTTTAGGGGAATTGGGGCTTCAGTGACATTTTCTAAACGTATTACAACCCAATGCACTTTGGAAGGAAAGGGCTATACTGAAACCAAAAAATGGGTTTATAACACAGGTGAATGCTTACTAAAGTACTAAGACATAAAGATTCTAATAGGGATAATGAACTCATTGTTCTAGTGCTTAGGTTCACATGATTATAATAAAAAAAGTCATCTTTCTTCCTTATTAAATATAAATTTAGCAATTGTGGGAGGAAGGAGGTTCACAGGTGATTTGGGTTTGACATAGGCTTTTATTTAGTGAGTCATAATTCAAAGGCCAAGAAGCAATTGAATTGTAAAAAAACAGTTTAAATATTAAGGTTGAAATTTGAAGTCATAAAGCCAGAAAAAGCAAGTCATGAATGATTATTCTTTTTTCTAATCCTTCACAACATGGGCATGTTCTAGTCTGCCATCCAAATGAGTGCATGGGAGAATGTATCAGGATTGCAATCATTAAATTGCAAGATGATTTATAATCTTCTGTTTTCCCTCCTCTGTAACTTTCTTCTTTTGGTCTTAAACTTTCCGTGTTTTGTCTCTGAAAACAGAAAATCCCTTTAGCCATCTCTGAGTCATCAGAAGAGGAATAAGTAAGTCTACTTTTTTCATCTTAAGAAGAAATCTGAGACCTTCATTGTGCAGTGATAACTCAAAGAGAGGAGCTTTTGGGGCTTGTTCTTTATTGTCCTGAACCTTGTATAGGCATTTATACCTCTGCCAAGTGAATACGATATGCTACCCAGTCAGAATGATGGTGTTTTATATTCACTTGGCACAAGTATTAATGTCCATGTAAGGGATAAAACCATGGAGAATTAGGTTCTTGAACTTTCAAAGTACTACTTTAAGTAGCCTCTGGTGAAGAATGAAAAACAATTCCTGTGGAATTAGGAAACCATATTATTAGAATGGAAAACCAGTACATTCTGAAGTGTGTGTACCAAGGAATGCTGTTACAGAGCCATTGATCATGTGAGCATGACAAAAGCACAAGTGGCATGATAAAATTGCAAGTGGGGGACATAGACTGATTATACAGCCAAACCACCTTGCCAGAAATTGATCTGGGTGGCACCTGATCTGCAAGGAGGCCCTGTCCCTTTGTGATTTGCCATGGTGAAGACTGATGATGAAATACATTCCTTATTCTACACAATGGCCCTAATCCTCAGGTTTGGCTGAATTGTGCTTTTGTGAATGGCAGGAATAGATGGCCATCCTGGATGGGTCCACAGAGTTAATTAGAGCTGACAAATCTTAATCTTTTTCTTCAAATAGTAAAAGGAAAGCTCTTTGGTGCTGAGACTTTGTATCTCACCTTTTAGCCTTCCATGAATTTCTACAGACTTTTATATTCTTGACTATTGAGGTACAACATGGGAGTGCCTAAAAGTTAAGGAGGTTATCAAAGGCACAAATAGACTTGACTTTCAATGGGAGTTGTCCTTTATGCCTCTGAAAATCTCTCCCTTACACCTTACCATTAATGATGGAAACAAAGCCAACAATATCACACACAAAATGTAATGCAGACGAATAGCTAAGCAGGTGCCTACAAAAGCAATTGTTTTGTGTAAATTACATATGAGGCAGAATGTCTTAGTGGCCTAACAAAAGCAATTTGCTAGCTTTTTATCTGTAAGCCTGGTTTTTAATCCACTTTAAAGCAGAGAAGCTCTGAATAATCAGAAAGTTGTTGAAGATCATTCAGATTTCATCTGCCACAAAACTTCATCCTCTGTATTGTCCCTCCCGTCCTGTCTGACAAATAGGAAATCAGGAGTTGCTAGGTCAAGACAAAGTTCCCGTTAGTCCACTCCCTGTGTCTTTACTTGGCCAGTACCAGATGGCTTCGAGAGAAGGCCAATTATTTCATAATTATCTCAGAGACAGTTATGAAATAATCAGCCTCTGAGGGGATGTTTCTGCCTAAATTCAATAAGTTACATGGTTGGCTAGGAGTAGTTTATAATTTTATAGCCCAGTAAGTCTCAGCACTGACAAATTTAATTTTTGCAGTAAAATGATCAGTAGGAAACAAAGTATTTTTAATGGTAACAATATATGGAAATACACTCAGTTTGGTATCACCTGAGGAACTAATATCTCTTGAGCCCTAACCCAGTGATTCCTCCACTCTAGGGTTAGGCTTCAGGATCCAATGTCATACAGTTCTATATTACAAAGAGCAGGCTAGGTGGGGGTTTGAATTTTGCGACATTAAAGACTTTCTGGAAGTAGGAAGAACCCAAAGTCTGCATTTGACACCAAACTGACCTCTGAAATCCTAAGGCACTATAGAGATGGCCTCGGTAGTCATCATGGTAACTCCCCAATATGCCATTCTGGATCTTGTGGCGTGGTATTTCTAAATGGGGGAGATAGGCCGTGGTCACAGTTCAGGGCAACTGCGCCTATATTCCCCATCCGTGGTTCCTCGAGGGCACCCACTCTAGGCTCAGACTCCACAACCATCATCTCTTTTAGGAAGAGAACCACAGCTCTGGCCCTTCTGAACAGGATTTTTCTAGGATTCACAGTTCCCTGCCTAAGCTGTGATATCTTCAGCAAGCAAGACTGCCTGAACAGCATCTGTGCTTGGCTTTCTCGCTGAAGGTTATGCACAGCTGCCATTTCCAGGAGTTGCAAGTTACCGCACAGCTCTTTCAGAGAAAATCCATGTGTTCTTAAGGTAAACGCATTACAACAACAAGAACAAAAAAAAGAAAACCCATATTAAAAACAGTAAAGGAACCTAAGCACATGCTAAAAGGTTTAGCAAGGTCACCCCAATTCCAGCCCTGGGTTCTGGTAGGTGTCAGTCCTTCCAATTCTTCCACTAGGATTGCCTCCTCTCCCCCACCCCACTGGATAAATGGTTCTGTCCATTTGCTAGATCAGAAAGAAGGCCCTGAGTCAGTTTCAGTTCAGACTGTTTATCTTTATTCTTTGTCTCTTGGTCACTGGAGAATCCAGTCTGAATCAGTATGTGTGAGCCTTTCTAAGTGATAACAAAGTCCTGTGGCACCTTAAAGACTAACTATAAAGTTTTGAAGCATAAGCTTTCGTGGGCTAATACCCACTTTGTCGGATGGCATCCGACACCGACAAAGTGGGTATTAGCCCACGAAAGCTTATGCTTCAAAACTTTATAGTTAGTCTTTAAGGTGCCACAGGACTTTGTTACCTCTGCTATTCCAGACTAACACGGCTACCTCTCTGATTCTTTCTAAGTGATGGCTCTTCTCTGGAGGTGTTACATACTGAGTGAATTTGCCTAATCACCCTCCACTTTTCTTAGTTCCTGGAGAAGCTGTGATCAAACCCACCGGATGGAATTGCATAGTCTCCCAATGATACAGTAGCACAGTAAGATCTCCCAAAGATACTGCAGGAAATTTGCATAATTGTCGCTGGCTGGTTCCAGAGTTAAACTGTTAAGAGCTAGAGCAGGGGTCTGCAACCCGCGGCTCCGGAGCCGCATGTGGCTCTTTCATCCCTCCGATGCGGCTCCCTGTGTGTTCTAATTTTAACCGGCCCGCAGACTGTTTTCTATGCGGCCCGCCAGCACTGTCCAACCAGTGCGCGGAGCCGCAGCCGAAAGAGAGGGGCGGGGTCAATAAGAGGCGAGCGGCGGGGGGGGGGGAGAAGAATGGAGGCGGAGCCGGGGCCGGGGCACGAGGCGAGGCGGAGCCGGCGGAGAAGTGCGAGTCGGGCCGGGGCCGGGGCAGGAGGCGAAGCGCGGCGGAGCCGGCGGATAAGAGCGAGCCGGGGCCGGGGCACGAGGCAAGGCAAGGCAAGCTGGGGGAGGGGGGGAGTGAAAGCACGGCCGGGGGGGGGGGAGGAAGAAGAGCGAGAGCACGGCTGGAGGGGAGGGGGAGGGAAGAAGAGCGAGAGCACGGCCGGAGCGGGGGGGAGGAAGGGGGGGGAGCGGGGGGGAGGAAGGGGGGGAGCGGGGGGGGAGGAAGGGGAGCACGGCTGGAGGGGAGGGGGAGGGAAGAAGAGCGAGAGCACGGCCGGAGCGGGGGGGAGGAAGGGAGGGGAGCGGGGGGGAGGAAGGGGGGGAGCGGGGGGGGAGGAAGGGGGGGGAAGAAGAAGAGCGAGAGCACGGCCGGAGGGGGGGGAGGGAGGGAAGAAGAGCGAGAGCACGGCTGGAGGGGAGGGGGAGGGAAGAAGAGCGAGAGCACGGCCGGAGCGGGGGGGAGGAAGGGGGGGGAGGAAGAAGAGCGAGAGCACGGCCGGAGGGGGGGAGGGAGGGAAGAAGAGCGAGAGCACGGCTGGAGGGGAGGGGGAGGGAAGAAGAGGGTGGGGGAGGGAAGAAGAGGGTGGGGGAGGGAAGAAGAGAGTGTTATTTCATTTTAAATGTCAAAAGGGTTTTGTGGCTCCCAGTGTTTTCTTTACTGTGGGAAACGGGTCCAAATGGCTCTTTGAGTGGTAAAGGTTGCAGACCCCTGAGCTAGAGGCTGACTACATGCACAGGGAAGGGTAGATTTTTCCTTTTGCTGAGCAAGACAATTTAGCTTTAATAGAAATTATTTATCTTAGACATTTTCCTGGCCTCCATCACCCTAGTATCAGAGCCCCTACACCCCTGTGCAGTAGGGAAGTGCTATTATCCCCACTATGGGGAGTTGAGGCGCAGAAAGAGGAAGGGTCAGATTTTTAAAGGAATCTTTAGAATCATAGAATATTAGGGTTGGAAGGGATCTCAGGAGGTCATCTAGTCCAATCCCCTGCTCAACACAGGACCAGTCCCCAACTAAGTCATCCCAGCCAGGACTTTGTCAAGCATGACCGTAAAAATCTCTAAGGAAGGATATTCCACCACCTCCCAAGGTAACCCATTCCAGTGCTTCACCACCCTCCTAGTGAAAAAGTTTTTCCTAATATCCAACCTAAACCTTCCTCACTGCAACTTGAGACCATTACTCCTTGTTCTGTCATCTGCTACCACTGAGAACAGTCTAGATCCATCCTCTTTAGAATCCCCTTTCAGGTAGTTGAAAGCAGCTATCAAATCCCCCCATCATTCTTCGCTTCTGCAGACTAAATAATCCCAATTCCCTCAGCCTCTCCTTTTAAGTCATGTGCTCCAGCCCGCTAATCAGTTTTGTTGCCCTCCACTGCACTCTTTCCAATTTTTCTACATTCTTCTTGTAGTGTGAGGCCCAAAACTGGACACAGTGCTCCAGATGAGGCCTCACCAATGCCAAGGAGAGCTGTATGATCATGTCCCTTGATCTGCTGGCAATGTTCCTATTTATACAGCCCAAAATGCCATTAGCCTTCTTGGGAACAAGGGCACACTGTTGACTCATATCCACCTTCTCATCCACTGTAATACCTAGGTCCTTTTCTGCAGAACTGCTGCCTAACCTCTCGGTCCCTAGTCTGTAGCAGTGCCTGGGATTTTTCTATATGTAGATATTAGGAATGTAGAAGTCCAACTCTTACTGATTTCAAGTGACCCTCCCAAGGTCACACAAGAAGTCTGCAGAGGAGCAGGAGGTTGATCCCAAGCTTATCAATGTAACATTTTCACGGGCCATTGCACAGAAAGTCCTAGAACTCTGCCCTAAACACATCACCAAATTAGTAATAAAGAATGGGAAGGATGAGCCATGTCTCTCTAGGGTGACAGGATGGGAAGAATGAAATATCAGGACACACTCTGCGAGCGGGGGGGGGGGGCAGGGGGCAGGGCCCAAGCGGGGGGGGGGGGAGTGGGCTCGCTGCCCCCCCCCCCCCACAGGCAGCATGGTTCTGAGGCAGGGCAGAGAGCGTTCTCCTGGGCTGGCCGTTGCTGCCGCCAGCCCACCTATCCCTGAAATGCCATGCTGTCTCTGCCGGGGGGGGGGGGCGAACGGGGGGCCGCCGAGGGGGGGGAGCAGTGGGCTTCCCCCCTCACCCCCTCACTCCCCTCTGCCTGCGGGCGCTGGTTGTGGGAGGGGGGAGGCCCCCCCCGCCTGTCTCTGTCGGACGGAGGTGGGGGGGGGGGGGGAAGGACGGGAGCGGGCTGGGAAGTCACTGTCTCTGCCGGCAGCAAGCTACTCTTGTAGCACTCTTTGTCCCGAATTCGGGACTTTAGAGATGAGCCCTGCCTGCGCAGGGTTCATGGAGGCAGCACATGGCTGCCTGGGGCAGTGGGCGGAGCCGTGCTGCCTTCATGAGCCCTGCGCGAGCAGGGCTCATCTGCAAATTCCCAAAATTGGGGCAAAATGCGTCCTGACCAGAGTCTCGTCGGGACGCGGGACAGACAGAGAAAAATCGGACTGTCCCGATAAAATTGGGACGTCTGGTCACCCTATGTCTCTTTCATTTCCTGTAGAATCTCTTGTAGATCACCTGCTTTGAAAGTGTGAGGACTGAGTAAATCTCTGGAAGAGCTGGATGACCAAAAGCCAAAGACCAAAGCATCTATGGGGATGTTGTAGTGTATGGACGAGAGAAGTGCCCTCTTCTGTAAGTGGTTGGCTAATTAATAGGATAAAAGTTTAATATATTGAGTTCTAGGCTTCGTCTATGTGTGGATTCTCCTCCTTTGATGTGTGCATGTTAAAAACAAATCTCTCTTGTTTTACATTATGTATTTAGGGTGTTGTTTATACACAAAGATTATAGAAAGGGACAAACCAATAGTGTTCACCCTCATGGCACAGTAGTGCTAATTAAACACAGGAAAGATATCAGGGAACTCCATTGGTGGAAGCAAGCACAAATAGAGAAGCCTTCCAAATCCCACCCATTACAGCCAGACAGCTGAGTGGGATTCCAAGACTATCGGTTCTGGCTTTTGCAATTTCTTCCGTCACCTTTTTCTCCACTATTTTGGTAGCTCAGGCTAAATGGAACAAAAGCTTTTTCCATGTTATTGTATCTAAAATCAGTTTTTGATTTGAAACACTAAAAAGGGGGGAAAGAAGATTTCATTGGAACCTATCAAAATGGCTCTTCAGTGGGCTAATTGGTGCAGCTATATGGGGGTAGCGGGAGATATTCCGGGCTCCTCCAACTCTCTCAAGAAGGGCTACTCTAGAGGCTTTTGTGATGCAACTCATACAGGGTCTCATTCTGCCCCAACGGAATCAAACCCGTATCCCATATGAATTGATGTAGCTCCATGAAAGAGCTGAGGTTCCTCCACTGTAATGATTTACATGGAGCTACATGGATTTACATCAGTTAAGGATTTGGCCCTGTGTTTGCAGGAGCAGCTTGGACACAGACTAGGCTACCTCTGAGACCTGTGAATACTGAAGTTTCAAGTGGAATGTTTCACACAGCTCTCGGTCTGGGGCGTGAGGGGATGAGCGAGAGATAAAAGGATGAGACTGAGAAAGAGTCACAGCTTTGTTCCATCTTAGATTGTTTGCTTTTTAACTGGATTAAAATGTGAAAACACCTGTACAAATGTTCACTTGCTGGATGTAGCCTAGGTTCAGTAATTTTATTCTTATTCTTCTCTTCAGAAATGTGGCTTTGAGCTACTTAGCAGCCGTAAGCATAAATCCAGCATTTCATTTTCTTCTCTAGGATAATTTGCAAATGAGAAGCATCCCACAATGGCTGGTTTTAGGGCTGTTTGACATGTACATGATTCTTACACTTGCATAACAAAACTTCGTAAGGTTCAATGAGCACTTTGATCCATTTCTGAGCCAATGTGTTAATGTCAGACATTTTATCCTGCCCTTTTCAGCAATTGTGTGCGATTCTAATTAGTGCCATTTTGGCTTTCTGGGTTGGAAAATTGTATCAATAGGGACTCAGGATTCATATTGCATTGTCCGAGTGGTCTTTCCTTTCACTAACTCAATCAGATGTTTGGAATGTTGCCATATGTCTCCATCATGCTGTCTCCTGACGACAGAGTCTTAAAGGCAAAAGGGGTCTATGGAGCCCTAAAAAATAATGTTCTGCATTTCTATTAGGATGAAAGATCAAAAAATGTCTGATACTTGCCAGCTGCAAAGTCAGGCATAAAAATATTGTATCGTGTAAGAATACAAAACCTCATCACTATTTCAAAAAGGAAACTTTTGTATTAGCTATAGGTATGTTCTGTCAAGTGACTATGGTGAAGAGTCACACTCTTAAAAGGAATCTTATTAACCTTCCCTCCTCCTGAGTACTTGATACACACCAAGGGGAAGTGGATGGGGGAGAAGCAGTATATGCGGTATATCTTGACCTTAATAAGGCTTTCGATGCTATCTTGCATAACCTCCTCAAAAGAAACTATGGAAATACAATCTAGATGGAGTTACTCTAAGGTGGGTGTATAACTGGTTGGAAAACTGTTCCCAGAGACTAATTATCAGTTGTTCACAGTCAAGCTGGAAGGGCATATTGAGAGGTATTATCTATAATTATTTAGATAATGGCATAGAGAGTACATTTAAGTTTGCGGCTGATATCAAGCTGGGTGGGGTTGCAAGTGCTTTGGAGGATAGCATTAAAAGTGAGAATGCTCTGGGGAAACTGGAGAAATGGTCTGAAGCAAATTCAATAAGGATAAATGCAAAGTACTCCATATAGGAAGTACAATCAGTTGCACACATACAAAATGGTAAATGACTGGCTAGGAAGCAGTACTGTGGAGAGGGATGCGGGAGCATGGGTGGTAGATGAATTCACCTTTTGGGGAAGTTAGCCTGCCAACTCGACCCCCACATGCTGGAGCTCCCAGGCCTGCGCTGCAGCTGGAGGAGCCCCTGCCAGCTCACCCCAGCAATGCTGGCCACCCTCTATCCTCAACACCTGGCCAAGCTGCCAGTCGCCCCAAGCGTTGGCCTGGCCCCAGCACCTAGCCAAGCCACTGTCCCCCTGAGCCCAAGCGCTGCCCCTGGTGGCCGGTGGGCCTGAACTCCTGGCAGCCAGCTGGAGCTGAGCCCCAGCCGATTTCAGGGTAGAGGGGCAGGGAGGGTGAGGCCTCCTGGGGGAACACGGGCAGAGCCATGGCCTGGGTCAGGGGAAGCTTAGCTTGCTCTGGCCTTTAATATCCATCGCCCATGTATGGGGGTCATAGTGGATCACAAACAAAATATGAGTCATAAGTGTAACCCTGTTGCAAAAAAAGCGAACATCATTCTGGGATGGATTAGCAGGAGTGCTGTAAGCAAGACATGAGAAGTAATTCTTCCTCTCTACTTTGTGCTGATACGGCCTCAACTGGAGTGTTGTGTCCGGTTGTGGGCATCACATTTCAGGAAAGATGTGGACAGATCGGCGAAAGTCCAGAGGAAAGCAACAAAAATGATGAAAGGGCTAGAAAGCATGACCTATGAGGGAAGATTGAAAAAAGTGGGGTTTTTCCCACCGGATAGGACAAGAAGCAATGAGCTTAAATTGCAGCAAGGGAAGTTTAGATTGGACATTAGGAATAACTTCCTAACTCTCAGGGTGGTTAAGCACCGGAATAAATTGCCTAGGGAGGTTGTGGAATCTCTATAATTGGAGGTTTATAAGAGAAGATTAGATAAACAACTGTCAGGGATGGTTTAGATAATACTTAGTCCTGCTATGAGTGCAGGAGACTGGATTAGATACCTCTCAAGATCCCTTCCTACAATTTTGTGATTCTATAGGGGGACAAACTTCATAGATTCTGTGGGCTGAGTTCATTGCATGCACTGGAGGTTTTTTCCATCCCTCCATTCCCCTCCACAAGCTCTTTGTGTGCCATCCTCCCATCCCCTTCTAGTTCAGCGACTCCCTGCAGCATTCCCAATTTCCCATCTGACTGGAGTTCTATGTGCCCCCTATTCCTCCTCCTCCTCCTCCCTTACCATGGTCTCCACTTCTCCCCTGCATGCTGGTGACTATGTACACCAGCCTCATCCCTATTCTCCCCTCTCACTCTTCCAGGGTCCCCCATTCTCTGCCCCATGCAGAGGCTGTGTGCATGTCCCCATTTCCCCTTCTCCTCCCACCATTATTTGTCTAGGAGAGAAATCGTTCAGGGTGCCAGAATGGCAAGCCCTCTTGGAAGAATAAGCAGAGGTTCTGTAATGCTGGAGGGCATTAATGGCTGCCTGTGATGCTTAGTGCCTTGGGGGAACACCCTGCACCCCCATGTTCATCCTTTATAAAAATGATTGTATGGTATCCAATGCATAGTTTGTCATGTTGGGTGTCTTCAAAGGGCTTCTGATGCACTGAGCACTGTTGCTATAATAATATTATAGGCTGTAATTTCATGTATATAGTTCTAAGGCTGAAAATGTGTCCTCATGGCTTAAAACAAGCCCAGGCAAAAACTCTCCAGGAGCAGAGGCCCAGGCAAAACTCTCCAGCAGCAGAGGGGAGGTTCACACCTCATCAGGGCATGTATGGGACAAACCCATCCCAGCCTCACAGGAACAAAGGACACTGGCCTCGGCAGTCACAAAAGATCTGTTGGACTCTTGAGTGAGTCACCCCCTTCCCTTGGTCAGTTTGGGAATACGATCAGGTAATGCTCACCTGACTATGAAGGGGGGGGGGGCAAAGCCAAGAAGGAAGAAAGAACATGATAACAGGGAGAAACATTTGCCATGCTCTCTTTCTTCCACCTCCATCTACAGCCACCACCACGTGACTGAAGCGCTGATCAAAGGGGAGAGCCTACTTGAAGGGCAACCAGCCAACCTGTGGTGAGAAGCATCTATATTTGTAAGAATCAGGGTGGTAGCCGTGTTAGTCTGGAATAGCAGAGTTAACAAAGTCCTGTGGCACCTTAAAGACTAACTATAAAGTTTTGAAGCATGAGCTTTCGTGGGCTAATACCCACTTCGTCGGATGCAGGCATCCGACGAAGTGGGTATTAGCCCACGAAAGCTCATGCTTCAAAACTTTATAGTTAGTCTTTAAGGTGCCACAGGACTTTGTTAACTCTGCTATATTTGTAAGGGCACTGAAAGAGTTTAAAATCAGGTTAGAAAGTGTCATGCTTTTATTTCATTTGACCAAATGTGACTTGTTGTGCTTTGACTTATAATCACTTAAAATCTATCTTTTGTATGTAGTTAATAAATTTGTTTATTCTACCTGAAGCAATGCATTGATTTGAAGCATGTCAGAGATTCAGGATAAGAAACATGTTACATATCAATTTCTTTGCTAAATTGATGTACTCATATAAGCTTGCAGTGTCCAGCAGGCATAACTGGACACTGCAAGATGGAGGTTCCTAGGGTTGCATCTGGGACCAAAGATATTGGCTAGTGTCATTCAGTTGCACAGTCCAAGAAGCTCACTGACATAGCTGGAAGCAGCTTGCATGCTAGAGGCTGTGCCTGAACAACCCGGGGTGGGGGTTCTCACAGCAGCGTAGGGTAAGGCTGGCCCCCAGAGTCGAGGATTAGAGTGATTAAGCAGATCACCAGTTCAGAGAACACCAGGGGAATGCCACAGTGCCATCAATCAGTTCTTTGCTTTATAGACAATTGAGAGGTGTTTGAATTGGTGGCTGTGCTAAACTGATGGCAGGATCCATGTATCCTAGATTTTCTTCCTTTAAGTTTTCTGATTTTCCCTAAAATAAATAGGGTTCTGGCCACTGGTGCTTGGACTGTTCCCTGACATTTTGGAATTGATCAGATGCAACATTCAAAATTTGTCACATACCACCTATATAACACCAACACCCCTGGGTGGGTTGTCAGCAGCAGGGATCAAACCCAGGTTCTCTTGAGCTTAATGCAAGAACCTCTACTTTCTGAGCTAAAAGATAGTTCTCTCTTAACCAAGTAGCAGGCTCATCAGTCTCTTGCTAGGTGGCCTAGCCACCACTAGAGGGGGACAGAGTGCCCTTCCGAGAAGGTAGGGGTTATACACACATGAAGACAGACAAATGCAGAAGTGCTATTAAGTTGAGCAAAAGACCTGGAGAAATGTGGCCAATTAAAAAGCAAAACAATCAACCCAACATATCCTCACATATTTTGCATGGAAGTGGCCGGGAAAACACACACATTTCCCAGCCACTTTTTACACCATGCTTTCCACTACGTTCTTGGCGGGTGATTTACATTTCAGTAACCCAGATGGCTGTGCTAGTTGCACTGCCTGTTCTCAGATATCAATTGTTGCATTTCAAAATGTTCCTTATTTAAAACCCCATCTCTTAGTGCAATCACAAATTCTTCTTTCCTGATAACCAAGTCACAATATTATGCCTATTTCCCCACATTCCCCAGACCTGTTTACCTTTGGTAAAAAGTAAGTTCACTTGTGCATTATATTCCTGTTTCCCAAGAATGAAAAGTAAAGTCAGACAAGGAAGTAATAGCCACTTTTCTTAGAAATCAATTAATGTACAATGAAAGGGATCAATCCAATTCAGTAGCCCATCAAAAGGACTCAGCCCCCAGACAAGGATTACTGCAAAATAAGACTGCTTTAGTGAAAAGTCACATTTAAATTATAGGTAATGTGGCAAAGCTTTGATCTTGTCCCTGTGGGTCCCTTGCTTCCAGGCGGTTTGTGCTAGCCTCAGAGGCTCACTTTGACCCTCCTTCCAGGTCACAGCCTATTGAGCCATTTTCATCATAGGCCAGTGATTAGTTAGGGGATGTAGAAAGGGGGGGAGCCTGGGCCCACCCTCTACTCCAGGCTCCAGCCCAGGGACCCTAATAGTATCAACTAAGATGGCTGACCTTTTAGCCACCAAACACAATACAATTCCCTAGGCCAGTGGTCGCCAACCTTTCGGACCTCACGGACCACTAAACTCACAATTTTGAATCCCACGGACCACTAACAAATTTTTTTTAAAAGGTGCAAACATCTATAAAATAATGATCATAAAAGTTCCATTTCATTAATATGAAATGCACTTGTTTAATTATAACAAAATTATTAAAGCTTGTTTAATTATAACAAAATTATTAGTGTGATATTTGTTGCTGCTTGTTTGAAATAAGTTTATGGATTCTTGGCTCCAATGACATCACTGCAACACGGAGAGCCGTTTGTATTTCAAGCCAACAGCGGTACTTGTTTTTGATTGCCGTAACAGATGAGAATGTCTTTTCACACAGATAGGTTGTTGCAAATGGAATCAAAATTTTGATGGCTTTTTCACTCAGCACTGGGTACTCACTTTTTACGGAGGGCCAAAAATGATGTCTTGATGAGGACGAGTGGAATTTAGCTTTGAGACTGTCGTCGGATGATAGATCGATTAGGCTTTCTTTTTCTTTCATGCTCAAATTGCTATCTTCAATTTTTGCCGAAAATGGATCCATTACCCACATATTGCCATGTCTGGGGTCCTCTTCCTTTGGGTAATAACGGCCAAAAGATTCTGTGAGCGACCATAAGTGCTGTCGAACAATGGTTATTACCTGTCGGTTGACATCCTCCTCTTTCATATACTCATCAAGATTCGGGAACATTTGCAGATCTTCTTCAGCCAACCACATTTGCCATAGCAATATTTTCTTTTGAAATGCATCCATTTTACCTCGCAGTGTGAACACGTCCGTAAGCTGTCCTTGCAAGGATGTGTTTAGCTCGTTTAACAGTGAAAAAATATCTGCCAGGTATGCAAGCTTGGCTAGCCAATCATCGTTGAACAAGAGATCTTGGAATTTCGAATTATTTTGCTGCTGGAAGAATAACTTGACTTCTTGGCGCAGGTCCAACAATCGGGTTAGTATTTTGCCCCTCGACAGCCATCTCACCTCTGCGTGAAGAAGATGAGTATATTGAGAGCCCATTTCTTCACAAAGAGCCTCAAATATTCGAGAATTGAGCGCTTTGTGCCGAATTTCATTTACAATTTTAATTAAATCAGAGAGTACTTAGTGCAGTTCTGGAGACATTCTTTTCGCCACAAGTTGCTCGTGATGTATAATACAATGAGTAAACAAGATGTCTGGGTGTCCAACATCTTTCACTTCTATAACAACTCCTAAACGATGCCCGGTCATGCTTGCGGCACCGTCTGTGCATATCCCAACACATTTCTTCCATTCAATACCTCAGAGCCGGTTGTTCCACCCAGCAAGTTGAGCAAACAGAGGAGTTCTTCCTTGAGCTCCCCTTGACACTCAAACCTCACAAAACAAAGGAGAACTGCCTTGTTAGTTATGTCTGTTGATTCGTTGAGTTGAATTGAATAAAAAGTTGAATTTTTCACCATTTCAATACTTGATTTTCAATATCTTCGGCCATGTCTTCAATTCTGCGCTTCACAGTGTTAGCGGACATAGGAATTATTTTCAGTTTCTGGACAGCTTGTTTCCCCAAAACCTCTTCACAGGCTTGTAACAAGCAAGGCTTAATTAATTCTTCTCCAATCGTATATGGCTTTCTACTTTTTGTGATTTGAAGTGCTATCAAATAAGAAGCCTTTCCTAGGGACTTATCTTCCTAAAAATTGCAAATAATGTCCAAATTTCTCCAGGGACCACCAAAATTTTCTCGCGGACCACCAGTGGTTGGCGACCGCTGCCCTAGGCTACTTCCCCACAGCAGTCCCCACTTCTTCAAATTCCACTTCACCTTTACCTCAGAGTCTCCTTCCTTGCATATATGTTGTCTACCACTCAGTCTCACCAACAGCACAACCTCCTCTCACAACTCCTCGCATCCACACCCGCCTGACTAACTAGGAGGGTTTTTAACTGGTTTCAGCCAGCCCCTGATTGGCTTCAGGTGTCCCAATCAAGCTAGCTATTTCTGCTGCCTTCTAGAATCTTCTTAATTGGTCCCAGGTGTCTTGATTGGCCTGGAGTAGCCTTTGTTTAGCTATCCAGGGAACAGAGACCTGCACATCCTGAGGCTGATATACCTGCCTTCCAGCACTCTCCTATACCCTTCTGGTCTGACTCCGTCACAGTAAGGAAAGTCCAGGTGCTGGTGGAGTGTACAAGAAGGGATGGTTGTGAAGAACAGGGGTTGGAACTCTGTCCGAAGGAGCTTAATCTGCTAAGCAGATGCATATGGTATCCCACCTAGTTTGCTATTCAGTATGAATCAGATTATTTTTTAGTTTTGGATCACATTTGTAAAATCGAGTTTCTCTGTCTGGAACTTCAATTTTCAGAAATGAGCCTTTTATTCACAAAACAAATAATGCATATTTAACATGCAAAAAATCCCTAATTATTCATTTAGATGGATTTGTGCTGCCTTTTGCTTTGGGGATTATAAATATTGAGCGCTTTGACTATATTACGAAAATTTGGCTTGCTGCATCATATCCTTCTATCTTTGAGCATAATCAACTCACTTTGCATTTTCTCCCTTATTGTCTAATAGTTGGAATGGTGGTGGTGCATTAATTAAGACAACTGAAACAAAAAATGGTCTATAGTTTGTTGAACAGCATTGGTGTGTATATATGAAGAGTATGTGGCAGCTTAAACAAACCACATAATCGTAGTAGCAGAGCATCTCTCAAGAATTTAAAAACAGGAATATGGATCTCTCCCTCTCTTTCTTTCTTCCCAGTCTGAAGGATCAATAGCTTGAGTGAGTGCGTGGGGGAGGAGAGGGGCGGGGGGGGCTTAAGGTTTGTGTGTGAACGCACTATATGTTTATCTATGTGAAGAACTTATCAAAGGAAGGCTAAACTCAGCAAATGAGCTTCCCCATTCCATTCTAAACCTGGGGCGGTCCACTGTCATTCTGATTTCTTGCAGGAGTGATCTCACCATGAAAGTTCATCAAAAGTTCCTTCTCTTATACTTCCAAGCTTTCCCACATTGGTCAACAGTTCTCTGTGCCTGTAGAATATAGCCGTTACAAAAGCTAGGGTCACGGAGGCAGAAGTGATCTCTCGGATAACTAGGGTCAGTTCTAGGGAGGACTTCAGTATTAGGACAGAAACCTTGAACTGGACTCTATTCAGTGGAGACAGTACGGAGATAGAGCAGCAAGTCGATGTACTCATGGCAACCTATACTGCTAAGGGAAGGCCACTTTGTGTTGTACCAACTGGAGTTTTTCAGGGTGTATGGCTTCATTCCTAAATAAAATGAGTGGCACCAATCAAGCCTGATCAGAAATGCATGAATGGTATGGCCATTCATGTATGGCATGAATGGTATGCATGAATGATAGGACGGCCTTCAATCTTCTGACCATTCACAGAGGAAATGCACATTTTTTGCATCCATGGCTACTTGGCTGTGGACTGACTTATTCTGAGGGGAGATGCCCTCAAGAGAGGAGAATGTTGTCAAGGAAGGAAGCTCTCTGAAGTCCCTTCCTCTTCCTGAGTAGATTCTCAGAGTGTCCTGTGTTAAGCTTTAACCAGCTGGGCTTCATGCAGGTGCTAATTCTGCATAAACACTGAGAAAGCAAAAAGATGGTGGGTGCTGTTTTTATGTAAAGGAGTATAGAGTTGGGTGTTACCCATGTGCTGTTGACACATCAACCCATGACTCCTCAACTCTGTCTAAAATTTCATATAGATGATGTATACTATGGGGGGGGGGGGGGAGGCCTGAGTCTTGTTGAACTCTTACAGGAGAGCTCTTTTATAGTTGGAGGAACAGTTAGCAACCCTTTGGATTTGGTCTGAGAGGAAGGACTGGAGTAATTTCAAGGCCTTTCCACTCATCCACACAACTTCTTGTAGGCAGGAAGGAGCATTTATTGGTTAGCACTATCAAAGCGCTCCAGCACAATGAATATGGATGAGCTTTTCTTGTATATGGACAAGTGCTGTCTGGCTTGAAACCTGCCTAAGAAGGATCCAGAATATTAGCAGCTTACTGCTGGTGTTGGAGACTGGCTTTTTCATTAGCTTGTGTAGAAAAGGGAATTTAGACCTCGGGTGATAATCTTTAAGGATTCTTTAGTACAAGACAGTTTACTGAATGTTTTAGGAAGGTCCTGTGGATAAGATACTCCTTTTACTCCAATTTTGGACTGGCAAAACCTAGTTGCCTTCAATGGAGTTCTGTGTGATTTACATCTGCAGAAGTGAGATCAGAGCCAAGGCCATTAGGAATGCACAGATTACATACAAAACAGGTTTCCTGGCTGTAATCCTTTCATGGCTTTATATAATCATGGAGGCAATACTGATCATGAAGACTGCTCCATTCACAATCATAACAAAATAGCTAAGCTGTTAAATCATCAGAGTACCAAGTCTCTGAATGTATATTATGTATTTCTATAGACTAGAAGGAATTTGAACACTGAAGATTTGAGTTCATGTTAATGTTGAGCATGATTGAAGAGAGGAACAGAAGTCTTATTTGGTTAACAAATATCCTTAGGGCATTTTAAAGGGTTTTCAGGTTTCTCTCCCTAGAAACTGCTTATTTAACATTCAGACCTGGAATGTGCATTTTGCATTCATAATATTTATGATTTATTTTAGTTTTCTTTGCTAAAGGACATGTTTCTTTCTGTGAGAAGCTGTAGTATTTTAACAATGCCATTCAGACTGAAAATTTAATTAAAAATGAATTAATTGAGTTGCTTCTGCAAACTCTACCATTTAGCTTTCAAAACCTTTGTTAGAGGTTGAGCTAAAACTTCCAGGGGAGTTGGACTCAGTCTCACCTCTGGCTAGCTTTCTGTTTCTCAGGTAATAGGTTTGGGTTTGGATGGGTGGTTGGTGTGGCAGGAAGTAAGAGCTGGAGACATGAGGCCTGGTATAAAAGGCCTAAGGCCAAGTCAGGTCCTGCTGATAATAAAGCAAAGATAGCAAGAGCAAAGCTATGAGCAAAAGTCAGACCCTCTTACAAAGTCAGACGCTCTTACAAAGTAGCTTCACTACATCAGCAGTTCTCAGCCAAGGTCTGGGGTCCCCTGAGCAGATTTCAGGGGGCGCTGCCGAGCAGGCCCAGAGTTAGAGTCGCTAGAAAACTAAAGTCCCACCGCCTGAGCAATTGCTCTGCTTGCTACCCCATAACATCAGCCTTGGCTTTTATATGCAGAAAAAGTTGTGGCACAGATGGGCCAGGAGTTTTTAATAGCATATTGGGGCGGGAAGAGGGGGGCACTCAGGAAGCAAAAGATTGAGAACCTCTGCACTATGTGATACATGAACTTGGGCTGGCGTTGTAAAAACACAAGCACTCCTAGGTGATACATATTCACGTAGTAAGGCTAGAAACAAAAGACCCTGATAAAGATGGTACATCCCCGAAGATGGTACAGGGACACGTTGACCTCTCTTAAAGATAAGGTCAGGATGACAGGCTGATGGATAGATGGTACCGTATAGATAAAGACACTAATGCAGAAACTGACATTAATTCTATTGTGCAGGAAGGTTCTAATATCAAGCACTGCCAGTCCCTGTTTTTTGATCAAACCAACAGGTACAAGGTAACTAATCCTGTCAGAGAGGCAGTACATAACTCCTTCTATCAGTGTATAAATGATGGGTAACAGAGGGGGTGTCCTTGTCTAGTTGAGGGGGAAACAGAATGTCCTGTTCACTGAGCATTTGTCACAGGCATACATGTACTGAGTGTATCTCTGTAGCACAATGTCACTAATATTGTGCTTTACTGGCAATAAACCTGGCTGACCTTTGTTACTGAACTGAGTCTGGGGTCTCCTTGGGCAGTTTGATAAAGGTGTGCTGTATGGGCGATCTAGCCAGAGCCAGTGCAGCATGCAGAGAGAACGTGCATGCAGACCACAACTGACAACAGTTGGGTCAGGTGACTAGGCCTCACCTAGGAAGCTCTGGGCTATAATCAGTAGAGGTAGCCTGCTTCATCAGAGACAGGGAGACTAGGGGCTAGGAAAGCTATAGGGCTCTCTGGATACCAAGTGTAAGGAAAGAAACTGAGGCATCAGCAGGGACTGGCAGAGCCTGATATTAGAACCTTCATGCACAATAGAATTAATGTCAGTTACTGCATTAGTGTCTTCATCTATACAGTACCAGTCAGCACTACTGAGACAAGCAAAACTGAGTTCACACTGTTTCTAAACAGAACCAAAAAGCCAATAATAACTGGTGCAAATGGGATGGCTTTATAATCTGCTAGGAACCAAAGGAAATAAATGCCATCATTCCAGTAGCTTTTGGATGACAGAAATGGCACCAAAACTGAATGTAGTCCACATGAAAGGTACTAGATTGGTATCCATATTAGATACACCTTGCTAATTCATAACAATAACTGAATTACTGAATGTGACCAGTTATCAGTAGGAGTGAAAGTCAACCTCTTCACAAGGATATAAACACCAGCTACATGTAGGCTTGGAAGACATGGAGAGTTGATGGCAAAAGAGTATCTGCTGTGGACTCTGTGTGATGGGCTGCTATGAATCAAAGCAAGGATAATGCATCACAAAAATACTTTGTCTGTCTTTTGACAACTGCAGTGTCATCTATGTATGGCTAGTAACTGTGCTATATTATGTTTATGTAATGTCAGTAACAGTCCCCCTACAGTGGTCTGCTTCTCTGTCTTTGCTGAGAAGTGGGAGGAGGCCACCAGATTTGTGTGAGAATTATGCAGCATGTAGATTAGCCCAGTACTGTTGTGATTAGCTAGTATGCTTGGAATTAGTTGAAAAAAATCCAAACTTTCAATTATTTTTAAAGGAACTTTTTTTTTGACTGCTTTTTTTAGTCTATCCAAAGACCACATACCATATGGGGAGGAGGAATTTTCCCCTGGTGGCCTGGCAGTTGCATTAACCCACTGCAGAGAAAGATACACTTGGGACAAAAAGTTGGTTCACTGTCTATACCCTCCAACCCTCAGCTTCTGCTCACCCTGCCAACAAGTCAGCCATTCTGAAATGTAATGTGAGTTTTGTGATTTCCAAGAAACATGAATGAAGACATCAATCCATTTCCTACCGAGCATCAGTCATCAGGGGCAATGTTTGCTCACTACTGTCTGTGATGGTTTCATGCTAATTACTTGGGGGCAAACTCTCTGCTCAAAACCAAATTCATTATGTGAGGGCAGGAATCTACCCGCTCCACCCACAGCTGTGTAGCTGTCCTAACAAGGCTACTCCAGCCTGAGAGCTGGGAAGGACCATAGCATCTCTTCCCTTTCCCTTATCCCACTTGCCCTCACAAGAGGTCCTACTCTGTGTCTGATGCCCACACCACATTCTGCAAGCCTGTGTTTCTGAATGTTGGACACTTAAACATATGTAGATGATCAGCTGATGAGAAGTTTTGCTCTTACCAGAGCACATAATTGGGCATTATAATTTCTCTGAAGCAACTCTCTTGTATAAAAGCAGTTTACTTTTTTTTTTGTTGCCAAAATTAAATTTCTTTCCAAATACAAAACATAGCACTTGGTTGTAAGCCGAAGATACTTACTCAGTATTGTGTGTATCAATGGTGTGAAACAGCTCATGCAATTCATCTCCACTCAGGACTCCATCAGCAAAGTAGGCTTTGAATTCCTCAAAAGACAGTTTGCCATCATCTGAAACCAAATTATCATTAGTTATGGATACAGTTTGTTGTCTCCTTTAATTTAATTAATCTGAACAGAAGATTAAAAAATATATAGAATCATGGGACAAGATGTTTAGATTAAATTTATTTTGAAATGTGATAACTGATTGTGTTCAGGTCATGTAGTGAGTATTAAATTAAATGCATCAATAATGGTAGTATATCTGTCAATCAACCTTTGCAGACATGTAAAAGCAATTGATCAAATAATGTAATCCTCCCTGCAAAATTTAACACAAGTGTTTCAAGCCATGGAGAGAAGGGTACCACCAGTCTATTGTCTGATCCTGAGAGTAGCACCTTTTCTCCCATTTATATCTATATAGTTTGGTGAATGGCAAATGTAATTGCAGCTCTGAGTCCCGTCATCAGCCAGAAGAAATTCTAGTTTTTGCATTAGTGCCAGGAAGGCTTTATTGAAGAATGATGCCCAGCCACCTTTCTCTAAGTAATTAGCAAACTGGCAGGCCATGCAGAACTCTCCTTCTCACCACCTTTGGTTGAAACCTAAAAAAGGATAAGTGCCACTCTCAAGAATGTACTGGGAAGAATCTCAAGACATTCTCTTGGTCATAGAATATCTTGGAAGCACAGAAAATAGCCAACTCCTGTCTGTCTGTATCTGTGAGATATTATTGCCTGTAGCAGACATAATAAAGTAGACATCAGTAAACTACAATTTAGGCCTACAGTTCACTGGTTTTTCGGGACCCCGGGCATCCATAAAAGGGTTCTGCTTCTAATACTGCTCCTGGAAACATTACTTGGCAAAAAAAAATCTCCTGCCATTGTGTATATTTTTCTGTCAAAATCTTGCTATTAGTAGTTGAACTTTTAGTTACATCCCATTCTGTGGATGTCTACAAAGGCACCTGGAATATAAAGAGGGATGAGAGCTTCGGTAGAATATTCTGTAGGATCTGCACTAGTACCCTCCTTCTGTGAACTTCACAACTCTGCTCCTGACAATGTGATTAAACTGTAGACTGAATAATGTTAAAAGTGAGGGTCACCAAGTTTCCACTCCAGGGCTAATGAACTTAACAGTTCCTGCCAGTGATTTTACAGACCCACATTTGTAAGGTACTAGGTGTTGCTGTGTGCAGTATTGCAATGCCTAGCTGATTTAGGAGCTGAAGTATCATTTTCAGAAGGGGTTTAGGCACTTAGGAGCCCAAATTCCATTAGCAGTTGATGGGATTTAGACTCCTAAGTGCCTAAACCCCTTTTGAAAATATTTCATCTCCTAAATCAATCACTGCAATGCTACATGCAGCAATGTCTAATAACACCGCCAGAGTCCTTAGGATTTGTCTACACTTAAAAGGCTACAGTAGCCCTGCTGTACCAGTGCAGCTGCAGTTCATGTACACACTACCTACGGCAACAGGAGGGATTCTCTTATTGACATAGGAAATCCATCTCCCCAAAATGCGGTAGCTCGGTTGATGGCAGTGTTCTTCCATAGACCACAGGGATTTAGGTCAGCTTAACTAAGATGAGGATTTTAACACCCCTCACCGATCTGGTTAAACCAGCCTCATTTGCTAGTGTGGACCAGGCCAAGTCTCAGATGGGACATGAGTCAACCCCATTTTCCAAATTAAAATGTAGTCAACTTTTTGCATACTTGGGTTTAACTTGTTCCAGCTCACATCCATCCATAAATATACATCTTCTCTGTTTGAGACAATGCTAAACCACCACCTTGGCCTTTTGATGACTGATAGGTAGTTATAGGTGCAGGGGGTGCCTAAGGCCTAATGCAATTTGTGAAAAGTACCATGTCATGGGAATAGTTAGAACAGTATTAGGAACTGCATTAACCCTGAGGGGAAACAAATAGTCTCATTAGAACACTGCTACTGCATTATTTGGCAGAGTCTGTTTCCTCGGCTTTTTACTTTGGCCTTAATTGTAGCATGCAGTGAACTAACATGACACAACATCCTTGACTCAATCTCTGCCCCACCTCTCTTATCTAGCAGTTCCCAACTATTAGCATTTCAGAGCTGGATTCCATCTTAATTTGTTTGCTGGATGAAAACCTCTGATATGAACATTTTGTGTCTGCATACTTTATAAACTGGCTGGTGTCACTGCAGTGTGGTATTCCAGGAGGATACAAAATGGGATTTTCAAAAGGGCTTTAGTGATTTAGGAGACTTGTGCTCTTAAATCACTTAGGCATTTTTGAAAATTCCAGATTTAGTAAACACTGGACAGCAGCCACATTTTAAAACATGTCTAATTTTCTGTGAGCCACAAAACATGAAATCTGAGTAGACTGGTACAATCTACACTAGCTATGGAGCCCCTGCAATTATTTTATGTCTATGTGGCTGCAAAGATCAATGGCTATTCTCCATTCTGGAAGGTGGGGTTCTGGATTGCAAAGAGACAGGTGCCAGGCTCTGGTTGCTGTTGTATGTAATGTTTAAAGAACAGTAATTTTAATTGTTAAATTCAAACTCTTTCCCTTAATAAGGAGAGCACACGGCAGACTCAGATTTTTTAAAATACTATTTATTAGAGCTAACTGATTATATACCAAAGAATCTTCATCTATGTACAATTTTCCTGTAACTACAGTGTGAAGACTGAAAAAATAGGACTGAGTGCGAACATTCCAGTGTGTTTTTAACCAGTGGAATAATCTGACAAAGCATCACATTTTGAGCAATTCTTTTGATTGGAACACTTCAGAAATAGGCTTTTAATGCCTTCCAAGATCTTACTGTCGAAGTTCAGCAGAACTAATTGCCGGCAATTAATCACTGGATGTGATGGGCAAACAGCATGGATAACTGAGCCCATTCCCAGAGAAGTTTAAGTATGTCTACACTACCTGCTGGATTGGTGGGTAGAAATTGATCCATCGGGGTCAATTTAGCACGTCTAGAGTAGGTGCGATAAATTGACCCCCGAGCGCTCTCTCATCGACTCCTGTATTCCACTGGTGCGAGAGGCGCAGGCGGAGTCGACAGGAGAGCGGCTGTAGTGAAGACACTGTGGTGAATGGATCTAAACACATCTTCAGCTACGTTATTCACGTAGACCTTCAATGTAGACCAGGCCTAAGATAATTCTTCTGGGTCATCCTGCAGTACAGAACAGACTGCTAATACTACCTTCAAAGAGATCAGTAATATCAAAGAGATTGTCCCTTATTAAACAGGAATCTCTAAGGAAGGCGACTATAATTATTAACTGCTAGAGTAGGACATAGACGCTTGCCTTATTTAAGTCATGTTGTAGGGAGAAGATTTAGAGTATATTGGGATAATGAAAATAAAAACATAGATGAAACCAGACACAGGGTATCAGATACTTTGGGCCACTTAAAAAAAAAAAGTTGTCTCCTGTGTGCAAACCCTTACATACATACTCTTCAGATATTAGCATCTGAATACACAGGTGGCAGAATTTCAATCTGCAAACCCTGTGATCTGTAAGCAAAAGTGGTAAATTCTATCACCACTAGTGTCCTCAAAATTTGCAGATGTATGTACTTTCATGGACACAAGCCGTGTTGAGCTGCTAAGAGACCTTTAAAAAATGTAGTCCTTAGACTCTGTTACTGGGTGTTAAGTTGTAGGACATAGCTAGGGCAACCAGCCAGCAAATGTGAAAAGTGATGACGGGGGGGGGGGGGGAGGAAATAGGAGACTGTATAAGAAAAAGACACCAAAATTGGGACTGTCCCTATAAAATCGGGACATCTAGTCACCCTACACACAGCATAGAGGTGCCGAGGTTTTCTGCTGACTCCTTTTGAAGTCAAATGTTAGGATTCTGCACAGTGACATAACACTCACCCTGGCAGGCAGAGCAGGGGGGCCCTTTTGGCAACCCCAGTGGGGTCATTAGCATTCACATGACTCCGTTGGTAAAATACGGAGGCATGCAATCCCTGTAGGTTTTTAAAGTGATTAGGTGTAGCACCAAGCAGAATAGGGCCCCGATGAAGATAAATTCAAAGCAATCTGGATCACTTGGTAAACTGGGTGCAAGCAAACACTATGTTTGATTATAGCTAAATGTAAATGTATAATCTAGGAATAAAGAACGTAGGCCAGACTTACATGGGGAACTGTAGCCTGGGAGGCAGCGACTGAAAAAGATTTGGGGATGGGGTAGATAATCAGCAGAACAGGAGCTCCCAGTGTGATACTGTGACCAGAAGAGCTAACACAATCCTAGGGTGCATGAATTGGGGAATCTTGAGTAGGAGCAGAGAGGGTATTTTCCTTGTGTATTTGGCACTGGTGCAACTGCAGCTGGAATATTGTGTCCAGTTATGGTGCTCAGTATTCAAGAAGGATGCTGATCAATTGAAGAGGATTCAGAGAAAAGCCACGAGAGCGATTAAAGGATTAGAAAACATGTCTGCCAATGACAGACTCAAAGAGCTCAATCTATTTAGCTTAACGAAGAGAAGGTTAAGGGGTGACTTGATTACAGTATAAGTACCTACATGGGGAACAAATATTTAATAATAGGCTCTTCAGTGTGGTAGAGAAAGGCATAACATGATCCAATGCGTAGAAGCTGAACCAAATACATTAGAAACCTGGAAAAAATTAAACCAGCAGAGGTCATGCCGGGTATCAATTATTAAAATAACTAAATAGATAAATAATTGAGAACACAGCCTTTAAGTATCAGAGACTGTGATGTCCACACAGGACTGACAGGGGGTTATGGTGGCCAGGTAGGCCAATTAACTGCCCAGGCTGCACCTGGAAGAGAAGCCAGGGAGAAGGAAATTAATTAGATAGAAGGCTCACCTGGATAGGAACAGGAGGGGCCTTTATAAAGCCCAGGAGCTGAGGACAGAAAGAGGTTGCAGGGATGTGGTCTGTAGTCACCTTTGGGAAAGGAGAGGGGTGTTTGGGACTATAAAGAGTCATCCACAGTTACACCCTAAGAGGAGTAGACAGAATTATTTTGTCCATTAATGCAGTAGTAGAGAGCTCACTAAGCCAATCTGTGTAGGAGGAAGGAATTGCCGATTTCCATTTTCTCAAAATAACCCTTTTGGCCACTAAAATAGTTACAGCAATCCATTTCTAAATGTTAATTGGTAATGCCAACACATCTAGCATCCCTAGAATACACAAGCATAGAGAAGGAAAGATAGTAGTTGTTGAAGCTTTTGGGAGAGCCCTGAATATGGTGTTTCAGAACACATGCTTTTTTGACAGGTATGGAGGATGTGCAAAAGTTTGGTATACAGCAGTTTGCATCTCCAGAATTCATGGGGTTTTGTCAATCTAGCCTTGAACTATTATTCTGGGTCCTGTAGTTTCTTTTTATATCTTGTTATGGAATAATCATAAGGCTAAAGAACTTGAAGTATCTTTTCCATTGAGCCAGATATCCTCCGTGGTTTCTGTTGAGGTAGTAAGGCTAAGTTCTTTTCCCCTTTTTTGTCTGTGACTTTTGTTTCCATATTTCTTAACATGTTCTTCTAGAGGTGAGAGTTTAAATGGACTGATTTTCCCCTATCCTTGCATGAATTCTTGAGTGTAGTCTGATGAAGTGGGAAATTTCTTAAAGTTTTGTGTGTGCGCCTCAGTTTACCCTATGTGCTGCCTGTTTACCTAGGTGGTGGGACAGGTTGTGTGATCTTTGAAGAGACCCCTAGAGAGCAGATGTGATTGTGGTCCAACTTCCTAGGCCCAGATGATGGGCAGACATTTCGTAATTTAGCAACTGACCTCCCCCACGAGAGCCGTTGGCTGTCACAAAAACAAAGAGATGAGGTAGAGGCTAGGTGACTGGTTTGCCTGGGAAATGCACGAAGGATGGAGGAGTGGCAACTGGACATGACTGATGGTGGGCTGTTGTAAGCTGGTCAGTCTCCTGGTTTGGAACTTGGGAGGAAAGCCAGGGCTTTGCTGTAATTTCCTGCTTTCTATGCTAACCGAAACTGTTCTATGCTGAGTTCCAGATGACTAATGAACCTTTTTGTTTTACAGTGCTGGCTGAGAGTGACTGCTGGCTGTGGAAGTTGGGGGTGCATGACCCCTCAGGTGTCTACTCAGTTGGGGGTATAAGGCTTCCCCAGGTGTCTACTCAGGTGGACTCTCTGTGGGGAGCTCACAGCATGAACAGGGGTGCTGAAAGCTCTGAACTCAGTCCTATGAGGCACTGAAGCCAAGGAGGCCTGTTGGGAGAGTGCCTGGAGGGGGTCTCACACTGAAGAGGGTCCTGCCTGAGTTTCATTCAGAGCTGCTCCAGCGCACCAAGCCTGTTTACCCATGACAGCCACAGAAAGAAGGAACTGTGGGACAGCCGGAGCTGCTATTTGTTATAAATATAATTGAAGGAGCCAGTCTATCATTTTGTATTAGATCTTTATTTTTTGTTATTCCTTTTTCCATCCAGATTATTTTAAGCATGGAGTTGGCCTTGATCCTGAGGCGCAGGTTATCCCATGGTGGTGTGAGAAGAGTAGTAGTTTGATTGTTGTAATCGTTTTATGACATTATAGGATGTGTAGGGACTTGTATGACAAATGAGGTTGTTTTTTTTAAAAAAACCATATGAATAGCATAGTAAGCCTATTTATTTGCACAGAGTGAGAGACCTAGAAAGACAATAGGCTAATAACATAAGTCACTCTTGGGCGGATGTTCATTTTGGTTATGCCTCTTCTCCCCAGTAAAGATAGGGGAGGAAATGCCACCTCTCTACATCCTTGGAAATTTCTCTTTGCATATAGTCCACATTTATAGCAACAATTTTGGGAACACTGGGACAAATCTTAACATGTAAATAAGTTATTTCCTTGAATATTTGAAATGGGAAATGCTGAAACTGAGAAGGATCTGGTCTTTGATACATCCGTTGCTTGCAATTTATTCCAGTTAATGCAAAAACCCCAGCTCTCCACAAAAATGTCAACTACAGTCAATAATGGTAGAAATGATTTGAATGAACTCTTCAATATAACAAAAATGTCATTGGTATATAAACTAATTTTGTATTCTTTCCTGTTTAAAGCCACTCCATCAATGGTTGAGTGGCGTATCTACGTTGTCAGTGTCTCAAGACAGATTAAAAAGGAGGGACAGGCGTAAACTTTTAGAGAATAATTACCCATTGGAACAATTTACCAAGGGTTTTGGTGGATTCTCCATGACTGACAACTTTTAAATTGAGTTTGGATGCTGGGTTTTTCCTAAGATATTCTCTGGGAATTATTTTGGGGGAAGTTCTATGGCCTGTGTTCTACAGGAGGTCAGACTAGATGATCACAGTGTACCTTCTGGCCTTTGAATCCTACTTGAGGTCCTCTGGAAAAATAGTACATTCATATATAATTAAATACTGAACTGCAATACATATCCCCAGGGAGCAATATTAAGGATTTTTTGCTCTCCCATACTTGTTTTTTCTGCTCAAACTCACAAGCTTTGTACAGATTCAAAATTGGATAAATTCAATTTCTGTCTCAGCTAAACATTTGGAGGTTTGTTCATCACAGTGTTTGACATGAAAAGAGACAGATCTCAGCTGCAAATAATCACCCTTTAAGTCTAAATAAAATATCAAAAGTGACAAGTGACAAAAAAAATCAAGGTGGCACAATATTTTGCTTTGGACATGCAGTTTTCTGAGACAACTGCCATAAACAGCTGTTTGAGACTCTAAATACATCTGCCACTTGGTGCTAGATACAGTGTGAATATCAAATGAGTGTTCTATAAACAAGCTTTTCTTAATAAATACCATCTTTGGCTGTAGCTTAATCACTTGAGAGGAGATTTCAATGATCCATTTACTCAAACTGCCTCCTTTGTCTTTCACCCCCTCTCTCTCAAAAAAAATGAGGGCTTCAAATGTTGTAGCATTGGTTATGCATGAGGAAGGAACATGCATGACGTCAGTGTTCTCTTTAGGAACCTTTCATGACCATGATTGACTCAGAGAACGGAGGGGCCTGTAGGCTTCTCGGCCTTTTGGCTAAGAAAGCATTATCTAAAAAGTTATATCTGTTAGGATATAGAATCCTGAGGCACTCGTTTCTTAACCCAGCTCTACTCTTAAGGAGACCTGATCCTGTGCCATTAAAGTCACAGGGAGTTTTGCCAATAGGGAGCAGGACTGGGTTTTATAGTGGTTTGTTTTCTATTGCTTAACTTGTTAAATTCATAATCCCTGAGCAGACTTTGCCTCTTGTCTCATGGTTATTTATTTTCACTAATGATCTTATAAGAGACCTAATCACAAGCATTTTGAAAATTCAAATAAACAATGTTTACTTTTATCTATTAATTTTAAAAATCCCTGATGGGTTATAGAGGCTTTTTCAGAGGCTATAAAAGTTTGACCCTGTCCTGTTGTTCTCATCTAAGAACTGTACTAGGCTGTCTTTAGTTACACTGTGAGCTGTGATTCAGCAGATTACTCCAATTTTACACCAGTGTAAAGTTGCAGAAATACAGTGGTCAGTCAGGCCCTTCATCAGTTGCGAAGTTCACAACTGGATCACCCTCAATAAGGTTCTCTTAAAGCAGCATCTCAGAGTATCCACTGCCTTTTTGGTCTTCAGGAATGGCTGCTGTTTGTCAGACTATGCTTTGAACCTTTACCAATATGTCTATTTCACACTTTGTTTCCCTAACAACCCTCAAATATCATTTGGTCCAGGTGATTTACTGCAGTTGAGCTGAAATTTCTACCTTACAGACTTCAAACTTCGTCATGGGTAAATATAAACAAAGGATGATTCATGAAAAACAATTTTTTCTGAATGCGGTCTTGTAGCTGTGTTGGTTCCAGAATGTTAGAGCGGGGGGTGGGGGAGGGTGGAGGATATGTTTGAGGTCTATGAAATCATGACTGGTGTGGAAAAAGTAAATAAGGAGGTGTTATTTACTCTCTCAACACAAGAACTAGGGGTCACCAAATGAAATTAATAGGGAGCAGGTTTAAAACAAACAAAAGGAAGCATTTCTTCACACAACATACACTCAACCTGTGGAACTCTTTTCCAGAGGATGTTGAAGGCCAAGACTATGAGAGGGTTCAAAAAGAGCTAGATAAAATCACAGAGGCTAGGTCCATCAATGGCAATACCAGGATGGGTAGGCTTCAGCCTCTGTTTGCTAGAAGCTGGGAATGAGCAACAGGGGATGGATCACTTGATGATTCCTTGATCTATTAATTCCGTTTAAAGCACCTGGCATTGGCCACTGTTGGAAGACAAAATACTGGGCTAGATGGACTTTTAGGTCTGATCCAGTATGGCTGTTCTTATGTTCTTAAGCTTTCCAGCTTACAGAGCTCTTCTTCAGGCCTGCCTCTCTCTCCAAAAGAAGTTGGTTCAATAAAAGATGTCTCACCTACCTTGTCTGTCTCAACTTTTCTAAGTCATTTCTTCCCTAGGTTACACCAAACTCCAGTATCATTTGCCTGGGGAACATGGCCTCAAATTGTTTTGCAAGCTTTGCTTGATTTTTCGTGCCTTCTCCAGTGTCTTTCATAAAGATGATTTATTTAACTTCTGGCCACAGCTCCCTGTCTACCTTAGAGTTAGAATACTCCTAAATATTATTTACTGATGGACAAAAGAAGGACCTATACACCAGTGCTCCCCAACCGGTGTGCCGCGGCACACTGGTGTGCCGGGAGGCCATGCCAAGTGTGCCGCGGCAAAAGCTCTGACCGCGAGGCTGGGGGGCGGGGGAGGCGGTGTGGCGCAGCGCTGTTCTGACCGCGAGGCTGGGGGGCGGGGGAGGCGGTGTGGCGCGGCGCTGCTCTGAGGTCCGCGAGGCTGGGGGGCGGGGGAGGCGGTGTGGCGCGGCGCTGCTCTGAGGTCCGCGAGGTGGGGGAGGCGGTGTGGCGCGGCGCTGCTCTGACCGCGAGGCTGGGGGGCGGCGGTGTGGCGCGGCGCTGCGCTGAGGTCCGCGAGGCTGGGGGGCGGGGGAGGCGGTGTGGCGCGGCGCTGCTCTGAGGTCCGCGAGGCTGGGGGGCGGGGGAGGCGGTGTGGCGCGGCGCTGCTCTGAGGTCCGCGAGGCTGGGGGGCGGGGGAGGCGGTGTGGCGCGGCGCTGCTCTGAGGTCCGCGAGGCTGGGGGGCGGGGGAGGCGGTGTGGCGCGGCGCTGCTCTGACCGCGAGGCTGGGGGACGGGGGAGGCGGTGTGGCGCGGCGCTGCTCTGAGGTCCGCGAGGCTGGGGGGAGGGGGAGGCGGTGTGGTGCGGCGCTCTCTGTCCGCGAGGCTGGGGGGCGGGGGAGGCGGTGTGGCGCGGCGCTGCTCTGACCGCGAGGCTGGGGGGCGGGGGAGGCGGTGTGGCGCGGCGCTGCTCTGACCGCGAGGCTGGGGGGCGTGTCGCTCCTCTCCTTCCCTCGCTGGAGTCGGGTCACAGCAGCGTGACCCAGCGAACAAGTAAGCGCGGGGGGGGAAGCGGGGTGCAAGGGGGCGTTGGGGGGAGGCTGGGCTGGGAGCGGGGGTAAGCAGTCTGCAAGGGGGCGTTGGGGGGAGGCTGGGCTGGGAGCGGGGGTAAGTGGTGTACAAGGGGGCGTTGGGGGGAGGCTGGGCTGGGAGCGGGGGTAAGCAGTGTGCAAGGGGGCGTTGGGGGGATATAATAATATACTATTATATATATATATATATATATAATATACTATTATACTCTTCAAAACGATATTTTGAAGATTATATTTGTTTTTTATCCAATTTTTGTATGTGGTGTGCCGTGGAATTTTGGGAGAGGCTATGGTGTGCCGAGGGTGACAAAAGGTTGGGGAGCACTGCTATACACTATACCTTCCATTCTAGCACAGGGGCACTTATGATACATTTTCACAAGTGTTTTCATTTTGTCTATTGTAGAAGTTTTCCTTCAAAGACCTACATGTGAGTTAATTAAAACTTACATCTCTGTGATTAATTAAAACTTACATCTTACAAGGGGCCAGTGAGATAGATAGGTTAAGTGACTTCCCCACAGTGAGTCAGCAATAGAATCAAGACTAGAGCCTAGGAGACATGGCTGCCAGTAAGTTGCTGTCACAGTTAGCAGCTCCCACATGGGAAATCCACATAGAGGGGAACTATATTATTCTCTTGAGCTCCAAGACAACCCTGTGATAAAAAAAATACATAAAAATGGGGCATATGGTGGATCCAAATGTCCTG
Organism: Sternotherus odoratus; assembly: GCA_032164245.1. Taxonomy (NCBI): domain Eukaryota; kingdom Metazoa; phylum Chordata; order Testudines; family Kinosternidae; genus Sternotherus; species Sternotherus odoratus. The sequence goes on from JAVMKO010000002.1 coordinate 37,984,767, forward strand.
CTCCAAATGAGACATTAATAGGTACATGCACAGTAAAAGGGAGCTATGGTGAACAGAAGATGTGCAAATATCAAGATGTGCAAATGGGGGAGGAATAACTCAGTGGTTTGAGCATTAGCCTGCTAAACCCAGGGTTGTGAGTTAAATCCTTGAGGGGACCATTCAGGAATATGGGGCAAAAAATCTGTCAGGGGACAGTACTTGGTCCTGCTAGTGTAGGCAGGGGACTGGACTCTATGACCTTCAAGGTCTTTCCAGTTTTATGAGATACAAATGTCTCTCTCTCTCTCTCTCTCTCTATATATATATATCATAGAAAAGTATGCAATTGTAACTAGATCACAGGGCAGAAGGGAGTTAACCAAAACAGTTCCCTTTCCCGCCCTTTGTCTGTCTTGTCTACTCAGCTCAAACTCTTCATCTCAGAAACTCTAACTATATTCAGACAATCATAGAATATCAGGGTTGGAAGGGCCGTCAAGGGGTCATTTAGTCCAACCCCCTGCTCAGCGCAGGACCAATCCCCAACTAAATCATCCAAGCCAGGGCTTTGTCAAGCCTGACCTTAAAAAACGCTAAGGAAGGAGATTCAACCACCTCCCTAGATAACCCATTCCAGTGCTTCACCACCCTCCTAGTGAAAAAGTTTTTCCTAATATCCAACCTAAATCTTCCCCTCTCCAACTTGAGACCATTACTCCTTGTTCTGTCATTGCTACCACTGAGAACAGTCTAGATCCATTATCTTTGGAACCCCCTTACGGTAGTTGAACGCAGCTATCCGATCCCCTCTCATTCTTCTCTTCTGCAGACTAAACTATCCCAGTTCCCTCAGCCTCTCCTCATAAGTCATGTGCTCCAGCCCCCTAATCATTTTTGTCGCCTTCCGCTGGACTCTTTCCAATTTATCTACATCCTTCTTGTAGTGTGAGGTCGAAAACTGGACACAGTACTCCAGATGAGGCCTCACCAATGCCAAATAGAGGGGAATGATCACATCCCTTGATCTGCTGGAAATGCCCCTACTTATACAACCCAGAATGCCGTTGGCCTTCTTGGCAACAAGGGCACACTGTTGACTCATATCCAGCTTCTCGTCCACTGTAATCCCTTGGTCCTTTCCTGCAGAACTGGTGCCTAGCCATTTGGTCCCTAGTCTGTAGCAGTGCAATATCTATCACAAGGGGGCCCCCAATCTCAGATGGGGTCTCTGAGTGTAGCAAAGCGATGATTCACCAGTGCAGCACCTCCTGCTGGTCATCTCAGGGATTAGCTCTTTCCAGCATGCAGAGCTCTCTGCTGGCCAGTGGCTCACCTGCCTCAGGACCCATGTCCCTCCCAGACCCAGTGCCCCTTTTACCTTGGGGTGCTGCCCCTGGCAGTGCCACCACACTCTGGGACTCCTCTCCCAGGGGAACCCCCAACCCTATAAACCCACCTTGCCTCAGCAGCTACTACCAGTCCTCATCTAGCCCCTGCTCATTGCAGCAGAATGCAATCTGTAATGGCCACTCATCATTAGCAAGGGGTTAGGACCTGCTGCCTTTGCCTATCCCCAGGCTGCCCCGCTCCAGCTACAGTACCTTTTGTACGTTGCAACAAGGCCTGCAGCCTGGGGTGGTGCCAGGCTGGAGCTCCCCAGCCCTACTCCACTCCAGGTACCCTTTCCTCCCAGACAGCCAGGTCCTCCTCTCTCCACAGCTAGAGAGAGCATCTACCTGCCTTCTCCCCCGAGCCCTTCTTATATTGACCCAGCCAGGCTCTGATTGGCTGCCTTAAGCCCACCCATGATTGGTTCCTGGCTCACAGCCCTTTTATCAGGGCCATCTGTGGCCTGATTGGGACATGGCCCAGCTGTGGCTACTTCCCCAATCAGCCTATTCTATTGGCTCCCCACCACAGCCCTTCAGGGCCAGAGTGGGGCGACTGCCCATTGACACAGAGCTACAACTCCTAATACAGTTATAGTTTCCACAAAGGACATGTGAAACCCCCTCAAGTTTGAGAAAGGGTTAAAGGCCAGTTGGACTATTCATTCCACCTGGGTGGTAATTAGTTACTTGTGAGACAGAAGGTATTTCTACACTGCAATAAAACACCCACGGCTGGCCCCAGAAGGGGTTTGGACTAGCAGCTTCTCAGCCAGAGGACTGAGTGGGGTGCAACACCAGAGGGCACTGAAGATGGAAAACTCCTGCAACTTTGCACCTGGACACATGAGGGTGAATGTGTGATCAGTGCACATGATTACAGGCAGACTTTCAGTAGTGGAGATGTCACATGACTCTGGGAGATCATACAGCTAAATGGAAGCCTTGAGGCGCAACCTATCATGATAACAGTCACTGTCCAGCATGTCATGCATAGAGTGAGCAGGTGTGGGAGAAAATTTAGCAAGGCACTAACCTAAAGTGAAAGCCGCTCATGCTTAGCTCCCACATGTACAGTATAAAGTAGCCAGTAAGCAGGACTAGCTTTAGCATTTCTGACTAACTGTGTAGTGAGAATGCAAGGGCTAACATATTTCTATCATCCTATATTAGCAAGATATATATGCACAGTGTGATTCCTTTTCATTTTGCATATTGGGAAATGGTGCTTTTCAAAAACTATTATTGTTTAAAAAAATTATGGCACATGCACAAATTGCAGTTTTCACAATGGGGCCAAACCACGACTAATTTTCAGTGAACCACATGAAAGCTTTCCTTCTTCCTAAGCATCATCCCTCTTCCAGGTGCAAATGATTAAGCACAGTAGGGGAGAATCAGGACCTATGTCTTTAAATTGCTCTTTCTCAAAACTTAAAAAAAATGTATGAAAAGGAGGATTTTGAAGCGCTGAAAACGGATAAAGCACAAAGCAGCAATCTTCCATCCCCAGCGTTTAAGCTGCATCTCTTAACCTTTCTCGGCTTCAAGTCCCCATGAAATAAGAGGGAGGCATTCGCTGTCATACAGGGCGACAAAAGATAGGGAGCTTTGGCTGGCAGCCAGCAGCTTGTGAATGCAGAAAAGTGAGCCAGGCTGTCACGATGATCTCAAAAACTTTCACTGAAAAGCTGGGGGTTCTAAATTAATTTTAAATGAGTTAATTGGGCTGAAGAACAAGATGGAGGAGAATGAGAGAAACTCCTGACACAGGTCTCCAGCTCCGGAGAGCATTCATCTGTACAGTAGAGCGTATGAAATTGAAGAGCTCCAAACAAAACACTTCTTTCTGCTTTATAAGCACCAAAGGCCAGCTCCTTAAAGGCACCTAAGCACCTAATAATTTCAGTGAGAGTTAGGTGCCTAATCTGCTGAAGTGCTATTGAAAATCCTACTAAGTGCCTATCTGCATCTTTAGGCCCTAAGTTCCAAGTTCAGATCACATTCACTTTTAGGGCAGAACTGAATGTAACTCAAAATTCAGCTTAACTACAGCCCCTAATTAGACCTGACCCATCCTTTGAGTCTGCTATGCAGTTTTCCCTTGCAGAGGCAGTCAACATGACTTATAGGACACCCAGATGAGGGAGCATATGTGCAAAACCACACTTCCATGTCCCAGCCCCACATTCTAGCTACAGAGGGTTTGTACAAAACTGCCCTAGGCTGCCTCTTTTCCTTCATTTGACAGGGAGCACAGAACTATCAGCAATGGAGTCAAACATGGCATGGACAACTCCAATGATTTAAAATCATTTTCTCTGTCTCTCTTACTTTTTCCTGATTTGACTCGGAGGGTGAAGAGCTGGGAAGCCGGCCAGGATGCAAGGAAATGAAAGAAAAAAAAAACATGCAGTGTGAAGAATTGCAAACAGCACATCAGCTGAAAAAATATTGATGAAGAGTGCAGGGGAGATGTCAAGTAATGAATTTTAATGCGCTACAGAATAATAAATGTTTGTCTATTACATTCAAGGCACTACAAACAAAAAAGATACAGACCCTTAACAAGCCTGGCAAATACACTGTGTTTTAATACAGATTGTGTTTTTGGATAGATCTAAGTAGTAGGATGCTCATTTCACAGATGGAGCAACTGTACATAAGCAGATCAAAGATCACACAACAGGTCAGTGGCATAGCTGGAAAGAGAAGTCAGAAGCTCTGGCTCGCAGTCCCCACCTATAATCATAGGTTTTCTGTAGAATGATGAATAGATTTTCAGGCTGTAAGTAAAATCCATGTATTCATTGTAGCAGAATTTTTGGAATTCTTTGTGATTCTCTGCTAGCTTTAAGCACTCTGCATCTGACTCCTCCCAGTGACCTGCTGCACACAGTGGTTAGATTTGGCTGCATGTGTGTTTATTTAGTGTGCTGTCCCAGCTCTGCGCAGATAGCAGAGATAGCAGACCTCAACTAAATTGCCCAGTAAATTAACAGACTTGGTTTTCAGCGATGGCACCCAGCCAGGTTTATTGTAGACGAAGCCCGATAATAACACCCGGCAGACTCTGCGAGAATACTAAGACGTATGCTGGTGACAATGGACACAGCTCAGTCAGTGGCCGGACTTTCCATTCCTCCCGGGGCTGGCCAAAGACACTCTCTCTGAGATACATTTTTATACACCAATACAAACAAGTTGTGTATTATCCCTGTCGTGTTAGGGTGCCACCCATTGCCTTCTATCTGTTGGTTTGATTAAAACATCTCTATTTATTATGCTGTCATCCTCCCCTTATCCTTAAAGATGGGCAGTGTGTTCCTGTTATCTCTGGGGAATGTGCTGGTATTGAGGTATTCTGGTACCACCCTTTTGGAATATGCTTGTGTGAGTGCTTTGTGCCCAGTACTTCTTAGGAGTATGTTTTTGCAATATTAGCCCCATTCTTGCTAAATTCTGTGAGCAGGGTCTGCCTCTTGCTCACAACCTGACTTAACTTTATATCTCAAAGTTTTAACCACTACTTTAGTTCAGGCCTTAAGCCTCAAAGCAGGCCTCTAATACAAGAGCTTATGTCTCAGGCTCTCTTCCTACCACACATACCATCTATTCCTCTCCTTACTGGCTGTCCCCTACTATGATGACCTGCTGCTATTCCTTCCATGATAACTTTTCTGAGATTATTTCCATCTCTTCCCTGGATGTGACCAAAGCATGTAAATTTGTGCTTGTTGCTTTCTGACAGCAGGATCTGTTTCTACACGTGGGGTGTGACACAAGGGTTTATTCTGCCCTCAAGCCTTTTCAACATATACACAGAATTTAGGGCCTAAGGGACCATTATGATCATAAGATCTGACCTCTTGTGTGCCACAGGCCATAGAACTTCACCGAGTGATTCTAGCATCTAGTTTTAACCACAGTGTTAAAGTCGAGAATTTGTAATGCTCTCAGCTTTGGGTGCTTCAAAAAAACATTTTACTTGTAAATCACTATCACCATAACTAAGGTTTAGTGAAAGCCACAGCCCCACAGAAGTTTTGAATATAAGAATCAATGTTTAGCATGCAATTGTGCTGTCGATCAAAAAAAAAAACAAAAACCCACCACTATTTGAGAAATAGAATTCAGATCTCTGGAGAATGGAACTTGCTACCAGATATTTGACTGATCATAACAATGGTACAATTCTATCATTGTTAAATTAATTTATTCTATGTACATTGTGTGACATATGAATTATGTATGAAAACTCAGTCTGTGCATTCTGAGTCAATCATGAAGAGGTGCTGAGCAGCTGCAACTCCGGTTGGAGCCAGAGGGTGCTGTCAGTTCTGTCACTCCCTGAATTTGGCCTTATGTTAAAATTATCCTGAGTCCTCTGGCAGTACACTTTTGATGAACCATTGTTTGCATTGTGTTGGAACTGGGGGGAAACCAAGACTCCCTCACAATCCATATGACTTACTTCATTGGAGCCAGGATTTTACTAAGATAATGCTGCACACAGGAGAGCATATGAAAGTATCAAACCAGATATGCTAATAGTGATGCTATTTTAAGACTATTTAACAGTCTTTATAATGCACATTTAAAAACCCACATGAGTAAGTGACAACTGAGTTCCCATGTCATAAAAAGACTGGGATGTATGGAATTAAAATATAACCATGTGAAAACATGGTACCAATTTCTGAAGGCGAATCTAATCAGAATGTAAATTTTATCAAAAAATTCCACTTAAGTTACTTGCTGCAAGAGAATACTTTTCAAAAAGCTCAGAGCTTGCAGCAATTTTAAAAAAATAATCAGATAATAAGCTAGACTAAGAGTCAGTGGAGAGAGAGAGAATGAGTGTTGATCTTGGCATAATATTTTATATTGGATCTGCAGGTTTTTTCTACTAGGCACTTGGTATTCAAACTGTGCTCTCTTTATCCTTTGTTTTGGTCTGTGCAATTGGTTTTTATTTTTTCATCATTTAGTTGCAGTCAGTTTTCATCACACCCGGAGTAGTGTTCCTGTCTGTACACAAATAGAGGCATCTACATTTAACTTGTCTCTTCTAGGTCTGCCTGTTGCAGTTCTTTATTTTTATTAGATCGCTGATCAGAGCTGGCCTTAATATTATTGGGTAAGGTTGTGAAAATAAATTTGGGACCCCCACCTCAAAATGTAACCAGCTCCTGGCCATTATTGTGTTTGCAGCAAGGTGGTTTTTGGCATATGTCAAAACTTAACAATTCTTTCACATAAAAGTGGGTGGGAGAATCTTCATACTAATAATACCAACCTCTTGCTGCAGGAGAAGTGGAGCATGTGTAGTTCTTTCTGGAGTCCATACACAGTTCTCAACATCTACAAGTTTATCAAGCTTCGATTGTCCAGAGAAGCTGGGGGTAAGTGGGGGTGCTGCTAGGTTTCCAACCACTGGAGGATTCAGCATGATGGCTGGGGAACATCAGCACGTTCTTCAGGATTTACAGACGTATTAATTATTGCAATAAACATCCAGTGAGGTTGATATTTTACACGTGGGGAAACTTATGCCCAAAGGGTAAGTGATTTTACCAAGGCCTCAGAGAGTCAGTGTCAGAAGGGGGAATTAAAGTCTCTTGCTATAGAGCTGTGTATGTAGTCCACTAGACCAGATTATCCCTCATGCCACTGGGTTGCTCTCAATTGTGGCCAGAGGTCACAATGGGAGAGGATGTGGATTACCGTATTTTTCGTCTTATAGGACGCTCCGTCCTATAAGACGCCCCCCCATTCTTAAATAAAAAATCCGGGAAAAAAAAAAAAAAAGCGCCTCGCTCTCCCGTCCCCGCCGTGCGGGCGGGCTGCCGAGGTTCCCCCCTCCCCGCCGCGGGCGGGCTGCCGGGGTTCCCCCCTCCCCGCCGGACCAAAAAAAAAAAAAAAAAGCGCCTCGCTCTCCCGTCCCCGCCGCGCGGGCGGGCTGCCGGGAGCGTCCCGGTTCCTCCCTTCCCGCCGCGGGCGGGCTGCCGGGAGCGCGCCCGCGGCGGGGAGGGGGGAACCGGGACGCTCCCGGCAGCCCGCCCGCGGCGGGGAGGGGGGAACCGGGACTCTCCCGGCAGCCCGCCCGCGCGGCGGGGACGGGAGAGCGAGTCGGCGCTTTTTTTTTTTTTTTTTTTTGTCCGGCGGGGAGGGGGGAACCTCGGCAGCCCGCCCGCGCTGCGGGGACGGGAGAGCGAGGCGCTTTTTTTTTTTTTTTTTTGCATTCGCCCTATAAGACGCACCAACTTTTTCCCCCCCGTTTTGGGGAAGAAAAAGTGCGTCTTATAGGGCGAAAAATACGGTAAATGCAGACAGCCATCTGGGAGGTAGTTTGCAGTCCTTTGTGCCATCACTGACAGTTCAGCTAGCCCTATCACTTTGTTTTGAACAGGTCTGGAGTCAAGTAACCGGTTATTCAGGCCCCACAAAGCCCAGTCCTTTAGGAGTGGACTAGATTAGTGATAATTTCAACCTTAGTCATTAGTTGTGTTTTCAAGGCTATCTCCAGACAGACCAGGGCTGCGGGCTTTTAAAGGGATGACAGAACGCTTTGCATGTAGAGGTCCCCCAAAAAGGAAGAGAGCGTGTGCAGGCCTAAAAAAGTGCTCCTCTCATTACATAGCAGGCAGCCCACAGAGAGCTGAGCCAATGTACTGGTGGTGTTCAAGCCAAGCTGTCCCTCCCCCCTGAGAGAGAAAACCAGTGAGTTTCCCCCCTCGTTCTCTGCGAAAGATCTGAGGCTGCTAAAGGGGGGGAAAGGGCAGTCGGGAAAGAGGAGGCCCTTCCTCACACTCGGCTGCAAAGAGGTGGGGAGAGAGAGTAGAAACACATCAGGATGCAGGAGCTGTGCAGCGTCAGGGCACTGCCCTGTGATTATCGTGTGGCACTTCATGACTCCATTTAATGGGGAAGCAACTCTCCAGCAACTCAAGGATGAGTGTCACTGCTCTGAGATCTCAACACCCTTAGCTCTTTTCTTTCTGTCTTAACACAGACTGTTTGCTGGTGGATTAGTGGGGAAATAGGGAGTAGGTTTGAATGTCCACTCTTGGGGTAAGTAGCGATCGATCTTTTAGTGATCGATTTCTCGTGTCTTGTTATAGGGTGACCAGACAGCAAGTGTGAAAAATCGGGACGGGGGTGGGAGGTAATAGGACCCTATAGATGAAAAAGAACCAAAAATCGTGATTGTCCCTATAAAATCGGGACAACTGGTCACCCTATCTTGTTAAGACACAAGAAATCAATCGCCCGCGGTGCCCCCGTCGACTCCTGTAACTCCAGCTTGTCACAAGGCGGAAGCTGGAGTTGACGGGGGAGCACGCCGCTGACTGCCGCCACAATGAGGACGGCAGGTAAATTGGCTGAAGATACACGCTGACTTCAGCTACGTTATTCACGTAGCTGAAGTTGCATATCTTCAGTCGATCTGTGTCCGTCCCCCCTCCCCCCCTCCCCCCCCCCCGGTGAAGACCAGCCCTTGTGCAAAGAGGGAAGGAGTATAGCGGGATTTTTGGGTCAAGGGCCCATGGTCAGAAGAGGTCCCAGTGACCAGTAACTGGTACAGTGCACACATGATTGTGGCCAACTGGGCACATGCCACTGATGCAAGACCCTGGTTCCGTGGTTCCTGTGTCCTTCAAACCATGTCAGAAGGTGAGTGAAGGGATTAGTGCGAACAGTAATGGAATCATGTGGTTCCAGTGCAGCCAGCATGCATGGCACACACAAGGAGTTGCCAACCTTTCCAAAGTGGTGTGCCAAGTCTCCAGTTATTCACTCTAATTTAAGGTTTCACGTGCCAGTAATATATTTTAACATTTTTAAAAGGTCTTTTTCTATAAGTCTATAGAATATAACAAAACTATTGTTGTATGTAAAATAAATAAGTTTTTTAAAATGTTTAAGAAGCTTCATTTAAAATTAAATTAAAATGCAGAGCGCCCCCCCCCCCCCCCCGACCAGTGGCCAGGACCCCGGGCAGTGTGAGTGCCACTGAAAATCAGCTTGTGTGCTGCATTTTGCTCGCATGCCATAGGTTGTCTACCCTGGCACACACTGTTGGCTGTGGGGAGAGGGAATGAAGATTGATTTTCAGGGAAAGATGGGGAAAGCCAAAGTTTTGCTGGTCCCCACCCAGTATACTTTCTCTTCCCCTAGAGCTGGGGCGGGGGCTGGGGGGTGGGGAGGGTGACAAAAATTATTGTGTCACAGGGAATTCCACAAATTAAAAAATAAAAATTCTGTTTGAGAATGGGGGTGAGGGAGGAGGGGAATTGAAATTTGCTACAAAATGGAATCCTGAAAAAAATCATTACACCTTGATTGAAAGTTTCATTTTGATTTAGACTTTTTTTAAAAAATTGCTATAATGTAAAATTAAAAGATAAAACAAAGTTTGTTTTTAAACAGAAAATCAAAACATTCCTTTCCCAAAAAGGTTTAAACAACATTTTGACCATATAAAAATATTTTTTTGAATTTTTTTTTTAATGAACTTTCATCATAATGTTTAGCTTTCAATGCATTGGCATCTGTCAGGCAATTTCCAACCAGCTATACTCCTCCTCCTTACCCATAAATCATTGGCATTTCTTACATGTTGTGCTCCCTCTGGGTAAGGTTACACTACAGAATTGTAGTGCGTTTGTTTATAGCGCGTCCCATTTAGCACAATAGGTATCGCGCTAGAGGCTGTGCACATTAAGACCCTTCAGTGCTACAGCATGGACACATTTCCGGCGCTTCTGGCGGCACAGGGAGCGGTGAATTATGGGCAGGTATCCCAGCATTCACCTGGGTGCAAAAGGAGGGGGGTGAGAGGGAACAGGGAACGTGTACGCAGGGAGACAAATTTAGGCTGTCAGTGACTTTTCCGAGGAAACTGACAGGCTCTGCATTGAAGTCACAGTGACAGCGTAATGAGTGATTCATGGGTGGTCACATTTGCACCGTTGTGCTACAGCGCTAGCGCAAAAAGCCTTATCACTCTCGGAGAGGAGGTTTTATAGTTGCGCTTTAAACCGTGACTTATTGCGCAAAATGTGACTTGCAAGTGTGTAGGGTTAGATAATTATAGCGCTCCTGGAGGGTTTTAGCGCTACAAAGCGCCAGTCTAACCATACCCTCTGAGTAAGAGAATCAGGCACATGTGAGATTGCCAGGTATTAAAACAGTGTTGATCTAATCCATACTTTGCATTTATGGAGCTCACCATCAGTTATCATCAGCCCATTTTGGTATGAAAATGTGAATTACAATATAGCTTAGTCACCTGATCTTGTTGAGATAATTGGCTAGAACTGGAAGAAATCAACAAAAGAGTTCAAAATTATGCAGTGGTATGCATGTCTGAAGTGGTACAGAAGCTTATTTAATCTGGCCACTTTAGCAAAAGAAACATCCCAGCTGAATGAAAGGTTAGAAAATACTCATGAAATGTAGTCTTCTTCTTATACGAATATGACTATTTGATGCTGCAGTTTATAATTTAGAGCCATATTTAACAGTCATAAGGATAATATAGCCATTGTAGCATTTGTGAGTGGTTGTAATTATGTTCTTATTTAACAGCAAGATTTCCATGCTCTTTGATCTCTCATTTCATTTTGTTTTTAGAGGAAGTCATGTATTGTCCTTTGGGGTATTCCATATCATCCAAGGCTAGATGACAACATTTTATACCAAGGAGTTGTGCTATTTCAGAATCTATTGAGTAGTTACCTAATAGAGGAGTAAATATTTTCATCCTGTGAGCAAAATCCTGTTGTTGGTTTACGGAGCTGTATTGGGGCAGGAGTGGGGTAAGGTGGAACAGAGCAGTGACAGCAACAGCCAGGCATTCTGCACAATACCCACTTTGCAGCTGCATGGCAAGATGGCTTGGAGTAAGATGGCACAATGTCCTGCCAAACTCATTTTAGTTCTCATTTGATCAGGAGCAACGTATGTCCCGGGCTAGCTCATTCAACTGACTACATCATAGGGACTAGCAGGAGAGCAAGACATATCTCCTATCTGGGGGACATGGGAAGTGGACCAGAGCACTGGCTGAGTGTTCCACCTACTCTTCTCTTGAATTCTAGAGGGAGATCATGTTCTGCTGCTTTGCTAGGGAGGTGGAAGAGAAGATGCTCCTTGTGCCTCCTTGCTTCCCAGAAAGCTAGTTCAAGACAGGGAAGGCTCTAGCCTGTAGTGAAGAAGTCAGTTCCCAGAACTGGTCATGCGTGATACCTGGTTCATGAAATATCTTAGGTGAATTCTTGATGCATTTCCCATCTGACTGAGATTGGAATGTTCTATCTCTTTAGGTATAAATGTTGACCTTTCATTAATAGTATTTTTAGGGCAAGATATTCAATCAGGACACTTGCATTTGAAATATTTAGATTAGTTTTCCTACTACTAGTCGAGCTGTAACTAAGAAGGTTGCTTAATATCTAACAGACATATATTTTTTGAGTGTCAGGATTCAGTTCTGATATTTTAATATCTCACTGAAGGTAATGTAGATTTCTGTTATTTCAAAACAGCGCTACCTTAACAATATGTGCAGGAACTTATTATATACATTCCTGAAATAAACATGATATGCTAATGTAACAGTAAATATTTGGTTTCCTACCATACTGAACAGATGTCATTTAAAATGCAAAGCACCCAGTTCACAAAAAATATTTTGAAACATTTGCCGACAACAGTTTAAACATGCTAAATATGTGGCCAGCTTTCTAATATCTGACTTCCTCAAACAGAGGTTATCTCAGGGCAAAGTCTTAGGCCTGGTCTACAGTACACAATCAGGTCGAATTTAGCCACGTTATGTTGAATAAAAACTCAATCCATCCACACAACCAACCACATTTTGTTGACTTAAAGGGCTCTTAAAGTCGAATTCTGTACTCCACCTCGGCAATTGTAGTAGCGCTAAAACCAGCATCACTGGGTCGAATTTGGGGTACTGTGGACACAATTTGATGTTATTGGCCTCCGGGAGCTATCCCAGAATGCTTCATTGTGACCGCTCTGGACAGCACTTAGAGCTCTGATGCACTAGCCAGGTACACAGGAAAAGCCCCTGGAACTTTCATTTCCTGTTTGGTCAGTGTGGTGAACTCAGCAGCACAGGTGACCATGCAGTCCTCCCAGAATCATAGAGCATAGAATGTTTCTAAGATCGCTCCATCATCTCTGTCCCTGAGATTATTACATAAAATATTATTATTAAATACTATTATTATAATAAATACTAGTATTATTAAATACTGCAGTCTTTACTCAAGCAAAACTATTGACATCAATGGGAGTTTAGCTTGAGAAAGCAAGATTTGGCCCAATAGATTCTGTGTGCATGTGTCCTCATATGTACAGACAGTTCTTAATAAGAGTCTGCCTGCTGTATGTAAAAGAACAAGTGGTAATTAGCTTATAAAATTAATTGGTATTCAAGATAGCAACCAGCTTTATCACCTCAAGGTAGCTGATGCACTCTAAGGCCTGCATTAAGATCCACCTGGACAGACCCTTGGACCTGTGAATAGTTCTGTTGACTGCAACGGGACTGCAATGGGACTCCATGCAAGGACAAGGGTCAGCCCATGTAGATCCAATTGTCAGATTAGGATAAGCATCAAACATCATGTGTCTGACTTCTAGAGTGACAACTAGAACACTAATAAAAGCCAGTTTTCATTTGACTGTGTTCAGTGCAGCCTAGTTAATCAAGCATTAAAACACAGGTTTGGATCTGATAGATTTTTCTGAAGAGAAAAAAAGAGTCAGAAGTGACTGGTCTTACCGTTTTTGTCTGCTCTTCTCAGTATCTAAATAGAAAAAGAGAGACAGGAATCACTTTCTGAATACACTGTACGACACTGCGGATTTTAAACAATGAGCATTTGCTTTTTTTTAATTCCATCATCATATTTTCACAATGAGGTAGCAAGAGAAGCCCCAAGTTTGCTTTTGTCCCTCTCTCACACTGAGCTTTCTTTAACTCCAGTGCTGTGCGCTCATAAAACCAGGGCCATAGTAATAGTATCTACAGGGTTCATATATATATAAACCTATATAGATATATAGATATAATAATTTGCACCCACCTCATGCAAAATTATTACATATATATATAATAAAATCACTGCAGTCATACACCATGCTTGTCAGCAGTTTAAATGTCTTAACCTGAAATGGGAAAATAAAACCTCTGATCTGAAGGGGTTATAATCTCATCCACAAATATATTTGCACTGAAATAACTCAATCGATTTTAATTTGTGATTGCAGTGGCAGTCCGTATGTGAACACTCTTTTCCGAATACAAGTATCCTATGTCAATTTAAGTTGATTTGCTGCCCGTAAGCTAAAAAAGCAGCCACACTTGCACCAAAATTATTAGCGGTGTGAATTAAAAACAAATTTAATTATTTTGTTGCAAGTTTTCGTGTAGCCCAGCCCTACAGGACTTGACAGGATGCTTCGGGAATGTGAACTGGGAGGCTGCTGCAAACATAAGAGCCTGTGAATAAAGATGAAGGGTTAAGAATGGGCAAGGGAGCTAAAGGGAGCAATCTGCAGGGAACCTTTTGTGGAGCGAAAGGATCAGACTGGTGCTAGATGTGTTCTGAATGGACTAAAGTGAGGGAGAGGCCAGGAAGAAGGAGCTTACACTAGACTAGGCAGGAATTAAATAAAGGAAAATACATTTCAAAAGGGAGCTGCTACTGTGGTTTGTTGTGGGGAGAAGAGATACAAAACTGAAACGTGAAGAGTGTAACTACTCTGTATCAGGACTCTCACTGAAAGATCTAAATTATCCACAGATGGTAGAGGCCTGTATTTACTCCACACTGCAAACAGTGCATGTCCCAGAAGCTGTGTAAATAAGTAAGGTGAAATGTTGCAAAGCCTGATTTGGGGACCTAGATGGAAGATAAGCAGATGGATTCTTCCAGTCCTCCTGCCATTTTGAATGAACAACACAATGAAATATTGTTTGTGGCCCTCCCTGCACCCGCCTTGTGCAAAATTTTGGGCCAGTGGCTCTGTGCTATGCTCAGCATTCCCCTCTGCTCCCAGCCAGCCCACCTACAAGTCTGTTTCTGAGTATCTTGGAGCATGTCCCTCTGGAGCAGTGTTCCATGATGCATGGGTGTATGGCATCCTCCCTCCATAGGATGCCTCCGCCCCAGCACAGTGGTTCCTATTGCCATTTAAGGCTTTGTACCCACCGAAGGCAGGCCAAGATAGAAACTTGTTCCTATTGGGATCCAAGGCAACCAGTCAGATAACAGCTGAGCATTATTAACAGGTTGCCACAACACGGAAATAGAAAGTTTCATCTGATCAGAAAAGTTTCTACAGAAATATGTAGGCACACAGAATGGGCAACATTTTCCAAATGGGCATGAGTACTTACGATAAGTCAAGGCGAGAGGTCTTCTTTCTAAGCCAGTTAGAACAAAGCAGATCAGTAACGGTGCAGCTAAGAAGCTAGTTAGGGTTAGTTTAAAGAAATCACCAATAGTAGAATTACTTTATAGTCTTTATTACAGATTGGACTAACTGAAAACCCAAGATCCAAGCACCCCTGAAATTTGAGCGTCCTAACCCTCTTTGTGATGGCTTTGCCTGACTGTATGTTGTTTGACAAGGAACAAAGCTTAAAAAAAAAGAAGACACTGATCCAGATCCAGGACTCCCTTCATAAACTCAGATCTGAACTTTGGGACGTTCAAAATCTAGATTCAGGTCCATTCTGAACTAAACTTAGTGGCTTGAATTAATCTCTAGTTAGTTCCTCTGACCAAAGGGGACTTTGCAACTAAGCTCTCAATAGCATGATTGGGCTGCTCAATTTCTGATTATTTTCTTTTTAACAGTTGTCTGGAAACACCTTAAGCTTGAGAACATCCTGTTGAAAAGCAAAAATGCAGGAGGACAAAGGACCATCTGGAGCCTGGTCAAAACAATTTTATACTCGGAAATATTTTTTTAATGGCTAAAATACAACACTGGGGTCCTAGCTGATATTGGGGGGGGGGAGGGGTTGCATTTGGCAATCAGTATTCTTTTTTCTTCTGTGTTTTCACATGGAGCAAACATCAAAACGTTTCTCCATTTTGCCTGCTTCCTTGTTTGTGCACCAGCAACAGTGATGTCTCTAAGGGTATGTCTTCACTACCTGCCGAATCGGTGGGTAGCCATCGATCTTCTGGCGATCAATTTCTCGCGTCAGATGAGGACGCGAGAAATCGATCGCTCGCGGCGCCCTCGTCGACTGCGTAACTCCAGCTTCCCGGGAGGCGCAAGCTGGAGTGGATGGGGGAGCGAGCTGCTGACCGCCGCCGCCATGAGGACGGACGGTAAGTCGGCTGCAGATACGCAAACTTCAGCTATGTGATTCACGTAGCTGAAGTTGCGTATCTGCAGTCGACCCCCCCCCCCCCCCCGTAGTGGAGACCAGCCCTAAGAATGTGCATTGTACTGGAATTAGTAGCTGTTCGTTAATATCAGCTGTGGACACAGCAAGAGAGCTCCTGGCCGTTTTTATTCTTTTTTTAATGCCGGGGGGTGGGGGGGTAGAGGGAGGAAGTTAGTTGTGGATTTTAACAAATAGATATTTTGAGATCTAGAGCTAATTACTAGAGCTGGCTATGCAAGATTCTTCCTGATGGAAAGAGGATAGCATGTAGTCCTCACAGGGGAGGCAAATCCATAGTGGCAAGTGCAGAAATCCTGCTCCTTGAAGAAAAGGTGCATGGGTTGACTTGCCTGCTGGGAGAGCCTGGGTAAGCATGGATAATGGACTGAATAATGAGAAAATAAGTGTGTGTGTGTGGGGGGGGGATGACGGTGTACCCCATAAGGCTTTATGGGGGGGGGGGTGCCTGTGAATATATATATGATGTTACTGGAATATGGTTTTGCTAAAAAGTTATATCTCTGTGAAGGTAACGATCCACTGGATCTGTTCATCCTATTTGTATGTATGTGTCTGTGTTGTATTCAGAGTTATGAATATTGACTACGTGCTTGGTTGGTTGTCTGTGGACTTTGGAAAACAGCTGAACAGCTCTCTGAGAAAAAACTATTCTCAGTTAAGCCCACTTGAGAACCAATCAAGCTAACAATGAACTTTGTAGAAGCCCGTCCATCCTCAGGAATGCAGCCTGACTGGTGGTGAGGGGAGTCTGGTTCAAACCTGCTACTTTGTCCATGTGCTCTGAGAGCCCATGTGGCCTCTGGATAAGAAGGAGGGAGGGGCTCTCCACCCAGAGGTGGAAGCCTACAAAAACCTGGGAGAGACCTCTCCATTTTGTTCTCAGCTGGCTCAAACAACAGCCCTCCACCCCTCAAGGATTCCTGGAAGAAACTGGAACAGAGGACTGTGACTGCAGGGGGGGTGCGAGTGATTGCTGGACCCAGGCTAACAGGGAGTTTAGCCTGAAAGAAGGAATTCAGAGGGTGA
Organism: Sternotherus odoratus; assembly: GCA_032164245.1. Lineage (NCBI taxonomy): Eukaryota > Metazoa > Chordata > Testudines > Kinosternidae > Sternotherus > Sternotherus odoratus. Next base: position 38,001,627 of record JAVMKO010000002.1, read on the forward strand.
GGCTTTTTACTGTAATAGTGTTAGATTTGCGTCTTTTGTTTATTTTGTTTGGTAATTCACTTTATTCTGTCTGTTACTACTTGGAACCATTTAAATCCTATTTCCTATCTTTATTAAAATCACTTTTTACTTATTAGTTAACCTTGAGTACGTGTTGGTACCTGGGGGGGCAAACAGTTGTGCATATCTCTCTATCATTGTTATAGAGGGCGAACAATCTATGAGTTTGCCCTGTATAAGCTTTATACAGGGCAAAACAAATTTTATTCAGGGTTTGACCCCATTGGGAGTTGAGCATCTGAGTGCCAGAGGTAAGAACACCTCCTGCCTGTTTCCAGGAAGGCCCACAGCTGTTAGGGGACATGGCTCAGACCTGGCAGGGTACTGCGGTCCTAAGCTGTTGGGGCAAGAAAACTGAGGAAGAAGTAGCCTTGACACATCAGTTGGCAGCTCCTAAGGGGTTTCTGTGATCCCAACCCGTCACAAGGGGATGTATCCAACACAACCCAGATAAATAGACCTCACAACTTTTTTGTGCCCTGAGTAATAATGACGTATGCACAATACCGCCATCTGGGTGGTACAGCTAACAAGCTAACCAGAGACATCCAAGTCACTAGCAGTTGGTGCAATGTCCCATTCTCAGCCTCCATGCAAGTGACTATATTCCAAACAGCATTGTCTTAAAGTATTGGAGGCACCAAAAGGCAGGCACTTAGTGCTGAACTTGGCTCCTTCAGAGCAGCAGTGCTTAAGCAGTTACTGGAAGTCCATACCATAATATACCTACAGTCAGTTTAAAATAAGGAATCACTAAAGTATATCAGCATTACCAGAAGATTGGGAGCCCAACTATAATTTCCTTACATTCCTCATTAGGGTGTTGTGAACAGGAGAAATTGTAACTTTGTATAGCAGAAGATGAAAGCGCTATATAAATGCTAAGCGTCATTTTTGGGGTGTTACCAATGAACAGTTAAAAAAGGAGAACACAGCCCAACCTACCCCTGCATCAACACACAGAAACGTGACGTTTGGCTGGATACATGATTACTTTGGTTCAAATTGCAGTCACATAGATATAGGGAGAATTTAGAAATCTATTATGGCATCCAAACACCGATGTATTTAGGTGGCAATATATTGACATCAAAGGCAGTCGTGAGCCATAGTGTGAGTAGACAGGAACAAAACGTAGGTAATGTTCACTGTGTTGCAATCATACTTGGCTAGTGTACAGCCTAAGATCTAGCTTACCTCCCCCCACTTCCATTTAGAGGAGATACTTTTGTGCTCTTTTTAGGGCCAAACCTTCTGCTACTTATGTGTTGGTGAATCTTTGTGAGATCACTCAGAGAGGATATTCACCAATTTAGGATGCTGAGATCTTTAGTGGTAGGCTCCACTCCTATACTCCTCTTATCCTTTGTTTCTTGCAAACCAGTGATTCCACCTCTTTGTAATGCATGTGCAGAACTCCCTTTTGCTTTAAGGAGAGTTAGGCACACACACAAGGGAAGAAGAAATCTTGTAAGATCAAAGTGGTATCCAGAAGCAGCATTTTTATTATGTCTACAGGCCATACATATATATATAAATATAATAAAATGCAATAAAGGGTGGACCTTTCTTGTATGATTGCAGGAGGGATCTATAAAAATCATTAAAAGTAGCTGTAGTTTTTACTGAACGCTCAGTAAAATTGTTGGGAAACCTCCGAGAATTTTAATGTGGTCACTTTAGAGGTGTTTATAGATGTAGGGCCCTTAGTGCAAGTTTCGTCGTTGATGATTATAGCAGCGTGGGCCTGCACACACGGTTATGAACCTATATTGTGCTTTGTATTTTGAAGTGGTCAGCAGTGAAAGTTGGGAGAACTGTAGTGTGGATCTATGGAGCTTGTCAAATCAAAACCATAGAAGCACAGACTGATTCAATCCTGGGAACTTTGCCTATACTAAGACCTGAAGAGGGGCTACAGTCTTTGTTAACGTTGTTACGCTCGATTGCACAGCGTGTGTAGACGATGTATATGGGCTCGGTCCTGTGCAAGGTGCGGCGCACGCTGTGGCTGATCCAGACGGTAACCAGATGCACGCCAGTACTCCTGCTGAATTCAAGTTGGACGCCTGCTGAAGTGAGTTCCTGGATGAGGGCCAGAATGCTGGGAGAGGAGCCGCTCCTGAAAAGGTCTGAGGTTCTGAGTGCCACCGTCAGCCCTGGGAACTGAGGGCGCTAAGCCTCTCGCAGATGGGACTCAGCACCCTGGAAGTTAGTTTCTAAATGCCCTCAGTTCCTCCAGAGTCCAGTGGGAATTGAGGGGCCCCTGTGCTTGCAGGAGATACTCAGCACCTTGCTGAATCCGTCCTCCTTGATTATAGGATAAGAAACAATCAGCAGCCAGGACATTCCTGCAAGTTACATTATTTTGGCTCCACTGTAAATTCAACTGACTTATGGCTGTGACTCTCCCTTGCCAGTTTCTTCACATCCAGATCCTCATTCATAATCTGCTGTTATCTCTGTATGTTGTTAATTTTCTAACCCAAATATTTGAAGTTTAAAAAATCACTTCGGGTCCTTTAAATAAAAGCAGATCAGGTCTCAGATCCTAAACACGGTTTGTTTATAAGCATATGCTGGACATTTTTATTTTGTTAAAAGGTAACACGGTCACATAAGGAAAAGAATTTGGAGTTGACTGATCCAGAGGCAAAGCAGGACCCTGGTCCATTTTAGATTTCGGCTTTGACCATTTTTCCCTTTAAAAAGACAGTTTCCCCCGTTCCCCGGCGGGAGAGCTTGTAATGCCCCGCTGGTTTCGGAGGCATTTCGAACCGGTCTAGGCAAGCTTGCCCAGGGTGCAGGCTTCGGCGCTATGCAGAAAAGATGGCTAATCGAGTTCTTCCTTAAAACACCTTTGCGTGCGCCTCCAAAACTTTCCATCGCCTGGCCCCTGGCTCGGGGCAAATCTCTGGGGAATCCCCTGAAAGCCCAAAGAGATCGCGGCGAGGGGTTTTCCTCTACCCCTCCCCCCCCGGTTTGTTTTCTCCGTGAGGTTTGCATCCCCCCCCCCCCCCCCCCGACGTGGTTTCTAGCTCTGGTTACCTGTGCAGGTGGTCACAGCGCAGCCGGCTACAAGGATGCGCTACAGCCGGTCTCCCGCCTACGCTTGTTTTCACCCTCCCAAGAACCAGCCCCGCGGGCTGCGCCCTGCCCAGCCCCACTCCCCGGCCAAGCGCCCCGGACTCACATCGAGGAAGATCGACATCCCTTTGGTGAGCGGCGCGGCCGCGCTGCGCTCCTCGCAGGAGTTGCTGGGGGAGGGGGACGTCTCCGGTCCGTCCTCCATGTCTCCTGCCGGGGCGCGGGGGCTCGGCTCCCGGAGAGACGCGGCTGCCGCAGCCGCTGCTGGAGGCTGCTCGCACTGGGCTCTGCCTGGCCGCCCCCCCCCCCGCCCCCGCGTGCTCCGCCCCCCCGTGCTGCTGGCGCTAGAGCCCGTGTCAGTTTCACCGAGTCACATCGCGCCGCGATCGCTCCCCGGGGACCAGCCCCGCACGTGGGCGGCGGAGGGGGGGAGGGCAGATCCCGCCACCTTCCCTCCGCCTCCTGGGGGGAAACTCCCCGCCGCCGAGCCGCGATCGCCAGATGACTGGGGCTGGGGCGGGAAGCAGCAGCCCCTTCCCACGCGGGAAACCTTCCTCGACGGGGAGTTCGAGGCCAGGCGCGATGTGCGGGGAGCGCCGCCTGCGGTCGCCTCCATCCGCCGGGCCGATGAACGTTCAACCCGCCGCCCAGAGTCTCTGACTCCCGGGGGCGAGGCGGCAGGGGAAGCCCCCGGGACGGGCCGGACCCACCGCTGCAAAGCGGAGAATCCTGGCGCCTTAGAACCGGGCAAAACCAGGCCGGGAATGGGGGAAGGAGAGACGCCACCCGCTCCAGATACGAGCCGGAGAATTCAAAGGACACATGAGCCTAGATCCCCGGCGCAAGGATGCAGCAGGCTCGTGACAGCCCTTTGCTGATCCACTGGCTCCCACTCCCCTTGGCCGTGGTGGGGTAGCTCTGTGCGGTCCCAGCCCGGGATAGGAGAGACAAGGTGGGGGAGGGGACATCCTTTATTGGACCAGCCTCTGTTGACAAGAGAGACACGCTTGGAGCTCCCCCGAAGAAGGGCTCTGCGCCCCTGGAGAGTTTGTCTGTCTCACCCACAGAAGCGAGTCCAAGGCAAGGGATTTCCTCCCCCACCTTGTCCTCCGATCTCCCTCCCTTTGTCTGCGTTGCCCGCTTATTGAGAATTGTCATGAACCCGCTGGGGTTTGTACAGCGCCTCTGGCACCTCGACCCCGATGGGATCTCTGGGAGACACTGTGCTACAGATAAATCACAATCCAATTACAACCACCCCTTTGGAAAGAAAGTCCGCCCCCCATAGTCTTGTGCTAGAACTTGCAGGTCAAATTTCAGCCTGGTTTCACTTGGAAGCACCAAGGGGGGGGGGGGGGAATAAATCTAATTCTGATCTGAGGATTTCCCTGCATAACTCCCAATAGCACAAATATACTAGTCACTTGTAAATGTCTCTCAAAAAGGTATTTTATAAAGGAAAGAGATGGGAGTCTTAACTCTGTTACAGTCTCCTAGAAATCAGCTGGAAATGACTTTTTAAAAAAGGATTCTTGCTGTTAGAGTTTATTACCGGCTAGTATCAAATAAAATGCCATTTGTGTGCAATTTTCATTACACGCCAGGTGAGCTTTCCAAGAAAGGTTCAACTACTCGGGTACTTCACAAAGACTCTAAAAACATGCTGAAGAAAATTCAATGGGCCTGAGCATAATGATCTGCATCATAAACACCCTTCTGCACCATTTTATGTTGTGAAGTAGGCAAATTTGGTGGTAGGCTTTACAATCTGATGAAGGGAAAAGAAAGAAGGTAGCCAGTTCTCGCCCTACTTGGAAACCATCAGGGTCACTTGGCTAGACTGGCTGCATTTCTGTTGGGATCCAGGAAGTGGGCTGGCGGAAGCTAAAGGGCCTTTTCCCCAGTCTAAGAGGAGGATCCATAGGTCCAGGATTCCAAATAATATTGGGGGACAACTAAGGAGATAACAGGAAGGGGAGTGAGGTCACAGGGCTAAATGAAGGGAACCCGATGGGGACACCAAGGAGAGAACCCCGGACAGTGCCCACTGCTGAATGTATCATGGGAGCCAGCGGATGCTGCCCAGAGGAACTCTGCTCGGAGGCGTGAATGGACTGAGGAGCAGAAATACCAGACTGGCAGAGAGTGTCTGCTGAGCTGCTGCTCCCCCTCCCACGCAGGTGGCTAGGTAAGGGGGAGGAGGGAAGGGGATAGTTAAAGCCTTGGCCCTGTTCTGTTTTCCCCCAATACAGGGGAAAGTGAGCAGAGGGACATAAGCTACACCATGAATAGGGCTGGCTTCTCCCATGAAACAACGAGAAAGCAGGGACCAAGCTGTCATACTGGGTGTCTTAGCCTGGTCCTCACCTTGCTCCTGGAGAAGCCTAGCTACTTATTGCCCTTTATTGTACAGGACTATGACTGAGCCCAGTCCCCTGCTATTGCAGGCAGCCCAATGACTCAGGAGGTCCCTTCTAGGCCTTTGTTCCTGTGACTGGGAAGCTGCTGGTCCAACTCAATGAGAGCACAGTTTTAAATAACAACTAGGGATCTCAGTTCACCCTTCCCTAGGGCAGAGCTAGTGCATTTGCCTTATAATTGGCCCTGCCTATTTTGGCAGTTTTATTCCCCCTCTTCACATGTCCAATCAGGAAGTGGAATTATCTGCCGTCATTTTTCATGGGGGAAGGAAGCTAAGCCAGTCCTATTCATGGTGTAGCTTATGTCCCATCTGCTACATGAAATATATCAACATTTTCATGAAAAAAAAATCTAAAATTGCCTTCTCTTTCCTTTACAGCTTGCTGTGTCTTTAAACTTTCATCTAGAAACAAACCTATTTTGTGAAAGCATTCATACCACACACTGACATGAAAAGAAAAGTGGGCAACTAGTATTTAATGATTTTGTGCTTTCAACTGAAAACCCATTAGTATTGCATTTAATATGAAACAGGCTGTGCTATAAATGCAGAAAATAACATCAGCAGTTATCTAGGTAAAATACTTCCTTTTTGCTAAGAAAACTTAAACAGCCAGAAGTCTGTAATGATGCATCCAAATCATTCCAGAATGATTAGCTGTGTGTGCTCTCTTTAGACTGTAAAAACATGCTGTAGGATGACTGTATAAAAACATAGCTTGGAATTCATTAAGGGCCAAATCCTGTTTTCAGATTGGTATGCAGTAGGTAAAAAAATATTTGAGTTAATCAGAAGAGCCAAAGGAGATGTATGGAGTCCCCCTTTTCCTCACCACATTTCCAACCGCAGTTATTACCTCTTGGTTTACACATCCGGCATGGCATACTGTAGGACTCACTGCAAAACAATCTTCTTTTTAATGAATAAAGCCCTGCATCCCATCAGTTTCCTCTAGAGCTTTCCTGATCCATAAGCTATCTGAGTACAGGCTGGAACTTTCCGAACTAATATTGGATGACTAGTATGTGTGTAGCCCAGGTGGTGCACAAGGGGTAAAACCTGGTGCTAAACCTTTATCCTCTATCACCATGTGCCAATGCACAGGGACTAGCACAATGGAAATGAGGTATTAGGAGGATGGAGAACAGCAAGGACAGGAGGGGACTATTTATCCACTTCCGCTATGCATCAGACAGCAGAGATGAGCTAATGAAGGGCTGGGGGAGACATGCTGGACCCTGGTGGTGGTTGTATTCTCAGAAACTCCCAGAAGAATTCTGGTGGAGTCAGCTAGAATTTATTATACAGGGCATCTGTGTATACTGCAACTACAGCTGGACAAATTATTTTGGCTGAAATGTTTGCAAAAATGCAGATTTGGCGACATTCCAAGAATTGTGTCAGTTTCACCAAACTGTCTGGGTTGAAACCTTCTCCCCCCAGATCTCTCCCCCTCCCCCCAAATGAAAATGTTTCATTTTGACATTTTTTAAACAAAACAAATCATTTTGATATTTTGGTTCAGTTAAAAATAGTATCAAAACAAAACATTTAGATTTTGTCAAAACTAAATGTTTCATTCAACCCAAAATTATCTTCTCCCCACAACTTTTTGGGGGAAAAATGAAAAATTTAGTTTTCAGTTTTGAATTGTATATATATTTATATATAAAATTCAAAACTGAAAATATAAAATATTAGAATTGGCAGTAAACTGAAAAATCCATTATTTGTTCAACTCTAATTGCAACCCCAGCCCCTCCTCCTTTTGTAGGAAATGTAGCTTAAAGCTGCAATCACACACAACCTGTTAAAACAGTGAGCTAGTGTTTTTAGCACTGAAAGGTATTGGTGTCCCCAAAACACTGAGCTCCTTGTATAAGGTGTACACTCCTTCATTAATTGTACTTACATTGGGCAAGTCATATACGCCCAGATTTTTCAATATTTAGGTGTTCCTGTGCTCAGCACTGCAATGGCTAAAAAAGATTTAGGCACATATGAGCCAAAATTCCCTTGACAGTCAAAGGGATTTAGGCTCTAAACTGTCTAAATCCCTTTTGAAAATGAGTTACAGCTCCTAAATCAGTTAGGCATTGCAACACTTAGTGCAGCAGTGCCTAAATACCTTTCAGAATCTGGGCCTTAGCTTCTCTGCCTCAGGTTCCCATCTGTAAAATGGGGATAACAGTACTTCCCTATCTCTCAGGAGTGTTGAAAGGATAAATACATTACAGATTCTGAGGCGCTCACTGCAGGAATGGGAGCCCACATAAGTACCTAAGATGGATGTATATCAAATGCTTCACATTTGGCATCTTTAGTATTTCCTCTAGTGTGTAATACAGAAGTTTCTTATACTGTCACTATTAAAGATTTAGATATTAATTAACATGCATAGTAATTCTAAATTCAGACAGGTCAGGAAGTCTTGATAAACTTTAGTGGCATGTTTGTAAAATACATAACTAGCATCACATTATTTATTTACAGCTTTGTCTCTGGTCTGCATATTCGGTTTGTGAGCCGCTTTGTAGGAGCATCTTGGAAGCAGTGTTGTAGAAATGACTGTAATGGGGCTTCCAGCTGAGATTACGGCCCCTGTTGAGATAGTGCCTGCTGTGCATTAGGATGGCTGAGTCATATTACTTAGAGGATCTGAGTCAAGGAACAAAGAAGTAGATCAAAAGAGGAGACCAGATCAGAAGCACAACAATACTACATAACAGTGAATGATGACCACATTAATTCTTTATCCTATTGTTACCAGGGGAAAAGTGACTCTAGTTCATGTGTAGCTGAAAACATTTCTAGTAGCTGCCTGCCCTATGCCACATTTGTATGATGAACAGCAATGTGTATATCTAAAACAGAATTAGTTGAACTATTCTTTAAGAATGTAACAAATTTCCCCTCTTGCAAATCATACACAACTAATCCTGTTATTCTTCATGCATACCTATTATTCATAAGTATACACTGAATAATGTGAGCAGATTGTCTGTGTAGAGATCATTTCCATGCTCCTCATTCTCAATACTTGTTATTCACTATTTGTGATACACGGTTTGGTTACTTTAATGACATGGAATAGTTTCTGCTCCCTGATTGATGATAAAATATGTAAATAAGTTTAGCTAATAATGAATGGCAAATCTATATATATAAAAGTCAAGTGGTGTATGTATGTATGTATGAGTGCGAACTCCTCCCGCACCGTTTGAGCCAGAGACTTGAACTTTGGTACAGTTAGGGGTCTTGGGGTCTAGATGGTCGTAAGGGTCGAAAAATTTTCGGATCTCACCTCCGACGCCCCCCAGGGGTGAAAGTCTTTCAGGGCCAATCACATCGGCTGGGCGGTTAGGTGGTGATGATGTCATAATACCCCCTCCAACAGACAACGCACTCTCTCAGAACACTGCCCCTCCCTCCTACAACGGAACCCCGGAGATCCCTCAGTTCTCTGCCCCTCCCCCCTTCCAACGGAACCGTGGAATCCATCAGCTCTGTGCCCCGCCCCCCACCTGCGAAGGTCCCCGGAATCCCTCGGCTCTGGGCCCCCTCCCCGCCTGCGACGGATCCAAATTGGGTTTGGTGGGATGGTAAGTGAGGTGGGGGTTTCGGGTTCGGTCGGGGGGTGAGGTGGGGGTGTTGGGTTTGCTTGGGGGGGTCAAGTGGGGGTGTCAGGTTTGGTCGGGGGGTAAGTGAGCCGGGGGGTGTCGGGGTTGGTCTGGGGGGGTGGGAAGGTGTCGGGGTGGGTGAGGGGTGAGGTGTGGGTGTTGGGTTTGGTCTGGGGGGGGGAAGGTGTCGGGGTGGGTGCCCAGACCAAACCCGACACCCCCCCGGCTCACTTACCCCCCGACCACACCCGACACCGCCACCTCACCCCCCCCAAGCAAACCCGACACCCCCTGACCAACCCCAACACCCACACCTCACCCCTCACCCACCCCAACACCTTCCCACCCCCCCAGACCAAACCCGACACCCCCTGGCTCACTTACCCCCCGACCGAACCCGACACCCCCACCTCACCCCCCCACCAATTGCAACACCCCCAGACCAAACCCGACACCCCCCGGCTCACTTACCCCCCGACTGAACCCGACACCCCCACCTCACCCCCCCAAGCAAACCCGACACCCCCACCTCACCCCCCCACCAACTGCAACACCCCCTGACCAACCCCAACACCCACACCTCACCCCTTACCCACCCCGACACCTTTCCACCCCCCCAGACCAAACCCGACAACCCCCGGCTCACTTACCCCCGACCGAACCCGACACCCCTACCTCATCCCCCCAAGCAAACCCGACACCCCCACCTCACCCCCCCACCAACCGCAACACCCCCTGACCAATCGCAACACCCACACCTCACCCCTCACCCACCCCAACACCTTCCCACCCCCCCAGACCAAACCCGACACCCCCCCCCCCCCCGGCTCACGGTGCACTGTGTAGCACACAGATTATTAAATACACTGTTCGGTCGGGGGGGTGAGGTGGGGGTGTCAGGTTTGCTCAGGGGGTGAGGTGGGGGTGTCGGGTTTGGTCGGGGGGTCAGGTGGGGGTGTCGGGTTCGGTCGGGGGGTCAGGTGGGGGTGTCGGGTTTGCTTGGGGGGGGTGAGGTGGGGTTGTCGGGTTTGGTTGGGGGGTAAGTGAGCCCGGGGGTGTTGGGGTTGGTCAGGGGGGGTGGGAAGGTGTCGGGGTGGGTGAGGGGTGAGGTGTGGGTGTCAGCTGTCTGCCCCCTCCTCACCTCCGACTGACCCAAGCAACTGTGGCACTTATGCTAGTAATAAATAATGCACTTTTGGCACAAAATTTATATGAATATTAATTCTTCTTAAAAATCATGACAGTGCTTTACCAAATACAACCCCACAAATTACAGAAGTGACAAAGAGTCCTGTGGCATCTTAAAGACTAACTAAAGTATTGAAGCATAAGCTTTCGTGGGCTAAACCCACTTCGTCGGATGCATGCAATGTAAGTATCCAAGGGCAGGTATAGATAAGTAGGCAAGAACCAGGTTAGAGATAACAAGGTTAGTCCAATCAGGCTGAACCAGCTTGCTATCTCTGATCAGGGAGGATGAGGTATTCCTCTAGCAGCTGAACAGGAGGTGTGAACAGCAAAAGAAGAGAAGCTGCTTTTGTAATTAGCAAGCCATTCATAGTCTTTGTTCAATCCTAAATTGATGGTATCAAATTTGCAAATGGGTTTGCCCTGGAAAAGGTATCTAGAAAACCAAATCACTGCTGGGACAGTAATGAAACCCCTTTGTGATTAGGATATGCCGAGTCAGGAACGACTCACAAATTGGTGATCTCTAGCAAATCTAATTTAGTTATTTAAGTAGCAAGATTATTCATGTATCTTTTTTATTGTTTGACTAACTACAGTCTTATGTTTTTATTTTCTTCTAAAGGTCCTGACACGCAGGTGTTTTGCCTGCATAAGGATGGCAGGATAAAGCCCAAATATTATTATCATTTATCATATTATTTAGAAACTTTGTTGTGTTTTAATGATATATTCTCATGTTTAAATAGTACAGAAGATTCTGTGGCTTCAGAGTTAATCAAAATTTAATAAAATGCTATCAAAATTTAGCTACATCAAAATATAATCCCTAAATTCCCAACTTCAACAATGCTGACCATAGATTCAGACAACTTCCCTAAGCAAACTACCTGATCAGCCCATAAAATTCAACAGCTTTCACAGCCAGAGAAAGGAATAAATCAAAACTCTGAATCCGCATGTTTTGATTTCAGGGAAGTTGTGACAAGTCCTAGCAGCTTCCTTTTCTTGGAAACCCAGATGGCATCCAGCCACAACTGGGCCCACCACATCAACAGGAAGTGCATACGTAACTTATACACAGATGTTTAGTACCGAGGGGTAGCCGTGTTAGTCTGGATCTGCAAAAGCAACAAAGAGTCTTGTAGCACCTTATAGACTAACAGATCTTAGGAATCATCAGCTTTCATGGGCTAAGACCCACTTCATCTGTTAATCTATAAGGTGCTACAAGACTATATACAGATGTGATTCTGTGAATCCTTCCTAACAGAAGGAGGCTTGAACTCTGAAGGCCAGTTTAGGATCTAGATCTTCATTTTGGTGTTGTTCAAATCCATTAATATATCATTACTTAAGAGTCACAATTATATAAAAAATGTAACAATTGAGGTGTACTTAACAAAAAGTCATCAACAAGATTTCAGAAAACTGTTTCTTTCCCTAAGAACTCTCCTCTGCCATGTGAGTACTTTTCAGATCCTGGCTTAGAAAATACTATTTTTCCTTTCTGGTGCTTGGCTTGTGTCACCTGCCTTACATGGTACTTCTTAAGGCAGACAGAAAAAATGATTAGTTGCATGACATTGATTAAAATATTGCGTGTATCATGAAATTGCTAAAGTATCCTGACTTTCTGAAATCATCAAAATTCTTCTTATGTTTGCACAAAACCATGAAATGAACAGTTTCTTCTGAGATTCAGGACTCTGTTAGCACATTTCTATCAGATGCAGGAATACAGTGGGAAATGGGCTTGCCATGCAAAAGGTGTCTAGAAAACCAAGTCACTGCTGGGACAGTAATGAAATCCCTTTGTGATAGGATGTGAGGAGTCAGGAATGACTCAGCATCCTGTCACTCAAATCTCCACCAATATAGGTTAATAGTCAATCAACTGTGTAGATCTACAGCTGAGGGGCTTATTAGAGGGGGAAGCAATGCCAGCAGCTGGGAGAATATAAATTGAGGACAAAAGCCCTGGAAAGGGGGAATCCAAGGGTCTGAAAAAAGATAGATGTTGGCAATTGATAGTTCTGGTGCCTTCACCAGAGGCAAGTGGAGGAGCTAGCTGGGGCTTTTAAATGTATGTAAATAGCACTATACGTGGGGACCTGCTGGGGAACAACAAAATATAACAGGGGGTGGTGAAAGATACTTCGCGTGGCGTGGACTGTACGTGAGGCCTGAAAGGACTCCGAGGAGATACCCCATGACATATTGGCAACCATCTTCTCCACTTACTTCTGACCATTTTGGCTTATAGCTGTTGATGGACCTATCCTCCAAAAATATGTATCTCTTGTAACCATTTCTGCCTTTAATCCTTATACTTCCACTCACTGAAAATCTAGTTGTAATTGAATAAACTTGTTTTATTTTAATCAAAACCAGTCCAGCACTGTATTTGAACTGAACTGTTTGGTAACTCCACTTAAAGTAACAAATGCTGGATAGTAACTCTTTAAAGGACCAACAAACCTTAACATTACTCTGATTGTTAAAAACATGCTTTTTTGTAAAGCATATCTTGAAATGCAGCTGCCCAAGCTGTTATATCTGGCTTGGCAAAATCACAGCTGGATCAAAGTAATTAATTTATCAATGTTTTTTTTTTTCAGTGATGAAATCAGATCTCTGTTTACTAAAAGCAGTTTCTCCTCTCTTGAAGTTCACACCTCCAGATCAGCTGATGGAAGTGGGCCTCACCACCCACCCTGATTGAATTTACCTTGCTTTCTTGCCTGCATATTTATACCTGCCTCTGGAGATTTCTACAACATGCATCTGATGAAGTGGGTCTTAGCCCACGAAAGCTCATGACCCCTAAGATCTGTTAGTCCATAAGGTGCTACAAGACTCCTTGTCGTGTTTAGTAAAGATTTACTGACTTGGTATATTCAAGAAACCAATCAGCAAAACATTTCCTGGATGACTGAAAGTTGTAATTGACCAACATTGTATTCTAGCCTATAAAGTTGATGACAGAATGGTGAAAACATGTTGACCAAAAAAAATCATTATAAATTTTGAAATTTCCATCAAGATGTCAAAATATGACCAGCCCTACTAGTCATGCAAACCAAAGTTGTAGATGTTGTAGATTTTTAGTTTTCACAGTTCTGTAATACAGTAAAACCTCCATTTAACGGACTAATTTGGGCGAGGGGGTGTCCGTTAAATCAAAAAGTCCGTTATTTAATTAAAAAAAAAAAAGAGCTGTCCGAGCAGCAGCCTGCCTGCCACAGGGTCAGGGCGGTAGCTCTGCAGCCCGCCCATTGCTAGGACCCGGGCAGCTGCCGGGAGCCGTCAGCCAGCCCGCCTGGATCCCGGCTGCTGGGACCCGGGCGGCAGCCGGGAGCCGGTAGCCAGCCCGCGAGAAATGGATTTCGGATGCATCAGACTTGCTCAGAAATTTTGTCCGTTGCATCCGAAGTCCGTTAAATCGAGGTCCGTTAAATCGAGGGTTTACTGTAATTCTCTACATCGGTATTTCCAAAAGTGTGAGTTATGCCCCTTGGGTCAATGTGAAAGGATAGTCAAGAGATCACCAACAGACCTCTCCATTATTCTCCAGAGTTTCAGCTTTTTTTTTTTTTTTTTTTTTAAAAAATAAGTTAGTCCCTACTCTGTTATGGTTGTGGGGAATAAAATATTTCCAAATGTGATCCTAATATAACTGATGTAATAATGTCTTACAGAGTTTGCAAAGAGCCTGAAACAATAGCTCTGAGGTATGAACTGCTGCGTTAATACATGTGCTAACTCGGATACCAATGGTGAAATTTTAAATGTCAACATTAAGTATTTCATTATTCATCAGATTATGTAGATCAACACCAGTGTTTCCCAAAGTCTGAGGCATGTTCCCAAAGTAGGGTAAATAGGACTAGCTGAAGGAGGATATGAAAGAAGTTCAAATTAACGTGGGTAAGTCTTTAACAACATTCTGCCAGGGGAACACAATTGGTTTTAGTTTAATTTTCTAAAAGGATGTAGCTTTCAGAGGTTTGTGAAACACTGTTTTAAGTGTTCTTTATGTGTGTGTTGTGCACATCATCACAGCTGTGTATCCAGATCAGTGGAACTAACCTTTTCAAGTTATGCATGTTGTTCCTCAAAGTTCAGTAGTCAGTTTCATTAAATGTATATCGGCAATAAACATAGAATAATTCCTCAGTATAATTAGTGTCATTTTCATAGTTCTGTAATCGTGTTCAGAAAACCATTAACATTTGCAATAAACATCACATTTCAGATCAGAATCATCTTCCCTGTTTTTATGAACTGGCTGATCATCTACCAGATTCATGAATCTGATAGACGTGATAATTGAAGTCATGAGTCTGATAAGAGACATAATTTTGTAAACTAAGAGACAGGTTTTAACATTTACACCTGAGTAAACTGTACTGTGTCATGAAGCTAACAGGCACATGATGACAAGAGGTTGTCCAGTGATGAGTTCATGAATCTGGAAAGAGTTTTTGTAGATTTATTTATCTGTTAGAGAAAATGTATAGTAGTTTTAAAAAAATCAATACTATTTCAGTGGTTTAATGAAACATGTAATTTTTGCTTCATCTTTTAGCAGACCGTCTCATCCAGCCTGTGTAACGTGTCTCATGAAATAACTCATATGCAGATATGAAAGGAGGTCAGTTGTCACCTGTGCACCCCATTGTGTCCTCAGCTCACATTACGGGCAGCCTGTCTGTTTCCCTCTTAGACTATTCAAATAAAACTCCACTTAGGCCCTTTTCTTTTCTGAACAAAAATACGTTGCCCTGAGGACTAGGTTTATTAGTATAAAATAAACTCCAAATAAAACTCAAAATCCCAGAACAAAGTGCACACAAAACAAAGGTTTCTCTTCCTGCTCCCAGGCCTTCCTTGCTGGGAGCTTTTCTGTGTTGGCAGCCCACTCTCACGCCCTACCAGGCTGCAGTCTCAGTTCTATTTCACAGGACTCTCTGCTTGAGCCCATTCACTGACCTTTGGGGGCTTGCACACACTACCCCTTCTATATTGGTATCACGTATGTCGCTCGGGAATGTGAATAAGCCAACCTCCCGAGCGACGTAAGTTACTGACCTAAGCATGGGTGTGGACAGCACTATGTTGATGGGAGAGCTTTTCCCACCAACATAGCTACCGGCTCTCTTAGAGGTGGTTTTATTATGCAGATGGAAGAGCTCTTTCTCATCAGCAGGCATTCTGCAGCACTCTAGTGTAGACTAGACCACTCTGTTCACCTGTCACTGCTCCTTGCTGATCGTTACAGCTCAGTCCCAGGTGTGGTTCCTTAGTAATCGGGGTTGGCTGACCACAGACCTCCTAGGCTTTAGGAGAAATCTGTCTTGTTAGCAGGTGCATCAGCTATTTTTCTGTTTTCCATTTGAAAGCCCAGGCAGGTACTGAAATTCCATGCTCCCAAACAGACACTTGGCTTATTCTAGTTCAAAGATGAGCAAACCATGTTTTTCCCTATCCCACATTTCATTTTCATTTCAACCTTTTAATTTTTTTAAAATACAAATTAACTAACATTTTGAAACACCATCATTTTCAACTGAAAAAATGAACCTTTTTTGTTGAGGAGAATGTCAGTACATATAGAGGATGTTCTGATCACTTGGAAACCTCCCCATCCCATTTTTCAAAAGCAGACAAGTCAGAGCAACTGGCTCTTCCCCAGAAAACGGACCCTGTCCCAAGAACAGGTTTTGATAAGCTGGTATTTTCCAACAAAACTGCTCAGACCTAAATATCTTCTGGCAAGAAAGTGCAACGCCCTGAGCCTAACTGCTCATTGTGTGATACGTGAGGTTTGGCAGCTTCTCCATTTCATATTCACTGGAAAGCCAAGGGCTCTTAAATTATCAGCTCCAGTTGTAGCTCATGTTCTGTCCTGCGTTCAGAGGCCGTTTTTTCAGGACTGAGTTCTTGGTTAAGAATCAGCTATGAAGCCATCTTATCTTCTGGCAGCTTTAGCTCTACATTGCCCAAGGATTCACTGGCACCAGTGCTCCATTTGGTCTCAATCTATTATAAGGGGTTTAAAGGCCTTTGCTTGTATTACAGTCCAATGTAGGTATCTAGACAAATGCAGAAAAACAGTGGGTACCTTTTATTTTTCACCATTACAGGATTGTTGTATTTTGTGAACCCGTTTAATAGCAATCTCCTTTTAGAACAGATTTCAGTTCAGTGAACTGATAGGGATGGGTATGAGCTAAAATCCTGGATCTAAACAGAGTAGAACTGTAGGGAAATTCAAATCCAGGAAACTGGTGCTCAGGATGCTCTCAAATCATGTTAGAGGATTTAGCTGTTTCTGAATGCAGCTGTCTTTCCAGAGATTCTTTCATTTTAAAATATTCCCAGACAAATTCTATATTCAGATGGGGTTTGAAGCGGAGAATACGTATCAGTAGTGTAGGGAAAAGTACATTATAGGCATGTTGTAATTATCCCAAACCCGAGCAGAGGATGGATGGTCATGGAGTTAGGGCGCTAGCTGGGGATTCGGAAGAGTGAGTTGCAATTTCTTGTTCTGCCACAGGCTTCCGAGGTGGCCTTAGGTAAATCACTTAATGTGTCTGTGCTTCACCTTCCGATCTGTAAAATAGGGATGGTGTGAGGATAAATGCATGAGCAACTGTGAGGCACTCAGGTCTAAATCCACTGGAAGTTAGGAGTCTAAATACATTTGAGGATCTGGGCCTCTGACATTAACAGGGGACATTAGAGCGTACCTTAGAGAGAAGCATTATAAACCCAGGATTTTCAGAATTAATTTCATATCAAAATAATTATCACACTGTTGAAGGCTACCATTTATGAGCTGATTGGTGGAGAATAGCTCACTGTTCATCCAGGAGGAGAGCAAATAATTTTGCATAAAACAGTTGGATGCAGAGTTCAGAAGGCAAAGTGGCTCTCCTTGCTTTTTCCCCATGTAGATTCAATTCACTTCACTGAGTACCCTCACAGTTGCCTCAGCAGTATTATGTGCAGGTTGGGAACAGAACATTTACAAAATGAGATGCAATCACATTGACAAATTCTTAATGGTTTGCCACCGTGACCCAACAAGAAAATGAAAGCGCTCATTATGTACAGCTGAAATGGTTTGAATGTGCTGGAGAGGCTTGTAAGTTGTCTAAAGTTGTTTGCTTTGTTTTCTCCGTTTGTTTGTGGTTTGGAAATGAAGCCTTTTTATATTTTGCACTCTACCTGGATTTTTTTTATATGCTAGACTCTTCCACTGTTGGAACAGCCATAAGGAATCGGCCTCTAACAGGCTTTCATGCCTGGAATTTCATTTTCTAATTTTGGCTGCAAAAATACGAAGGCCAGTCTGTTTAGTGGTAATTGATGTGGCAGGGCGGAAAGCAACTCGATCTTGAGCACATCAAGGATTTACTGGGATCCTGTCTTTCACATGGCTTGTGTAGACAGGGTTATGGGAGGGAAGGGGAAGCTGTTGCAAAGGAAGTTTCCTGACTGAAGTTGGGAAGGCCTCAGCTGGTAGTTACTCAGCAGTTTGAATGAAATTGTTCCCGTTTTGAGTCTGTGTTTTGGACCTAAAGAGAACCCTAGAGAAAAGGAGATGACGAGATCTGTATTTGGGACTTTTTTCCTTCCTCAGCTGGTGAGTTACCAACCTTAAGTGGCAACAAAGAGTCCTGAGGCACCTTAAAGACTAAAGTATTGAAGCATAAGCTTTCTTGGGCTAATACCCACTTTGTCGGATGCAAGCACCTTAAGTGTTCAACAATCATGCGTTAGCCCCTCTCCCAGAGTTTTGAGGCTTAAAAATTAATGATAAATTTGGCATTCTTTTTACTTGCCTTCTTATTTCTGACCTTTTTGGTTCCTCTCAGATCATGTTTTCAAATTTTTCCCTACAACCACAAGGGCTAGAAACTTGCTTTATAAAAAAAATGAAAGCTGAGATTTTCACGTGATTCCTTGACTCCAGGAGTTGGGGCTTTAAGCCAAACAACAAATATTGCAAGAGTTGGCAATTATGAGTCTGCACATAGGTTTACATATGGGCTGTGAAAAGCACTTACCAAATCCTCAATTTTATAAAAACGGGAATGTGAATTTCCTGAGAAACTTAATTAGCCCTGATGGAAAAACTGTTGGGAGCACCTATCATTAGTAAAGAAATTCTTCTAGAGGTATTTACTGTTTATTTATCTGGGCACAATACTGGTTGATAGACAGGTTTATATATAATTGTTATACTAATCTAGGATATTATATTGCTGATGCCTCAGAAAACTGTTACTTGCTTGGAGGTTCTTGCCGTATGCAAATTGGATGTTCAGATTCACAGAACTTTATCACATTCTTCTTTAATGGCAGGAAGAAAGTGGGGCTGTCTGTTTATTTCTTTAGGGTTAAGGTGGTATGAGCAGGGAAGACTTGATCTCATCTATTGGTTCAATTCCTCATGGAAGGGTTGGCTGCGTTGCCCTCACAGTAGTTTTATTCTGGGGAATGGCAGAGTGATGGCTTAGTACATTATTTTGTGACTCTTTCTACAGCTGCGGCCTTTATTTCTGTCTGTTACAAATGATTAATGTGAATGTCTTGGGGCATTAATCTCAAAAAGCAATAACCATAGAGTTGGGTCATATTTTTCACAAGCACATCTCATTCTCATCAAGAATATATTCCAGGAACCGAAGAACTAAGTTTCCCTTTGGCAAAGATAAGGAAATGTGAAGGCCTGGTTTTCAAATGTGCTAATATCCAGTAGCTCCCACTGAATCCTGCCCCAGGGAAGAAGAGAGGGACCAGCTGACCTACTGAATCTTTTCCATTTCTAATGTCTAACCTTCCATCTGCAGTTCCATACATTTTCTTTTCCAAACTACAGAATAGTGATATATTTCCATTCTAGGTACCAGCATCAAACCTCATGTGAATGCAGTTAGAATGGTTGGCAGAGGACACTGGCATCCCAGAAAAGTATACCATTAAATGTCAGCTGCCTGTCATTTACAGTAACAGCGGAGGATAGTGTAAAATATTAACTGCTGAAGTACCTTATGCCATTCCTGTTAGGGATAACACTGTTATATATGGACAGGAAAAAGAAATCCCATAGACATACATGCACCCTCAGAAGAATGCCATTCACTATCATACATCATTTTGTGAGCCATAGCAGTTCAAATTGGTTGCTCTAACAAAGTCTGAGACATACACATAGCTAATCTCCAAGGGATGGACTCAAAAAGAAAGAGGCATTGTCTTTAAATGGATGGCACTATTCCAAGTACATTTTCAGCATGCAGGGATTCAACGGCAACACACCTGTTAAAGTTGATAGTAGTTGTACGGCTAAGCCTTCTGGAATGTGTTGAATATTTACTCCCTGAGTAGCCGTAAAATTATATAAAGAGCTTTATTGTCTACACTGAAAATATGCTGCTGGGCTAAGTTATTGGACTTCAGCCTGCTCTGAGTTGCATCCATGTAGCAGGGGAGTAATTCCATCCTTAGTGTAAATCAGAGTTCTATTGACATCAGTGAAGCTACACTAATTACCCTAGCTGAGGATCTGGGCCCTAGATAAGACATAATGCTACAATGGGTGATAATTAACAAAGGCTGAGAAATGACCTATGGAAAGAAGAGTATTATGTATCTTAAGTCCCTAGAATCAGAGAGGAAGCCATGTCAGTCTGGAATTGCAGAAGTGACAGAGTCCTGTGGCACATTAAAGACTAACTAAAGTATTGAAGCATAAGTTTTCGTGGGCTAATACCCACTTGGATACATCTGATGAAGTGGGTATTAGCCCATGAAAGCTTATGCTTGTGCTTCAATACTTTAGCCACAGGACTCTTAATCCCCTAGGTTGCTCTGAAAATCTCAGTGATGATTAGTTTTTTTTAAAAAAAGATGAGTCACTCATTTTGTTACATCCTAGGTTAATCCATAACAATACTAATAGACACAGCACAGCTCTGGTTATGATGTTTTAGCCATAACAGTTACAGGCATAGACATTATCAAGTTAAAATGAACGACTTCATCAATGAAGAACAAGTTGCTAATTAAAATATCTTATTTGCTCCTTAAAAATTCAGCCTTTCATGAGGCACTTCACTTTAAATGTTACAGAATGATACATTGGTTTGTAGACTTAGCAAATTTAAAAAGGTCAATTTTCCACTTAGATAATAATCAGGAAGTTTATGAGGAAATAAAGTCTAATTTCTGTGGAGATGACTAATACACTTATTGTTGTGTATATTGGTTTGTTTCCCCCTTCTATAGTTAAATATAGAAGTAAATAAACCCAAATATAAAGCATATTTCCATCAAATACATTTGATGGAAATATGCTTTATATTTGGGTTTAATTAGTTGAAATTTTACTACTCAGCATGAAAATAGTTCCCTTCTGATGCTCTGGGTCCCTTGACAATATTGTTAAAAATAAACTAATAAATAACAGACACATCAATTATAATTTGTATTGCAGTAGTGCCTAGGTGCTCCAGGCCTGGACAAGGTTTCCATTTTGCTAGGAGCTGTGTACACACACACGCACACACACTCTCTCTCTCACTCCCTGCCCTAAACAGATCACTGCAGATCAAATCAAATGACCCAGCAATAACATAAATCTAACAAAACTCAACCTCCTTGCACAGTCCTTCTACCTAGTCCAACCCAACATGCCTCTCCTCTTAGGCTGGGGAGAAAAGGTTAGTTTTACTGCTTGTCTTCAAAATTCAAACTATGACTTCCAAAGGCCCAGGAATCCAGGACCCTAATGGAGAACACCCTACCAGCTACTTCTCTTCTCTCACAGTAATAGGTCTTCAGCTCAGGCCTCTCTGCTGCAGCAGTGTGTCACGGAGAGAACCAGTCCATGAGATAGGTAGGGCCTATGCCATTAAGGGCTGTAAAGAGACCGTTATATAGTCTGTAAATCCATATTAATAGTGTTGTGTTTTTAAATAGCATTTGAAATCAAATATACTGTAAATCATATTGTGAAAAGAACAGCCTAGTAGTGTTAAATATCACCTCTCATTGAAAGCAGGCATTTTTAACTGCCTCATGCTAGCTTGAGGTGTGTCAAGTCGTGCATTGCTGTTACAGAGCTGCCCTCTTGTGGTTTGCATGGGTTTTAAGGTTCTATAGCTTCAGAGTAAATCAATGTTTAACAACATGCTGTCAACGACTACATCAAAGAACAATCCCTGAATTTCCATCTGTCACAAACAAGATCATAGACTCAGATGACAACCCAAAGCAATTACACAAACAATCCATAAAATATAGTATCTCTCACAGTTAGATACGGGGTTGGATGAAAACCCGCTATCAACATGGTACTCTGATTTCAGGGGAGTGTGAGGGCCACAGTTATGACAAATCCCAACAGCCTCCTCGTCTACTTACACACTCAAAAAGGGATCGGCCACCATCTGGGTGCTAACCACACACAGAAAGAGGACGAGTAACTGACACAAAGCTTTGCCAGGGGGTGCAGTACTTACTGTCAATCAATCATGTCAGAGAAGAGTACTTGAGCCAGGAAGTTTGAGGTGTTTCGCTCAAGCATTCCACTGCCTGTGTATAGGTGAGTAGTCAGACAAGTCTACATATGCAAGTCACAGGACTTGTTTTCCCTTGCTTATGCCAGTGTAAATCAGGAGCAATTCAAAGGAAATACACTAATATTCTTGGGCCTTGATGAGTTGTGCTCAGGGCAGGACCTGGAGTAACTAAAGGTCAAAGTTCCCCAAGTCAATGGCTCATCAGGCTGAGGTAGTTAAAGTACATCAGTTTCACAGCCAACTGCACACAAGGAAGTGATGTGGCCAGCATCATATCCATCACCTTTGCCCGCCCCAGTGGATAGACTAGGCACCCATTTTGCAACTGGGTGAACTGGAGAGGGCCTTTCAGAGTGAGATTGAGTGAAATGCAAACTCATGACCTTCAGGTTTGTAGTTAAGTGCCTTAACCACTCAGCCTCCATAGAGGAAAGGTAGTTGATGCAATACTTTTGATGATAGTCTCTATTATGGTCACCACTGATAAGATTGATACATTTTTTACAAAGTATGCCTTGCGAAGTATTGTTTGAAAAGTCACAATCTGCTGAATATCATTATCTTGTTAAAATATGCAACACTATATACAAGATTAGATTCTACTGTATGATTATTACTCAGAATTACAACATATTTCAGTAACATCCACAAACCAGTTTTTCAGAGATAGAGACTAGCACTCAAGACAGTTGTTAGGTCCATCACCTACTTTCAGCCATCCTCTACCACTAGAGTGGCTCAAAGGGACCACATCAGAGCCAAAGCTTGGTCTTACTGTATAAATGAGATCGGAATCTGGTCCATGGATCCTGAGCTTTGTTCCAGAATAAGATAGTATTAAAGAAATACAAGAAAGTAAAACACTATGAGCTAAAATGAGAATAGAAGATGTTCAGTGTTTATTAGTTCACAGTGTCTGCCCATTTTATCTCCGTTTCTATTGTTATGTTTTCCTACAGATTAGGTACAGCATGAGCGGTACAAGATTTCCAAAGTGGCATCACCGGTCTGCCTCAAACTGTTCTAGAAAAGGCCTCCTGAGGATTCAGAGCCTAGACTATTTGTAGTTTGTTGTTATGATCCTTGTCCACAAATCATTAGTGTAACAGTGGGATTCATCTCCAGCATTACAAAAAAACCAACAACCCACCATATTAGATTATTCTCAGAGTTTGGGCTTTCACAATGAGAATAAATGTACCCTGCTCTTGTCTTTAATCTTGTTGTTTTGTTATTTGTTATATGTTATGTTATTTTGCTCATCCTGAGAAATTCTCTATTACAATGTCACTTCTAAAATGATACAGAAATCAAACTGTATTGTGCTGGAGAATAAAGTGTCCCAGACTGTGTACTCATATTTTAGTATTCCAACTGAATTCTTCTCTTCTATAGAAACAATGTTCCATCTCAAATTTATATTTTATTTCTGCTGTGCAAACAGGCTAGCCAAAAGCTTTAGGTAATTTTCTGCAGTCTCTTTTCTGATCCGAATGCAACAACAGTACTTATTCAGCAAACATGCCCTCTTCTGGCTCTTAGCTAGAGTTGGTAATTTGATTAATCTTAAAATATTTTTCCTGTTAAAGTATTAGACCAGCTTTAAAAGTAGGCTAATGAATCAAAAAATATACATGTGAATAACTCATTTGACAACATTTGTAATATTTTAAACTTAAATTACTTGACAAATATTTGTAATCATTCTCCAGTAAAGTGTGCCTAAAACAATTTGTACAATTCTTGTTCACTACAGTGATGATAATGTTGTGTTTAACATAGGCATCCTTAATAAATGACAAACTGTGGTTCCTAGTTGGGGCACTCTAGCTTGTAAGTAACTGTGAATTTTCAGTAAAGCTAAGCTAAAGAAGCTCTAGTTAGAACAAATGCAATAAGGAAATCTGTAATGGCTACACTGCAGTAAAGAAGTGTTTGATTTATCCTATTGCCACCTGTTTTTATTGTACTAGGGACTTGATTAGAGATCTATAACACACTGCTCGGGATATCCAGAACTGTTACCTCTCTGCTTCCGCAAGAACCAGTTTTGCTGGCGATTCAGCTGTGTGTCAGCTCCCTGCCTCATCAGTCTATCTCGCCAGCAACCTCCTCAAGGCTTTCCTGGCCCCAACCTCACCTAATAGGTAACAATTCATGCACTCCAGTCCTTGAGCTCCTCAGACATGGTTTCTGTGCAGTGCACAGCCCCATCCACTGTGCATTCACAGGAGATCCTATGTTTGCTGCTCTGTTAAAGAAACAGTATCTCTCAGCTTATCAAATTAGCTGGAGTAAATACATGTTCTCATTCAAACATAGCCCTGGATTGGTTTATAGTAAAAGTAAAATCAATTTAACAACACAAGAGCATGGATTTAGTGATACCAAGTAAAAGAGGTAAAGATAGAGATGGTTACATGCAAATAAAAGTGAAAACACACATCTAAAGGGCTAAAACGTAATCTAGCAAGAGTCAGTCTTTGTTCAAGATGGTCTCCTTTCCAACGTTTCACCAGCTGGGCTGGCCTGACCAGGACCCATCAAATTGTGTGGTTTCTTTTTCTGCTCAAGGTGAAGGATAGAATCTCTCCCTCTTCCCTATATTCCCCAAAGGAATTACCATTGTCTTATGAGTTAGGACAACTTCCTTGGGTCTCAGTCCCCTGTGTCTTCTTGGGGTGCAGGAGCCATGTTAAGTCTCTGTCTCTCGGTTCAGGAACAGGGGAATCTCCACTGGTTTAGCTCAATGACTTTTACTGCTAGCAAATAAATTAAGGTAAACCCCCATTCCTTTGTCTAGGCCAGGCCCATTTGTCACCTTTACCTAGGGTAGGCTGTTTTGTCTTAAACATGTTATGCATGTCTTAAACATCATACAAAGGGAATCCATGACTTCCCATATAAGGTTAACACATGCATTTTACAGTGATATTAATAACCTCTTTAGGTGGCAACATGTCCCACCACTTAGTGTCAGGGTGGGACATGATGGTGAGGAAGTGAATAGTGCAAAGCACGAGCCTGTCCAAATGTTTCCTGGGCCTGGTTCGGAGGTGGACCAGTTGCCTGGTGGTCAGCTGACTGAGGTTGTGTGCTGAGGGTGGCCGGGGAGATTTGCAGGGAAGGGCCCGATGATGACGTCTGGAAGGCCAGGGGTGAGAGGTGGGTGGGGAGCACCCTCCTGCAGGACTCGCTTGAGGAAAACAGGAGCACATGATAGGGGATGCATGGGGTGCACAGCCCCATGCACTGGCTAAGCACCATGGGTTCCACCCCGTTCCTCTGATTATAGTCCTGTAGCTCTCTGAGTAGAACTGGCCAGTGCAGAGGGGATGCTACATAGCAGAGAGTGGTCCCTGCTCTCTGGAGATTGTTGAAGCTTTCCTGGTGGTTGGCTATTGTGCTGACCTTGCAAGAGGAAAGGCTGAGAAGAGTTTTCCAATTCTGATTGTCCTGCTTGCAGAGCTGGGCAACAAATTCATTTAGGTTAAATCAAGACCATTTTCAGTTTGCTGATTATCCACAGCCAAGTTAAGAGTTTTACTAATTATGTTGCCAGTTTCAAGTATTTGTCAAACCTTTTGTGCAAACACAGTTTAGCTTGTTGGTTGTTTCTGAACTGTCCACCATCAGAATTTGATGTTCACAATTCACATAGTAACTGGGCCCCTGAATTATGTTGTGTTCTGTTCCCTGATTTGGGCCAAGAGTACCTAAAGAAATCACAGATAGTGGGGGAGTGTTTTAGGGAAAGAGAGATCACAGGAGGCATATTAAAAAATTTTCTGACCTCTCTTGAGAAGGGGCATTAAATATGATTGTGTGTGTGGACCCCAGATTTGCAAATTCCTTGCGGCTTGCATGAATGAGAAATAAAAAAGATAAAATCCTGATTGTAGTGGTGTGACGAAGTGGGAGTACTGTGTGTGTGTGCCTCGGTTTCCCCTATGCATTTCTTAAGGAGTAGGCACTGGCCCTGGAAGCAAGGAGGGAACCCCTCCCCCTCGGATACTGTAATCTGACCTCAGGTGGGGGAGAGAGGTCAGGTGATACCTCAAGCCCGGGAAACCAGACAAAGGAAAGAACAGAGGGACTGGAGGTGGGGGTTTGTGAGTAGGTCAGTCTGGGTCTAGCTGGGAAGGGGAGAGAAGCCATCTCGCTCTCTGGCCCCAAGATGGATCCAGCTGAGGGCTCACGCTCGCTCGCTGCATGGTCTGTGTTAGACCAGATAGAAGTCATCAAATAAACCTGGGGAAAAAGCAGGAGCCCAGAATCTGGGCCTCACCTCCTAGCACCCCAGAAGGGCCTGACGGAGGGGCCCTGTTGAGACTGAGAAGCTGTGAGTTGGATGGTGTTCCTGACATCTCAAATAAACCGTCTATTCTGCTGGCTGGCTGAGAGTCACGTTTGACTGTGGATTTGGGGTGCAGAACCCATGGGCTCCCCCAGGACCCCGCCCAGGCGGGCTTGCTGGGGGAAGCACACAGAGGGGCAGAAGGTGCTGAATGCTCCGAGGTCAGACCCAGGAAGGTGGAAGTGGGTACCCCTGAAGCTCCTGGCCTGGGAAACAGGCTGTGTACGGAGAAGGGGCCCTCCACCCGGAGTCCAGTCTGGCTTCCTAGGGAGCGGTTCCAGACCATCGCCCGGGCGCTCTGTGACAAGTGGTCACCTAGAAGGCTTCATATTCAGGTTGATCTTGTCACCATCAAGTATTTATGAATGAACACAAACCTAATTGGAAAGGCTGTGGCTTATCTGGCTTATTTAATTGCCTAAGTAACAGGGCTATTGTGGATATCAGAGAACAACTGTGCCTTCCCTCATCTCCTAAATGACAACACACATTATTTCACGTCTCCCACGTACATGGATTAAATACACTGGCCTCCATCTTATGTCACACTATTATTCACTAATCATTTGCCATATGTGTTAATTTTATGTCTGTAAGCAGTGATATTGGCATTTGCAAAGGGTGCGTTCATTCTATCTAGCCCTATGTGCATCCAACCACATCTCAGATTTCCATGTGCACATTTGATAAACACATGCCTCCAAATACTGAAAACCAAGCCCCAGCTTCTTGCCTTGGCACGTCTTCATATGCTCACTTTCCTCTTCCATTTTGATCTGAGTCAGCCTTTGTGTCAGTATCTGTCCACAGCTGCTTGCCATACTTTTGCTACTGGCCTCTTACATTTCCCAAGTCTTTTGCTTTAGCCTCCATCATCTAAGTTTCAGCCTGCGCATGTGGCTGAAGACTAATTGCTATTGCTTTTTATTGTCTTCTAAAAATATGATCCCACATTGAAGGAAATCTCCATCCATTAGCAAAGACTGATATAAATTTGTGGTGGAATTTCTCTAATACTGCTTCATCTTCTCACTCTAATCCCATCGTACTTAAAAGAGAACCAATTATTTTTTTTCAGCAGCTCTCTACAATGTGGAATCTTTGAAAAGCTTTTCCTGTTGATTGAGATGCTCTGTGCTGTTTGATTTCCAATCCGCAGCTCCTTCTCCAAGTTTTCGTTAAGCTTCTTTTCCTAACCCATCCATTTCTCTGAATTGAGTGCTAACTAAATGAGACCCTTCTGTTCTCCAGAAGTGCCCAAAAGGATACAAAACTAGAACTGGTGCTGAGGAGTCATATCACGGTGCTGCTCCTACTGATATGATTGGTACTGATGTTACTTGTTTGGTAAGCCTTATATCAGGGGTCGGCAACCTTTCACAAGTGGTGTGCTGAATCTTCATTTATTCACTCTAATTTAAGGTTTTGAGTGCCAGTAATACATTTTAATGTTTTTAGCAGGTCTCTTTCTATAAGTCTTTAATATATAACTAAACTATTGTTGTATGTAAAGTCAATAAGGCTTTTTAAATATTTAAGAAGCTTCATTTAAAATTAAATTAAAATGCAGAGTTACCCCCAGACCAGTGGCCAGGACCCAGGCAGTGTGAGTGCCATTGAAAATTAGCTCGTGCCATAGGTTTCCTACCCCTGCCTTAAGGTATCCTTAATATCCTTACACCCTGTTTGGGTGAAACATTGTTATGGATCAGGTGTGACTGTCGTCCTTCGGTCGGGATAAATGTAAAGAAAGCTTTATACTTAGGAGACTGAAACAATAGCAGTAGCACCAAAATCACAGGCACGTGGAAATGCTGAGTAGATGCTGAATCATATAACAAAAGGATTTTAAAATATAGGTGTTGAGGCTTTGATTGGTAGAACTGTTTTGTGTGTGTGTGCACGCATGCATGCCAGAGACATAAGGGGCCTGGATAAGCATTGGGCATGATTCTGGAAGAAGCTAGAGAGGGGGATTTTGGGTCTGGTTCTGGCTAGAAAGGACTGGTGCTTTAAGTAAAGAAGTTATCCTGTTTTTGTTGATGGTGACGTTATATTTTATTCTTCAGGGAAGCAAGACTTTTTACATTCTTTGTAAATAAATAAGATTGCAGTAGAGAAAATACTAGACTTCATTAGCAACTTTTTCTCCTAACTGGAACAATGGACATAGCCTCAAAATTTTACTAATTACTTGGGTCAAAAAGGGGTAATAATATATTTTCTTAAAACCTTACTCAATAGAGTTGGCAAGTCTGCTGCTGTAGTACACTATTGCACTAGAGATGAATGTTCCATAACCATACCCAAAAGAAAGCAAATTAAAAAAAATAATAATACAGAGGAAGGGGAAAATTTTGTGCGCTCACAATGTTTTTCCATCAGAAAAATAGCATTTTGTCAAAATCTAAATCTATATGCATTTGATTTCAATTTCAATTTTGAGAACAAAATTGAAAAAAAGCATTTATATAAGGCTGAAATGCTCCATTTCAAGTTTTTCTGAAAGGAATGTTTCAATTTTCTGTTTCAAAACAATGTGGTGTCATTTCAATTTTATGTGATATATCAGAATATAAAAAGTTTTCATTTCGTTGGACCAAAACATTTTGATGGACTCAAAACAATTTTTTTCCAGAATTTTGTTTTGTGGAAAATGTCAACATTATTTTGTTTTCATTCCAATTTGGAACAAAAACAAATGTTGAAATGTTAGAATTTCCTGTGGAACACAAATTCCAAGTTTCGATCAGCTCTAAATATTTAATCGTGCATCAGGAAATGAATTTACCAGTAGTTGGAAAGTAGTAATTAATGCTACATTAACTTTAGGAACCAAATTTTAAGGGCACGTCTACACTGGCACTACATGGGCACTACAATTGCACAGTTATGGCATGGCAGCTATGCTGCTGCAGCACCCTAGAGTAGATGCTTTCTACAGCGATGGAAGGTTTTTTTTCATTGATGTAGGTAATCAGCCTCCCTGAGTGGTGGTAGCTAGGTAACAGGAAAATTCTTCCCTCTACCTAGCTGTGTCTACACTGAGGGTTAGGTTGGCTTAACTATGGCACTCAGGAGTATGAATTTTTCACATCCACAAATGGAGTGATTAGTGTGGTCAATTTACATTTTAATTGACCTGATTGGCAAATAGGGGTAAAATTCTTTTCTCGTGTATGCAGGTATAAATCCAGAGTAATTAAATTGGTATTATTTCTACTGGGGCATATAATATCAGACATTGGCCCAGTGGTTACTTAGTGAGACTGAAGAATAGCAACTATAATTGCCATCCAAAAGTAAAAGGTAAAAATATTGTGAGAGGCATAGTTGGTGTATTTAGCTGTTGATCTGATCAGTGAATGAGTTAATTAGAATACTGGTATCTACAATGATTCATAGTAAAGAGACCAGTGGTGTTGAAATCTATTTGCAGGATGTTTTTTGGCACACATTGCTCAACAGATACATGGACAAACAACCACAATGACCTGACACAGCTACTACTCTGAAACCTGACCTGTAAAGTTATCTTAAAAATGAAATTCTGTACTAATTAACCAAGCTTATGAAAAAGCAATTCTGTTCTGAAACGTGTCTCTGACATCATGGGAATCTAAATGACATAACGATCTTCACATCAATAGTCTCAATTTATACATAACATTCCCCCAAACGTTTGGCAAGTTTTATCTTCTCAGTTACATGAGTGTTACATTGAAGTTACTCCAGATTTATGCTGTTAGTGCCAGCGTCACTTCTCGCTTCTATTTTCCTAAGTGTCAGTGCTGCAAATTCAGGACTTGACCATCCTCATTTAGGCTGGTGTAAATCAGGAGACTCTCCACTGAAGCCAGGGGAGTTAGACCTCTCTATGTGATCCGAATCAGCTCCTCAATCTGGGATCTGAAAACCCACCTGTGAGCCTTCTGTCTCTTGCATCATCACCAGTTAAAGGATCTGCATTTACCATTTAGCTGACAATTTTGTTAAAAGAACATGAGTCAGAACAGAATTCATCTCAGTCTTTCACATACTGGCAAGTTCCATTATCTCTGCAGCTTTAGTAATACAAGGAAAAACTTGCTTTAGTCTGCAAAATAAGCAAATCTGCCCCCAAAATACATGGGAAGGCAGAGGGCAGGAAGGTATGTTGAATATGAAGATGATGGTTTTTTACAGGTACTTTCTTACCATAATCATACTACTTAAACTCAGCAGCACGTCTCTAATTAGATTACATTGATAATTAGAGTGAACAATTATCCTTAAATTTTCCCAGTGGTGTATAGGGATTTTATGACATTGCACTTACCAGTGTGGATCACATTGTTAAGATAGCATTGGAAAAAAAAGAAAGAGATTCTGACCCCATCACCTCATCCTCCTCATTTAGACACATCCCATCATTGGTTTCTTCTTTCCTAAGACATAAATTTTAAGCTCCTTATCTTTGCTTTCAAGGCTGTGTACAGCTCCATCACTCCCAGTATCTCTGTCATCGTTTCATTCTACCTCTACCTAGATCAATATAACATTTTTAAACAAAACTGTATTGTTTTGAACAGCAGGATTTTATGGATACCACATAACAAAGGTTATTTTGCTGCTTTTCCTGGTTATTGGACAGTCTTATCTACTCTTCAGTCAATTACAGCTTCCTTCCCTCACATCTGCTAAGTGATTATAAATAGAAAACCACTATATAGAGTGAGTATTGCTTAGCAAACAGGCTTCCCAAGATGACCTAACTATTTAGCAGGTTCCAGAGTAGTAGCCCCGTTCGTCTGTATCTGCAAAAAGAATGAGGAATACTTGTGGCACCTTGTGGCACTTTGGTCTCTAAGGTGTCACAAGTACTCCTCATTCTTTTAACTATTTGGCAGTAGCACAACTTTCAACCAGGCAGGAGGATTCAAATTCAACCCTTGACTTTGATATCTTACAGTGAAAGAAATGCCTTTGGTGCTTATGTAAGGAAGTAACTTATGCAACTCCAAACTTACCCCTCTAGCAGGTTTGTGCGATGTTCATGTCTCCATCCCGAGCCTGCAGGATGCTCATCATGACACTGGTCATGAGGATGATAGAAGTAAGGAAAAATGGGGTGGGGGATTCTTGCAGTTGGAAGAGGGGCTCCAATATTGTATAAATAAAATAAAAACCCCAAATGGTTCTATGAACAATATAGGTATGTTTAGTTATTTGCTGTTTTTCTACGGACCTTGGTCTTGACAAAAGCAGAGAAAAACTGGGCAAGCTGGATTGGAAAAGCTAATTTGAAAACTAAAGAGACATCACAGCAGTCACATTGGCAAACGACCTGACACTTAAGTTGTTTGAAGTCCTGGATCTAAGCAGAATATGAGCTTGGCAGAACTTAAAGTTTAAGAGCTTAAGCTTTAAGGTTTTTTTTAATATTTAAACCACCGCACTGTACAGATACTCTTGCAATCAAAGCAGCAGGGGTCATTACCCTCCACTTTCATGTCAGTTTTAGGGTGTGAGTTCCAGAAATTAAAGTTTTGAGAGTCTTATACTGTCTGTAAACACTGAAAAAAATTAGTATAATTTTGGAAGAGGAGCTGAGAAAACAGCTGCAACAACAGTAGTGGAAAAACATTTGGCTCACATTTATTGGCACAATAGTACGGTAAATATAAACAAAAGTGTGTGTGAGTATTTAATCATCCTTGTAAGAGTGTGAAAACACTAACAAGGAAGGCAGAGTTACTTTGCACTTAGAAATTCAAAAGAATGTTTAGTTGGTAACAAAATCAGAGAAGTAGCCTGTGCTTCCAAATTTTCTGGGGAAATATAAATACTGTATGGGTAAATTTGTTAAGTATTGTAAATGTGCATCTAAATTTCCCAACTAGTCAGGTCTTATTGAGACGGAATTCTTAAGGACCAATTCTGTAGGCCTGACTCCTGTGAGTAGTTCCATAGACTTCACCTGGGGTGGCCTGCTTATCTGAGCTAAGAAATGACTGGTTACCAGATGCAGGCGCCTCCCTTTCTTCAATGTTTCTCAATGGCACCCAGATTACTTCTTTATTGTACTATTAATTGTAGCCAGAGGACATGATAAGGATGAAAAAAATTAGACAGGCTTGTGCCTGGCCATAAAGTTGTGCTCTTGTTTTGTATTGTTTACTGTAAATGGGCCTGTAGCGCGGTGCTCCCTGCTCCCTGCCGGCCAGGGCTGGGATAGCCCTGGGAAAGGGGTCTGTGGCTGGGAGCCTGCAAACTCCCAGGTTGATTGGGAAGCAGGCTCAGCTGAGTGGCCACGCCCCAAACACTCAGGCCTGCATAAAAGCCTGCGAGGCAGAGGCCGAGAGAGAGAGAGAAAAAGGAGAGGGAGAAGAGAACAGATAAGACAGTCTCCTCTGTAAGCAGAGGGAGACAGGCCTAGCTGCTAAAAGCCTAAAACAGGGTACCTGGACTGGGACAGGGCCAGGGCAAGGCAACTGGGAGCCAGGGAGCTGCAAAGCTCTAGAGAGAGGGCCCCAGGCTGCCGCGCCTAGCATAGGCCCGACCCACTGGGTAGAAGCAGCTGGCCAAACCCTTCTTGCCTGTGATGAGCAGCCTGATACTGCAGTCCGCCTCAGTGCGGGGAGGCAAATGGTGACTAGCAGAGGCAAAGCCTGAGGCAAGGTAGGGATAGTGGGTACAGGGTTCCCCAGGGAGGGGAGACCCTAAGACTCGGGGGGTTCAGTTCGTGGGCACCGGGATCCAGGAGGGACACGGGGCCAGAGCAGGAGCGGACATCAGCCGGCAGAGGGCCCTCCGGATGCTGAAAGAGCTAATTCCCGAGATGACCAGCGGGAGGCGCCGCCGGGGTGAGTGACCCGCTCTGCTACAGGGCCAAATCATGAGGTCTTGCCTCAGTTGTTATTTGGATACAATCTGGTTGAAAGTTAATGTTGGGGGGGTTTTTTGCCTGAGAAAAACTAAGGAAGAACTTAGATTTAGACTTTATCAGAGTAAAATAAATCTGAAGAGGAGGACGTGTTACTCATTTTGTGTAGAGTGGGTTGAACAGTCCTGCCAGGGTGAGTGTGTAGTTGGAGAGATTGATGATATTGCTGGGTGAGTTAGGAGTACCACTGTTGTGGCCCCATGTGGCAGGTAGGATTTTAGACAGTTTACAGTCCTTTTTCCTCGGTAGAGAAAAGGCTGTATTGTCATTGTTTCTAAAGACCACACTGAATACCTGGTGCAGTGCTGTGGGAGATTTATGGTGATCAAATAGTCCTTGGCAGAATTCTGGATTCATATCAAATGCCTATCAGATGATGTTGAGAGCCAATGGTTTCTAGAGAGCAGGGGTTAATGTGCCTTCTGAGCAAATCTGATTTACATGCTCTTGTTTTAAATTAGACTAGGATAGCCGGAATAAAATTGGGTGTCAGAAAAACTTGGATTGATTTATTTTGGTTTGCTAAATGGATATAAGGCATCCTGAGGTGAATAGATTTTTACTGTTTCTGAATGATTCTTACTGAATGCTAAAGAGAAACATTTTTGAGAGATATGTGAAAGCTTCAACCTCTTGAAGAGTGATCTCTTTCGATTCTTGTTGAATCATTAAAAATGTATCTGCGGGTGTAAGTTTGAATTTGAAACTGTAGGACTAATCTTGTATCTGGTGATGAAGAATAATAGCCCCTTCTTTCCTTCTGTCAGATTACTTAACTGATGCCTTACTCTGACAATGTGGCATAGCATAACCTTTATACTCTTAAATCCAGGTTTCACGTCAACTCAGATTGAAAAGTGTTGGAGCTATAACGAGATGTTCAAAATAAGCTCTCCATCTTCTATACAAAACAATTGCCCATGTTTAGAGCTAAACCAGAACCAAACCCCTCTCGTGAAACTTCCACTCATGTTTTCCACTCTCCAGCCTAACTTTGCAGGAACAATTTGAATAGCTATCCAAACATTTGGGTCCACCCACCACAAGACAGAGAAGTCTGGTTTATTGAAGTTAAACATATTGTGTTTTATAAAACAATTATCATTAAGCAAACTTACCAACTCTTATCGA
Source organism: Sternotherus odoratus (assembly GCA_032164245.1). Classification (NCBI taxonomy): domain Eukaryota; kingdom Metazoa; phylum Chordata; order Testudines; family Kinosternidae; genus Sternotherus; species Sternotherus odoratus. The sequence goes on from JAVMKO010000002.1 coordinate 38,036,017, forward strand.
CCATAGGTATTTACATGGCCCCGATCCATATTTGAGCACCCCACAATCCTTAACATAGTTATCCTCATCGTGTCCCCGTGAAGTAGGAAAGGACTTATGATGCAAGTAAACCAGCTCAGATTAAAAGCAATAGGTAGTTCACCTGTCTGGGAACCTTAGAGGAAAATAGAGACATTGTAATTTGCAAACCAATCCACTTGTAAAATGTAGCTGAACTGTTAAGTTTGGCTATATCAGGGGTCGGCAACCAAAGGTGGCAGAGAAGCTGATTTTCAGTGGCACTCTGCTGCTGGCCTGACGTTCCATCTGCTGACCCTCTGCCAGCTGGGGTCCCAGCAGCTGGCCCCACTCAGCCCACTGCTGGCCTCTGCCTTCTGCCGGCCTGGATGGACGGAACCCCAGGCTGGCAGGAGGCTGAATGGGGCTGGTGGCCAGGACCCTGGCTTGCAGGGGTCAGTGGACAGAGCCCCAGAACCCTATTGCCAATCTGGGGTTCCAGCCACCGACCCTGCTCAGCCCGCTGCCTGTTCTGGCTGCCGGCCCCCTGCCAGCCGGGGTATTACTGGCACACAACACCTTAAATTACAGTGAATAAATGAAGACTTGGCACACCACTTCTGAAAGATTGCCAACCCCTGGGCTATATCCTATTGCTTATGTACTATTATGCATGCCCTGTAATAAATAACCACAGATCAGAAGAAATACTAATGTTATTGTATCCACTTGTCTATTATCCTGTTGGTTGCTGATGTTATTGTATCCACTCTTTAGAATAGAACAAAGGGAGATGTTGTCACGCTGCATTTACATGGCACGTGCCCCGGCAATTATATTTACACTAAATTTACCTGTGATTGATGTCTGTATACTTAATTGACCCTGGAGCAATCATGTGTGTTAGTGTTTAGTTATGAATTCATTTGATGTTTAAAACAGCATGAAACGGAGTGTTCTTGGCTATCACATTGTTCCAGTTTATCTATACTCATTTGTCTAAAGTTGCTCACCGAGGAGGAACATTGACTTCAAAGCATGTAACGTGTGCTCAACAAAAGGAAATCTATGGACACATACTGTGCTAAAAACAGCTGGCAGGCTGTTTTCAACTATAAATATTGGACCTTGGAAGGAACTTACTTGCCATCTCTGGTCTTTTTGGATCTTGTCAGGGAGCTTTCCAGATACAAGACAGATCCACTTTGGGAAAACCCTGAGGAATTTATGAAAAGACTCTGAGATTGGCTGAGTGCTACATCTCCGCTATAAATGGTACCTCATACTCTGATCCAACTGTAATGTATTTTATCTGTTTAGACTTTGCAATAACTCTCATTTCTTTTTCTTAGTTAATAAATCTGTAGTTGGTTACTAAGGAATTGACTACTGCATTGTTTTTGGTGAGATCTGAAGTATACTGTGACTTGGGGTAAGTGACTGAACTTTTGGGACTGGAAGTAACCTGAGGTGTAGCAAATTTGGCTTTAATAATCTTTCATAATAAAGTCCAATTTGTCAGGGTAGTAAAAAGAGGTCGGGATGCCTAAAGGGACTCTCTGTGGCTTCATGATAATAATGATTAAGGAGTACACTTTTGTTACTGGCTTGGTGAAATCTAATGAAAGAAAATACCACCCATTTGGACTGTCTGCCCTATTTTCTGACAGTCTGTCCTGAATTTTGTATTCTTAGCTGTAAGCCACTCCAGCAGTGTGACAGGGCTATTATTCCTATTTTGTAGATGGGGAACTTAGCCACAGACATGCTAAGGCCCAGATCCCCAAAGGTATGTAGGTGTGTACAGGGACAGCCTCATGGAAAATGGCACCTTGGATGAAGTTGCATTTTGGTGTCCTTGTTCCCTGTGGATGTGATGCCTCCCTAGTGTCCCTGGTCCCCATCACCCCAAAAGACTTGCTCCCCCTCCTGTGCCCCTAATCCCTGCACCCCCTTCACTCCTAGCCCCTGCATTCCCCCTCCATGCACCCACATGGGGAAACTGACCTGGATGCATGAAGCACAGTGGGGCAAGTTGAATCCATTTCTTACCAGTAAGGGAAGAGTTCATGGGGGGGCATGTGACCTCCTCACGTGACCTTCCATGTTACTCCTCACCCTGCCCCCAGCCCAGGGCCCCCACGCTTTCCCCATCGCCACCCCATGACCACCCGCCTTTCCTGGAGGTCCGGGGGTGGGGGAGAAGGTGTCTCTGTCGTCCTCCCACTGTGCCTTTGGAACCGCAGTGGCAAAAAGAGCAGAACATGGGACCATTGGGCAGCCCCACACCCGCAGTTCCTCTGGTGCGGCTGTACCACCCCAACCCTTCCACACTGGGTCTCCTCTGTACAGCAGTGTCACCAGGGGACAGGGCGGGGGCGGTACAGCCGTGCCAGAGGGGCTGCAGGGGTGGGACCACCTAGTGCCTCCACATTCTGCCCCTTTCCCCACTGCGGTTCCCCTGGAGAAAGGAACAGAATGCCGGTAACGCCTCCAGCCCCCGCCACCCCCCCCCCCCGAACTGTGTCCTCCAGTGGGGCTGCGGCAGGGAGCTGGGGAGACGCAGCTCTGTGGAAGGTCAGGGGCGGGGCTGTGAGTTCTGCTCCTTTCCCTGCTGCGGTTTGTGGGAGAGCCCTGAGCTCTCCTGGGAACCACAGTGAGGAAAGGAGCAGAACATGTGATTCTGTGACCAAAAGAGCTAATGCAATCATGGGCTCCACAAACAGGGCAATCTCAGTTAGGAATGGAGTGATTATTTTACCTCTGTATTTGCCACTCGTGGAACTCGTGCTGGAATATTGTGTCCGGTTATGGAATTAATAAGTCAAGAAGGACATTGAAAAATTGGAGAGGGTTCAGAGAAGAACTACAAGAACGCTGAAAGGGTTAGAAAACTTGTCTTGTAGTGTTGGACTCAAGAAGCTCAATCTATTTAGCTTAACAAAGAGAAGGTTAAAGGGTGACTTGATTAGTCTATGACAGGGATCGGCAACGTTGGCATGTGGGACCTCAGGGTAAGCACTCTTAAAAGGCCCTGCCGCTTTGTTTACCTGCCATTTCTCCGACTGCGGCTCCGACTGGCTGCGGTTCGCCGTTCCGGTCCAATGGGGGCTGTGGGAAGTGGTGGCCAGCACCGTGCTGCTTCCCGTAGCCCCCATTGGACCGGGATGGCGAACCGTGGCCAGTGGGAGCCACAGTCAGTGAAACGGCAGGTAAACAAAGTGGCAAGGCCCACTAAGGGTGCTTATCCTGTGGTCCCACATGCCAACGTTGCTGATCATGTACCTACACGAGGAACAAATATTTGATAATGAGCTCTTCAGTCTAGTAGAGAAAGGTATAGCACAATCCAATGGCTGGAAGTCAAAGCTAGACAAATTAAAACTGGAAATGAGGCATACATTTTTAACAGTGAAAATAATCAATCCTTGGAATAATTTACCAAGGGTTGTGGTGAATTCTCCATCACTCCCAATTTTTAAATCAAGATTGGATTTTTTTAAAGATATACATTAGTTCAAAAGGAATTGCATTGGAGAAGTACTCTGGCCTGTGTTAAGCAGGATGATAGACTAGATCAGCGGTGTCCAATAGAAATTGGATGCTAGCCACATTTGTGGTTTTGAATTTTTCTTATTAGCCAGATTATAAAAAAGGATTAAAAAACATACTACAAACGACACGCAGTACACACAAATCCACTGTCAACTATGCTGCTGTCTCTCCCGCACTGTATCCTAAACATGTTAACAAGCTGTATATCAAAGCACGCACCCTGTCTTCCAGTACTGCTGTCTTCAATACACCAACACATTACTCATGCATTATCCACAATTCAGTAGCCTATTAGCCACATGAGGCTAGTGGCGAACATATTGGACACCGCTGGACTAGATGATCACAATGGTCCTTTCTGGCTTTGGAATCCAAGAACAAGCAGGCAAAGCTCACACATGCAGTTCAATCAAATGTCTGTCCCCAGTAAGTACTGCATATTTTACTACTTGGAAATCATAGCATTCCTCTCCAGTATTAGTTCCAAATCACTCTGATGGAATGACTGTTATAGATTACTAGCAAAAATACCCGGCATTGCTTGGGGTATTTGTAATTGGAAACTGGGATGTAAAAAGACTACAATGTTTTTTATTAATACAAATTTTGTTCAGAAGTCTCATTTTGTCTAATTAATTTCATTCTCTTGTATTTAGATGTGGGGGAAGGGGGGAGAGAGCTGAGAGAGTGCGGGGGCCGTTGGAGGGGGGAGAGAGCTGAGAGAGTGTGGGGGCCGTTGGAGGGGGGAGAGAGATGAGTGAGTGCGGGGGCCGTTGGAGGGGGGGAGATTTTATAAATTTTCGATTCTTATCTGAGGGGGGAGAGAGCTGAGTGAGTGGGGGGGCATTGGAGTGGGGGGGAGGGAGAGAGCTGAGCGAGTGCGGGGGCCGTTGGAGGGTGGGAGAGGGGAGAGAGCTGAGCGAGTGGGGGGGCCGTTGGAAGGGGGGGAGAGGGGAGAGAGTTGAGTGAGTGCGGGGGCCGTTGGAGGGGGGAGGGAGGAGAGAGCAGAGTGAGTGCAGGGTCCGTTGGAGGGGCATATTATTATATCAGAACTATGTCACAGAGAACAGCAGCTGTTAACCTGCTGCCCAGCTGATGTTAATGGGCTTTAAAGAATTTCACCCCTAGGGGGTGTAAGAGGTGAGATTTGAATTTTTTTTTTATTCTTACCCTCATTAGGACCCTAAAGCCTATAACTGTACCAATTTTCAAGTCTCTAGCTCAAATGGTGTGGAAGGAGTAAGGGAACGTACATACACGCACGCATACACCATTTGACTTTTATATATATAGATTATGACTATATAGCATAGCCTCTGCAAGAGAAAGGATTGGTGGAGAGAATGAAGGGGGAGTCTAGGGGCTCACTTCACCACAGTGGTAGCATTTTACACTCACTTTGCGCTGGTGTAAATGACTACATAAGTGTGTGAAGGGTGTGATGTAATGCTAACCTGTATTATATTATTCCGTGACTAGGTGGCACTGTGTGTAACAAACCTTATTTATGCTAACCTTGGCCATACCTGACAGCACATTAAATATGTGACAATGAACACATCTGGTGTGTCTCTCTGACATGGAAGTTCTGTATCATATCTGGTACAGAAGCCTGATCTGCTAGTAGCAGTCCTGCAACCTACCATGTACAAGATGTACATGACATAAGAGATAGCCAAGTAAGTGCTAAACTTTGAGCACCTGCCCTAATTTCTCCACACCTGATCTTCCCCAGACTGTACCCAACAAACACATCTGCCTATACACTCAGAGAAGAAAATGCAAGTTATATAAACGAATCCACTGCCCTAAGAATTCTTTGGATTTAACACACATTGCACACTTCTCTATAGGATTTGCAAATGCACAACTGCTTCACTTCTAGACATGAGGAAATGTCTCTTACTCCATGAGTAGAAACTAGTCAAAACTATGTAGATCAAAGTAAACTTGGAAGGTGTCACATCCTATTGAAAAGACTAATAGAAAAATTAAAAGCCTTCTCTTCAGAACTTGCTTCTTTGCCTTCTCTTTGCCTTCTTGCATCTTTTCCCAGTCAGTACCTGTCACATTTCAGGGTGTGATCCAGACTAGTGAGGGTTGGTGTCATCACCTGCTTTGTAGCCCTGGGTGCCTTAAAATGCGATGCTACTGCAAATCCCTTGTTTGGATGCTCCCACCCAGCATACAAGCATGCACTCTGACTCAGACACACTCTGATTTCCACCAGCATTTTGGTTACACCTGGTAAGATGACCCCAAGATCCTCCAGTCCTGAATTTTGCCCAGATGTGCTCTGTAATGTCCAGCCCTGCTCTAGACCATTCAGAGGAATAATAGGGGTCATTTGCTACTCTAAGGTAACAAAAATGCACAGATTTATCACTTTAACTGGAGTAAAAATAATCAGTTCAAGCACAGCGCTTGATTGGTTTAGATTAAAAGTAAAATAAGTTTATTAACAGGAATTAGGATTTTAAGTGAGTTCAAGTGTGAAGGATACAGGTAGACATGGTTACAAGCAAATGAAAGTGAAAAACTTTCTAGAGACTGATATTTAACATAATGACAATCTTGGTTCAAGGTAAAATTCTTATCACACTACCTTCCAGCAAGACGGCTGACCAACCTCTCTGGTCAGGATCTCCCACAAAGTCCAAAGTGCTTGGTTTCTTTGCCTTTTAGGCAAAAGATAAGTTGTGTTTCTTTGCCCCTCTCTTTTATATGCAATGAACCTCTGAAATTGATTGTTCTGAAGGTTACCTCCCCAAAGTAAAGTTAATCCCAGCTGTGAGGAAGGAGACCTGTGGTAAAGGAAGTTCTACGCTGTTTTTTCCCCAACCCTGTGTTTGATAAAATGAAGATTGATCTGTTCCTGCAATCTCCTCCCCATGCCTTGATGTGGAGTGGATCTCTCCTCCCCTTGTTAGCTTGATTGTTCTGTTTGCCTTTTATGTAAATGCATTCCCGTTGTTTCTTAATGGATCTTGGAAGTACCAACAAGGTGGCAGAACCACATTCCTTTCTCTAGGATGGGGTAATTTCAGCCCTGCCTGGCAGACACAGATAAGAACATAATTCCCAATATCCGACAAAGTGGGTATTAGCTCATGAAAGCTTATGCTTCAATACTTCAGTCTTTAAGGTGCCACAGGACTCTTTGTCACTTCTGCAATTCCAGACTAACACGGCTACCTCTCTGATTCAATTCCCAATATGTTTGTCATTTTGAATTAGTCCTCTGTACATACACCACATAATAATATAAATGATTAGTACGTTATTAACTTTCTATTGATATCTACATGACACCATTTTAAATATGGGTAATGACATTTGTGAGTTGGGGTACACTGAACTGGTCCGGCTAGTTGAAACTCTCTACCATATATCAGTGAATGCCTTGTCCTCTTGCATTGGGGTGCTGTTAGGGTCACAGTGCATTTAAGACTTTTCCACCTAGATCTGGGCAAAATGTTTTAACTTTTTTCTGAGAAAAATGCAGATTCGCATCAACCAAAACATTTAGTGAATTTGGGTTGATTTTGTCACACTGTTTGGTATACTAAAACCTTTAAAAAGTCTAAAAAGTCAAAGCATTTTGTTTTCACATGTTTTAAACTATGCATTTTGACTTTTCAATTTGAAATGACTTCATTTCAAAATTATCTTTAATATATTTAAAAAAAAATGTAAACGGAAAAGAGCTTGAACTTGAAACATTTCCATTTCAGGTCAAACAAAACATTTTGTTTGACCAAATGATTCCCCCCCCCCCCCCCAATTTTTTGATTTACTGAAAATTTCAGAAGATTCCTTTTTGGGGTCAACTTAAATTAATGCTTTTTGTTTTCCAGTGAACTGAAAAAATCTGTTATGTGCACAGCTCTATACCCTGCACAGCTCTATACCCTCCATAAATCTCAATCATACTCTTCAGCTGATTTATCCATCTGTTCCTATTCAGATCCTGCTCTTTTGCCAATCAGGGAAAAGGTGAGCAGAATCAAATTTCAGTAATGTAAAATTTAAAAAAAACAACTCCACCCAACTACTTGTAGTTACTTGTTTTCCCTCTGGGGAAGTTAATAAAATAAAGAGCTCTCCTGAGCAGTGCGTCTGTGTAATCTTCAGTGCACTTAGATGTGGCAAACTGGATGAAATCTTTAGAACTGGTACCCCATCACGTTCTTTCAAAAGAATCTGTAACTAGGAATTCTAATGCAGTGGCAACTTTCATAGCAAAGAAACATAATTGCCACCTTCACTTCAAGTCAGCTTTAGTCACAGGAAATTAAAATGATTTGTTAAATCTACGTAGTTGAAGCAGTTGATCTTCTTTTAAATTGGAGGAACAGTAGGCCTAATTACTCGTTGTGTTTTCTCTAGTTTTCTGATGATTTCAGAGGTTACACTGGTGTGAGAATGGAGAAATGCTGTCGTGAATCAGACCCATTATTTAATTACTGTTTACTGTAGCTATTTTCTGGATATACGTTTTTTGTCTCTCTCAAATCTGTAGTAAACAAACCTTGAATGACTTTGTAATCAGACACTTGGCCTGCCAGCAGATTACCTAGACAGCTGTGTGCAGCCCGTGGGCGGCAGGTTGCTCACCACTGATTTAGCCCCATTAAGCCTCTGTGGAGCTTCTCCACTTTTCACTGTAGGCCCTACTGTTCTACCCCTAGATAGAACAATCTAAGTCCTCCAATTTCAAACTGTTTCTCCTTCAATGACACCATGTGTTTGGTATGGACACAGACCTAGTACATGCTCCATGCGATAGGCCTTCACCATCTCCATGTGTCAGATTCCATCTCCTTATGGTGATCACCACATCCACAAACTCAGTCCCAAAGTCCTGTTTCCTAGTAAGCGAAGAAGGAATATATGACAGGAATGAAATAGTCAGGGCTGCTGAGGTAATATCTTTCATTGGGCCAACGGAACAGTGGCCTCAACCAGGGGGCTGTGAGCAGCTTTCAGTGGGTCCGCCAAGCATAACCAGCATAAAACTCAGTAGGACCTAGGGCAGAAAGCCGAAACCCTGCTGTGCAAGACGGCAACCTGGGGCCCGGAGCACCAACACGTGTGGCTGAAAGTGAAGCCTGAGCAACTTGGCTTCGTAATGCCCCCTTTGGTGTAGTGCCCCAGGTAACTGCCCTGCTTGCTACCCTTCAATGCCTGCCCTAGCTTTTAAATGGAGAAAAACAGTTGTTGTGGCACAGGTGGGCTGTGGAGTTTTTATAGCATGTTGGGTGGGCCTCAGAAGGAAAAAGGTTGAGCACCCCTGCAATAGGAAATATTACCTCTCCTACTTTGTCTCTCAAACATTCTGGGATAAACACAGCTACAACACCACTATAAATTACTGTAAATGTTAGTTTGCTGAATATTTTAATGTATGAGATGTTTATCTTGTTTTCTTATATATCAAGGAATATTATATGGAAAATATCATGCATTTTACTGGGTGTTTGGTAGATTCCACTGACATGCCTTCAATCTTAATTCTTTCATAACATTTTTGCACAAAATCCTTATTTTTTGGATTATTTCTGTACCTCTTTCTTTCTGTATAATTAAAATGCAAAATTATATACCATGTTGAAATAACTGTAACTTTAATAATACTTCAGGTTGATAATTACTACTAATGATATCATTTTTCTGCTCTTTAATTTAAAATATCAAAGCAAAAAACCCATACTTGGGAAAACTCAGATATAAGCAGGAAATTATTTTTTGGTTCCATGGTAGCAACCAGTTTTTTATACTAGGAGACAACACCGATAAATTTTCTATTTTTATTTCATTATGTTTATATTTGACCAAATTAAACTGTCTGCTTACCATCGATAGGAACATATCACATTATACAAGTTGAATGCAAACATACATTCACAGTATACTATGCTACTTACATAAGATTATCAATAACTAAGGCTATGTTTTAGTCATGGGTATTTTTAATAAGTCACGGACAGGTCATGGTTAGTAAACAAAAATTCATGGTCTGTGACTTATCCATAACTTGTACTATATCCCCCTGACTAAATCTTGAGTGCTGGGGTGGGTGGCACAGAAAGCTCATTATTAATGTAAGGGGTGGAGCTTAGAATGCCAGTCAATGACCTTCAATACCAATATTGTTCCATTGCCTGTAAGCCACTAACACATTACATAGGAAGCCAGACCAATTTGTTGATGGAAGCAATATAGAAATTCTGGCTAATATAAAAACCGATACTGCTTCATCTGTCACACCCAAAAGGGGCTTACACACAAAGTATCCCAAATTCATTACATTTTTTCCATGAGGGCAATAACTTGGACCTTATATGTGGCGCAAAGATACAAAAGCTGAATTAAGACAACAGAAAGCACTTGGGACAGCCAGCATTGCCCCATCTCCCCATTGTGTGGCACTGTGGTTCATTACATTTTAAAGTAATATTTTTGGTTTGAAATTATGGGAACAGATAGAAATGCTAAGAATAACTTTTGGAGCATGGTAGGTCTGATTCTGAACTCACTGATACCTTTGTAAATCAGGAGGAAGTCCACTGAAGTCAACACAGCTACATCAGTGACACCGAGATAAGAATCTGGCTCTGGGGGTTATTTCGTTTTGTTTTAAAAGCACAGTAAGTCAGTGGTAGATTTTTGAATTAACACATTTGGTTTTCATTCATTTTGCATGAGGCTCTTAAGAATCTTGGCACAGGCCTACCCTTCAGCCTCCCAGGAACCTTCTGAAAATGATGACTTAAATAAGGGAGGCCACAGGAAATTGCAAGCTGCAGTTTTCCTTCACCCCTTCATTCTGCAGGCAGATGCCATCCCCCCCCGCCTTCAATCTGTATTCTTTCTTCCTTTCTTCCAGCTTAGCTGAGTTCACAGAACATCCCTTGCCCTAGGATTTGCCACTAATAATGGTTATGCTAAACCTCCTTTGCGAGAATGAGAGCATGGCATGTTTGCTTCTAACGCATGGCTTTTTGTCATGTGACAATTAATTAAATCACCAGTTGAGCCATCAGTAGCAGGGCATAAATTATTCTGAAGCAGATCGGTTCCAAAAATTGATTATTTTTAATGCTGGAGCTCAGTCAGGATAAAAAGACAAGTGAGATCTGATGCCCCATTGAATTCAAACACAAAGTTTACAGTGAGATATTTAACAAATCCACTGTTTCAGGAATAGAACCACAGCTGCACTGGTCCTTGAGAAAGATTTTTGCCTGTTTTCCCAGCTGATGGTAAAGTGATAGAGCAGCAACAGCTGTTGAGAGAGAGAGAGAGAGAGAGAGAGAGATGTTATGTCAAAGTGATCAGTTAGTTCAAAGACTGTAACTGGAGGAACTGATGTAAGTGCTCAAAGCATGAACCAGAAGTGAGCTGTATGCATTCCACTCTAAGCGTTAGGTTACACTACAGGATTATAGCGCATTTGGTTATAGCGTGTCCCATATAGCGCAATAGGTATTGCGCTAGAGCGTGTGCACACTCAGACCCAGCAGCGCTAAAGCATGGCCACATTTGCGGCGCTTCTGGCGGCATGAGAGTAGTGCAATAGGGCTGGTATCCCACAGACCACCTGTTCCCAATCTGGCACAATGCTTTGTGGGAAGGAGGGCATCACTTGCAGCCATTCTGCATCCGTTTCCAACTCCCCATGATGCTTTGTGTCATTTCCCAGCAATCCCTGTGTTTCCGGCCACCTCGGGCGCCATCTCTCAACAGTTTCAGCAAGGCATGCGCGCTCCGTTGTCGGTTTTCCATTGCCGTAATGGATCGCGAACTGCTGAGGAGCATGCTGGCGAGTGTCGCCAGCACAACTCTCTGCGCAGCGGAGTTCATTCTTGAAATGGACCGTGACAGTAGTGATGAGTCTGGAGAAGAAGACGAGATCGAGCCGAGGAACAAATTGGACACTAAACTAATCATCGCTTTAACGGACATGCTCACGACCGTGGAACGCCGCTTCTGGGCATGGGAAACGAGCACTGACTGGTGGGATCGCATCATCTTGCAAGTGTGGGACGATGAGCAGTGGCTGCAACACTTTCGCATGAGAAAAGCCACTTTCATGGGACTGTGTGCTGAACTCACCCCCGTCCTGCAGCGCCAGGACACCAGACTGAGAGCTGCCATCCCGGTGGAGAAGCAGGTGGCTATAGCACTCTGGAAACTGGCCACCCCAGACAACTACTGATCAGTGGCCAACCACTTTGGGGTGGGGAAGTCGACCGTTGGAGTCGTGTTGATGGAAGTGTGCAAGGCCATTAATCGCCTCCTGCTACGAAAAATCGTGACTTTTGGTGACGTGCATGACATTGTGGCTGGCTTTGAGCAGATGGGGTTCCCTAACTGTGGAGGGGCGATCGATGGGACCCATGTACCTATTCTGGCCCCCGACCACCTAGCAGAACAGTACATTAACCGAAAGGGGTACTTCTCCATGGTTCTTCAGGTGCTTGTGGATCACCGTGGCCGTTTCACTGACATTAATGCAGGCTGGTCGGGAAAGGTGCATAACGCACGCATCTTCCGCAACACCGGCCTGTTCAGGAAGCTGCAAGAAGGTACTTTTTTCCCAGACCAGAGGATCCCCGTGGGGGAAGTGGAAATGCCCATTGTGATTCTTGGCGACCCCGCTTACCCTCTAATGCCCTGGCTCATGAAACCCTACACAGGGAGCCTGGACACCAGCCAGGAAAGGTTCAACTACAGGCTGAGCCGCTGTCGAATGACTGTGGAGTGTGCCTTTGGGCGTCTTAAAGCCCGCTGGAGATGCCTTTATGGCAAGCTAGACTTGGCAGAGGGAAGTATATCTGCGGTTATTTCCGTGTGCTGTGCCCTACATAATCTCTGTGAGCGGAAGGGCGAAGGCTTCACTATGGCATGGACCTCTGAGGTTCAACAGCTGGAGGCCACGTATGTACAGCCAGAGAGCAGGGCTATTAGAGGGGCCCAGCGGGAGGGTGCAAGGATCAGGGAAGCCTTGAGGGAGCATTTTGAGGCTGAAAGCGAGTTCTAATGGGAATTCCAGAGGGAGGGAGCAGTCTGTTAATAGGATAAGGCATTTGCTTTTCTGTACCTATTACATTGCACCGAATACAGAAACCCATTTATTAAAAAGAATTCATTTATTGAACAGCTTTCTCATAATTTGAAATAAAAGTTGAAAAACAGTAAAATGTGTGCGGGAGGAGGGGGTGTGCAATTGGGATGGCAGGAGGGGGTGTGCAATTGGGGTGGGAAGGGGTCGATCAGAGATTGGCGTATGTCCTGGACTCATAACCTCCAATGCCCTCCGAATTGCTGTATTCCCCCAACCCCATTTGCGGAGGGCGATTATGCTTGTTAATAGGGGTTGAGTGCAGTGGATAAGGGTGCTGGGTCTGTGGGTTGGTCGGTGAAGAGAGGGGTGTTGGAGGCAGCTGTGGGTGGTAATAACCAGGCAGCTGTTCATAGTGGCCTGAAGGGGCCAGAGGGCCAGAAGGGGAAAGGTTAGGGGGCAAGTGACAAGGAGGGTGGCAAGCACGGGGCTGCTGCTCCTGAACAGCAGCGATCCGCTGCAGAGTCTCTACTTGCAGCTCTAATATTCTAAGCAGCTTGTCAGCGCGCTTATCAGCACGCTGTTCGTGAGCTATCTCCCTCAGCTGCATCTGTTCCTCTCTCCGCTGTTCCCTACTCTTCCTGTCCTCCTCCCTCCGGTCGCTGTCAGCGCGGTTGTCCATTGATGCCTGTTCCAGAACTTGCTTCAGAAGCTCTTCTTTGCTCTTCCTAGGTCTGTTTCGAATTCTACTTAGTTTTTGAGCCACAGATAAGACTGGTGAGGATGTCAAGGACAAAGCTAGTGAAAGTTACAAGTTCACAGTTAAAACACAAGATCCCATTGTTTGCAACAGACAGTATTAGGGAGTCCCCCGCATTCCTTGAATGTCTGTGCAGTTTCCCTGTCCAAATAAGCCATATCACACACAGAGGTTCCCACGGATCCCCAAGCATGGTGAGTGGCTGGGACAAGCACTGTTTCCCTGCCTTTCTATACTATTATTCTGCGGGAGCGGAGGGCATTAGTGGGAACTGCAGTCTGATAAGCATTCTCCCAACATTCTGTGTAGGTTTTCGTGCTGGAAGATATCTTGCTACTGCGGGTGACGGAGCAAGAAAGGGCGGGGATTTTAAGGAGATGTGGCTTCCATCCAGGGCCATACGCGGCTTGCATCTGTGCGGTGATGCTGCCCCCACCGCTCTTAGAAGAGTGTCGCGGACTGGTGACAGTGGCCGGGACAGCGAACATGCTGGGGCTCCCGCGAAACCTCCGCAGGCACATTGCAAGAGCTCTTACGGAGACCTTTGCAGAAATCACTGATGAGGATTACCGCGAGGTGATAGAGTACATCAATGCACTATTCCACATGTAGGCAAGCATGCAAGCATCCCTTTCCTTTCCACCCTGGCCCAAGCTGCCTGCCTTCCCAATAGAAAAGTAGCTGTACCTGTGCAAACCGGTGCTGCAGCCGTGGCCCCTGCAACCGCCGGATGCTGTGGCTCGCTCTGGCTGCACTCTGGGCTTGAGAAGAGTTCCTGGCTGAATGTCTCCAGTGACTCCTCCGTGCCCTGGCTCGCTGCCGCGGCCGCCTCCTCCTCCTCGCCGTCCTGCTCCTCTCCAGCCTCCTTTCCCCCCCCCCTTCAGTGGTGGGCTGGGAAGAAGTGTCCTGGATGGTCGCTGGAGTGCATGTTGGATCACCACCAAGTATCGCATCCAGATCCTTGTAGAACTTGCAAAACACATGGGCTGCCCCAGAGCGGCTGTTTGCATCACGGGATTTGCGATATGCAATCCGAAGCTCCTTTACTTTTGCCCGGCACTGCAGAGTGTCCCGGTCATGCCCTCTGTCCTTCATGGCCCGTGATATCAGGCCATATGTATCGTAATTCCGCCGGCTAGACCGCAGCTGAGACTGGACAGCCGCTTCCCCCCAACAACTGATGAGGTCCAGCAACTCATGATCGGACCATGCTGGAGATCGCTTATTGCGAGGCGGCATGGCACGTGGAGTCATGGCCAAGCAAAATGGTTACCTGAGGAGCACTCCACGCCTGGCTGGAGCAAACAGGAAGGGGATTTTCATCATTTGGCCCCAAATGATGTATGGCCCAGATCCTCAAAGATATTTAGGCACCTAACTCCCACTGATAGGAGTCCTGGCTATTTGAGAAAACCTTGGCTCTGAAACTCACTTTACCTTTCAGTTCTACAGAACCTGGGTTTGATGCACATTGCAAGAGTTATCTGTTCTCCCAGGTTCTTCCTGGGAAGTGATTTCAATGGGCATTATTATCAGGTGATATTGGCAAAGGTATGTATTTTATGGATGAGAAGATCTTCCCAGGATACTTTTGGCATGTGGCACGTATGTTTATATTTTGTGGAGATTAACTGGGTTTGTGAAGTGGCTGGTTTTTTTCTTTTATGGCTAGGGAAGAGCTTCAAATGTATTTAATATAATTTTAAAAAAATCACAATCAGAAATAACTGGTGCAATAAATTCAAATACATAATGCTTGTATAGCCTTCTGAAGATGCAAAGTATAAATATTAATAAATTTGGGAGGAAGACATTTGAGAGATTCATTATTGCTCTATGAAAACTGGAGAAGCTTGAAGTTGATAGATGGAGTTGAGAAGCAAGTGCACAGACAGTGTTTCAAAAACAAACAAACAAAAAAAAACCCCAAACCCCTCAGATCAGACCATATAGAAAGATTTGAAGAGAAGGAAATAAGAACACTCAAGTGTAGCAATGAAAATACCATGATGTTCATGGGACGGTTTGCCTGAACATGTCAATATCTGGAACAATTTGTTTCAATTTGGTTGGCAAGGCAATATTTAATTATGTACTGTATCCCTTAGAATCTTTTGGCTGCATAAACCACAACGGATATAGAATTTAGCAAAGTGTGCTACTGCCAGCACATCAGTGTGTGAATGATTACTCAGATAGGTTAAGTTAAGCATGCTATTAAGTCTTTGGAAAATCAAGGCCTGAATCCTTTTCCTAATTTACTCTTACATTCTTGTAAGATGATTAATAATATTATTTAAATAAATCAGATCTAGTAAATGACTTCAGTTTTAAAATAAAGCCCCCCCCCAAGTGAACTGTATATTCATTTTCCAATGTAAGTCAGTCTCAAAGTAAGGAAATTATCTAAACATAGTTCCAGGGCTTTTATCAAAAAACACCTTCGTTTTGTTGATCCAAGTAAGGTGAGCTGTTTGTGAATGTTTCTTCTAAAAGGTCCAAACTCTCATATCTGTAGTTTTAGTTGCACACACTGCTCAGTATGGAGCCACTGATCAGCTTCCCTTCTAGCAAACTCATTAACTTCAAATGAAAAACCTTAGGGTAGGTTTTCTCTTCCTATATGAAAAGCCTTTTCCTCCCCTCATGAAACAGTGGCCCCCAAACCTGTTGGATTGTGCAGGATGGAGGTGGCAATAAAGTTGTGGACGCCAGGTTCATCCAAAGGGATGTCCTGTGCCTCCACACTAGCTCTGGTGGCCCTCTCCTGCACCGTTCGATTGCAGCAGTACTAGCAGGGTCTTTCCAAGGTTACATGCTCTTCTGACATCTTGGATGCTGTATAGAAAAGACAAAACAGCCTTTTTCCCCTTTGTTTTCCAACACTGTCTACACTGGAAAATATAGTGCTGTGCTTTCTGCTCCTGCTCTCCCATATGATCCATAATTGTGTGTTGTAGCTATATCTACCTAACTGGCTGAAATTGCTAGATGCTGAACACCTTCTAGAGCAGTGGTCTTCAAAGTGGGGTATGTGAGACCACCCACGGGGGTGTGCAAGACCTTGGCACCACCACCAATCCCACCCGGGAGACCGCCAAACTCGCAAGTCTATTTTTGTCCTGCCGAAATGCCGCAGAGAGAAAGCGGCATTTCTGCCTCAATGATGGGTTGAGGATGGCTTCACATCTGCTTGACAAAACTGAATGCTTTAAGACTCATCCAAATATCACTGTGCTGCTAAATCATAATCCTTGATTGTTGGGATTAACCAGTATATGGATTAAATGCTACTTAAAAAAAAATCTCTCTAAAAGTATCAGGAAAAACTAAACTCTTAACCTACAACACTGTTACAGGTACACCATTACTGGACAAATAGATAGGAAATACAATCTATTTGTGTATGTGCAATTTAGTGGAGTATATTTTAAAAGGGGAGATTAGATTGTATATAGCAATTTATAACTGGTGCCAAGATACCAGAATTAATTTGGGAGTTTCTTGAAGTGTAACAAAGTATTTTTCCAAGAAGATATAAATGTATACTGTATGAGCAGGTGAAAATATGATTGTAAAGGGGTGTTGACAGTTCTGTATTCGTAATCCTTTTATCCCAAAAGTTCACTTGAACATGCTAGATATTTAGGTCTGCTGTTACTAGTGACTTTATTATTGTTAAACAGATAAGAATCTGTACCTAAACAACCCCACTAAAAGACTTTGTTGAGTCAGCTGCTCTGCTCTTTGTGTGTTATTTCATGGCATCTATAATTCTTTGCTAAAGCAAAACCTCTAAAAAAATATCATTTGCAAACATCAGTGCTCTCAAGAATTGCATCAGTTATTCCAGTGATCCCCAACCTTTTGATCTCCGCGGACCGGTCAACGCGGGCGATTAATGCTTGCGGCCCGGGGAATCTGTGTGGTGCGGCGGACCGTTGTATGTCCGCCGAAAACCCGCAGAATTCAATGGCTCACCTTCCGGTTTTTTATTTTTTGGCGCGGCAGGATCTTCTATGTCCGCCGAAAACCCGCAGAAAAACGGCGGGAAAGCCGCAAAATGCGGAAGTCTTGGCGGACCTGAACACAAGGCGCCCGGATGCGGAAGGGAAGGCGTCCGGAAGCGGAAGGGAAGGCGGCCGGATGCGGAAGGGGCGGGCCGGAGGGGAACGCGGCCGCGGACCGGTACAAAATGCTCCACGGACCGGTACCGGTACCGGTCCGCGGACCGGGGGTTGGGGACCACTGAGTTATTCTGTTGCTATAATATTCATATTCTGAATTGGGGGTATTGGTAATTCAAACAATACCATGGCTAACATGCTGGGACGCATCCAACTTGTGCTGAGTGCAATCCAGGACTATAGTACAAAAGTAAACTTAGGCATCAGTTATATCTACTTTTATTCTGGGGCTGCCGGAGCTTGTCCCGTGCTCTGAGTAATGTAGAGGATGCTTTCATATCTCCTGAACATGACACTGCATGCCAGTGGTGCTGGAACAATTTTGATAGTGTAGATGCTGAAAGCCACTGAACAAAACTGTAAACTAGTAGTTTTAAAAAATCCATATGGTTTTTATGTATAAATGGACACATAATCATCTATTATACATTTTCCTAATTATGTATGAGTGCATATCTGAATTAATTAAATGTTTTCAAAATGACCTAAATACATCTAGCTGAGAGACTGCAACTCTAAGAACATTTATAGTTTTTAATCACATATGTATCTGACATGCTGCTATGGACACTCAGTCGATTAAAACACAATTGTGATGCAAGTCAACACAAACCTGATTTACAACCCAATCCTTAAAAAGAGTGTATCTTTAAAACTGGTCTTTATTAGTCTTTCATCTTAACTTTGGGTAAAGTTTTAATATATATAGTATTTTGAGATTTCCTAATCAACACATTGAGGCAAAGTAGTGTTAACTTTATTATACTTTGATCAATTTTGGGTTTGTTTGTTTTTTTGGTCTGAAAGATGAAAAGACTGGACAACCATGAGTTGTGAGATGGTGACAGTAATCTATACTTTGCTTTCACTGGCAATGCCACCATCCCTCTTGCAACTCCTCTAGTTACATATTGGCATTTTTTCCTTCAACACACACCCCATTCCTTATAACAAATTCTTGAATACATCCATATTTTAACATACAATATCTTACGTTAATCTGTTGCCATTCATATGGAAGGACATTCATTCACTTTATTATCTGTGGAGTTAAAATAGCATATATATTCACATTTAAGATGACCCACAACCCCTGAATGATATAAGAAAACAAAAAAGGCTTACCCACATATCAGCTACCTCCGACCCCCCAAGAAAGTTAACTTGACAACTACAATGAAGTTTCAGTAGTTTGGAACTCTCAGTCAGAATCATTTCAGCTTCTGACTCATTTTTGGCAATAATGTACCTGTTGTCTCTGGCTTTAGGGCCCCTATTCAGCAAGATATTTTAGCACATGCCTAATGTAAAGGATATGAGTCATCCCATCGGTTTGGCACAACTAATGTGCTTAAAGTTAGGCATGGGCTTAAGTACCTTATTGAATCAGGACCTTATTGAAGGGAAATAGGCTACTTGTTCTTTTTTACATTTCTGATTTCATGGATTGGCTTTTCTTCCTCTTTTAGAATTATTTTTGGGACATGATTAGTCACTGCTTCAGATGGGTAATATTTTTTATTTTTTTACACAGTGAGATTCTGATTACACTACAGGCAAGTCGCATCTTATGCACATTTAACATGCACAATTTTAGCTTTACGCGATCGGCAAAAGAAAGAATAGGGGAAGAAAAAAACCAAAAACAAAAAACAAAAAAACCCCCGCCATTAAGTTCAATGGGTTTTGGCTATACGCGATTTCCGCTTTACGCGGTAATCGCGGAACTGAACCCTCGCTTTTGACGCGACATGCCTGTATTTTTCTGTTATTTAATACATTTGAGTTTAATATGTTGCCAATTATAATCATGTCCCCACACTAATAGATTTATTAAGCAATAACTTTAATTTGATGAAGAGTACATATTCCCATAATCTGGGAAATGTATGCTCAATATATCAAAGAATCAGAGAGGTAGCCGTGTTAGTCTGGAATAGCAGAGGTAACAAAGAGTCCTGTGGCACCTTAAAGACTAACTAAAGTATTGAAGCATAAGCTTTCGTGGGCTAATACCCACTTCGTTGGATGCAAGCAGTGCAAGGCAACTGGGAGTTTGTTTAAATGTGAGTAAGTCTAGTAAGTCAAATATGGCAACAGCATTACCATAACACATGAAAAATATAAAAATTTGGTGCTAGATACCAAGCCCTCTGTTCCTGATCCAGTCAAGTACTTAAGCACCTGCTTAACTTTAAGAATGGGAGCTGTTCCAATGGCTCCAAGATGAGTGCTCTGCTGGATCAGGGTCAGAGATTTCAGCAATTTGCAGAATCAAGTCCTACAAACCACTGCAAATCTTAGAGTT
Source organism: Sternotherus odoratus (assembly GCA_032164245.1). Taxonomy (NCBI): domain Eukaryota; kingdom Metazoa; phylum Chordata; order Testudines; family Kinosternidae; genus Sternotherus; species Sternotherus odoratus. The sequence continues at coordinate 38,055,891 of JAVMKO010000002.1, forward strand.
TTCTGTTACAAGTACAAGGCGCATTTCTTCAGTCTAATAAAAGTATACAGCACTTCATAACAACAACAGTTCAAAGCCAATTTTTCCCCCTGGGGAGGGGAAAGGAATGGAGAAAGCACCATAAGCGAAAGATGCTAGTCATGCTGCTTAATGCATATTTGAAAGGTGCTCAAATAATACAGTGATGGATGCAATCAATATAAGGCCATGAACAAAATATGATATCAGTGCAGATTAAGCATCAGTAGTTCATTTAAAAAGACTTGAATGATCACATAAGTTATGCACGTGACTGGAGTAATGGCTGGACCGTTTAAATTAACACATAACCCTGAGAGGCTTCTCAACTAGTGATGCTTTTCATGTGTTGAAAAGGCAAAAATAAAATGAACAAAATTGTACATACACTGGCTCTGCATGAGTCTCGCCTTAATGTTTGCCCATATAATTAAACCAATTGTTTTGTCATTCTGGCTTGTTTATGGCCAAGCATACAAACCAGCTTGCTGGAATTTATTACTAGATTTGTGTTTGGTGCATGCAATCCTTGCTGCACAATAATGCAGTGCTTTATATCTATTACTATTTTTGTACCTATGCCCTCTGTGAGTATGTAATATAACTGGGAAGTATGAGTACCCAAAAAGCAGATCAGAGTCAGACAATAGAAAACAAGCAAGATTGTGTTGGGACAACCACCTTTCCAATAAGATGGAGTCTCCCAGAAATGTTTTTTTCCCAATGGTGAGATAAGGTGGGTGAGATAATATCTTGTATTGGCCCAAAGCCTGTTGGTCAGAGAGACAAGCCTTCGACCTACACAGAGCTCTTCTTCAGGTCTGGGAACCGTCTAATGGTGTTGCTTTTTCTATTTCCTGAATCACTCCTACTTTATTGTTATTGTAAACATCTTTACCCTATGTTGTAATAAGCAAATGTATGTAAGACATACACAGGCTTAGTTAGCTAACTGCAGTCAAGCACTCTGGGTAATCTCAAACTGCTAACTGAAAATAGCTAATAAGCCTCAAATGTGAGAAATGCAACTCATGGGAAAAATAAGGTAGTATCATACTTGAGCACTCCTATACTAACTGAGATAAGACACCTGGTGTTATGTGCAAATTAAATTGACTTCCAAAAGTAAGACCTTGATAATGCTACTAATATGGGCTAAAAGTGAGGAATCTCCTGCGCAGGCTCAGCACTGCGGCAAATTAGAACCAATGAATATGTTTCTGATGTAACCTTCCGGTTTCCACATAGTTTTAACCATGTACGGGTATAAATGAATAATCAATGAACCACATGAATATGTATATCTGTATGTTATAAAAGCTTCCCGTTTCTGATATTGGGGGTTGTTCTGTTTTCTAATCAGCAACCTTCAGCGCGTTGAATAAAAGCTTAAGTTTAGATAACCTTACCCCTGTCCAATGCAATAAATCAGAGCACGCGGCTGGACAGAATCTTTTTTTTCTTCTGAGGGAGGGTCCCGTTAAGTCCTCTTACCACAATTTGGCGAGCCAGGCAGGAGACACATCTGGCTTGATGGGCCCCCTCCCTGGGCCCAGGGAGAGATCCAGAGGGCAGTAGGTGAGTTATCTACGGGACTCTCTCTCTGGGTGGGTTGGTGGTACATCAAATCAAGGCTAAGCTCCAATAACACAGGGTAAGGTTACAGGTAGGCTTTTGACCGGTTTTTTGTTTTGTTTTGTTTTGTATATCCTGGTCCAGGGTGGCTGAGTCAAACCAGCGAAAGATCTGGTCCCTGAACTCAAGCCAGGGTGGCTGAGTCAAACTGGTGAAAGACCCAGTCCCTGAACTCAAGCCAGAGAAACTGAGTTAAACCAGTGAAAGACCTGGTCCCTGAACTCAGTCTAGGGAGGTCAGAGGAACGTGGTGAAAGGGAGACACACAATCCTCTGTCTTAGACCCCAAGGGGAACATGGTGAAAGGTAGACATGCAATCCCCTAGGGTCTGTTAGTTAACCCATGGGAGGGGGACAGAGTATCCCCCCTTGAGTGTCTGGGGGACGCCCCACATTATCAGTATTCAGAGATTAAAAAAAGGAATCTCTAGAACAACCAGTTGTCAAAAGAAGAGTAAAAGAAAATTTGCCAAGATTAAAAAGGCTCAGAACATAATAACAGTAACTCTTCTACTATGAAATCTGAAAAATTAGAGCTGCCAATTTTAGAAAGATCCTCGAAGACTCAAATCCTGAGTTTGAGTTATGAAGAACCTTCAAATTGATGCATTATAATATGAATGAATAAATAGACCTTAGTATGTGTGAGTGATTTTGCACAGTGTGTGTGATGTGAGAAAAGTGCAAGTAGATGATTAGTTCTGAAGCTTGAGCTGACTAGCCACACTGATCCGAGGGGGGGGGTCAAGCTGACCCAGCGAAAGTTTGTGTGAGTGATTTGTATGATTGTTCCTGTTTCATCAGAGAGTATTATTGTTTATTATATGTATTATAGTGTAGATATTTGTAAATTTTAAAGAATTTGAACTTTTATATGTGTGATGATTTATATGTTTGAAAGTGCTGTCCAAGCTATAAGGTTAAAAGGAAAGGAGTGAGTTAAATGTAGAAGACAGCTTGGAAAGCAGAGATAAGAAAGTTGTTTTGCTTACAAAGTCGGACCTTGTCAAGTAAAAAGCTATGCTTTGTTCGTTCCAATGTGAAAATGTTCCTAATACGTTTGTTATTGTTGTAGTTATATAGTAAAGATTGTATGATTAAAGATGTTTAATTTTAGTTGTTATCAGAGAGAGAAAGAGAGAGAGATTCAAAAGCTAGTTGAGAAGCCATTTTTTTTTTTGAAAAGCAGGATCGGGCCCAGGACAATACAGAGGGTGAGATTAAAAGAAATAGGTTGGAAATTTTTAAAAAGGCATAGAAGAAGAGTAAGAATAAGCAGAAGGATTTTAAATCCTCAAAGACAATACTTGAAATAGTGGTTTGAATCGGTGTAGAGTGTATTTTTTTTTAAGGCACAAGCAAGTGATTTAAGAAAAGACAGCGTGAAGTGAACTCTTTAGTTATTAGAAAGAATTAAGTGAGTAATCCAAGCAAAGAGATTATTTGATTGCAAGTATGTGGCTATGAATAGTTTAGTTGAATTTGTTAAAAGTGTAAATTGTAGATATGAAGCTGGGAAGCATAAACAAGGCTTCTGAAGCTGGCAAAACAGCCTCTGCAACACGGCTCATCTTTCCACCTAGGCAGAGATTTAGTACCTAACCTGAACTAAAAAATGTGGATCCCGTGCTTCATCTGGAACTGTCTCTCAGCTGTATAGCATTAAACTCTATTCAAAATATTCAGCAACACACAAAATCCTTCCTGGAGTTGTGTGGAAGAAGAACAGTAACTGCACAGCCAGAGGTGCTCCCCTCAAGCTACACTTCTTGTAGGGCTGCCAATTTTGGTTGGAAGTATAACTGGAGGTTTCACCACATGACACAATCTTTAACGAATCAGAGAGGTAGCCGTGTTAGTCTGGAATAGCAGAGGTAACAAAGTCCTGTGGCACCTTAAAGACTAACTATAAAGTTTTGAAGCATGAGCTTTCGTGGGCTAATACCCACATCCGACGAAGTGGGTATTAGCCCACGAAAGCTCATGCTTCAAAACTTTATAGTTAGTCTTTAAGGCGCCACAGGACTTTGTTACCAATCTTTAACAACTGATTCATGGAGATTCCAGAACAATCACAGTGGGATTTGGCAACCCTACTTCTGGGCCCGACTGTGGCGGGCTGTAGCCGTCCAACCCCTGCAGTCAGGAAGAACCATGCCAGCAGACCCGGAAAAGGGGGCTGTTGGTTTTCCTCAGTCAGCTGCAATGACCCAGTCCCAGGTTTGTCCTGTGATGAGTAGGGTCCCTGCCAGGGGGTGTCACAGTGGCCCACCCCAGTGGCGGGAGGGAGCCTACTAGGGCAAGGGGGAGTAGGGTGACCAGACACCAAGTGTGAAAAATCAGGAGGGGGTGGAGGTAAAAGGATCCTATATAAGAAAAACACCCACAAATCTGGACAGTCCCTATAGATTCGGGACATCTGGTCACCCTAGGGAATGTCCCCGGGCTCTCGGGATGAGATGTGATTTCAGCGACCTGGGGACGGGCCGAACCGAGCCGGGCTGGGCCAGGCCCGTGTGTGTGCGGGGAGGGGAACCTACCCATGCTCCCGCGCTCGGGGGGGAGGAGGCACCGCCCCAGCCTCCTCCCCCCTCCCAACTGGGCACCGCCCCCCGCCCGACAACGCGGCCGCAGGATTTGCCACATCTGCACCGCCGGGGCTGAGCGTCCTCGGGAGCCAGCGCGCCGGGAGATGGAGCCTCGCTGCCGCCCCCCAGGACTCCGCATCTGCCAGGGCCGCCAGCCCGGAGCCGCCGCGTAAACCCGACCCGCCGCCCGCCCGCGCAGCACCCGGGACCCGGCCGGCCTCCGCCCGCCCCTCTCCCGCCGCCGCCAGCAGCTCGGTCTCTTCGCCGCCGCGGGAGCCGGGCCATGGCGGGGCGATGAACGAGCGGCCGCCCCTGCCCAGCGGCTGCGGGGAGCGGGGAGCGGCCCAGCGCGGCGGCTCGATCCCCGCCCGGCGGAGCGCGCTGCCGGGCTAGAGCCGCCCGGGCCCGGCGCCATGTGGAGCCCCGGGGGCGCCGTGCTCCAGCTCCTCTCCCGGGCCGCCAAGTTCGCGGCGGCCCAGGGAGCCCGGCAGGACCTCAGCCGCTGGCTGGCCCGGGCGGGCGGAGGGGGGGAGCCGGCCGGCTGCGCCCATTCAGACCCGGCTGGGCTCCCGCGCGGGCCCTACCCGGAGCAGAACGGGCTGCAGCACTCGGAGCTGCTGCTGTGCCAGCTGCCGGAGGCGGGGGCCGCGGGGCCCGGGCTGCCCGAGGCCAGGACGTGGCGCTGCTCCTGCTGCCTGCTGGGCACCTGCTGGTGCAGGAGCTGCCTGGGCGTGTGTGTCCTGGCCGCGCTGTGCTTCGCCTCGCTGGCCCTGGTGCGCCAGTACGTGCGGGACCTGCTGCTCTGGGCCGAGAGCCTGGACAGCGTGGCCGGGGTGCTGCTCTTCACCGTGGGCTTCATCGTGGTCTCCTTCCCCTGCGGCTGGGGCTACATCGTGCTGAACGTGGCCGCCGGCTACCTGTACGGCTTCGTGCTGGGCATGGGGCTGATGGTGCTCGGGGTCCTCATCGGCACTTTCATCGCCCACGTGGTCTGCAAGAAGCTGCTGGCCCGCTGGGTGCTCGCGCGGATCCAGGGCAGCGAGAAGCTCAGCGCCGTTATCCGCGTGGTGGAGGGAGGAAGCGGCCTCAAGGTGGTGGCCCTGGCCAGGCTCACCCCCATCCCCTTCGGGCTCCAAAACGCCGTGTTCTCGGTGAGTGGCGCCCAGAAGCTGGGCCCTGCCCATGCGGTAGGGAGTGAGGGGTGTCTTCATTGAAATCAATGAGCCTCCCACTGACTTGAGTGGGGCCATCGTTTCACCCCATGAGGGTTCAGCATCAGAGGTCTAGGACCTGATCCAATGTTGTTTCACTGATTTTCACCCCTCTGAACACCGCAGGACACAACTTATTCCTAGCCTGAGCTTCCTGCTTTTGTAGTTTCACAACCACAGTTTTTTAGATAGAAAAAGTCTTTCCTCTGTTGCTATGAGAAAGACCTTCACAAACAGAAACTGCCTTAGGCAGATGTATCCATGCACCTGGCAAAGATCTGCCCTCAGGGCTGCAGTTGTAAGATCAGGGCCTAATCGTGCAGTCAACTCTGCCTGAATGGATTTTTGGGCCCCTGTTTGGGCCCACTGACTTCAGTAGGACAGCACAGCTCTGGGCCTCCTAGGTCCTGCTGTAAAATAGTGAAACTGACCCCATACAAGTACTGTGACTTAAACAGAGTAAGCAAACGGAAACCACAGTTTTTCCTCAGTTCTTCTGGTTATAGTAATCATAAGTATTGTTTGACTAATAGAGGATAAAATTGGACAGGAATGTGACCATTACATTGAGTAGTCTTTTAAAATGAATCTCCCAATTAGAGTGTCTCTCTTGCTGTGATTAGGCATTCTGTTTTCCCCCACCATCTGATTTTGTGGGCCACCTCTAGGATTGCTTGAGGAAGAAAGATTCTCAAGATATTACTAGATTTTGCTGGAATCATTTTATGTTGGTTGTGATGGAAGATTCTCAGTCTTGTATATTATGCAGAAGGAACATAGTGTAAAGCAAAATATCACAGAAGAGAGAGAGTGTTTGAAAAGAACTGCCTTTTAAAAGTGATTCCGAATGGCTAGATCTCGAGAAAGTCTGGTTAAAATGCAAGTTTGATCGGAAGGATGCGAATTCCCTTGATAACTAAATGGACACTTTTTAAAAAAAAAAAATACATTTTTCTGAGTTTTAACTAAGATTGTCATAACTGAAAAATGGGAATAATGATATGGTTTGTTTAGTTTTATGTGTACAGAATGTTCTGTGTAATCAGAGCTGACCGGTGCGGTGGATTGGGGTGCACTGGCAGAGCTGGGGTGTGCATATAAAAGTCTAAAAAATGGTGGGAATAGAATTAAATTAAATACTTTGATTTACATTCCACCCCAAAATACAATTGCCACCAGGACTCTCACATTGTAGCAATCTCCAACCACAGTATAAGGCAGTGGAAGGAAGGAAACTAGTTTTTTTTGGAAGAGCTGGGGGTGGCTGTAACTTGGGAACCCCTCTGTTAACTGACCCCAAATTTGGCTCACAGACCACCATACATCGCCTTGAGACACATCATATTTCAAAGCGATCTGAGTAACTGTTTAGATTTTAAAATGCTTATAAGAGTTAAATTTAAACCCTCTAGTCATTTTTCTGTACTAGCAAAGGTGCAGTGTAAAATTTTTCTTAAATACAGTTCAGTCAGTCCCCCAAAGATATAATGAATATTAGTGAAGGTAGTGCATGGCATACAACAGATTGAGATGATTTTGACTTGCATCACATCAATAGTTTGATCTGTAGCTCTGAGCAAAAACCCCAAAACCAACCAAACCAAAAAAACCCCATGGACAGCATTTTGAAAAATGATTCCCCCTCCCCCCCCCCCCCCCCCCCCCCCCCCCGGACTTATATTTCCACAACCCCTAACTCACATGACTCCAAATTTGGATCACTAATACTACTCTCTTGAGGCACACTAAATTTTAAATTAGAGAGGTAGCCGAGTTAGTCTGGAATAGTAGAAGTGACAGAGTCCTGTGGCACCTTAAAGACTAACTAAAGTATTGAAGCATAAGCTTTCGTGGGCTAATACCCACTTCGTCAGATGCACTTCCACTGCTTGCACCGACGAAGTGGGTATTAGCCCATGAAAGCTTATGCTTCAATACTTTAGTTAGTCTTTAAGGTGCCACAGGACTTTGTCACTTCTAAATTTTAAATGAATCTGACTAAGAATGCCAATTTTAGAGAACTTCAGTGGACCTTTAAACAGATATCATGATGCAACCTTAATTATAGTAGTGTTCCCATGCAGCTGTAGTATACACACAAGTTAACACTACAAAAATACAAAATAAATTCTATGTATAGGATTCAAGCTGTGATTTCTGTAGGAACTGACTGAAAAAATTGAGAGAGACCGAATCATAGACTATCAAGGTTGGAAAGGACCTCAGGAGGTCATCTAGTCCAACCCCCTGCTCAAAGCTCTAAAATATGTTATTAGCATAGTTTTAAAGCACATTTTTGAGCTTTGATGAGACAGTTTTCTTATTAGAATACTCCTTATTATGTTTGGAGTGTGTGCTGAAAGCTTCCTGTTTATCTTAGGGGATGGTTTTCAAAGGAACAGTGGAGTGATTGGATTTAGAAAGAAATGTAGGTGTTCAAAAGAATCTTCTATTTTCATATCTATACCCTTTGTTCAGATTTTATATAAATGGCTGTTCGCATAGATTTTAGAAGCTCACAGCTTGGAAAAAAATGCCAGGTAATAATTCACTAGAAGTTGATACAAAAGATTGAGAAGGGTATGAAATCTCACAGTTGAAGTCCAGAGAAAATGTCCAAGTGAGAAGCTGAACCCTTTTTTCCCCATGATACAACCCCAGCTCCCACCTCTTCTGCTGCTTCAGAGGGCTAGGGTGCTGGTACTTCCATTGTGCTCTCTGGAGGCCTGCATATCCTACCTACTATGCAGAAGTGCTATGAATCTGATGTTTGAAGTTTGATCTTCTGTTGGAAAGGAAAAAGAGTGTACTGCTTTCTATTCACATACATTTCAAGAACATCTTATGGGGATTGTTGCATCTCTACTGCTACTTGTTCAACCTTCTTTTCACTTTCCTCAAGGCCACTGCATGCAGGAACTGCTGCTCATAACTTTCCTAAGCAGTTCCAGTGTCAAATTGACCTGATCCCTGTTCATTTCATTGATGCCAGCAAGGTTTTGAATAGTACCAATGCTACTGTCTTGTTATGATTTTTTTTCTTTTTTCTTTTTTTGGTTGCTTCTCCTCCTTGGGGAGGGAGGGGGGAACCGTACACAACTAAACCTGTTTCCCTAACTATGCAAACCTTGCTGGAGTTACATGAATTCCCCAGGAATCCTCCTGGTTTCCCACAGAAATGTTTTATACCTTCTGGCTTTTCACTTAACCAAGTCATTGATTTCACCATTGGATACCTCTTTGGGATTGCGCTCTGACCTGAAATTGGACCATGACCAGCCTGGTACCTTTCCTTGCTCTTCTCCTCCATGGAAAAGGATCAGATCACCTAGAGAGCATTATGGAGATTCAGTGTTCCACCCTTTCAAACCACAAGCTTATCCTCCCTCACCAAGGGATTGATAAGAATTTTTTTACTGGATATTGGGAAGCATACTAAAGGAAGTATGGCTGTATTGACCTTCCCCTAGGTATTACTCTGAATTTAAACAGGTTGAAGAAAGGCAGCGAGAAAGGGAGCCTTCTCCAAAAAGTATTCAAGGGAAGTATTCTTCACTGGATCTGTCGCTCTCACTGATACTAATGGAACAGTCTCCTTTGCTTGTCCCAGACACATTGTCAGAAGAAGAACTAAAGGGGCCCATTGAACATCTGAGTGTAGATACAAATTTGGATGATTAATGTGGGTGCATCATGTTCCTCCCCTCTAGAGGGTATGCTCCAATTTTACAACTTATGGAAAGGATAGCTACTGCCTTGAACAACCCTTCAGTAACCTTATAGTAAATTATACAGCCGTTTTTCAATATTCTGGGCTCACCCTCTTGGAAGAAGATTGCCGTGTCAGTCTTAGATGGCTTATTACAGATGCTAAAATTATCTGGTTAAACTCAGCACCTGGAAAGGCAGCTTCTAAAAATGAAAAGTTATACCAGCTGCCTCCCGAGAGCTTCTTGTTCTTCTGGGCTCACCCAGCTCCAAATTCATTGATGGTGGCAACTGCCATTCAAAGAGCTAAAGAGGATCAAGTCCATTCTACGTATTCTGATAGAGAGGGTAAGAAGTTAGGTTTGCCGGGTAGAAAGATTTTTCACCTGAAAAACTCTGCATAAGCGTGGCAACTTATCTGGACAATACTGTCTGATACCAATGTTACCTGTGGGAGAAAATAGCATTGTTTGTCCACTCACTGGTGGAAGACCAGCTGGCCAGAGGCCTTATTGCTGAAGGTCAACTTGTTGCGAAATGCACCTGAGATCATCCTCTATTTCTGATGTCATCTAGTGCTGTAACCTCTGTGATAACTAGAAGTGCTTTGCCCAGGAAAAAATATATCCAGGTAGAAGACCTCCCTTTTGGTGGTGGAGGAACAGTTAAGGTTCTAGACAAACTGAATTGAAACCAGGCCTACTGTAAAGTCTTTGGGGATTTCTCATCCTCTATGAAAAAGGTTTTGGGTACAAACATTTTATCAGCCTCTATTTTCTATCCCTTTTGAAGGAAACAGTACCAGCAGAAGCCCCTTATTCAGTATCAGCATAGACCCAAATCCTACAAACTGTGAGCAAAAGGCACGTCTGCTGCATTGTTTCTCTGGCTCAAGCCCCTTGTTCTCAGGGTTGATGGGATGTACAAGAACCCCAGACCAATTTTAAACTTACTATCTGCTTCTCCTTCAGTTGGAAACAGTCTTTCCTATGTCCTTGTTCAAATACAAAATCAGAAACACAAACTTAGATGTCTGCAAGTAAAATGCTTTAGTATATATTCACAAAGGGAAGAAGTCCCCAAGGATTCTTTGTGATTTGTTTCCCAATTCCATTCGATTTAATGACAAAGCCCTATTTAGCAAATCTTGTATCTGCTTTAGTATTTTAATGACAGTAATATCACTGACTGCATCCTCTTGATAAGAGGTCTGTGCATAGTTCCACCATGGCCCAGATTCCTACAGTTTTTTGTTTTTTTTTAAAGTAGTAGTCCTATGAGAACATCTGTCAAATAATTAGGTCTAGTGTAATCATTCGTGTATCTGTCAATACACCCATAGCAAGAAAATGTTGTTTGTGTTGCTGGCATATGTTCACAGCTAGTAAGCAAAATTTCCAATATATATTTTGGAAGTGTCTCTTGCTAAATTATTTGGGAAATTATCTTCTTCCAGTGGAACAACAAAACCAAACCCTTATCGTTTATTTTCCATCTTCTCTCTTTCCTTTCCCCCAAAAACCTTCCACTAACATTTCATGCTAAGAACTCTTTGGGATTTTAGCAGTGTAACTTGCTTTTCAAAATGCTACTATAATATTAAATTATTTAGTCTGTTTTAAATATTAAAATAATTACATTGCCCTTAGTGGTGCACTCATAGAATAGTCACTTATTTCATCACACAACGATTAAAATAACTTAACTCTGCTAATGTCTTTGTCCTTGTCTTTGACTTGGACTTTTTAAAGATTGGTGCCATTGTCTGTTATTTCTTTGTAGAAGCTCACTGGCACTGACTCTAATCAGAACTTTAGAAGTTGTTTTCTTTCATGTAATGTGTTCTGTTGGATAGTCTGCGGAAATTCTTTTGAAGCAAGCTGTCAGTTGTACCTAATTTCCGACAGGTGTATGAATCAAATAATCACAGCAATCCAGTCTTAACACATTGCTAGATCCATTTCAAAGTCAATAGATCTGTTTGACAATGACTTTTTGGCAAGACTAGAATTTCAGTTATCATTAACAGACTCTGATTTTTTTATTAACATCTCAATACCATATCATAGTGACTGATCAGTATATTGAGGACCTATTTTTACTTGTGTATTTTACTATTTTTAACTTAGCTCCATGCCACAAACTGAAGATCCAAGTTAGTCTTGTGGACTATTTTTGTTAATGTCATGATATGTACGCCACTTATAGCTAAACAATTTAAACCACCCTCACAATGAGAGGCCTACCACTTTATCAGAGAAATTTTGCAGGGAATGTACTCAAAATATCCGTTCATTAAAATCAGTGGAAGGCAACTGTTTCCCAACACGCAACTTCTGGTAACCCTTTTCAGGGATTTTATTTGAAATCAGTTGGTGGTCGTATTTTTGTTCTTAGATTCACATCAGAGTTGATGCCAGTTGGCATCATTGTTGACAGCTTCCACAGAGAGGTCATGGCTGAAAGAGTTTGGCAGTTGAATTATTCTCTCAGCCCTAAAAGTGCTTTTTCCAGGTCAGGATTGAATCACAATGGCTAGGAATGTGCTGTTGCCAGTGCTTAGCCTGTTTTATTGGAGTCAGGTGAGAATGAAAACTTCAGTGTCCAAAGCTGTCAGACCTACACCTTTCATAATCACCAAGGACAATAAATAATCGAGGGGTCTGTTTGTAGATTAATTTACGTCCCTAGCATCCATAAAATTGTATTCGCTCTATTTTTAACCCACTCTTGCTTTCTGTTTTTCATGGCTTGCATAAATTCATCCTATGCCCTTCTGGACTCTTCTACATTCTTCTGTTTCTCAACCTCTTCTGATCCCATTTGACTTTATTTAGCTGGGTACTGTGTACCTTGCCCCTGCACAAATTGTCTGCATAATAGTTAAGTGCTACTCAAAATGGAAAAAGCAACTCGGGAGTTATCGGGGCCGGAGATGGGGACTCAAAAGAATATTCACACTTTCTTCTTTTTTCTGTTTTTCATCACCACTTTCAAAAATATCTGGCTAGCTCTAATTCATATTCTGCCCCTGGGTCAATTAAACTGTAATATAAAAAACCTTCCATGAAGAATGTTTGAAATGATTCATTTTTTTTTCTTTACAGAAATATTGTAGCTACACATCATGCATTTTAACTAAATTTTATTTCCTAAATTAAAGTGTCAAACACATATACATGTTAATAAATATTTACATTTCTCTCAGTTGTTACACACTTGAAATGATATGAAAACAAAGACTGATAGTTAAATTTGGTGCCTTTCTGTCTTCTAAGCCTATGTCATCCGATATCCTAGTTTCTTTCTGAGAACAAGTTTCTGATAAATTGCAGTGCACTTTCTGCTCACCATTATGGAGCACACAAAGCAAAGGGATAGTGTAATTGTATGCTTAAGACGTCCAGTTGAAGACTCAGCCCAGCAAAAGATGAAATAGAATTGAACAAAATTTTAAAATGGCAAGTTTAAACTGAACTTTTGCACTTGGTCATTTTCAGAATATTGAAATATAATTAATTTTAAACTTTTGCTTAGACAGTTGTGGGGGAGGCAGTCAGACTGGTCATGGGAAAACTATATTGAAATTATACATTGCTTTTCACACTTGATTTCATTTAGATTACAGATCTGTCGTTACCCAACTATCTAATGGCTTCCTCCGTTGGACTGCTTCCTACTCAGCTCCTAAACTCCTACTTAGGCACCACCTTGCGAACCATGGAAGATGTCATTGCAGAACAAAGTGTTAGTGGCTATTTTATATTTACTTTACAGGTGAGTGGTTTTGAAAAATGATTTAATATTATTTTCATAGTCATTAATCTTAAAGCCAGTATATTTATTGTCGTTTGGGTGACTCGGAGACAAAGCAGTTACATTTGGAAATTTGTATATTTTTGTGTGTGGCTGTACTACTTGAGGGTTGTGATCTTATTCACCCTCAACTAATGGGAGACATTCTAGGAAAATCCAGCTGGAATACTGGTGATTCAGTAGGTGGGGCAATCTTCTTTGAGTTGTTACTGAACCAGTGACATAAAATGATTTTAGGTACTACTATGCTGTTGGTGATAATGGACAAGAGTCTTTCCTCTGATCTGTCCCTTTTGTGCCTCTGGTGGTGCAAAGGGTATAAACGCCAATGGATCTCCCAGGTGTGGATTTCCCCCACTGGGTGTGCATCTGACATAGAATCAGCATAGCTGGTTCCTCTTCCACCACCAGCTTCTCCAGCCTCCAGTATAAGGGGAATATAGGGAGATGAGAGAGGTTGTGTTTGGCGTGCTAATGAGCTCAGCAGTAGCCATTCACTCTACTTTTGTAGCCCCCTGTAAGCCCAGAATATCTGCCGCATTCCATTCCAGCATTGGCTGCACTTCAGTATTAAGAGTATAGCGTGATCCCAACTCGTACAGTTCTTTTAGATGAAAGTTGCTATAGAAATAAGTGGTTGTAGTGGTGGCCTATTAAAACATCCCCCTTTGGAAAGTAATTCTGACTTAATGAGAAGTATGAATTAAGAACGTAACAATGGTCCTACTGGGTCGGACCAGTGGTCCAACTAGCCCAGCATTGTGTCTTCTGACTGATCAGTACCACATACTTCAGAGAGAGTGAAGAAAACCAGGCAATTACTCAATGATTCATTCCCTGTTGTTCAGTCAAAGCTTCTGGCAGTCAGAGATTTAGGGACACCTGGAGCATGAGGTTGTCCCTGATCATCTTGGCTAATAGTTCCCTCAATGGCTATCTTCCAGGAACTTACCTGTTTGTTTGGGTTTTTTTTAACCCAGTTACTCTTTTGGCTTTCATGCATCCCATGCCAATGAGGTTCATGGTCTGACTCTGGACTGTGTGAAGTAGTATTTCCTCTGTTTTGTTTTTAAACCTGCTGCCTATTAATTTCATTGGGTGACTCCTGGTTCTTGTGTCATGCGAAGTGGTAAGTAACACATCCCTGTTCACTTTCTCCACCCCATTCATGATTTTATAGATCTCTGTTATTTACACAAGTGTTGATTTACAGTCAACATGTCATTAAATCCTAGGCAGCAAGCAATGTTGTTAGATCCCTTGGATGGAGAGCATGGTGAACTGATATTGCTATGCTACTTTGCAGATTAGACATTAAAGCATAACCTGACACTGTCAATTGATTTGATATTGGTTTGGAATTGAATAGCAATTACAACCATTTGTTTGCAAATTTGCAGTTCATACTGTAGTTGTCATGTTCAATTTTTATAATCATAAAACCTCTTTATAAAAAGAATTAAGATACAAAATGAACATCAGCCCCCCCCCTTTAAATAAATTTTATGTGCTACAGGAATCAGAGAGGTAGCCGTGTTAGTCTGGAATAGCAGAGGTAACAAAGAGTCCTGTGGCACCTTAAAGACTAACTAAAGTATTGAAGCATAAGCGTTCGTGGGCTAATACCCACTTCGTCGGATGCAAGCATTTTTCAGGAACAAACTATAATGTTAAGTGAGGAGTTCCTGTACGTGTTTGCTGATGAAGCTTCTTGAGAATATTGACATCTTTGTAAGAGCATGGGTTAAATAAACTGGAAAGAGAATGAGAGTAAATAAAAAGGTTATTTGAACATCTTTCATTTTACTTATGAAGCTCTGTTAGTGGGCTAGTGCCGTGGTGGTTGTTTTTAAAAATTGCGAAGGGCTAAATCCAGCCACCTCCTCCATGGGTACCGAGGATGCCAGTGTAGGGAACTAGCATGGTGCGGCTGCACATTGAGAGGCTGGATATAGGAAGGGATCAGAAGAGGAGGTGACTGAAGAAGTGGGGGACGGATCACTTACTGGAGGAGTCCTTTGATTCACCAGTCACTTCTCATGCTTTTTCCCAGCACTTTGCCTGGCTGCCTGGACTGGACATTTGGGCCCTAGTGAGTAATTTTAGAGCTGAGTAAATAGCTTTTTAAAAAACAACTACTCTGAACATTTATGAAATATGATTTCCTTTTGATACTTTTGTGGTTGCTTTCAGTGAATATTCTAAGGGAGAAGCTGGCAGTAATGATTGTTGAAACGGCCAAATTTAAATGAATATTAGAGACTATGCACAGACTGCCAATTTTGAACTTAAAGGAGAAACTTGATTCTAAACATTTGTCCAATCAGACAATAGAAATGAGTATGACACACACATCCAATCAGAACTAAAGAACTTGAATTTTGAATGTTGCTTATGAACATTTTGGTATGAATGTATTTGGTATGAATTTGACAGATCAAATCTATTTAGAAACTGAGTAATCCTGAATAGCAAATTTAGGAAAAATTTAAACTCTTCCTGTAGTTTGCAAACAAAAAGGCTAAATTTGTCAGATTGAACTATTTAACCCAGGATTCTCAAACAGTAGAAGTTAATCTGGTTTGGGGTGTGGGGACTGTCAAAATCATATATTTCAATGTGTAAGTTTAGTACTAAATGTTCAGTATCTTGGGAACTGATCCTGTAATTTGTATGCAAAAGGATCTCTTCACCCACATGGAGCCCCATTGACTTCAGAGGGTCTCTGCCTGCAAATTATAAGGACAGAGCCTTGATTTGTAATTTGCAGGATGCTAGCGTAAAATGCTGTTTCCGGATGTTTGGGACCTCTGGAACATGCCACTCAGACAGGAAATGTGTGAAGTTATATCACCTTTGGAGTTAATAGATTTGGTCCTGGTCAGTATGAGTCCTCAGCGCAAATAAATAAAAGGTGCTGCAACAATTGACCGTTGAGTATGTTCATAGCTTTTAAGGTTAGAAAGGGCCATTAGATCATCTAAATTCTAGCCGTATGTCTTGTATAACACTGGCCATAGAATTTCACCTGGTTACCTCTCATGTTGAGCCCAGTGACTTGTGTTTGGCTAAAAGATGTTTTCCAGAAAGGCATCCAGTCTTGATTGAGACCGCAAGAGATGGCGAGCCCACCACTTGTCTTGGTAGTTTATTCCAATAGTTAATTATCTTAACTGTTTAAATGTGTGTCTTATTTCTAATTTGAATTTGTCTGGCTTCAGCTTCCAGGTTCTTGTTTTGTCTTTCTCCACCAGATTAAAGAGCCCTGTAGAATTTGGTATTTTTCCTTGTGGCGGTATGTTGAGAGGTGATTTGATTACACTGTCTATTTTCTTTTTGATAAATTGAATGGACTGAGCTCTGTAAATCTGTCACTGTAAGGCAGGGGTCTCCAAACTTTATGAGATGAGGGCCATATTAGATTTTTGAAGGGGCTTCGCGGGCCGAAGTGACTGGAAAAATTTAAATATATGCAAAATGGTTTTAAAAAAACCTCCACTGTGTCCGTGTTGCATTAAATTCTAAATCAGGTATACAAGTAGCTGTATACGCAATGCAGGTATTGTGGAATCACACAAAAAAATTGTCAATACATTAAAAAAATCATTTCACACTTTTTTTAATTTTATTTATTTCTAAAAACTCACAAATTTTGTATCATGCAAATACACATATTCAAAAGTTTGGCTGCACTTTGGTAAGTGAAGGTCCAGGTTCCCATTGTTGGTTGGGACTGTTTCGTTCCATTAGTGCTGGAGTTAAAATTTAACCATTATGAAATTAAT
The DNA here is from genome assembly GCA_032164245.1 of Sternotherus odoratus. Classification (NCBI taxonomy): domain Eukaryota; kingdom Metazoa; phylum Chordata; order Testudines; family Kinosternidae; genus Sternotherus; species Sternotherus odoratus. Next base: position 38,072,651 of record JAVMKO010000002.1, read on the forward strand.
TTCCATTTCTGTGCTGTGGCGCCCCCCCCACCCTTTTCTCCTCCAGCGATGCCCCCCACCCCTTTTGCTCCTTCGGCCATGCCATGGGGAAACTCACCCCTCTGCACATGGGACCGCCGGCAGCAGCTCGCGCCAGGTGGCAGCAGCGACTTCTCCACGTGCCTGCTCAGCTGGGGGGCCGGACAAATCAAAGCTGCGGGCCGTATCCAGTCTGTGGGCTGTAGTTTGCAGACCCCCCCGCTGTAAGGCATTCTGCCTCCCTCCCTCAGCTGTTGATTTATTTTTGTGGTGGTAGTAGATGGCAGGTTTCTGAGCTGGGAATGAACCCCATCCTCAGCTTTGCTGTGTATGGGATATTGTACTACTGGAAGTGCATCTTTCAGATGAGACTTAAATGAGGATTTGATCATTTGTTAAAGATCCATAGCACTATTTTGAATGGTATTAATTTATATTTTTATAATCTTGCTGCCCTTGCCCAGTTTCAATGCTAGTAATTACTTCTGCCTACTTGGAATTCCTTCTGTAGTTCCATTTGAAAAATTCTTAATTTGCTTTTCTAAGAACAGTTGTTTATCCTTGGGGCAGAATGATAAACCTCACCTTGGAGGAGAATTAGCAGGTGCTTAGCATACACTGGCAGCCAGCTCTTCCCTATCCCCACAGCACCTCCTGTCTGCTGGTGGCTCTGCCAGTCAACTCATCCCCCACGCCTCCCACCATCTGTGATCAGCTGTTCTACAGTGTGTAGGAGGTGCTGAGAGGGGAAGAGCAGGATGGGGTGCACTCGGAGGAGGGGATGAAACCTTTCAGGAGGAGGCAGAGCAGGGAAGGGTCATGGGTGGGGGAACGGGGTGGGTGGAGGCAGGTCTGGGACAGTGTGGGTTTGAGCACCCCTGGGGCCCAGAGAAAGCGAGCAACTGTAGTGACCACATAGAGGGACAATGTCAGGTTAGAGATGACTCCAAATCTAGGCTTTAGATTTCCATATAAACTTTTAAACTAGAGGAGAAGAGTAGCCATGTTTCTATAGGGTTTTTTTTGTTTGTTTTTTTTGGTTTAAATCTCACCTGAAACAGTTGATAAGCCAATTAACATTTCCCTGCAGTGTTCACCGAAAAACATTCCAATTTGTGCTGCTACGGAACCTAAAGGTGAAATTGACTGTTGCTTTAAATGAGGTTAAAATGTAGGAAGCAATATTTGAAGTTACTTTCATCCTTCCAGAACTCTTTTTAGTATTCTAAGCCCTATTTTGAATACCGTACCTTACCTCCTCTTCATAAGTTTTCTGACTAAAACTGTCTTCTGACTGAAAACGTTCAAGTGTAGCCTCTGCTCAGAGAAGAATTTTGTCTCTATGGAACATTTCAAGTTAGTTTATGTTGGGAGGTTTGAAACAGGTTGCTTTTTCGTATCTCGCACTGAAGTGTTTAAGTGGTTTTTTTTTTGTTTTTTTTTTTTTGTCCATTGCTGCTTCAGATGGCTTGATATAAAAGTATTTTATGTGATGGTACTTCATACACATTCAAATTTCTTACATTTGGGAATTTTAGGGTCTGTGGGGTTAAGTTTTTTTGGAGAGTCAGAGGAAGGTCTAACTATGCTCAAGTGTGTTTATCTGGGATTGTTTGGTTCTGCTAGACTTACCTAAAATGGGGTAGCCTCTTCAAGTGGTTCCTGTTAAGGGAAACCTGTGTTTTGAACATCTGGAAAGCAGTTTTGTTTTTGTGAGTCATTCCCCTGACAACCATAGCGGAGGCGTTACTGAAACAACAAACAAATTGTGCTGGTGGAGTTAACCTCAAGACATCACTGAAGATACATAGGCTTTAAGCAGAACCTATTCAGCTGTTGGTTTTTTTTTTTTTTTTTTTGTTTAAATTACAAGAGCATTAAAAAAAAAAGCCTCAATTGGAGGGGGGGAGGGGGACATCCCAGAAGCCAATTAAATTCAGATTTAAAATATAATGCCCTCAAAATCAACATAAAAAGATCCCAATCTCCTCCAGGATGTAAAGGCAGGGAATTTGAAGATTAATTCCTAAAGTTAACCTTAATTTTATAACCCAGCCTAATCTCCATTTATACACGAGACCTTCACCCTATCTACATTTCCAGTGAAGTTCACAAATTCTAGAATCCTAGAAATGATGGGTTTTAAGGGACCTTGAGAAGTCAAGTCCAGCCTCCCGTGCTAAGGTGGTACCAAGTAAACCCAGATCATCCTGGACGGATGCTTGTCCAGGCTGTTTTTTAAAACCTGCAGTGTTGGGGATTCCACAGCCTTCCTTGGAAGTTTATTTCAGAGCTTATAGTTAGAATGCTTTTCCTAATATCTAACCTAAATCTCCCTTGCTGCAGATTAATCCCATTGCTTCTTGTCCTACTTTTGGTGGGTATGGAGAACAATTGATCAGTCGTCTTTATAACAGCCTTTAACATGTTTGCAGACTTACCATAGAATATCAGGGTTGGAAGAGACCTCAGGAGGTCATCTAGTCCAACTCCCTGCTCAAAGCAGGACCAACCCCAACTAAATCATCCCAGCTAAATCACGTTCTCCTTTGTTCGTATTTTCTCAAGATGAAACATGCTCAGTATTTCTTAACCTTTTGTCATAGGTCAGGTTTTCTAAACCTTCTAAACATTTTTATTGCTCTCCTCTCTACTCTCTCCAATTTTCCCACATCTTTCCTAAAGCATGCTTCCCAGAACTGCACACAGTACTCCAGCTGGGGCCTCACCAGTGCCAAGTAGAGCGGTACAACTGTGTGTCTTGTATACAACACTTATTAAGACACCCTAGAATTATATTTTGCCAGTTTCACAGCTACTTCTCACTGTTGACTCGTATCCAATTTGTAATTCACTATAACCCCAGATCCTTTTTAGCAGCATTACCGCTGAGCCAGTTATTCTGCATTTTGTAGTTGTGCATTTTGATTATTTTTTCCCCTCCCTTTCCCAGGTGAGCATTCAGACTGTTGGGCTGTATTCATGAGCTTGGAGTTTTCCTATAAATTGTTGCTATATATGATGCACTAGTTAGGATCTTTATGCCCACCATTAAGCCCTTTGGGTTCACTTCTTTGGTACTGCAAAGATCCACCCCACATCTGCAGTTGTAAAATTTCCTTCATGGGCAGGTTTAAATAGGCTTCCTGAACAGCATCCTCGTCTTTCATCCTGTTGTACTACGCAGGAGCCCAGGCAATGCTCTGTTGCTTCTGGATGTGTTCAGTAATGGAGGGCCAAAAGAGAAAGTAGCTTGTTTCCTTTTGCCCCTGAGATCAGTAGAGTATTCTCTCTACTGTTCTGCAAATCACACCTCTCCGTCTGAATGTAACTGATCATTTGAATTAATTTTACTTGCTATCTACTAGGGAAGTGCTTTGGTTCGCACGTGCCCATGTACCTTTTCTTGGGGGTATGGGGAGGGATTTCTTTGCCAGGAGATGAATAGCAAAACTTACTTTTACAAGTTTGTCAATGATAACATATGGAAGACTGGTTTCAGAGTAGCAGCCGTGTTAGTCTGTATCTGCAAAAAGAACGAGGAGTACTTGTGGCACCTTAGTGACTAACACATTTCTTTGAGCATAAGCCTTCGTTGGCTACAGCCCACTTCATCAGATCCATAGAATGGAACATACAGTAGGAAGGGCAACTTCCACCGTTTCATGTTCTCCGTGTGTGTATATATATCTTCTTACTGTTATGTTCCATTCTATGCATCTCATAAAGTGGGTTGTAGCCCAAGAAAGCTTGTGCTCAAATAAATTTTATTCACTAAGGTGCCACAAGTACTCCTTGTTCTTTTAGCATATGGAAGCAAGCACCTAGACTTGCAGCACCTGTTAATTCTTAAATCCCATCTAATCTCTGGCTTCTCACATATTAATGGCAGTGTATTATACATGGATTATCCTATTGGTTAGGCTTATCTTCCTCTGAATTCATTTACCTACAAACAGTAACAAGTGATCTATAAAGCTGTGTATTGAGAACTCCTTATCTTAATGCTTCATCTAAAGTATTTGCTTTGTATTCCTACTTTTTGCTATATATATTTTTTTTAATTGCAGTGTGTTTGTTTTATTCATAGATTGTTATAAGCATCGGTCTCATGTTTTATGTTGTTCACCGAGCTCAAGTGGAATTGAACGCAGCTATCGTAGCATGTGAAATGGAAATGAAAACTTCCTTTGCTCCAGGCAGCGAACCAAGCATCGCTTCTTCGACAACATTCTGCAACAAGAGGACACTAACATTTTCAGGGGGTGGGATCAATATTGTGTGATTTTTAAAGAATTAAAAATGTAAGGTTTTGTAAATGTAAGCTATTACCTAGAAATGTCTATGGACAACTATAACCAGTGTAAAAGAAAACAAAAAAGCCAAATGGTTACAGGTTGTACTGTGACACAGACCAACTCACCAGTTATTAAATTGCACAAGGAGGGTGATGTTTAGCAAGGAAAACCAACTTCGAAATGGAGATGCAAATTACTGCACCTTTTGTCCTTTATTATTCCTGTCATGATCTGTAGCCTGCACTTTAGATTTTGTTTTGTGTTTGCTCCTAGAAACTGATAAAAATGGCGCTTAGATAAATATTTTTCTGTTTAGCATTATTTATAACGTTGAATAATTATATACAGTAGATCTTTATTACCGATAAAGATGAATGAGTAAAAAGTATGCAGTTCAATGTACAATACTCTTGAATGTGCTTTGCTTTGGAAATCTTTCCAGAAATGATATAGTGTATTACTTTGCCAATTATGGGACCATTTGGCTTCCCCCTATTTTTTATTTTAAAAAAGAGAATCCTATATACATTTTTGGTTGAATGTATTTTTATAAATCATTGAAATGTTGCAGAGCCACTTGTATTTATTCACACAAGCTTAAATCCTACATTGTGGGACTGAAGTGCTCTTAAATAACATTTTAAGTTACACTGTGTAATATGCAAAGTAAAAGGGAAACTATAGAGGACATAATGGGTTATGGTGAATATAGCACTATCTAAAGGAGAACTCCTGAGTGATCTGCTCCAGTGACTTTACCACGTGGATTGTAACAAAAGGGCTGTTCCATTGCAATTCTATTTATAAATGTTTTTAAAAAAAATGTATTTAAAGGATGGATTTTTGTTTTCATTGCACATGAGGCATACAGTAAGAATTAGGGACCTAAGTCTCTCCCTGCCACAAAAATGATGGGATACTAGCATAAGAGGTCTTGGACTAAGATGGCCTTTATTATATAGTGGTGAAGATCCTTTATTCCTTTTAAAAACAATTTAAAAATCAAATTGATTCCAGTCACTCTTCTTTCCCCCCCCCCATTACATTTTTAAAAGATTTAAACTATTGTACCCTTAGATGAAATGCAAACTAGAGGCTTTCCTTCAGATCAATTAATAGAAAAGGACAGCAATGTCTTTGAGACTCAGGAATTCAGAATCCATTTTGAAAAAAGACAAAATTATACTAGAATTTTGGGATAGTGCTCCTTTTGTGTGAGCTGTGGATTGTTCTTCAGTATGTTAGTGCTTGTGTGTGGATATTTGTATGTGTCTTACATACTGTAGCTATACATACAAACGCTCATCAGCTGCTTCAAACAGCAGAAAAATAACTGACACAAAAATAGCTTGATTTATTACTTTGAGAAATGACCTTTGTGGTTGGTTGTTTTTTTTTTTGTTTTAAGCTGTAAAAATAATTTCTGGTCTTTTGAGATTGTGTTAGAATGTAATAGCTTATTTCAGTGCCTCGTTTGTGTAAGGCTGCTGTTAGGATGTGCAAGCGTAGGATTTACCATTGATTAAATGAATCACTTGCTGTAGAGGATAAGGGCCTTAAAGGTAGCTGGGAAGCAGAGTTCTGATAACCTTTTAACAGTCTTATAGTGAGGATGCATCATAATTAAAAAATTTGACACCTACAGACTTTGCAGTAGTGCAACTAAAATTACGTTAAATGTGTAACTATCCTTTGTAGACCCCTGTTCTTAGGTCTTGTGACCCGAGGAGCTGAATTAGTTAAATTAAACAGTGAAGTTCAATATGTCTTTTTAAGGAGACAGTCTGTACATGCCTTGAGGTGTGTGTGTTTGCACATGTTGGCCTCCCAATAACTGCATTCCTTTCTGTATGAAAACCCATGACAGCTGGATTACTTCTTGATGGCATTATATGTCATCAAATAATGATTGATCCCTTTAGTAACAAAGTGGTTTTTTTCTTCCAAGAATAATCCTAGTAAATGAATGGATCTGAACTTTACTCCGTGTGGGTTAAACCAACAAAGATGTATTTGTGTGTGTGAGTGTCTTATTTGTTTAATTTAAGCAAGCATTGATCATTTAATTACATTTCCCAATACATATTTTGAAGTGTTTATTTAATATTTTGTAACCAGAGTAGCTTCACTATGTGAATGCTTGTTGTAGTATGGAATTAGTTCTTAGAATTATTACATTTTGTTTGATGCTTGTAATACTTGTGTACAGGTTAATGGGAAATATGCATTAAAAAGAACTATTTCTATTTCATGCCAATCATAATTTTATACAATAAATTCTTTAAGCAAATATGTTATGTATTAAATTTTCCCAAATTGCTATGAAGGGGTAGTTTGAGAAGTGACTGGAAAGGAAAACAATATTTGGTTCTCTCTTTTTGCCTGGAAAAGTCTAGTGACAGGAGAACTAGTGAATTTATTGTATAAGATTAAAGAAACTGAGTAGTTGATGGGAAGGGATTTGTAGTCCATTTATTTTTTTTAAATTAACACCCGTTTAACATCACCAAATGTCTGGGACGTTAACTGAAGGTGCAGCTGTGAAAACATGATAGTTCACAAATACATAGCTGAGATATGCTAATCTAGAGAAGACCATGAGTCTTGAGATAGATTTAAAACACTGAAATAAAATCTGGCTTGGGAAACAATCTTAAAGAATCCTGTTTAGATTGCCTTCATAGATAATAAAAGGGGCACAACTCAGTTAATTTTTTTCATGTCACTTTCACAAACTTGTTTGAGCTACAATGTTCAGTTTAATTTGTTTGAAATAAATAAACCTACATTATAGATAACTGGAAAGGTAGAAATGGAAGTCTTTGAGTTTAATGGCGCTAGAAGAACAGCAAGTGAAACGGGAGCAAAATGACAAAAGTCAACCTTACACTGCGTGCTTACTAGCAATGGCTTCTTCATTTAAGAGCTTCACTATGGTAATCTTGTTCTACAGCCAGTTAAAGTGATGCAGAGGTGGAAAAGAATGTTCTTACACATTGCTTGCAGCCTTTCCTTTGAAGATTGTGAAGACGTGCTGATCTTTTCCTCCCCAAACTCATTCAAATAGTCATCAGGAACACTTGCCTGGGCAAAGCCAAGCCAGGATTTGGCCCATGTTGTGGGTTATTTTTTAATTAATATTCCCCTCCATACCAATGTTGTTCTTGATGATGGCAGGGAATCACTAAAGGAGCTCTGTGGCAAGCTAATATAAAGATGCAGGTGGCAGTCCCACCCATGTAACATCAGAGTGGTTTGGATATAGAGCATGAGAACACCAGTTTACAATGGAAGTTCATATTCATACTTCCTGTGCTGGGAAGGCTGAGGGTGCCAGGGAATGTAACTGTTCCCCAACTCCACTGGAGATACCCCATGAAGTTCCTATTGTATTTGCACAGGGAGCCTGGCGTTGCAGAGTTATGCACTTTATCCTGTGTTTTCTCCATCCACTGTGATGTTTTTCATCCTGTATTAATCTACTTGGCTTCCTTCCTCCCAGCAGCAAGGGGGTGAAGCTGTGATTGTCACTGTCCCTGGTGTCGTGGTAGGGATGTGACCTCTGATGGTACATGGAAGGTGTGGGTAGGAGGGCTTAGGGAAGCGCTATGCTGAAGGTCTCCATGGACTGCAAATGGAGGAGAGTCTGGGATTGTTAAACCTGTATGTCTCCAAAATGTTGCAACATCTGTTTGCTGCCAGAGAGGCACCTATTATGACCTCCCTCTCCTTTTACTGTTGCACCTTTCTCTTGTCCGCTCTTTCCCTCTCTGGACAGTCTGCAATATTCATCCTCCAGGCCCCTCTGTTCATGGTCTGATGCATCACTGGCTTGCAAGATCTCTCAGAACACAATTCAGGATGTTATCTTCTTTCTGCTCCTTATTTAAGCAGCAGAGTTAACAACTGTGATGAGTGGTCAGTGTCAGGCACTGGGGGACAGCTGCTATCAACATAGCTAACAGTCTAGGCTTATGCTGTGTTAACCTTAGCATACCAACCATGGCTCAATGCTGTGCAGGAGCTGGTGTTGCTATGTTGGTGTAATGAAGAGCTTACATGGGTAGAAGACAAATTTAAGTGTAGACACATGCACAACTAGGTTGACCCCAGGTAGTTGATATCAACCTAACTTTGTAGTGTAGATCAGGCCTCAGTCTGAAAGATCCTAGGAAAAACATAAGAATCTGAACAAGTTCCTGAGGCAGAGGGAAGGAACAGTGAGTGGATGCTGTCTCAAAAGGTTGAGTTAAACAATGCTGACAAAACTACAAGCCTCATTTCCTGCCAGGTTGCTTGCCTGGCTTCTTGGCAGTGTGGGTTTCTGGGGTCCATGGCTCCAGGGCTAACCACCAGTTAGACTGAAAACTATCCAATTACCCTACTTTATCTTAGATGTCTGTACACGAATGCAAGAAGCCTGGAAACCAAGCATGAAGAACGGAAGTCCTGGCACAGTCTAGGAAATAATGATGTGATTGGAATAACAGAGACTTGGTGGGACAACTCACATGACTGAAGCACAGTCATGATTGGGTATAAACTGTTCAGGAAGGACATGGCGGCGGGGGGGGGGGGAGAGAACAAAAGGTGGAGGAGTTGCACTGTATGTAAGAGAACATTGTGATGGCTCAGAGCTCCAGTATGAACATGGAGAAAAGCCTGTTGAGAGTCTTTGGATTAAGTTGGTGAGAGCCACAAGGGAGATGTCTTTGTGGGCTTCTGCTATAGCCCACCAGATCAGGAGGATGAGGTAGGCGAGGCTTTCTTCGGACAACTAACAGAAGTTTCCAGATCATGTGCCTTGATTCTCATGGGGGACTTTAATCACCCTGACATCTGCTGGGAGAGCAATACACCAGTGCACAGACAATCCAGGAAGTTTTTGGAGAGCGCTGGGGATAACTTCATGGTGCAAGTGCTGGAGGAACCAACTAGGGGTTGTGCTCCTCTTGACTTGCTGCTTGCAAACAGGGAAGAATTGGGAGGGGAAGTAACCAGGGCAACAGTGACCGTGAGATGATTAAGTTCAGGATCCTGACAAAAGGAAGAAAGGAGAGCAGCAGATATGGACCCTGGACTTTAGAAAAGCAGACTTAGACCTTGACACCCCCTACCCCACGAGAACTGACGGGCAGGATCTCCTGGGAGGCTAATATGAGGGGGAACAGCGTCCAGGAGAGCTGACTGTATTTTAAAGCAGCTTTATTGAGGGTGCAGGTATAAACCATCCCAGTGTGCAGCACTAATAGCAAATAGCAAGCTTGGCTTAAAAGAGAAATCTTTGGTGAGTTTAAACACAAAAAGGAAGCCTACAAGAAGTGGAAACTTGGACAGATAACTATGGAGAAGTATAAAAATATTGCTCAAGCATTCAGGGGTGTAATCAGGAAGGCCAAAGCACAGTTGGAGTTACCGTTAGAAGCCACATGAAGGGTAACAAATAGGGTTTCTACAGATATGTTAGCAACAAGAAGGTGTGTGGAAGAAGGGAAATGTACTGTGGAAAAAGCTCAATGCTTTATTTGCCTCGGTCTTCACAGACAAGGTCAGCTCCCACACTGTTGCATTGGGCAGCACAGTATGGGGAGTAGGCTGAGCAGCCCTCAGTGGTGAAAGAACAGATTAAAGACTATTTATAAAAGCTGGACATTTACAAGTACATAGGGCCAGATGCGATGCTGAGGATGCTGAGAGAGTTGGTTGATGTGATTGCAGAGCCATTGGACATTATCTTTGAAAACTTGTGGTGATGGTGGGAGGTCCTGGATGATGGGAGGAAGGAAACTGTAGTGCCTAGCTTTGAAAAAGGTAAGAAGGAGAAACTGGGGAACTACAGACCAGTCAGCCTCACCTCAGTCCCCGGAAAAATGGAGCAGGTCCTCCAGGAATCCATTCTGGAGCACTTGGAGGAGAGGAAGGTGATTAGGGACAGTCAACATGGATTCACCAAAGGCAAGTCATGCCTGATTGCCTACTATGATGAGATAACTGGCTCTGTGGATATGGGGAAAGCAGTGGACATGATATATCTTGACTTTAGCAAAGATTTTGATACAAGCTCTCACAGGATTCTTGCCAGAAAGTTAAAGTATGGATTGGATGAATGGATAGAAAGCTGGCTAGATCATCAAGCTCAACAGATAGTGATCAATGGCTTGATGTCTAGTTGCAGCTGATATGAAGTGGAGTGCTCTGGGGGTTGGTCCTGGGGCCAGTTTTGTTCAACTTCTTCATTAATGATCTGGAGGATGGGATGGATTTCACCCTCACAAAGCTCACAGATGACACTAAGCTGTGGGGCGAGGTAGGTACACTGGAGAGTAGGGATAGGGTCCAGAGTGACCTAGATAAATGGGAGGATTGGACCAAAATAAATCTGTTGGATTGCATTAGTAGGAGCATTGCCAGCAGATCGAGGTAATTGATTCTTCCCATCTCTTCGGCACTGGTGAGGCTACATCTTAGTGTTGTGCCCAGGTTTGGGACCCCCCCTACAGAAAGGATGTGGACAAATTGGAGAGTCCTGTGGAGGGCAACACAAATGATTAGGGGGCTGGGGCACATAACTTGTGAGGATTGGCTGAGGGAACTGGGCTTATTTAGACTGCAGAAGAGAAGAGTGAGGGGGGATTTGATAGCAGCCTTCAACTACCTGAGGTGGGGTTCCAAAGAAGATGGAGCTTCAGTGGGTCAGGGCTGAGCCAGGGGGAGGCGTTTCTCCGCCGGCCAAAGCAAGTCCAGGGAAGGTCTGCTCTGGGGCTGGCAGGGAGGGATGCCTCTCCCCACTGTGGTAGGTCTGTGTGGGGGCTGGCAGGAAGGGACGCCTCTCCCGGCCATGGCAGGTCCATGGTAGAGGAGAGGCATCTCTCCCATCTCAGCCCTGAGCACCTGCGTGGGGCTTATTAGGCAGTTATGCAGGTTAGAGAGAATGTATCTCCTGAGGTCTCTTCCAACCCTAATCTTCTATTATTCTGATTCCTATGCAAGCTTGCTCCCTCTATCATGCCATAGGAGTATAAGAGCTTCCATACTGGGTCAGACCATGATCCATCTTGTCCAGTATCCTGTCTCCAACAGTGGCTTTATACTAGCGCATCAGGAGGAGTGTACAGAACAGGTCAACTACAGAGGGCTTCATTCCTGTCTTCCACTCCCAGCTTCTGATGGTCCCAAAGTGAGGGTCTTTCTGAGCATGGGGTTACTTCCATAATCACCTTGGCTTATACCTCCTGATGGACCTGTCTTCCATGCACTTATCTAGTTCTTTTTTTAACTGTTAGACTTTTTGGTATCATAATATTCTATGGCAATGGGTCAACAGCTTTGTTGTGTGAAAAAGTGCTTCTACTAGTTTGTATTAAACCTGCAGCCTATTAATTTCATTTGGTGACCTCGATTTTCAATTGTGGGAAAGGGTAAATAACACTTCTGTTCATTTTTCCACACCATTTACAATTTTATAAACCTGTATGATATCCCTTAGTTGTCTCTTGTCTAAGCTAATCAGCTCTAATCTTTTTAGCCTTTCCTCTTATTCCATGGCTACTTAGTTTTCTCAAGAGCCTTGGTGAAGGACCATGTTAGCAGCTTTCTGAAAATCCAGATACACTATAACAACTGGATCACTCTTATTCACATGCTTGTTAACATCTTCAAAGAATTCTAGTAGATTGGTGATGCATGATATCTGTATACAAAAGCCATGTTGAGTTTTCCCCAACAAGTCATGTGTGTGTCTGAGAATTCTGTTCTTCACTATAGTTTCTGCCAACTTGACCAGTGCTAAAGTGAGGCTCACTAACTATTATTCTCAGTTTAATCAATTGGCCTCTAATTACCAGGATTTCTTTGAAGCTTTTTTAAAAAATCAGCATTATATTAGCTATCTTCCAGTCTTCTGGTACAGAGGCTGATTTCAGTGACAGTTATATACTACAGTATGCTATAGCTCATGAAAGCTTATGCTGAAATAAACTGGTTAGTCTCTAAGGTGCTACAAAGTCTTCCTCATCTTATTTATGGATACAGACTAACACAGCTGCTAATCTTAATACTACAGTTAGTAGTTCTGTAATTTCTACTCCTGGGGGAATTCCGTGCCATTGCATGTGTGAAGAATTTATGTTCTATGCAGATTTCTGCATTCTGTAGCCCTCTGGGACATGGACCTCTGGGTCCCTGTCAGGGTTGGGTTCAGGGTTGGACCTCTGGGTCCCTGACAGGGTTGGGTGCAGCCTCACTGTCGAGTCAGTATCCCAGGGGAGTGGGAGGGGCTGCAGGGTGATCTCCTATCTCCGTGTAGCTAGTTGCCAGTGCTTCCCACTGCCATGCTGGAGCCTCTACATTTATGTACTGATAAATAAAATTAGCAGTCTTTTTTAAAATAGTGTGCATAATTTTCACTTTTTGGCACAGAACTCCCTCCAAAGTAAATTTAATATCTGAATTCCTTCAGAACTTTCCAATGAATACCAGGTCGTTGCGGTGACTTATTAATCAATTAATTCTAAAACATCTTCTATTGACACATGAATTTGAGACAGTACTTCACACCTGTCACACACAGTAGAGCTATTATTTTTGGGAATCTCCCCCATATCCTCTGCAGTGAAGATTGATGCAAAGAATTCATTTAGCTTCACTGCAATGGCCTTGTCTTCCTGTTTTGCAGGCTTCCCACTTCTGATGCACATAACAATGTTTTGACGGTTAATTTTTTCATCTTTACCAAATTGCTTCTCAAATACTTTCTAGGCCTGCTTTATTATACTTTTGCATTTTACTTGCCAAATTTTATGCTCCTTCCTATTTTCCTTATTAGGATTTGACTTCCAAATTTGAAAGGATGCCTTTTTTTTTGCCTCTAACAGCTTCCATTACTATGCTGATTAGCTATGGAGGTGTACACTCAGGCCTGGGCTACACGAGGGGCAGGAGGGGTTTGAACTTAGATACATAACTTCAGCTACACTATTTGCTTAGCTGAACTTGAAGTATCTTAGTTCGACTTACCTGGCTGTCATCACGGCGGCGAGTTGGCCACGGTGACTCCCCTGTCAACTCTGCTTACTCCTCTTGTGGAGCTGGAGTTCCGGAGTGGATGGGGAGTGCGTTTGGGGATCGATTTAATACGTCTAGACGAGATACATCAAACACTACCTGCCGATCCGGCGAGTAGTATAGACGTACCCTTAGTCTGAGCTTCTATTATGGTATTTTTAAGTAGTTTACATGCTGCTTGCAGGCATTTTATCCCTCTGCCTGCTCTTTCTAATTTCTATCTAACTAGCATTATTACGGTATGTAGTTCTCTTTTTTTAAAGTTAATAGTGTGGTGAGGTGTTTTTTCCCAAGTATTTTCCCCCTACAATGATGCTAAATTGAATTACATTATGACCCCAGTAAGATATAGATATCTCCTTGAAAAAGGAGAAAAAGAAGGGTCATGCTAGATTGAAGGGGAGTTAAATCATAAATTGTTGTTCTCTTCCTGAGATACTCTCTTTAAGTTTACCCTATTCTCAGTTTAATCTTCACAAATATTGAGTGAGAGGGCGATAGAGTGTTCAATGAAGCACCCAGCTGGTTATTCAGTTCTTTTTTGGGTGTCACAGGAACAGTGCAATGGTGAAATATAAATATACTAGGATACAGGGATTTCTGTTGCTCCCTGCCTCATTACTGAGGTATTTTTCAGCTTCTGGGATCGATCTGCAATAAGAGAGCTTATGAAATGGAGATCCAAACTATTTAGATTTTTACACAGTGGCAAGAGCCAGGTGAGGAGTGATGGATGGCTGTCATCAGAAGGGTGTATGGGGGTGGTGGACGTATTTTTTTTTTTTCCTGATCCTCTGATATCTCAGATGTGTATGGAAGATGTCTGGCTTGCCTGAATTCCTGAGGCTTTCTTGCTTCATTGATCTATTTTGCATAGCTCAGGTGGTAGTGGATTGTGGAACAGATGTGAACTGTTCTTCCAAACAGAGAGAATTGCTGTGTAGGTGCCAGAAAGGTCATTCAGCTTATTTCTTTTCAAAAAGCTTTCATCTCCCTGCCTTTTATACAATCCAGAAACCCTAAAATTCTACCAAGCCTGCAGGGAAATTAACTTCCTGTGTCCTCCCTTAGGGATGTAAATGGAGGTATAGGATTAATGCACTTTATTTGCAGAGTTGTAGCAAGCTGTCCCATGACCCAACGGTTCATTCACCAGACTAATTTTCACTATTGTGGAGCTTCTTAGCCCTGGTCTACACCATGAGGTTAGGTCAAATTTAGCTGTGTTAGGTCGATTTTATACTCTATGGGTCTATACAACCAACCCTGTTCCGTCAACCTAAAGGCCTCTTAAAATTGACTGCTGTCCTCCTCTCCTGTGAGGGGATTAGCACTAAAATCAACCTTGCTGGGTCAAATTTGGGGTAGTATAAACACAATTTAATGGTATTCACCTCTGGAAGCTATTCCAGAATGCTCCAATGTGACTGCTCTGGCCAGCACTTTCAACTCAGATGCACTAGTCAGGTACACATGAAAAGCCCCAGAAACCTTTGAATTTCATTTCCTGTTTGGTCAGCTTGGTGAGCTCAGCATCATAGGTGACCATGCAGTCTCAGAATCTCAAATGAGCTCCAGCATGGACCGTACAGGAGACATTGGAGCTGATTGCTGTATGGGGAGAAGAATCTGTGCAGGCCAAACTCTGATCCAAAAGAAGAAATGCTAATATATATATGCCAAAATCGCACAAAGTATGGTGGAGAGAGGCTACAACGGGGGGACACAGCAGTGCTGCGTGAAAGTTAAGGAGCTCAGGCAAGCCTACCAAAGACGAAGAAGGCAAACAGTCGCTCTGAGTCAGAGCCCCATACATGCTGCTTCTATGATCAGCTGCATGGTATTCTAGGGAGGGACCCTATCACAACCCCACCACTGTCCATGGACACCTGCAAGGGGGGAGTCTCATGCAACAGAGAGGATGTTGTGGATGAGGAAGAAGAGGAGGAGGAGAATGCACAGCAGGCAAGCGGAGAATCCGGTCTCCTCAGCAGCCAGGACCTTTCCATCACCCTGGAGCCAATACCCTCCCAAGGCAGGTTCCCAGACACTGAAGCTGGAGAAGCACCTCTGGTGAGTTCATCTTTATAAATACTCTACAGGGTTTAAAAGCAATTGTCTAATGTTTTTATTTGCCCTGAAGACTTGGGATGCATTTGCAGCCTGTACAGCTACTGGAAAAATCTGTTAACGTGTCTGGGATTGGAGTGGGAATCCTCCAGGGACATCTCCATGAAGCTCTCCTGGAAGTACTCTGAAAGCCTTTGCAGAAGGTTTCTGGGGAGAGCTGCCTTCTTCCGTTCTCCATGGTAGGACACTTTACCATGCCAAGCCATTAGCAAGTAGTCTGGAATCATTGCAGCACAAAGCATGGCAGCGAATAGTCCTGGGTTTCGGTTGCATTCAAGTAATATTCGGTCTTTATCTCTGTTAGCCTCTGGAGAGTGATATCATTCATGGTCACCTGGTTGAAAGAGGGGAATTTTTGTAAGGGAACAGTCAAAGGAGCCCATTCATGCTGGACTCTTTGCGTTTGGCTAAAAGGGATCATCCCTGATATTAGCCACACAGTGGGAGGAGGAGTGAAGGGATCATTCCAGAGAACTGACACACAGTGGGATGGGGGGAGGGTTGTGCTGCACATCCACCCAAAAACCACAGCCCCTGCTTTTAAATGGCCAATCCAACCAGCATTGCTTGCAATGGGAAAGGAGGGTGCTGCAGTTTGAAACCATTCCCACATGTTATGAAGGTGGAAGAAGCCTACCCCGCATACCCTTTAGTTTACCATAGCTGCCTGGAAACCGAATTCTGTTGCCCAGCCATGTGTGATGTCTCACCATACCGGCAGGCAAAAGGCAAATATAAAAGGAAAAATGCGACCTTGAATTTAAAGCATCTGTGCTGTCTGCTGTGAATTGCTTGATTCACTGTGAAAGAGTCTCTCTTTTGTTCTCAGAAATGTATCTTCTCAAATTCTACTCTCCCTTTTTACACCCCTCCCCGCAAGTGCAAATTTTTCTACGCTTCCCCTATCATCTCCGTCCCAGAGGTTATCACAGATTAGAAGGTGAAAAAAACGCACTCGCGATGACATGTTTTCCGAGCTCATGCAGTCCTCCCACACTGATAGGACACAGCTAAATGCATGGAGGCATTCAGTGGCAGAGTTCAGGAAACCATTCAGTGAGTATGATGAGAAGAGGTAGGATGTGATGCTAAGGCTAATGGGCGGGGTGGGGGTGGGGAACAGACATGCTCAGGTGTCTGGTGGAGCTGCATCCACTGTATAACCGCCTGCCCTCTTCCTCAGGTTCCATATCCTCCTCACCCAGATGCCCAAGAATGTGGTGGGGGAGAGGAGGAGGCTCCGGGCACCCAGCCACTCCATTCCAGAGAATGGCCCAAGCAGCAGAAGGCTGTCCTTCAATAAGTTTTGATTTGTAGTGTGGCTACAATAAGCCATGTGGCCTTGTACTTCCCCCTTCCCTAGCACATCAGGGCTACCTTGTCAGTTATCTCATCTCTTTTTAATCAATAAAGAAAGAATGTATGGTTTTAAAACAATAGGGACCTTATTTCCTTTGCCAGCTGTGATTGAAGGGGGAACGGTGGTTGGCCTACAGGGAATTAAAATCAACAAAGGGGGTGGTTTTGCATCAAGGAGATACACGTACATAACTGTCACACCGTAGCCTAGCTAGTCATGAAACTGGTTTTGAAAGCTTTTCTTATGTGCAGCACGCCTAGCTGTGCTCTTCTAATCGCCCTGGTGTCTGGCTGCTCAAAATCGTCTGCCAAGCAATTTGCCTCAATCTCCCACCCCGACATAAAGGCTTCCCCCTTACTCTCACAGATTCTATGGAGCACAAAGCAAGCAGCAATAACAACGGAATATTGGTTTCACTGAGATCTAACCTAGTCAGCAAACAGCGCCAGCGAGCTTTTAAACAGCCAAATGCATTCTACCACCATTCAGCCTGTAGTTGAGCTGCTCCTTACTGCTATCCAGGTTGCCTGTGTACGGCTTCATGAGGCATGGTAGCAATGGATAGGCTGGGTCTCCAAGGATAACTATTAGCATTTCAACATCCCCAACAGTAATTTTCTGGTCTGGGAAGTAAGTTTCTTCCTGCATCTGTTCAAACAGTTCAGAGTTCCTAAAGATGCTAGCGTCATGCACCTTTCATGGCCATCCCACTCTGATGTCGGTGAAACGCCCCTTGTGATCCACAGGTGCTTGCAACACCATTGAGAAGTACCCCTTGCAGTTTACATGTTGGTTGCCAACGTGGTCTGGTGCCAAGATAGGTATATGTGTTCCATCTATTGCTGCACCACAGTTAGGGAACTCCACTACCCCTGCTAGCAGAAGGTTAATGATTGCATTGGCTACTTGGATCACAGTTGATTTTCCCAGCCCAAATTTATTCCCTACTGGCCAGTAGCTGTCAGGCGTTGCAAGCTTCCACAGGGCTATCGCCACTTGCTTTTCAACTGCTAGGGCAGCTCTCATCTTGCACTTCAGGGTGCGGAAAAGCAACTCACAAAATTCCATGAAAGTGGCATTACGAATGTGAAAGTTTTGTGGTCACTGGGAATCATCCCATACCCGCAACATTATGTAATCCCATCAGTCTGTGCTGGTTTCCTGGGCCCAGAATGGGTGTGCCACGGTATGAACCTGCCCCATTGCCATCATGATGTCCCAATTGCCACATCCCATGTTTTGAGGGAAGTCTGTGTCCATGTCTTCCTCACAATCATCCTTGTGCTGGCGGCTCCTAGCCAGGTTCTGCACATACTGCAGGATAGTGTGCGAGGTGTTTACAATGCTCACAACAGCAGCGGTGAGCTGAGCAAGCTCCATGCTTGACATGCGATGGCGTCTGCACAGGAAAAAAGGCACGAAATGATTGTCTGCCATTGCTTTCACTGAGAGAGGGAGGGGAGGCTGACGACATGTACCCAAAACCACCTACAACAGTGTTTTTGCCCCATTAGGCACTGGGAGCTTAACCCAGAATTCCAATGGACAGTGGGGACTGTGGGATACTACCCATAGTGCACCACTCCTTGAGTCGATGCTAGCCACGGTATTGAGGACACACTCCACCAACTTAATGAGCTTAGTAGGGACACACAATCGACTGTATAAAATCACTTCTTAAAAATTGACTGCTATAAAATCGACCTAATTTCATCGTGTAGACATATCCTTAGGTTGCAATAGCCTTAAAGGAAGATGTTATTACTTTTGCACGGTGAATGATATTGAGTTCTTGTTTAAAAACAAATGCATGGAATGTTAAAGTTGCACAACTGATAGGGATAATTTTTTCTTTGGGATGGATGCATGCAAACTTCATCAGAGAGGTCCTTTGGGGCCATCTGCCTGTCCCAAGTCAGGGTAAAGGAGGAGGGTTGGGCGTGGGGCTAGCAACTCCACCCCGTAAAAAATCAACTTGCTACAGAAACACCAACAACAGAAATAGAGATAACAGAGACTTTTAGCCTGGAAAAAGAAGGGTCTTCAACTCGAAGATGCATGACGCTGGGTGGTGAAAGCCACGAGGAAGCCACTAAGCCGATCACCCTTCTTGCAACCAGGAGGATCACCATCGGCACATGGAACGTGAGGACCATGTATGAGTCAGGAAAGATGGCGCAGGTTGCAGCAGAGATGAGGAGCAACAACCTGACCCTACTAGGCATTAGCGAGACAAGATGGATGCAAGCTGGACAGAGACGACTGTTGACAGGAGAGCTGTTGCTGTATTCCGGACATGAAGAGAGCGACGCACCCCACACACAGGGAGTAGGCTTCATGTTGTCCCAGCAGTCACAGAGAGCACTGATTGGTTGGGAGGCACAAGGCCCCAGGATCATCACAGCATCCTTCAGAACTAAAATGAAGAGGATTAAGATGAACGTTGTTCAGTGCTACGCTCCAACCAATGACAGTGAAGAGGAGGACAAAGACTACTTTTACAACAGACTTCAGAAAATATTAGAGACTCTCCCAGACAAAGACATCACCATCCTTATGGGAGACTTCAATGCCAAAATTGGATCTGATAACACAGGATACGAACAAGTCACGGGGACCCATGCGCTGGGAGATATGAGTGAGAATGGAGAGAGATTTGTGGATCTGTGTGCACTTAACAACCTGGTCATAGGAGGCAGCATCTTTCCTCACAAGTGGATCCACAAGAGTACCTGGGTATCGCCAGCAGGCACGACAGAAAACCAGATCAACCATGTCTGCATTAGCAAGAAGTTCAGAAGATCCCTGCAGGACGTTAGAGTTAGAAGAGGAGCAGACGTGGCGTCCGACCATCACTTAGTGGTGGCCAGATTGAAGCTTAAGCTGAAGAAGAACTGGATAGACACGTCAGACAGAAGAGTGAAGTACAACGTTAGCCTTCTGAAGGACCACAAGACCAACGAAGATTTTGGGCTGACGCTGAAGAATAAGTTTTCAGTACTACAGGATCGGTTTGGAAGACAGTGTACTCAACAGCTGGCAGAAAGTGAGAGAGACACTTAGGTCAGCATGCCAGGAAGTGCTTGGAATCAAGAAACACCAGCAGAAAGAGTGGATCACAGCAGAGACCTTGACTAAGATAGAAGACAGAAAGAAGAAGAAGGCAGCAGTCAACACCAGCAGGACTAGAGCAGCAAAGGCCAAAGCTCAAAAAGAGTATGCTGAAGCCCACAGAGCAGTGAAGAGGAATATTAGGAAGGATAAGAGAGACTATGTGGATCGACTGGTAGCAGAAGCGGAGCAGGCAGCATACAGCGGCAACATGAAACAGCTGTACCACACCACCAAGCGACTGTCTGGAAAGTTCAGCAAGCCAGAACGTCCCATCAAAGACAAGCAGGGAAAGTCTATAACAGGAATAGAATAACAGATGAACAGATGGGCGGAGCACTTTGAGGAACTCCTGAACAGACCAGCACCACCAAATCCACCAGACATCGACCCAGCCAACGGGGACCTCCCAATCAATTGCGACAAACCAACCAGAGACGAGATCAGAAAAGCCATCACCATGATGAAGAACAGGAAGGCGGCTGGACCTGACAACATCCCAGCAGAGGCCCTGAAAGCAGACCTGGATGCTTCAGTGGAAATGCTGTACCCCCTCTTTGAGAAGATATGGGAAGAAGAAGTGATTCCGGCAGACTGGAAAGAGGGATACCTCATCAAAATCCCCAAGAAAGGAGACCTCAGCAACTGTGCCAACTACAGAGGAATCACACTCCTTTCGGTGCCAGGGAAGGTCTTCAACCGAGTCCTCTTAGAGAAAGGTTTCTCAAACTGGGGGTCGCCGAGCGCTCCCCGGGGGGGTCGCGAACTCCTGCCGCCGCAACTCGCGGCGACTAGGGCTGGGGCGCAGCCGGCAGCCCGCCCGCGGCGACCCGGCCCCCAGTTGCGCCCCAGCCCCCAGTTCCCGCAGCGGGTGGGCTCCCGGCTGTGCGGCGGCCCCCAGTCCCCCCAGCGGGTGGGCTGGTGCACACCCGGCAGCCCGCCCGCAGCGGCGGGGACTGGGGGCCGGGTGGACCCTGAAGCCCGCCGGCAGCGGCAGGGACTGGGGGCCGGGCGGACCCAGCAGCCCGCACCCAGCCGCAGGGACTAGGTCTGGGGTGCAGCCGGCAGCCCGGCGGAGGAGGGGAGGTGTGCGGGGGGGGGGGGATGTGCTTGGGCGCAGGGGGGGTCGGCGCTTTTTTTTAAAAAAAAATCTGCGGCTTTTCCACGGAGGGGTCGTGAGGGCAGCTCACAAACAGCTTCCAGGTGCGAACCGGAGTCAGACAAGGATGCTTGTTGTCACCATTTCTCTTTCTCCTCGTCATCGATTGGATTATGAAGACATCCACTTACGAGCGCAGGAATGGAATCCAGTGGACGTTGTGGACCCAGCTCGATGACCTGGACTTTGCTGACGACCTTGCACTCCTTTCGCACAGCAAACAGCAGATGCAGGAGAAGACCAACGTAGTGGCAGCGACGTCATCACAGGTTGGCCTCAACATCCACAAGGACAAGACCAAGATCCTCAAGATCAACTCCATTAGCAGTGACCCAGTCACACTGAATGGAAGCCCCCTGGAAGAAGTGCAGTCCTTCACCTACCTAGGCAGCATCATCGACCAGCAGGGTGGCACAGACACAGACATCAAAGCAAGGATTGGTAAGGCAAGAGCAGCCTTCTTACAGCTCAAGAACATCTGGAGCGCCAGAGAGCTGTCTTTGGCAATAAAGATTTGACTGTTCAACTCCAACGTGAAATCAGTCCTACTGTATGGAGCTGAAACCTGGAGGACAACCAAAACAACCACCAGGAAGATCCAGACCTTCATCAACAGCTGCCTCAGAAGGATTCTCCAGATCCGCTGGCCAGACACCATCAGCAACATCCTCCTCTTGGAGAGGACCCGTCAACTCCCAGCAGAGGAAGAAATCAGAAGGAGAAGGTGGGGCTGAATAGGACACACACTACGCAAGCAGCCAACCAACATCACCAGATAGGCACTGCGGTGGAACCCCCAAGGCAAGCGGAAAAGAGGCCGTCCAAGAAACACCTGGCGATGCGACCTTCAGGCTGACACCACAAAAATGGGCTACACCTGGAATCAGCTAGAGAGAATGGCCCAGGATAGAGGACTCTGGAGATCTGTGGTTGGTGGCCCATACCCCGACTGGGATGATGGGCATAAGTAAGTAAGTAAGGATGCATGCAGTGTCTATGGCTGAGTATTTAAAAACAAGCAACCTCTGATTTAGCCCTGTGCAGTGCCTGTTGAAGTTAATGGGGCTACCCGGCTGTAGCAGAGGCCAGAATTTTGTGAATGATAACTAAACTATTACATTGGATCTAGCAGTAATACAATTAGTTCTGGTTTCTTGGTAAAATAAGCTGCTCTCAGATCTTTTTGTTTTACTGAAAAATGTGTACCTTTCCCCCCAAAAGAAGGCATACAAAACTTCTAAAAGCCAGACCCTAATTTGCATTCAGAGCAGAGACTTGCTGCTTCATGTATGGCATTGATCAGTTCTTCAAGACTATCTTCTTTTAACCAGGCTTAGTGGAGGGGAAACAACTGGGACTAAAGGAAAAATTCTGTGAGCCATCTAAGTTTCCAAAGTATGCACTGGGGAACAGGCTTGAGGTAATGAATTTGAAGACTGATTCTATTAACTTGCATTTTGAGGCTGGAAACAAAAACTTAAAGGGGGCAGGAGGACAGGCTGCAATTATCCCAAGAGCATGAGTGAAGTTTAGGAGCGGGTAAAATCCTAGCAGCTATAATTAGACAGTATTACTCTCCACTTTAAAATGAGTCATTCCTCAGAGACTGGATTAAAGTGGGGGTTTTAGTTTGTTTTAAAATCCCTGTATTTGTCAGAGTTCCTTGTAGAGAGCAGGAGTTGGGAGAAGGGGAGGGTGCACGGGGAGATATTAAATAATGCCAATAGTTTGTTCAGAGATGCTTTGGAGTTACATTTGAAACATGTCAAGAATCAGAGAGGTAGCCGTGTTAGTCTGGAATATCAGAGGTAACAAAGAGTCCTGTGGCACCTTAAAGACTAACTAAAACGCAGGTAAAGATTACAGAATAGCACAAAGCAAGGAATTTGATAATGGAAGGTAGAAGATTTGCAGTAACTAGGGCATCTGAGCTATATGATAAATATTGAGAGGAAAGAAGTCATTTACCTGACGCACATCTCTGGGGTTGAGATCATGTGTGTTGTACTCCTAGCTCTGCCCCAGTCTTCCTGTATTTAAAACGAAATAAAACAACTTGAGTAAGTCACTTAGCCTTTCTGCATCAAGGACTTATCCATAGATATTCCACTCTCGCTCTGGACAGACCCCATGCACTCGGGATCAGAATGTTTTGGCCACTGGTATCTGAGGATCCAATGGTTGATTCTTACTGAGGGCATAAAGGTTGAACCAAGGCCAACAGTCCCTCAGTTCCTTCTTACTGCTTGGGATTGTGAAACAGAACTGCAGTGGGTGTCCTTATCTCTTGAACTTGGCTAGCTTTGTTTGTAAATAGCTTTTATCTTCATGTACACAGCAGTTCCAGGGTAAGCTAGTTGTACTTTTTAAGCTAGGTTTTTGTTTTGGTATTTCTCGCCCGTCCTCCGCCCCCCCTTCTTTTTTTAAAATACATAGCACAGGCTTCACGAAAACCCTGTAGTTTTAATAATGCCCTTCATGTGAGGCAACCATGGCTGTCAATGGAAACTCCAAATGTTTCTTTGTATAGGTAAAGGGCATATCACCGAAGAATGCTCAATCTGCAGCTTGCTTTCAAAATGAACAAGCAGAGCTCACCTGAAACTTTTCTTGTCTGAGAGATTGATTAGACCTGCCTTGGATCTGAGAAGTCAGGGTCCTCCTGGTGTAGAGCAGGCTTCCTATAAAAGTGCTCCGGTGAGCTCCACCTCTGCTGTTAACTCTTGGGCACATTCTACTAAAAAGACCTCTGCTGATGCTGCTGTTCCTGCCCTCAAGCCTCCCTCAGCTACATCTGAAGGGGGTAGGACAGAGAGAGCAGCAATATCAGCCCATTCTCTGCCAATCCAGTGCCATACAATATTTTCTTATCTAGTGGGGGTTAGGTTTTTCAGAGTAGTCCGTGTCTTTCCTCCAGCCCAGGGTAGGGTTGCCAACCCTCCAGGATTGTCCTGGAGTCTCCAGGAATTAGGCATTGATCTTTAATTAAAGATTGTCATGTGAGGAAATCTCCAGGAATTTGTCCTACCAAAGTTGGCAACCCTAGTCCAGGGCCATCTTTCTTCTGTGATCCTGTTATGGGTTTAACAAGATTAATGGGTCCCCTCTTTGAGCCATTGACACCTTTCCTCAATAAACCCAGCTTTTTTAGTGGCAATCACGTCAGCCTGAAAGGCAGCGGAGATGCAGGCCCCCCATACATTGCCTTCCACCAAGACAAAGTTATCATTAGGGTGCAGCATAGGGCGTTACCTAAAGTGGTCTTGGTTTCCATCTGAGCCAGATGGTTCACTTATCTGTTTTCTTCTCTGAACAACATGCTAACCAAGGGGAAGCTAGGCTCCCTACATTAAAGGTACTTAGGAGTCTCTCCTTCTGCCTTGGTAGGACCAAATCAATTAGGGTATGACCTAGACCAGGGGTTCCCAAACTTGTTCCGTGGCTTGGCCAGGGTAAGCCCTTAGCTGGCCGCAAGATGTTTTGTTTACCTGAGTGGCCATAGGCTCGGCCACTCGCCTCTCCCACTGGCCGCGGTTCACCATTCCTGGTCAATGGGAGCTGTAGGAAGCCGCTGTAGGAATGCAGCTACAAAGTGATTAGGGGAGTTGGTGATCTAATGAATTGCTATAAACAAATTTGCCAATAAAAAAAACAGGAAAACAAAACAACAATCTCTAGCTGTGTTTTTTCGAGTTGAGAAAGTTCAACAAGAGGAGCAGCCAGGAGATCCACCCTCT
The DNA here is from genome assembly GCA_032164245.1 of Sternotherus odoratus. NCBI lineage: Eukaryota > Metazoa > Chordata > Testudines > Kinosternidae > Sternotherus > Sternotherus odoratus. The sequence goes on from JAVMKO010000002.1 coordinate 38,097,527, forward strand.
TTCATCCTCTGACTTGAGCCCTCGACGCTGCTCCCCAGCTGGCACACCGGGCGAGCAGAGCAAGGTAAGCTCTTGACCCCACTCCCAGTTGAAGTGCCAGGCAGGCGGAGTGCAGTGAGCCCTTAATCCCATTCTCTTGCTGGAGCATGGGGCGGGCAGAGCGGGGCTAGGGCTGGAGCAGAGCTGGGGATGGAGGAGATGGACCTGGATACTAAGTGGGTGGGCCTCAGCCCCTCTACAGTCCCTATGGCTACAGCCATGCCTCAACCAAGCTTCACAATCATCACTGGTGAGTACATCATTAAATTGTTTATTTACAATTATTTAACACTTATACTGTGTGTGTGTGTGTATATATCTATATCTATATATCTATATATGATATATACACTGTCTTTTGTCTGATGAAAAAAATATCCCTGGAACCTAACCCCCACCCCCCATTTACATTAATTCTTATGGGGAAATTGGATTCGATTAACATCGTTTCGCTTAAAGTCACATTTTTCAAGAATGTAACAACGATGTTAACAGGGAGTCAATACAGCCTACCACTGCCAGTTATAAACAGGGAAATTTAGGTCGGTGAAATGCCTAGAAATAAAAAGGGAACTGCCTGGTACAGTATACCTCTTAACCACCCTGTTCCATCTTTCCTGCTCTAGGAAGAGGTTCCCTTTCCACTTCATCACTAGCTTTCTGAAATGGGGCACAGAGACATCAAGAGAGTCTCTGAAATGGGGCACTGGTGCTTTCCCTTGGTGGGTTTCTGATAGTTCTGAGTCCCTCCCTTTTGTGGCGGCTGCTACTCCAATTTTCTCTGCCCTCTGCGTTGATGTAGGAACCTGCCTGGGTAAGACTCTTACCTACAAACCAGGAGAAAAAGGAGAGGCTGAATAAGGGGCCCTAACCATCCCAAATTCACATTTAATACAAACCCCAAAGTTGGCCATCCACACACCTTGATCCTGAATCTTTTTTTTTCAAGGGTGGCATTATTAGGTAGACCTATACTTTCAATGATACCATCTGCTTGCATGGTAATTGCCTCTCTTTAGAATAAAAAGCCTTTGGGTCTCATTAGGAACTTCCTCGTGTTAATAAACAAACTGAGAAATTACCTCATTACACTAAACAATAGGGAAAGGCCTCAATCCCTATCAATTCACAGGTAACAAAGAGTCCTGTGGCACCTTAAAGACTAACTAAAGTATTGAAGCATAAGCTTTCGTGGGCTAATACCCACTTCGTCGGATCTCTGATTCTATCAATTCACAATAATTTTGGTCCCTAGGGGCAGCCCTGATTCAAAGTTTACTTGTTTCACTGTCTGTTTCTTGTTTCCTTTACAGCTCCAATTCTCATTCTCACCAAAAACACACATCTACTTATGAAAATAAAATCATAATCAGGAGGATACGCCAGAGACAACCCAAGTCATGGCACAATTGATCGGAGGGAGAATTCTTTACCTGGTAACTCCTGTCAATGATTCAACTCCAACTCCAGAGTGCTGACTGATGGGTAGTTGCTCCATTTGGCAGGCAGGGCTGGCCATCACCAGCGAGAACCTAGTGTTGGAGTCCCCTCTGGAAGGTGAGCATCTCCCCTCTTCTCCTCCTAGGGACTGATGAGCACCCCCAGAATTGGCATTTAAAAGCAGATTAGCACCCTGCACTAGTGAACCTGCAGAAACTAAAAAGAGCCAAGATGGATGGGGCTGAGTCAATGAAAGGAATTTCCAGGTAAGTGATATTCCTTCTCTGGCTGAGGGTTCCATGTAGAGGGTTCCTTCATTGCCAGACATTTCAAGTCAATGTGTGTCCAGGCCCGGTACCTTTACAACAAGCCTTAACTGTCTGCTGTGCTCTCAGATGCCCAGCTAGAATATAGGTGCCCTTCAGTAGTGCAAACTAGGTGATTTGACTAATAAACCTCTTGATAAAAAGGCACATCCACAGGGAGGAGTAGGAGTAATCTACAGACTAGACTGACCAATCAGTGCAGTAAACGTAGAGAACTCTGGTCTGACCATGAGGGCTTGTTATGTTTTTCATTCACAGAGAGCAACTGCACACTTGTGGACTGGGTGACTACTTTTGTTTAATCCAAACTAAGAAAGAATACATGTAAAGTCTTCCAAGAGAGCACAGTGTGTGAGAGAGATTCAGTGTGTAACTGCCAGCATGGGTATCCCCACAGTAAGCAGACAGACTCATTAGGGTCTGATACTGATACTGTTGCTCATGTTGACTAGTAACTTATTCCTTCAGCTGTCCAACTGAAATCAAACTCTGGCTGCTCTAAACTTCAGAGTCCCTGACAATTAAGATATGTATATAAAAATAACCTAAAATTCATTGTGAGGAAGGATTGTCTTATGCTTATGGTACCATGCTGCGGCTCAGGAGATCTGTATTCAATTGCTGTGTCTGCCACTTCCTTAATCAAGTAATTTAATCACTCTGTTCCTCAGCTCCCCATCTGTAAAATTGGGGGGACAGTAACCCATGTCTGGTTTATATGTTTAGGCTGTAATTGTTATGGGGACTTGACTCTCTTACTGTGGGTAGGGCTACACTACCCGCTGGATTGGCGGGTAGTGTTCTATGTATCAGGGATCGATTTATCGCATCTGGCCTAGATACGATAAATCGATCCCTGAGAGCGCTCCCGTCAACTCCAGAACTCCAGCTCCACAAGAGGAGTAAGCGGAGTTGATGGGGGAGTCGCTGTGATCAACCGCCACTGTGGGGCGGCCACATAAGTCGAAATAAGGTACTTCGACTTCAGCTATGCGAATAGTTGTGTACCTTAGTTTGAACCACACCGCTAGTGTAGCCCAGGCCTGTGTATATTTAGAGGCCTACCACAATGGGGATAGACCTGCGCAACTAATTGATTTCTCAGCTTGGCAGGCCAAACCAAAAAATAAAATAAAAAAAATCCAAATTGCTTAAATGAAATGTTTCCGTTTTTGATTTAGTTTCAGGTTGACTGAGACATTTTGTTCAACCCACAACAAAATTCTGTTTAGTTTTTATTTTCCAGTTTGTTTCAGATAGTTTTCAAGTGTGTTTAATTCTTTTCTGTTTTTTTTTAAATTTAGCTAAATTTTAGCACAAGAAGTCAAAATTAGATGTTTTGACTTTTTTCAAAATATAAAAATATTTTTACAGATGAAACTATTCACCAAATTTGACATTAATTCACACATAGTTTTGGTGCCCCCTTCTCCAAATGCATTTTTCAGTGACTTTACTATTTACTGAAGAAATGTTGCCCAACTTTAAATGAAGCCTCAAAGTCAGTTGAAGCCTCTATATACTACTCTACTACAAATAATAAATATAAATAATAAGGCACATCACAATGCTCTGGATACAGAGTATTTGGTGATTTCCAGATCCTTGGTTTATTTAAAGAATTCTTGCTTGAGAAAAGTATTTAATTTTATTCTGATTTCTTTCAATGTATAGAGCACCTCTCCTTGGCTTCAAGTGCAGAAAGTTTAGAAGTTGGCAATTACTGTGTAGTTATCTAGATGCAGAATTTAAGCACCTGTCTGGAGGCAGGCAGTGTGTTAAATCTGGTAGACATATGGGAATTTATATTGCTTTAAAAATAAGAATCTAATAATGTTTGAGGCTGTCTGCGCCTATCAAACATTCAACACACTCTCCATACTGTAGAGAATTTGAAAGACATGTTTACTAGTGTTGATGCAACAGCATTTCATTTGATTTCCCATCATTGTGGCTTGTTGTAGAAAAATAGGCCATACAGACACCTAACGTCTGTCAGTAGGTGACAGGGACTGAGCCTGTTGAATAAGGACACTTGAAAGAACAATTAGATTCCAATTAGTAGATGTTAATACAACTGCCTTCTCTAACTTATTTTTCTTCATGATCCCTTGCAGTGCTCCCAGGGTATAGCCTCACAAGCAGATGTGATGACTACACTGCTTTGCAGAAGAGTCGCCTCTCAGTTCAGCTTTTTTTTGGGTGACTTTCTGCAAACTCAAGTATTCAGAGTTGTTGGTGTGACACAGGAGACTCATGATGAATAATTTCAGCAATGTATGAAGGAAAGAACATGTCTATTGATAGTATCACTGGCCCTCAGACTGTGCCAATGTCTAAAATGTGAAAGCCAGGTGAAAGAAATATGAAGGCATATGTAAAACAATCACAGCCCTCCTCCCCACCTCAAAAAAGTGATAGACGCCCATGTGGAAAGGACGTATGTGCCCCACATCAAGGGAGTCTGGTCCTGCAAGGTAGGAACATTGTTCTACTTCTGTGACCCCCTTTACCAATAGTCAGGGCCAGCGACAGGGTGGTACAACGGTTACAGCTGTACCGGGCCCCTGTGAGCGAGGCGCGCTCACCAGACACCCCCCCCCCCCCGGCACCCAGCAGCCAGCCCCGCCCCCCTTTGCTTCTCCCGGCAGCCAGCCCCGCCCCCCTTTGCTTCTCCCGGCCGGCCACAGCACATGCCGGGGTTGGGGCCCGCTGGAGGTAGGAGACCGGCCGGGGGTGGGGGGGCCGCGGGAGATCGGCGGGGCGGGGGCCGCGGGAGGCAGGAGATCGGCGGGAGGCAGGAGATCGGCAGGGGGGCGCGGGAGGCAGGAGACCGGCCGGGGGAGATCAGCGGGGCGGGGGGGGGGGCCGCAGGAGGCAGGAGATCGGCGGGGGGGGGTGGGAGGCAGGAGATCGGCGGGGGGGCGCGGGAGGCAGGAGACCGGCCGGGGGGGGGGCGCGGGAGGCAGGAGACCGGCCGGGGGGGCCGCGGGAGGCAGGAGATCGGCGGGGGGGGGGGCCCGCGGGAGATCGGTGGGGGGGGGGCCGCAGGAGGTAGGAGACCGGCGGAGGGGGGACCCTAGGGCGGCGGGAGATCAGCCGGGGGGGCGCGGGAGGCAGGAGGGGGGGGGGGAGCGCAGGCGGCGGGAGACTGGCCGGGGGCGGGGGGGCCGGGGGCGGCGGGAGATCGGCCGGGGGGGGGGGCGCGGGCGGCGGGAGACTGGCAGGGGGGGCCCCGGGGGCGGCGGGAGACTGGCGGGGGGGGGGGCCCGCGGGCAGCGGGAGACCGGTGTGGGGGGGGGGCCCGTACGGTCTGCCGTACGGGGCCCCAAAATTCCTGTCGCCGGCCCTGCCAATAGTACCTGAGTTAGGGATTTCTGCAAGATGCTGAGCAGTTAATGCCATTAGTGGAAGTTAAGGTTAGTCAGCGCTTCATAAGATTGGGCCCTTAGGATGCCATATACAGAGTTACCCTGTAGACTGCAGGATATGCAGGAGAATATTTTAATATTAGGCCTTATGTGACAGTTCCGTATGTAAAACCTTTGCCCCTTACAGAGCATTTGCGCATACTGTGTATATTTTTATTTTCCAAACTATGGAGGCTGCTCTAAGATATACTAGCTGCCAAAGGACACACGTGTTCAATATGGCAGCATGGGATCAGTAGGGGTTTAGGACATCCTTGCCACACACCCTGCTCTGGTGGTTTAGGAGCTGTGCACCATCGGAGGATCCGTCTGGGGCAATCCGTTCATGGCCACTTAGATTGGCTGTAGGCTTATATTGTGTCACTGGAGGAGTGCCCTGATTGGCTGTGCGTGCACCCCATCCTGAATGTTATCAGAGAGGAAACTCTCTCAAACCAGTCACCTTGTGGTCTGAATGTTGCAGATGATGAACTGACAGATGCTTCTTGCATGCCTTATGCCTGGTGCTGGGGAAAACACCATGACTATTGTACAAGGTGAATGGTATTACACCATCAGGAACTGGCTCCTCATTCTCTTTTAGGGACTCTTTTAGGATCTAATTGTACGTGGAGTGCCAGATGTAGGGGCTTTCCTGCTCTTTGCAGTCCAGGGTAATCTCAGCTCCAAATAGGCCTCAGCCTCTAACACGGGAAGCTATCACTTAACTGTTGCTACTCATATTTTGCTGCCCTGGGCAACCATCTGTTTTGTGTGCTCAGGTTGTGAACTTACTCAGGGGTATGAGCCACTGAGGGGACAGAAGTACAGAGAACAAAAGCTCTACATCCAAAGCGTCTACACCTATATTTTATATCACTGCTCTGCTACATATTTCCTGTGTGACCCGGGCAAGTCACTTAGTCTCTCGGTGCTCAGTTCTCCATCTGTACAATGGGATAATAGCACTTTCTCCTACCTCACAGGTATGTTGTGGGGATAAATACATTAAAGACTGATTGTGGGGTGCTCAGGTATTACTGTGAGGGGGGGCATAGAAGTATCTAAAATCAATAGCTATTAATAACTAAATAAAAATTATATTCTCCAAAACTAGTTACTTGGAGCTAGAAGGCTGTTTTCACTTTCCCCTGGTGATGATTATTAGCTCTCCTTTTTGATCATTAAGCTATGTTTTTCCTTTCAATGTATCCTCCTGTTTCTCTCAATGCCATCTCATTCTGTTGCATAATAGCTGTCATACAGAGAGAAAAAACATGTGGGTGTAAAGGAAGTTGTTTCTGTAGTAACAATCACTATGTAAATCACTCAGCATTTCCTTTTCTAGTCAGATGACTTGGCCATTTAAATGCTGCTGTGTTGATCAAGTGTTTCACTTTCCCACGCACCTACACATATCATTTTTGTAATACTGTCATCTTATGGTGCCTAGAGTCTGGATTTTTGTTTGTCATAGTCTCCTGTTTGCTTCTGCAAGCTGTAATTATTATTCTTTTCATTGGTGAATTATTGTGGGTTTGATCTCTTAATCTGCGTATTTTAATAGACCTATTTTTTTTTCTTCTTATTGGCAGATAACTCTCTTAAATCTGAGGGACCTACAGTGAAATCTTTTCTGGGAATGTGACCTGCATATCCCCACCAATGAAAGCCAGGCAGGGAAAACCACCTGGTATGAGTGGTGTCTCTTGGTGAAGTCCCTCAGGAAGCAGATAAAAGAGCTATGGGAGGAGGTGACTCAAATCTGCAGAGCATCTGAGAGCACAAGGACTTATTTGGCAGGATGCACATGAGATGTCTGGAATGAAGGATGTTGGCTGGCTACTGATGTCTACTCCAGCACCAGAGGAGGAAGGCGAACCACCTACTCTACAGAGAAGAGACTGATTGCTGGCCACCTCAAGCAGTAGATAGTGCTCCACCTCTCACCTAGGCACCCTGGCCATTGTGATCAAGAACCAGCACGCTATACTGGCAACAGATGGTGAGGAGCAGACCCCAATGGCTGTGATGGAGGATCCACCTGCCCTCAGGCCCCAAGTCAATGGCCACCGCACCCAAGAGGAGGAAGTATAGAGTGCTGGTAGTCCGAGACTCCCTTCTGTGGGAGATGAAGGCATCCGTCTGCCAACCTGACACGATGTCCTGAAAGGTGTGCTGCTTGCCTGGAGCCTGCCTCTGAGACATTCTGGAAAGGTTGCATATGCTCATCTTTCCCTCTGACCACTACCCCCATGCTTCTCATCTCTGTGGGCACAAACGATACTGCCAGGTCTGATCCTGAGCAGATCATCAGTGACTACAGGTCTCTAGAAATGAGTGTGAAATAGTTGGGAGTGATGGGGAACTGGCTGTGTTTTCATCCATCCTTCTGGTTGAGTGTAAGGGCCCAAGAAGGGACATGTGCATCCTGGACATGAATACATGACTGTGCACATTGTTTGGATGGGAGGGTTTAGGCTTTCTTCACCATGGAATACTGTTCCAGGAAGAAGGACTGCTGGGAAGAGCTGGTCCCCAAGAAGGGGAAAACATCTTTGCAAAAAGATTTCAAACCCAAGGAGTTGGCTTTAATCTAGTTACAAAGGAGGCAGGTGACAAAAGCACACAGGTGGCCTAACAGAGGGCTAGATGTTGGAGGTAATGGAGACATGGAAAATGTATAATAAGGTCATATGAGCAACAAGAGGGAAATCAGTCATTTTAGACTTGATTCTCACCTTCCTCAGCGAAGGGGGCTGGACTCAATGACCTCTTGAGGTCCCTACCAACCCTAGATTACTATGATGTTCCACAAAACATTTCAGGTTCAACAAATTGGCATTCTTGTTGGGAAATTCCTGACCAGCTCTTCCCAAAACTACAATGAAAAAGTAGTAGGATCTACACTACTTTTGACATTTATAGATTAATAAATGACTCTGACCCTGCTAACATTTATACTCATGAGTGAAATTAAGTAGCCATTGTGGCTACCCATGAATTGCAGGAATGGGGTCCAGTATAGATCTCTATAGTTTATTCTTTGAGTAAGATGTAAAAACAAAGAATAAAACCCTGCTCCCAGAAATGTGCAAATGCCTCCACTCATTAACATTGTTATTAACAAACATAGGTAGCTACACAACAAACTTTTTTTTGAGATTCATGAATAAATATGGACAATGCTGAATTTTAAACTATAGTTTGTTTCCTTCACTGGCAGAATAAGGGTATGCTTCAATATCGTTTATATTGTCTGTTTATTATGTGAGATGGAAAACATATCTGAGATTCAAAGTATTAACCTCAACAAAATAGAAAGACGGTCTTAAAATAAACAGGGAATTAGGACAGATATGAGGCTGTCAACAAAAATTATTTTATCATTGATTTTCCTTTTCACCTGGCATTGTTGCATGATGTTAAAGCACAGTTGCTGTTTCCAGAAAAAGGTATTAAATTAAATCAGTATTTTGATTGTTTGAAAACATTGTAGGCACATTTGCAAAACTTCCTTTCAAACTTCTTATAGTTGTTGATGGTTGGAGAAATGTGCTGAGATAATACTTGGTTAACATTTCTTATTAATTATAAGACATTATATTCTTATTAATCTTACAAGGATATATATTGCTGTGAGCAAAAAGGTGAAAGGAGTTGCAAAAAGGCAAAACTGAAAATGCTTATCTTTGGAACCAAGCTATGTTAGTAATCAACATAAACAAGACCTTAAAGGTCACAGCAAAAGAATATTGGGTCATATAAATTGACAGTAATTAACACGTTTCTAATATTGCTGATCATAAAAATGAAAATAAAACACTGTGCTACTCAAATCTGATCTTAAGCAAGATGCTAAGCAAATACTGTACACAAAAAATGCTTGAAACTCATAAGAATACAAGAGCGTCCATACAGGGTCAGACCAAAGGTCCATCTAGTCTAGTATCCTTGTCTTCTGACAGTGGCCAATGTCAGGTGCCCCAAAGGGAATGAACAGAGTGGCTAATCATCAAATGATCCATCCTGTGTTGTCCATTCCCAGCTTCTGGCAAACAGAGGCTAGGGACACCATCCCTGCCCATCCTGGCTAATAACCACTGATGGACCTATCCTCCATGAACTTACCTTTTTTGAACCCTGTATTGTCTTGGCCTTCACAACATCCTTGGGCAAAGATTTCCAGAGACTGATTGTGCGTTGTGTGAAAGAATGCTGCCTTTGTTTGTTTTAAACCTGCTGCCCATTAATTTCATTTGGTGACCCTGTCACGGTACCGAAATAATTTGGTACCATATAGATCATTGGGGTAACAAATATTATGTGAAGGGGTCATAGCAGGTGTCTATGACCAGGTTATGGAGGGCGGATTATGAATGTGCCATTGATATGTGTGTATCTTTTTGGAACTGAAGTTATAAATATTGAATATAGGGTGCCTGTACTTCAAACTTATGCTTGGCTTCTGGGTGAAATCTCAGACAAGCTGGTGTTAACTTGAATGGCCTGCCTGATGGCCTATTAAACGGCCATCAACTGCACAATGAACTCTGTCCACACCCGAGGAGCCTCCCCAGGAATGGGACATGCCTGGGCAAAAACTGAATCGTTGAGAGTCTGGTGATTGGACCATGTGGCTATGGACCTCCAGTTTGCAACCGGACTCTGCATAAGGAGGAGGAGGGTCTTCGCCCACAGGAGGAAGTCTATAAAGCCTGGAAGAACGTGCTCCATTTTGTCTTCTACCTTCAGCCTGCAGCCTGTCTTGCTTCCAGCTCTGAATGGACTTTGCTACACAGGTGAACTCTGGACTAAGGTGCTGACCCATCCCTAAATGGGATGCTTTCTAAAGACTTTGATTTAAACCTGCAGTTATTCTACCTTTGCTGCAAGCCTGAACCAAGATATTTGCCATTACTGCATGTAATTGATTTCTTTTAACCTTTCCTAGCCCTCACCTATACCTTTTTCCTTGTATAATAAACCTTTAGATTTTAGATTCTAAAGGATTGGCAACAGCGTGATTTGTGGGAAGATCCGATTGGTATATTGACCTGGGTCTGGGGCCTGATTCTTTGGAATTGGGGAGAACCGTTTTCTTTATTTGGGGTATTGGTTTTCATAACCATTGGTCCCCAGGACAGGTGGCTGCTGGTGGTGATACTGGGAATCTGGAGTGTCTTAAGGGGATTGCTTGTGGGACTTGTGGATAGCCAGTTGGGTGAAACCAAAGTCTTTTCTGTTTGGCTGGTTTGGTTTGCCTTAGTGTGGAAAACCCCCAGCTTTGGGCTGTAGTTGCCCCTTTGGAAGCAATCTGTCCTGATCTGACACTCACAGTTGGACCCCACCAGGAACAGCACCGTCACAGACCCCTACTTCTTGTGTTATGAGACTTATTTACTTACACTTTACTTAAACTAATTGTGGCAGGGTGGGCTTGGTGGTGGTATGGTAGTGTGGAGTGAGAGAAAGAGCTGTAGAGCTGTGTTTAGAGCTGAACTATATAGAGTTGTGTAGAGCTGTAAGCTGTAGAGCTGTGTTAGAGCTGAAAGCTATAGAGCTGTGTATAAAGCTGTGTATATTGGTGGTGGGGCCTTGCACTGTGAAATAAAGAGCACTGTTGGAGCCAAAGAAGAGTTTCCTGCCTGTTTCTGAAGAGGGGTGAGAAGGCGATCTGTCACATAATACTTATTTACTTTCTCCACACCAATCATGATTTTTTAGACCTCAATTAGTCATCTCTTTTCCAAGCTGAGAAGTCCCTTTCTTATTATTTCTCCTCATATGGAAGTTCCATACCCCTAATAATTTTTGTTGCACTTTTCTGAACCTCTTCCAGTTCCAATATATCTTTTTTGAGATAGGGCAACCACATGTGCATGCAGTATTCAAGATGTGGGTGTACTATGGATTTATCCTTTTCTTAATGATTCCCAGCATTCTGTTCGCTTTTTTGACTGCCACTGCACATTGAGTGGATGTTTTAAGAGAACTATCCATGACTCCAAGATCTCTTTCTTAGAATAATAGAATCATAGAAGATTAGGGTTGAATGAGACCTCAGGAGGTCATCTAGTCCAAACCTCCTGAGGTCTCTTTCAACCCTAATCTTCAACTAAATCATCCTAAATCAACTAAACAGCCAGGGCTATATCAAGCTGGACCTTAAAACCTCTAAGGATGCAGATTCCACCACCTCCCTAGGTAACCCATTCCAGTGCTTCACCACCCTCCTAGTGAAACAGTTTTTCCTAATCCAACCTAGTTCTCCTGCACAGCAACTTGAGACCATTACTCTTTGTTCTGTCATCTGCCACCATTTAGAATAGCCTAGATCCATGTCTTTGGAACCCCCTTTCAGGTAGCTGAAGGCTGCTATCAATTCACCCCTCACTCTTCTCTTTTGTAGTCTAAATAAGCCCAGTTCCCTCAGCCTCTCATAAGTCATGTGCTCCAGCCCCCTAATCATTTTTGGTGCCCTCTGCTGGACTCTTTCCAATTTGTCCACATCCTTTTTGTAGTGGGGCCCCCAAAACTGGATGCAATATGCCAGATGTGGCCTTACCAGTGCCGAATAAGGGAATAATCACTTCCCTTGATCTGCTGGCAATGCTCCTACTAATTCAGCCCAATATGCTGTTAGCCTTCTTGGCAACAAGGGCACACTGTTGACTCATATCACGCTTCTCGTCCGCTGAAATCCTCAGGTCCTTTTCCACTTGGTCCCCAGCCTGTAGCATGGGATGCTTCCATTCTAAGTGCAAGACACTGCACTTGTCCTTGTTGAACCTCATCAAGTTTCTTTTGGCCTAGTCCTCCAATTTGTCTAGGTCAGTCTGGACCCTATCCCTACCTTCTAGCATATCTACCTCTCCCTCCAGTTTAGTGTCATCCATGAATTTGCTGAGGGTGCTATCTATCCTATCATCCCAGATCATTAATGAAGATGTTGAACAAAACTGGCTGATCCCCAGAGCACTCTGCTTGATACCAGTTGCCAACTAGACATCAAGCCTTCTCTAAACGTCCCCTCAGTTGGCTCTAGGAAGAGAGACAGCTAGCAGAGTGTTACTCTGTATATTTAGCTGCAAGTCCGTCTTATGTTTGTTCAGGAACATCCTCCAAACTGGCTCCCCGTCCCTGGGCAGAGATTGTAATCATAAATAAATTGCTTCGTGGTTGTTTTTCTGACAAACTGGGAGGGGTGGGGAGTAAGAAAGGAACAGTCCTGCACTGAGAAAGTGATCGACCTGGTGATCTGCCAGGCCTTTTCCATCTCTAACTTTTATGACATGGCCCCGTTGCCCCTGGCAATTTTCACATTTTACACCCCCCCTCCCCCCCAAAAGACAGACATCTGATTCTTGACAACTGATGTGAAGAATGTTGCCCTGACCCCATCAGAGAGACAGAGTAACAGAGCATGCAATTATACTTACATTAACTAATAACAAGAGTTAATTGTTAACAGGTAATAAACATTAGCACAACTGATCTCGTTAAGAAGCTGAAGCAATATAAACCACTGTGATGATGAACAGAACAAAGAGCAATGGCCAACACACAGCAGCATCAGAAAGGTAGGCAATAAAGGATGCTTAGATGCAATCCCAGACCTTAAAAGTGCAGCAAAGGCTGCAAAATCCCAGTGTAAATCACAAAATCAACAGAGACTCAGATAAAGGGGGAGGAACAGATCAAACAGGAGGTAACATTCATTGACCCAGCTGTAGGCAAACAGAGAATGATAATAAAAACAGCCATGGTAATTATGTACACAAAGGTCATGATGATAACATCATTTCCCCCCCCCCCCCTGTTTTTGGACCAGCTGAGTGGGGAATAATTAACTGTTTGTTATAATGAATAGGCTGATTTCAGATCTCATGAATTTTAGCCATAGGGGAAATTGGGAAGCCAGTTTATACATAGGTTATAATAATGATATGGCACCACTTAGAATAACACATTTAGAACAATAAATGAAATGATAGTACAGCGAAAGAGAACAACATTAAAACAGATTCCAGTGCAGTTCTAATTGCATTTGAAAAATAATAGCTTCAACAGTACAGCTGGCTGGAAAGCAGAATTTCAATTCCCCCCAAAATTGGGTTTTCAGATTATGTATGTTTTCATCCCAAACTGGGACAATCCCCTGCAACTCTAATTTTTTGGAGTAACTGAAATGCTGCAATATTTCCTTTCAGCAGCACCCACCGGAGAATGTTGGTGTTTTTGAAATGCACTATGTCCCCTGGGATCCACAGCTCCCTGGCTGGCCACTTGGCAGGAGAGTGGAAGTGCTGGGAGCCCCAGCTTCCTGGCAGGCCACCGGCCAGGTTGTTGAGGAGTAGGGAAGCCATGGAGCTGGGAACAATTTTATGGCAAAATTGAAATTGTCCCATAGAAAATGTTGATTTTTGAAGAAACTGAATTTTCTACTGGAAAATCATTCCTCTGGAAAATTCTGATGAGGTCTACTTAGCACCCTCTACTGGCAAGAGGATAGGTACTCCAAAACCTCAGGGTTGCTGAGTCAATATTCTGTCCTGCTCAGGTTCTTATGCCACCTTCATCACTGTAGTATCTGAGTGTCTCCCAGAAGTGCAGTGAGTGATGTGACAACTTCTGTCTCATGGGGAATATTATGTGTGTGGGGGTTAGTTTTGTTTACATTGTATGCACACTAAACTGTGTGTTTATATCAGGGCCGGCAACAGAAATTTGGGGACTCCCTACTCTGATAGTTTGGGGACCCCCCCAGCCCAGCTGGCACTTCCCTCCCCCCCAGCTGACAGTGGCTGGGGGGCCCCCCAGCCCAGCCAGCCCCCCCCAGCCCAGCCGACAGAGGCTGGGGGGCCCCCCAGCCCAGCCGGCGCTCCCCCCCCCCAGCTGACAGCGGCTGGTGGCAGCGGGAGCGAGAGCCTGGGAGCGGCGCGAGCCACCCTTGCTGCTCCCCCCCCGCGCTCTTCCCCCCCCCCGACTGCACCGCTGCTGCCGGCCGGGCTCACTGCTCCTGCCGGGGACACGCGCGCTCGTCCGGAGGAGAGCCGCGCCGCCTCCCCACCCCTTCCCCGCTCTCCAGGCCCGGCGACAAGGGGGGGATGACTACGGGTACTGCTGTGTACCGGGGGCCCCCTAAAGTCGGGGGCCTGGTACAGCTCTACCCGTAGTACCCCCCTGTTGCCAGCCCTGGTTTATATTAGAGAAGTCCAGGCTGAAGAAAGGGGTGAGATTTGCAATGGGCCTTAGTTCCTGTGGGTTTCATGGTCTCAGGCTGGAACCCAAGAAAGCTCTGTCTCCTACACGGGCACACTTTGCCCTTGTGCCAGTCAGTTCTAGTATGCCCGAGCCACCCATAATCCTAATAGCAGAACCCCAGGTGATATTCTAGGTATTTTAGGTCCAGGCTACAGAATGGCTTGAAGATAAAGACCTAGATCTTGAATGTGACTTGTTATATTCCATGGGAAACCAGTGAAGAGAGCAGAGGACAGGTTTGATGGACTTGGGGTAGACATGCTGCTGAGGGGATGCCCTTCAGCAATGTGTATTAGTTGGAATGTCCTAAGAGGTGATGACTTCTTGCCCAGGTGCATTGCATTGCTGTAGTCCAGACAGAAGGTGGTGATGGCATGTATAATTGAAGCTAAGCCACCATTTTCCAGGATGAGATGGAGTCTCCGTGCCAAACGCAGGTGGACACTGCTATGTGAGATCTTGGCATTATTGAGGAATCCAGTAGCACTCCTAAACTATGGACAGAATTGATCAGTTGAGTATATACGTCTTCAACCAAAGGAGACTGCACTGTGAGCTATAGATTCCTCAATGTGCTTTTTCTCCAAACCACCATAACTTCTACCATGCATAGATTAAGCTTTAACCAGCTGTTCTTCATGCATGAGCTGGTCTCATTCAAGGACTGGGCTGTCCTGGTGTCTGTGGCATGTTTGTATGTGGTGGAGGATAGGGAGAGCTATCGGACATTGGCAAATTGCTGGCATTTGCGTCCATATCATCTCACCTGTTTTCTGAGTGCCTGCATGTAGATGTTGAAAAGGACTGTAGAGAAAATGGATCCTAGAAGTGATGTCTGGTGGTGGAAGTACAGTTTCTCACCAACAACCTTTGGGTGCATCCCTCCAGGAAGGACTCTGACCATTTTAGCACATTCACCTGGACCGTGCCACTTCTCTCACTGAGGACCAGCAGTGTAAAATGCTGCAGAGAGGCCTAGAAGGATGAAAATGGATGTCTTCCCTCCAACCATTGACAGCAGGAGAGCATCCATCAGTGCCACTAAAGCGGTTTTCATCCCATGCCCTGGCCTGAATCCAGATTGTGACAGGGCTAGATCTTTAGCTTCAACTAGATGTGCTTGTAGGCAGCCTTGAGCCAGCTGTTTTCTGCACTTCCTCAGGAACAGACTGACACTGGACGGTAGCTGGCTTCATCCAGTGCATCCAATGTGCGTTTCTTCAGTGTTAGTCTCTCTGTTGTATGTTTGAAAGATAAATGGAAAATTCCTCCCCTTAATAAGGTGTTGGTTATTTCAGTCCAGAGAGGTACCATTTACTCGTGACTCTCCTTCACCCCTCAGGAAAGGCAGGGGTCAAATTCACAGGTCTTGGGTTGAGATGCCTTCAGGGCATTCAAGACCTCTTGTGAAGTGAACGGAATGAAAACACGGAATGAAGATGAGCTGTTTGTTGCCAATATAGGGGGGATTGAATCAATGCAGAAATCCAGATATAATACTATTGTGCCTTTCTTCTGGAAGCCCCTATGAAAACCCCTTCCTCTCTGACCTAGGTAAGTGAGATGGTTCATAGCATGCCAGAAAACTGGGGAGGTTTGTAGGGCCCAATCCATTTCCTGCTTTAAGGCCCACCTTACAAATTGGCTCCTGAAATTGAAGACACGCAGCTTTGCACAAGCAAACAGGAATTTACAGGTGCAAATTATCTCTGTTCCCTGGTATTGTGCATGCAAACCAAAATCTGCATGCCACGGTGGAATCAAATGCATTGCAGAGTAGAGTGCGGTGTCACTCTTCTAGAATTTGCTGGCCCAGTGAATCTTAACTCTCCAGCTCAGTTCTACGTGGCAGATCAGAGTGCTGGTGCTATGCTTCAAGTTCTTATCTAATCTACCTCTCAAAGCACTCACCATAGTATCATGTTTATAGCTGGTGACAGTACATGGGTAGCACTAAGCACATTATTATTGTGATTATTTCCATACTATTGATAGAGAGGAAGGATAGCTTGGTAGTTGGGGCACAGGCTAGGGCTATGGGAGATTCCCGTTCAGTTCCCTATTCCACTGCAGACTTCCTGGGTGACCTTGGGTGAGTTACCTAGGTGCTCTGTGCCTTATTTTTCCTCTCTGTGAAATGGGGGTTCCAGGGAAGAGATGGGCACCACTGAGATAAAATGGTCTGTTGAAATTCACCTGTGATCTAATGGCCCAAGGCAGGATTGGGATCTTCTGTGATAGGCACAATAAAAACAACCAAACAAAACATAATAAAAAACAGGCTCTGTCTTAAGTAGCGAACAATCTAAATAGACAGAAAAGATTCAGTTTTAAAGCAATGGCATGTTAGTTACTCTTTTTTGTGGATTATTTGTGTAAACCCAGGGTTAGCAGACTGAGAGGGATGGACTGCTCTGCTCCCTCCACTAGGGATAATGGGAGAAGCCAACTGTGGCCACTTCATTTACATAAATTATACTTTTTGTTTTCCCATAATCGCACCAATTGAGTATTGTTGTTAAAGTTAAAATGTGTCTAGGTTTTGATGTGTAAATGTGACAATAGAGTAATAGTGTTACTGTACTCACAAAAGGGTGTAGAAATTGTAGAAGATATGTCCTGTGCCAGGGGTCTCCCAGACTTTATGAGAATGGCTTTTGGTGAGGTAATGAAACTTGGGCTCAGCAAAAAAAAAAAAAGGGTTTCTCTCTAGGAAACAAGAAGCTTTATCATAGGGAGCAGAGACCATGTCTGAGGTTATTATTTTGTTCTGTTGTCCTTACCTGTCAATTCAGTGCTCTGTGTAAAAGGATTCCTGAGACTAACAGCAGTGCTGACTCTATGGTAAACGCTGACTGGGCTGACAGCACTAGAGCAGAGCTGAATCCATGGTGAGGCCTGATTGGACTGGAAGTGGTGGCTATACTGAGCTGACTTCATAGCATCCTGGTCTTCCTGGCACAGCTGAAATCATTGAACACCCAGGAGCAGGACCTTGTAGAGCTGTCTTCTCTGGACTGGAGCGGACCAGCAGAGAAACCCACTCTTAGATACCCTTGACTAGCCTGACCAATGAGTAGGTTTTCAGTGGATGGGGTTTGTGGTGACCTAGAGTTAGGGTGGCCAGATGCCCCAATTTTACAGGGACAGTCCTGATTTTGGGGGTCTTTTTCTTATATAAGCTCCTATTACCCCCCCTCCCCCCCCCACACACTCCCATCCCAATTTTTCACATTTGCTGTCAGGTCACTCTATCTAGAGTTCTGGACCGTCACAAGCTGGACCTTTATTACTTGGGGTTGGGACCTGGCCAGACTCCTCATGTTGCTCAGTTTCTTATATGCAAAGATGTATACTGGCTTTCCTGGTTCTTTTGACTGTTTCCCCGAAATAAAACTATTCTATGTATTCTATGTTTCCAAAAGGCTCTGAGTGCTTGTAAGAGGGGAAAACCTGCCCACCCGGGTGACTATGTAAGTTTTATTTTAATTCCCTTCAGCTAGAAGGAGGAATAGGGGTGGGAGGGGAAGGGAAGGGCTTGGGCCAGAGTTTCTTTTATTCTAGAAAAGGTGCACAAGACATTTTCAACCCCACCCACATTGCTGCCTAGCAAAAGGGTCATTTTATTTTGTGCTTTTCCTTATTTATAAATAGAATAATTAATAAAATAGCAAGGCAACAAATTGTCCATCGACCAACAGCCCTGCTGTCATGTGAATTTTTCCAGTTCCCAGAGACAGAGAAATCTGGAATGAATCGCACAGGCCACTATTACTCAAGATGTTTTCTTTCACATTTGAAATTCTTTGCAGATTCGCTTGTGGTGAAACATATGGAGAGTGAACTAGTCGGTAGGGTTCACTTCCAATGGGCCACGTCTTAGTTATGTGATTCTCATTCACTGTTCAGCAATAAAACCCCCATGGCACTGAGTCTCAGAGCCCTAAGGGTTTGGGCTGCAGGGCTAAACATAGCAGTGTGGCTGTTCAGGCTCAGACCTGGGCTCTGAGACCCTTCTACCTCATGGAGTTTCAGAGCCTGGGTTCCAGCCTCAGCCCAACTGTCAACACTGCAGTATTTTCCCCAGGAGCCCGAGTCAGCTGACCCAGGCTGGCTGTGCGATAGGTCTCTTGTTTTTTTGCATTACAGGTATACCCTAAGGGCTTGGTTAGACTGGCGCTTTATAGCGCTAAAACCCTCCAGGAGCGCTATAACTCTCTAACCTTACACACTGTCAAGGCACATGTTGCGCAAAAAGTCTCTGTTTAAAGCGCAAATATAAAACCACCTCTCCGAGGGTGATAAGGGCTTTTGCGTATTCCCTGTAGCGTGTTAGGGCCAGTGTAATCAGACATTACGCGATAAGGGATCTCTGGCACGCCTCCGAGACATTTAAGGCAATTAACAAGCCATTAAAGACAAATGACTGAGTATTGTTTTGAAAACGGGAAGAAAAATGTGGAAGTACCTTTTCAGTTTCTCTCTTACAACTCACAGCAAATAACCACTGGAAATGCTTACGGACGGAGTTGTGTGACTTAAATACAGAGCCTGTCAGTTTTCTCTAAGGAAAAGTCACTGACAGCCTGAAGTTCCCTTCCTACGCACACGTTCCCCCTAACCCCTCTCGTTTCAAAAGCACGTTGCACCCAGATGAATGCTGGGATAGCTGCCCAGAATGCACCACTCCCTGTGCCGCAACAACTGCCGCAAATGTGGCCATGCCAGTCATCCTATAGTGCAATACCTATTGTGGTATATGGGTACCGCTACAACCAAAAGCGCTATAATCCGGTAAGTGTAACCTTACCCTAAGAGAAGTCGTATAACTAAAACCCTGCCCAGAGCTTTGGAAATGTTCCGGTGAAAGGCTAATTACACTCATTCTTGTTCAGTGATAAGACTAATCAAATAATAGCTGCAGCATGTGAAATTTCTCTAGAATGGAAGTAGGGAACTGATTCCCAAAATCTTTAGTCATGTGAGATGTAACTTGGACTACTCGTGTGAGGAACAGTTTGCAGAGTCGGACTCTTGTTACCAGAACAGAAATGTTGAAATCCATCACTGTTTGTCAGAGAGAGAAACGTTGATTGCCTCTGACAGCACCATCTTCACAGGCAGCCTTTAATCTTATTTCTGATCACAAAAGGAAATACAGTAGAAGATTAAATGTTGAAATGGAACTGCTTTGGCAACTGTAATATATACCAGTAGGAGAATACATTGATAAAAGTTGTTGCATAGAAATCTTTATGCAGACAACTGTCCAGTGGATGGAATCCGCAGCCTCGATCAGACTCAAATGTCTGCAATGATAAAATGGCAACAAAATGAAAAAAAAAATCATATTTTATCAGCGGGAGACAGAACCCCGGAGTCCATATCCTACAATTTCTGGTCCCTTGCTCTGTTCAGTAGTCAATGTTATAGCCAACAAAGTTCTATTACCATGACAACCAAATAAACAACACAACACAACACAACACACCCTTTTGTGCATAGTTCTCACAGGATACAGTTATGTATGAGAAACAAGTAATGGTTATAACTTCAGTCAGTTTGGATATAGGCATAGCAAGTTCCTCTAGTGCATTTCAACAATTTTTCAGTGAATGCTACATATCAGCCATGAGGTCTAAGTAGACAATTCATTTATTTTAGTAGCCCAGCCGAGCCACTATAGTTATGGTCGCATCATGACTTCTGTTTAAAGTTTGACCTTTCTAATTCCTCTAGAACAGACACGCTTACTCAGATTCCTTTGAAATGTACTGTGCCTCAGGAGGGTGAAGGGTAGAATCAATGACTCACATTTAAGGTAATTTGAGTGAGGTGTTGTGGAGATAGTAGCAATTTTTCAAAAAGTGTCTAGGTGTTTTTTGTTTGTTTGTTTTGCGCAGAGCTAGAGATCAAACCAGGGCTGGATCAAACTATTGATGAGCTATGGGTCAAAATGGTCTCAACCTGCTGAGTTTTACCTAAGGTAGGATATGGCACCTATAAATCTTTGGGGGCCCCACAATGAGAAAGGTATTTAAGAATGTTATCGTATGCAGGGGCGGCTCTACATTTTTTGCCGCCCCAAGTGCGGCAGTCAGGCGGCCTTCGGCGGCCAACCCCACCGATTTGGCGGCGTTTCTGCAGGAGGTCTGCCGGTCCCTTGGCATAGACGCTGCCAAAATGCTGCTGAATCTGCGGGATCGGTGGACCTGACTCTGCCCTGATAGTGACCGTCCCCATACGCTTGTTCCTCCAAGCATACACTTGCTGCCTGGAGCTGCCTCTGATAGTATGCATGAATCAATACAGAAAAACCCACGAGAGGGTTTCCATTCCTGACACTTTATAGCTTAATTCATGTGTGTGTTCTACAATCTAAATGATCATTTGGCTTGCTTTGAAATTTGGTGTGCCTCACTGGGATAGGAGATAGTATTAGTGACAGAGATGTGTGGTCATTTACTGAGTTACGACCTCCCCCCAAATGGTTTTCTTCTGCCTTATAGTGTTAAACTGTACTAGTGCTCCCTGGCTGTGCCTCTGCATGGCCTCTTGGGGGGGGGGGGGGAAGGGGGGGGGGAAACACTACTAGCCTTCCCAGGCTCTGCCAACTTGTGTTTTAGCCTTACAAATTGTGGTGATTCACTCAGGCAGAAATGATCTGGGCCTTATTCCTCATGTACACCTCATACAAGGTATGAGAGCCAATTTGTACCACACCAGGGATTTGTGTCCAGGAGTTGTGATTTGGCCGAGAGTCTCAGTAATTGCTAGAATGACAACATGAACGCTATTAATAAGTGTTGGAAGAACATTAAACTGGAACGTGGAGAGTTAATGTCTAACCAGAAAATGGACAGAGGTCAGAGGATCTTTGTCTCAAACATAATACGGTCAGTATTTTGGAACAGAAACCCGGTCTGTGATTTCTCTCACCACCCTGCCACAAATTCTACTCTTTAACCATTTTGAATCACAACCAGGTATGCCTAGTTGTAATCTACTTGTCCTTTGCTCCAGGAACTGCATGGGAGTCAGGTTATACTACTGGGGGAAGTAACAGCATAGGAATGTTTGTATACCAGGGAGATGTATTCCCTGCTTGCGGATTGGGGGAACAGGGAGAAGTGTGGATTGGTTTTCATAACCATTGATCCCCAGGACAGGTGGCTGGTGGTGGTGATACTGGGAAGCTGGAGTGTCTAAGGGAATTGCTTGTGTGACTTGTGGTTAGCCAATGGGGCGAAACCAAAGTCTTTTCTGTTTGGCTGGTTTGGTTTGCCTTAGTGTGAAAAAACCCCAGCTTTGGGCTGTAGTTGCCCCTTTGGAAGCAATCTGTCCTGATCTGACACTCACAGTTGGATCCCACCAGGAACAGCACCGTCACACCATGCCACCTTCCCTCTACCTTCTTTGAGCAATGGCTCAGGATGCACATTGCATATGCTCATACTGGCCCTTGGCACTATTAGATTCTGGCCGTTCCAGATCCCGGTGCATAATGAGACCAAGCACAGACATGTGGGAATCATACTCCTAGTCTGGTGCTTAAACATAGTCACAGACTGAAGTCTGGGCCAGCGGCTAGTCAGTCCCAGGAATAGTAGGGAGGAGACATAAAGGCCTAAAGGAACCGTTTTCCCTCTCCTGTCTTGCACCCCATGCAGCTTGGCCAGTATCTGGCCCATCTCTAATTATTACAAATGGTCTGGTGCATTCATTACAAGCAATATGAACATTTGTTTTTCTAATCGTTTTTACAAGCTGGACTTAGATTGGAGTGTGGGGAGATATCCTTAGAAGGGCAGGACTTTCTCCAGGGAAGGAGTTAATGTTACAGTCCTAGATTTCAACAACTATTTAGGGAATCAGCTCTGAAATAGAGGAAACAAAAATAGTGTCTTTTTAGGGTTTTTTGTTTATTTGGGTCTTTTGTTATGAAAATCCATAATAATTCTCTTTCTGCATTATAGCATATTGATATATAAATATAAAATGCATTTTTCTTTCAATATGTAGCATTTCCAGTAACATTAATGCTAAATTACTAAACCAATCAAAATTATACTTGTAGTACTTCAGGTTGCCACAGGATGGCAGAATGATGACATTTTATACCAGATATTCATTCCTTAAATGCACATATCCGAGTTCCTAGTCTGAAATTTGTTCCTGTAAAGCACATTGTGTGGAGGAGCAATTTTTCTCTTCAGCAGCCACATCTTGCTGTGTAAATGATATTTCAAGGCTTTTAGTTATTATGAAAACCATCTCTTTGATATACTAGTTATTATCTTCCAAAGTGCTGAGTTGTGATTGGGAAAGATACTTGAAATAATACGCCCTTTACATTTCTGTCATAGACTTTTTCTTTAAAAAAAGAACAAACCAGTGGAAACAACTGGATGGCTTTCTGTAGGCTCTGCATCGCCTTCAGTTCAGGAAATCTTGTTCTTTCTATACTGCAGATTATCTTTGCCTGCAGGACATCAGATTATTTGAGCTCCTCATTCACCCGGAACTGTACTTTTCAATTATACCTGTAATATCTGCCTTATGCACCTAGCAGCCCATTACGCTGAAATGCCATTTAAAAGGCATTTTATGGCACTTTACATATCATTTTATGGCAGGCATTACATTGTCACTGAACTAAGGATAAGTAAACACAGATTCAGTAATATTTTTGCAAATAACAAAGTTCAGCTCAGTTTGCTGTTTTCTAGGGTCATATTATCTTCCATTTGTGGGTATATGGATAACTGCCAGTTATCTGTGAAAATGCTTATGACTGTTGAAATAGTCACAGATTTAGCATAAATGATTATTCATCCAAAAGTGTATATCAGAAGTTTACTTGTAGCACCTTAGAGACTAACCAGTTTATGAGTCTCTAAGGTGCTACGAGTATTCCTCGCTTTCTGTACAGCTGCTATTCTTGAACCTATCAGAAGTTTGTTATTCTCCAGTTTGAAAAGGTTCAGTCATCCAGTCAGAGAGCAGAAAAAATACCACGACGTGCATGACCAGTCACACAGCGCAAATGGTTAAAGAGCACAGTCCATACATACTTAAGATTAATAATGCCAAGAATCTGCCCACACAGGCTTTCTTGCTGGACTTAGGCCTATATTTGCAGAAACCATGACTGGTTCATTAATCGTTTACTAATCAAAAAGGGGGCTACATCCATAAATCCAAATAGTTCTGAGCAAACTTCAAAACATTTGAAAGCTGGGGTTGGTTCAGATAACCAGATTTTTTTTTGGATGTTTAGTCTAGGAAACGAGTTGTAAATCTTCTGATCACAGGCTTTCTTACAAGATCTTTAGCATTTATACTTATGACCAAGACTGGACATACCATGAGCTCTGTCTCTCATGGTTTGGCACTTTTGCTTCTGACCCTAGTTGGAGACCAGGAAGTAT
The DNA here is from genome assembly GCA_032164245.1 of Sternotherus odoratus. Classification (NCBI taxonomy): domain Eukaryota; kingdom Metazoa; phylum Chordata; order Testudines; family Kinosternidae; genus Sternotherus; species Sternotherus odoratus. The sequence continues at coordinate 38,121,440 of JAVMKO010000002.1, forward strand.
CCAAATATTTCATAGTTCTAGGAGAGGCTGGTTGAAATTTAGGTAGAAATAGGTAAAGGTTTGGAATTTATTGACCTTTTCCAAACCAATTTGTTCATCAATATTATCATCCACTTGATAAGATTTTTGGACAACCCTAAAATGTGAGGAGCCAAAGTGTATGGACATTCCTGAAACAGCTAACCTTTCTGATATAGCAGAGGTAACAAAGTCCTGTGGCACCTTAAAGACTAACTATAAAGTTTTGAAGCATAAGCTTTCGTGGGCTAATACCCACGAAAGCTTATGCTTCAAAACTTTATAGTTAGTCTTTAAGGTGCCACAGGACTTTGTTACCTCTGCTATTCCAGACTAACATGACTACCTCTCTGATTCTTTCTGATATAGTTAGACTAGAACTGGCATTACATTAGGGGACACACTTTCTGAAAATAGTGTTTGAAACTGAGTGATTTCACTCTCCCCTCCCAACCACCCACCCCAGTCTTGCAAACAAAGCATTGGCCAATATATTCAGCAGAGCTTCAGGGAATAAAGTTGAAGTGTAATCTCAATAGATGCATTTCACATATTTTAAAGCATATCTTCTACATTATGTTTCCAAAACAAGCCATAAAAGCCATACCATATTGTTGCTTTGAGGTTTTGTTTCAAAATTTAGTATTCCCAATTTTCATTTATTCAATCATACATATGAATAAATCATTTTTACTATTCAGATAACAACCTGCTGGAACACCAGAGTTTTATCTATAATAGTCATGAAGAAGTTGCTTCTTGAATTGGGTCTACTGGAAGTTACAGTTCTTTTATAAACAGGGCTTTGAGTTAATTAAATTCAAACAAACAATCTCTTCATATGCTGATGTCTGTTGCACTTTAGATAAGAAAGAATAATAAATATCCCATAGTTTTTTTAATATAGACACCTACAGTATCTCTCAGGAGCCATAGCCACAATACCCATTCAAATGTCAAGAAGAAAGGCTTGCTCAAAGGTTGACTTCCGGGTCAGATACCTTTATGGGACATGCTCATCCGTAATTAGTTGCAATGTAATAAACATAAGAATCTACAGATGGGCCCATTGTAAAGAATACACTAAATCTCTAGACTTTGAATCTGTTTCATGCATGAGTCAGAGCAATCAAAACAGCTTTAGACTCCAGAAGTGACGTATTTAATTTAGGCGAGAAAATGAGTGGGCAACAGACTGAATGACATCAACGGTTTCACACCAGGGATGAATTTGTCTCAGGATTAACCTCTCTAAGACTCAATGGTTTTGCATAGTCCTTACTTAATGTAGACATTTGCCTTACTTATTTTTCTGAGTTACACTTTTAGGCAGGCATCTGTTGATTAAAGGTAAAACTCAGTGGGGTAACTCCTGACCTCATTTGCTCCTGTGCAACCCCATCAACCACAGTAGGACTGAACTATTGAAAATGAAGGAAAAATCTGGCCCAGTGTTTGCAAACTTCCATAAATCAAAGCCCCCCAAAATTTGTCAAACCTACATGAATAGAAACTGATACAGCTCAGATTTCACTGGAAGATTCCTACCCATCTCATCTACACTTTATTTGATTAGATATATCCATTTACCTTGTCACAATACATAACATATTGCTTATATTAATGTATTTGACTACATTTCTTATAGAGGAAACAAATGCCCCCCCCCCCCATGCAAGGATTTTGGGGGGGGGGGGGGAGAACTCCCATAGAGCTTCTCACCACAAATCCTCGAAGGGAAATGGTGCAAACCCCATCCTGGGAGACATTTAAAAACTAAATGGCAAAAAGTGACTAAATATGAACCATAGAGAGCCATCCTTCATTGAAGGGTGAGTCTAATTCTTAAAACCACTGAAAACCAACCAACCATGGACTAAGTTGATTTGCAGGTTTTCAGATTCAATAAAACTGAGCAGGGAGTTTGAATTGGTCCATCTGTAGGGTCAGACATGTGGAACATATCTTTTCCTGTGCATTGTTTCAAGAAAGGTGACAACACTTTTGAGGCCAGATAAACTGTAATTTATTGATTTCAGTTTTATACACATTCCATCTCTCCTTTGTTCTAGGCACGCCTTGGCAGAGTTTGAAAATGCAATGATAAAATAGAGTGCACCAGTGACCAAATTTCCCTCCCCTCTCCCCTCTTATATTTTGTTGAAGTTGAGTTGATAATGTTGTGTTGTTTGGGATCAGGGAGTGCATTTATGTAGATTTTTGTGTATTAGAGTCTGAACAAGTAGAAATGTGGAGGACTTTGTTGGTGTGTCTCCTTATCAAAGGGGAAATTTGAGAAATTAAACGAGAGAAGAAAAAGGGACTGACGGGAGGGGGGAATAAAGAAACAAGAAAAAACTGAAAAAGACAGAAACTGTAAAGAGGAAAAAAAGCATAATACCAGATGTGAACAGAAATAGAGTACAATGGATCTGCACATCCTGACACTTCCTTTAAAGGGAAAGTCAGACTGAAGCTGTATTTCAAAGGGTACTGTATAAGGATAAAGGGAGCCTGAAAAGAAGAGACATAGAACAAAGACATAAAAGACAGATGGCAGATTTCTTTCTTTTTGTTTATGAATCAGGCCTTCAAGCCTTTTTGCATTTGGTTTCCTGAAAAGTTTGAATTCTCAAAAGGTCACAATCATCTTTTCCTTTTGCTTGTGAGAGAGCGAGAGCAGAGCACACCGCATTGCATAGAGGTCCTTTAGCAATAACATGGCTCTCTAGCAAGACTAGGCAGACCAGATCAACTGCATGCTGAATATTACTATGCACATGTAGAAAATGGGGGTCAGGCTCTGATCTCAGTTACTGATTTAATCCAATGGGGCAAATTCTTCCCTAGAATCATTTGAAAGAAATGGAGTTACACCAAGCATAAATCTGACCCAGTATGAACTTTGGAGGTTGTTAGGAATAATGAGTATAGATCACTTATTTCTCCATCACTATCTCCTTAGTGTGCAACCTTGGAATTCTCTTCAGTTCATTTTTCTCTCCCATATCTAGCCTGTCCCCAAGTCCTGCCATTCTTCTGTATCACCAAAAACAATCCCTCCCTTTCTGATCCTGCTGCTAAATTTCTTGTCCAACCCTTGGTTATCTTCTGAGTTAATCATTGTAAATTCCTCTTCTCTGGTTTCCTGCATCTCATCTCTCCCTGTACAATCTGTCCAAAATGATGTTTTGGCCACATCACCCCATTTCAACTCCCTTCACTGGCTTCATGACATTAAATTCAATCTACTTGCACTCACTTTCAAAGATCTGTAGCTTGCTGCTACCTCATTTCTGCTCTTATTACCACATATTTCTCCTTCACTCATTGTGTTCTGTGCTATCAACTGAACTCTCTCTTCATCTCCTGTTCCCTCCTTCTGCTTCCTGCCCACTGCTGCTCAGAGGCAATTCAAATTTCAAGGCAATCTGACTAACCAAACAGATTTTAGAACAGTCGAACTTTAAACAGAAAGCTCATCTGAACCTTAAGACTCAGCTAATCCACGATCATAGAAGATTAGGGTTGGAAGAGAGCTCAGGAGATCATCTAGCCCAACCCCCTGCTCAAAGCAGGACCAATCCCCATCTAAGTCATCGCAGCTAAGGCTTTGTCAAGCTGGGCCTTAAAAACCTCTACGGATGGAGAGTCCACCACCTCCTTAGGTAACCCATTCCAATCCTTCACCACCCTTCTAGTGAAAAGTTTTTCCTTAATATCCAATATAGACCTCCCCACCATACCTTTTCTTTTAAAAATTAATTTCTTACAAAACAGCAAACAATGAGACTATCTACATTCTTTTGTGCCAGCGACCACACCCCCTGCTATGTTTGAAATTCACCTATTGCACTGTGAGTGCTGCCAACCATAAATAATATTGAAATGAAGCTTTAAAAACTCAACTTTAATCAGTAACCTCTAATTTACTCCCTGTGCTTTAGTGGAACAGATTTTTACTTCCCACACTTTCTCCCAAGTAACTTATTTGCTGATTCCCCTTAATACACCACAGTGTTAGAGCTAACCTCTCTGGCACTTCAGGTTTGTAAAGCAGTGGCTGTGCGTTCATGTCACCACAGCACTGAAGGACATTGTGAAGGTAAACACAAGGAGCCTCCAAAGACCAAGCAGCTCCCAGATGAAGTCCTGCCGGTGATTCTCTAGTAGCACTCTTCCTCCTGAGGCAGGGCTGGGACAATATCACAGCATAGTGCTATGATCTAGCCTAATGCTAAGTGCATTTCAGTGGTGAGGGAGGAGAATTTCGTATGTAGTTTGTAAAATTAATTTGTGCAGAAATTTGGTTTCTTTCCAGAAGAAAGATGTTATATAAATGTGCATCATTATTTTTGACATTACTCCAGGGTAGATAAGGATACTAATATGCATATATTTTTAATACCACTGTGACTGCAGTTGCCTGTAAACTAATTTAAATGTAATTTGTTTGGTACAACTGCTTGCTTATGGGCAAGTGGTAATACAAACACCATCTCTCAATTACATTTGAAGTCACTGTTTTAGAATCTGTATTAAACTAAGTAAATTTAAGATCAGAGACATAACATAGTAGGATATTTAAAAAAGGAGTCTGTGGCAAAGATATGGGATGGAAAAATGAATCTTCTGTTATTCAGAGATATTATTCTGCCATAGTTTGCTAATAATACATTTATTTCTGCATTTTGTGTCACCTTTATGCCTCTTCCACCTAGAGATCTCAGAAGCCGACAGATGCAATCAAAAGACACTATCAATGGAAGATGGTGAAGTCATCACCCTCCCAGTGAAGAATTGTTCTTACTGTATATTTCATGGGCTTTTCACACCTCAAGATAAATGTCCCAAACAAAGGAGCTTCCTCCACTTCCTTTTAGAAACTGTTTCACAATCTAATATCTCTTATTATTGAGAAGACACATCTGCTGTTCAACCTAAATCATCCTTCTGTTAATTATAATCATCTTGGTTCTAGCTATGTCTTTCCCTTGCTATTCTAAATAGTTCCTTCCCCACCTCTGTTTTTAATCTTCTTTAAATATTTGTAGATTGCAATCACTTCCCTCTGAGTCATCACTTAGCTAAGCTGTCTGTATTCAGCTCTTCAGTCTTTCCTCATATTAATGCTTTCAGCCACTTAACTGTGGTTTTGCTCTTCTCTCAGAGCTCAACTCACCATCCACTGAAGTCAGTGGAAAGGCTCCCACTGACTTCAATGGGCAATGGAATGAGCACTGAATATCCTACAACTTATGTCTTTCTAGTACTGAAATATCCCAGGCTAAACTATATGGCTTTCTATCCAAATATAAAGGGTGAAATCTTGATTTCGCTTAAAATCAATGGCAAAACGCTCATTGACTTCCATGGGACAAGGATTTCCACCAAGGTGTCAAGGAACAATGTGCAAGAAAAGGTGCATATCTAAAGCTAACTTCAGAATTTCAATAGCAGGCTCTGAGGTTTTATTTGAGCACTAAATAGTAGTCCGGTGTGGGAGCCAGAACTTCTGTGCTATGGAAAATTTCACAGTTCTGAGATGTTTTTCATGCATACCAGAATAGTAGCCAATGTAAAATGTTTTGTGAAGCAGAAATTTTTGACAGGTTTAAGATTAGCAGCCGTGTTAGTCTGTATCTGTAAATAAGAACACTTGTGGCACCTTAGAGACTAACCAGTTTACTTCAGCATAAGCTTTCGTGGGCTATAGCCCACTTCATCGGATGCATAGAATGGAACAGAAGTAAGATGTATTTTATATACACAGAAAGAAAGAAAAAAAAGTTGCACATTAACATTAACCCTATTCTAAGGGTATGTCTTCACTACAGGAGTAGGTCGATTTCCCTTAATTCGATTTTCTAAAGTCTACTTTAGAAAATCGAATCAGTGTGTCCCCACAAAGAACAGCAGGTCGACAGTGGTCGACACTGTCTGTCCTTAAACTTTTGCAGGGGTTGACATAGCCCGCATTGCACTGTGGGTAGGTAGCCCACAGTGCCGGGAGTGCCGGACCCCCCCACCTGAGCAGCCCCGCGAACCCCCCCGCCCGCCTGAGCAGCCCCGCGCCGGACCCCCCCCCCGCCCGAGGAGGGGGGAGCCGGCACCAGGCTGCTTGGGCGGGCGGGGGGGTCCGGCACGGGGCTGCTCGGGCGGGCAGGGGGGTTCGCGGAGCTGCTTGAGTGGGCGGGGGGATCCGGCGCGGGGCTGCTTGGGCGAGCGGGGGGGGGGGGGGTTCGCGGGGCTGCTCGGGCGGGCGGGGTGGTCCATGGGGCTGCTTTTGCGGGCGGGGTGGCCCACGGGGCTGCTCGGAGGTCGGAGGCTTAAAGTCAGATGCCTCTTCACTACATCACAATCGACCTAGAGAGGTCGATTTTAGCGCTACTTCTCTCGTCAGGCAGGAGTTATAAAGTCAATTTTGAGGGCCCTTTAAATCGACTTTAATGGCATTTATGTGAAGACAGGTACACGTTTATTTCGACTTAACGTCGTTAAAGTCGACGTTAAGTCGTAGTGAAGACATGCCCTAAGAGGCTATTTAATTTGGATGGGCCATTATCAGCAGGAGGAAAAAACTTTTGTAGTGGATTTCTGTCTCACAAGTCATAAGAATCTTTGAAAGGAACTTAAAAGGGAAATGCATTCAATTAGTGTAATGAGACAGTCACTCATAGTCCCTGTTTAACCCTTGGTTGATAGTGTCCAATTTGCTAATTAATTCCAGTTCCTCAGCTTCTTGTTGGAGTCTGTTTTGGAAGTTTTTCTGTTTTAAAATTGACACCTTCAAGTCTTTAATAGAATGGCAAGACTCCAACGAGAAGAGTATGAAGGAAGTGGGTCAAAAGAAACAGACTACCCCCCACCTCTCTCAAAAAACTATAACACAGCCATATTGTACCATCAGTTTTTAAGCAGAAGTCCCTGATGGAGTCAATGGGGATTTGTGCTGAAAAATCAGTGGCATGATACAGCCGGAGCCTATGCCAATTCCTTAGTTTGTGCATTGAATCGACATCCCCTCTCCTCTGTGTTTGAGTCTTTAGATTGTAAACCCTTCAGGGCAGGGGTTGTCTCTTCCGTGTACTGCAACCAGCAAAATGGGTCCCTGGGGCCTTCTGGGGACTTACTGCTGCTACTGCTAATAATAGGCCACATACAGAAGCCCTGCAAAGGAGTCACTGACGGCAGAGCAGCACTAGAGAATAGGTGTTCTGGCCAGTCTTAGATGCTATAGCTAGTGCAGCACTGAAGAAAATTCTTTACACAATAGTGAGTGCTTCCCTGCTCAGAGGCACATTGCGACCGGAGTGTAACAAATAGAGCTGGTTGGAAGTTTTCCAGTGAAACAGTTTCATCAGAAAAAATTCTGGTTCATTGACGCTGAAACATCTCACAAAAGGTTTGATGAACTTTCACCAAATCACAGGCAGGTTCCTGTTTCCCCACCAGCTCTCCTAGCAGGCTGCTGTGGAGCCTGGAATCCCAGGAGGTGTGTCACTGGGGCAGCACTGGGGATCCCGGCTTTCCAGTGGAATCTGACCAGAATGTCAAGTTCAGTCAGCAGCTGGCAGACGGAGAGAGCATATTTCATTTTGGAAACACCACATGGGTGTGTTTCTTAAGTGAAACTTTTTCAAGATTTCCAGTTTGAAAGAAAACAGAAAAAATGGTTTGGATCCGATTTGGAAAGAAACCAAATTTCAAAATATCAAACTGGAAATCCTGAGATTCAGCCAATGTCTTCCGAGCAGGTCTTTGGGCTTGATTTACTGACCGTCCTGTTTCATATTTTATCAGGTTATACCATTCTATTAAGTGAGGATTCCAACTATTTAAATTTATAATTTGGGTTCCTCAGCCTCTTCTCTGTGGCTTCTGCTATGACTACTCTCCGTATAGTTCATGGGGGTTCCCAATTGTTTGCACTGGGCCTGATCCCTAGAAATTCCCAGTGAGATAAATGGGTGCTGAGGGCCTTCAGCTACATTTAATATAAACCAGTCTCTTTAAAACGGGTCCCTAACTTTAGGCACCCATATCTGAGAATTTTAACTTCAACTTTTTGCTGCCTTAGCTCATCATTCTGTAAGATGGGGATAACAACACCTGTCTCACAAGGTTGTTTATGAAAGTATCATTAGTGCAAAGTATCATTAATACAATAATGTATATGACATTTATAAAAATTGAAACAGTGAAAAAAGACAGCCAGGGGCTCTGAATATTTTATTTCAGAGTGGTAGCATGTTAGTCTGTATCTGCAAAATCAATGAGGAGTCCTTGTGGCACCTTAGAAACTAACAAATTTATTTGGGCGTAAGCTTTCGTAGGCTACAGCCCACTTCATCAGATGCATAGAGTGGAAAATACAGGATCAGGTATAAATACATGAAAAGACCGAAGTTGCCTTACCAAGTGTGAGGTCAGTCTAATGAGACAATTCAATTAACAGCAGGATATCAAGGGAGGAAAAATAACTTTTGTAGTGGTTGAGCGGCTTGCTCAGCTGTCAGAACTTCCCGGAGCTTTGAAAGGGGAGGGGAATGCAGGACAGCTGAGTTCAAAACAGTGAGCAGACCTGTCACAGAGGGCATTATGGGATTACTGGGGGAGGCCAGTTATGACGATATAATGAATGGCAACATCTACACTGATGCTTTGTCACTTTTAGTTTGCCACAAAAAAGCTTCCTGCCTCTCACCAAGGTGGTTTTAATTTGTCGCCGAAACTGAAGAAGTTTTATCGCCAAAAGTGGCATTGCAGTATATACACCTCCACTGTTTCATTGCCAAAAGCTGCCTTTTGATGACAAATTTCTGCGGTGTAGACAAGGCCTTGCTGAAGCAGTGTGTCAATGACAATGTTATCTTAAGGGTGTATTAATATGGCAGGTTCAGTAATTAACTCTAGGCGATGAACTGTTTTACATGTAGTGGGCCAGACTGTTCTTGGCTTTTGCATGTGGAAAGGGCATAGGGACCCTTTCTTTCTGCTACCCTCAGGCACCTCATGTGAGAGCTACACCAACCATAAGGAGTCGGGCTGGCCAGAACCCAGAATTCCCATTCTGTGGGAAATATTGAAATTTCAAAATACATCAATTAAATGTGTTCTACAATGGAACAGAACCTTGAAGACTGGAATTTTCTCAGCGAACAGGAATTCCAAACTTCATTTTGAAAAAATCAGAACACCATTTTGTTTAAACTTTTTGAAACAAATTTGAGGAGGCTCCCTAAACTGCCTGGAGAACCCCAAACTCTGCTTCCAGACTTCCTGCCACACACTGCCAGGAGCCTGACTTCCCTAGATGCCGTGGCTTGAGCCTGGGACCAACCCCTGAAAGGCCACTTGACGTTTCAATTCCACATGAACCTTCTTCTCTTCCCCCAACTCATCCCAAAGATATTAAAAGTTAAGTAATCAGGCCTAGAAAATTGTGCAGCTGAAGGCAAGATGTAAAGCGTATGGTTGGGCACAAAGCATTGGCCCAGGTTCAGGAAATTTGCACAGCCTGGTCTGAGCTTTGCAGTAGCAAGGAATGCCAAACACTAGTGACAGCACCCTGAATCCACCTGACTGGCGTTGGATTGTGGGCTCTATGCCAATCTTTCACAAGTTGTATCTGACAGTAACTTAAATGAAAAATAAATCTCCACAAGGACTAAAATGAAATGAGAACTTTTGAAATGTGATAGGAAAAAAAGATTATAATGCTTATCTCTCAATAAAAAAATCCCCAGCATAACTATAGTACTTTGATCAGATGCTGTATTATCTAGCTCCAAACCATGATCTCTTAAAAATAATTTAACAATAATCACCTCTGGTCATAACAGATCAAGTGAGTTTATCTTGAGTTTATCTTGTTTTAAAGGCAGCTTGCTGAATAACATTCTCCTCATGTTACTCACTATTTGGGAAAGTTTACTATATCTAGCTTGAGTCTACAGCTCATTAAGATCATCTGGCAATTTTTCTTGACTGCCGAACTCATGCTTCCTGCAAACAATCTTAATATCTCCATGAAGAAAAGTTATTAGAATGTTATGTTAATCTCTGACTCATTCCCCATACTGTGATGGTTTGGGTTTGTACAGCATATGAATTCTGATTGATTTTCCAAACTCTCTAAGTAACTCTAACCCTTGGTGTGTATTGAATCAGCCATCTGCTGACAGTGACCATGTCACTTATCACACATACTGTTTGGAAGCAGCAACAGGACAAGCAAGAGTGGTTAATATGGAATGACTCTGCCGTGGAAGAACAATGAATTTGCTAAAGAGGTTGGCCAAGCTAAAGGAAACTGGCTTCTCCCTAGCTTGTCTTCAGGGAGGTGGGTGGGAACAATTTAAATTCTCCAGCAGAAGAGGAGAACAAAGAAAGAGGTGTTAGATGCTGCTGTTAAAAGGGACATGCTCTCTGAGCTAGGGGGAAGCTGTTGACCACTGGATCTGAATAAGCTAAGAAGAACATGTTTGTTGTAGGGGATGGGAGTGAGAACTGAGCAGGAGCACCTTGGGTTCCTGAGAGGACTGAACAAAAACCCAAACAGCTCTTAAAGTGGTGAGGACGCTGGAGGGTTTGCACATGCAGCTTTTGTTTTTGCATGGATCTGCAAATCTCTAGGCTTTCATTAGGAAGAGAGAGAGAGAGAGAGTGTGTGTGTGTGTGTGTGTGTGTGTGTGTGTTTTTAAGAAGATACTTGGCAAAACCTCTGATTTCATTGTTGTAACTGTCATGAGGCCCCCAGTGGCAGAACCCAGAGAGGGTAGAAGGGGCAGTTGTCCCTCACTCAGTGTCCTTTACGTGTATATATGTCACCTTTTGAAACATATTTTTCAGTTGAAAAATGGTCATCAATGACTCATCACACCCCAGTTCACCTTAGTTACAAAACCCAGCTCTGCTACTGTGTACCCCCAAAGGTTTAAGCTGTAAACTGGCATACCTGGGGAGGGGAGTGTGGAGTTCTGGGAAAGGGTGTGCTTAAGCTTTTGGGGAGACTTAGAGTCATAGAGTTAGAAAGGACTAATCCCCTGCCAAGATGCAGGATTTGTTGTGGTTACACCATCCAAGACAAATGGCTATCCAGCCTCCTTTTGAAGCCTATAGTGAAGGAGCTTCCACAACCTTCTTTAGTAGTTTGTTCTATAGTCTTACTGTTCGTACTTATTAGGACGTTTTCTCTGAGATTTAATCTGCTGTAGTTTCAACCCACTGCTTCTTGTCCTGCCCTCTGTGACAAGAGAAAACAACTTTTCTCCAGTTTTTTTATGGCAGCCTTTCAGTATTTGAAGATCACTATCATGTCCCCCCTTAATCTCCTCTTTTCCAGATCAAACATACTCAGTTCCTTCCGCCTTTGCTCATATGGCTGCCATTCCATCCCTTTGACGATATTTGTCATGTGCCTCTGGATCCTTTATGTACATCTTTTCTATATGCTGATGACAAAAATTGGACACAGGACTTCAGCGGAGACCTAATCAGTGCCAAGTAGAGTTGGGCCATTTACCTCCTGTGACTTACATGCTATGCCTCTGTTAATAAAACCTAAAATTGCATTTTCTTATTTTTGCAACAGCATCACATTGCTGTCTCATGTTGAGGTTGTGTTCTACCATTATTCCAAGTCCGCATCTCTCCAGCTGACTTATCAGAATGTCATATGGGACTGTGTCAAAAGCCTTGCTGAAGTCTGGATATATTACGTCCACCACATGCTCCCTATCTAGAAAACCAGTAATCCTGTCAAAAAAGAAAATCAAGCTGGTTTGGCATGATTTGCTCTTGGTAAATCTATGCTGGCTGCTAGTGATTACCCCTTCAGCCTCCAGTTATTCACAAATTTAATGTTTTATACATTGCACTAGTAGCTTCCCAGGTATTGAAGTCAGGCTGACTGGTCTATAGTTCTCCGGCTCCACCTTTTCCCCCCTTTTAAAGTTGGGCTCTATGGTAGCCCTTCTCCAGTCTTCCAGGACCTCTCCTGTCAGCCATGGCTTTGCAAAGATTATTATTGCCAATGGCTCTGCGATTTCTTCATCTAATTTCTTCAGTACCTCAGGTGAATAGCGTCAGGCCCTGCTGGTTTGAATTTATTCAAACTGATCAGAAGATCTCTGACCTGTTCTTTACTTATCTTGATCTCCATCCCTTCCCCTTTATTGTCTACGGTAACTTTAGTAGTCATCAGGACACGTCACTTTTTGTGAGAAGACTGAAGCAAAGCAGGCATTGAGCTGCTCTGCCGTCCTATCACTCTCCGTTATCAGCTCACCTTCTATAGTGAGCAGTTGACCCACACGATCCTTGATCTTTCTCTTTTGGCTGTCATATTTGAAGGAATCCTTCTTGTTGTCTCTAACATTTATTGTCAGCTGTAACTCATTCTTGGCCTTGGCTTTCCTGATTTTGTCCTCCCCTCCCCCACTTGCGCTATTTCCATGTATACTTTCTCCCCATGTATACCCTTTCTATTTCCTGTATGTATCCCTTTTGGCTTTTGGATAGCTAAATATCTCCTTGTGCAGTCACACTGGCCTCGTGTGACTCTTATCATTCTTCTGCATTGAAATAGCTTGATGTTGAGCCTCTAGTATTACATCTTTTAGAAACTGCCAGTCCCCTTTGACTCCTTTTCTTCTTAATTGGTCTTTCTATGGGACCTTGCCTATTGTTTCTCTGAAATCCAGTTTTGCTGTTCTTATATCCGCTTTTCAATAGGATCTTGAATTCTATCCGATCATGATCACTTCCTTCCAAGCTCCCCACCACCTTCACATGCACAACTAATTCATCCCTGTTGATCAAAACCAGATCTAAAATGATGACCCCCTAGATGTTTCATTAACTGTCTAAATCAGAAAGCTGTCCCCTACACATGCTAAGAATGTGCATATTATGTTTTGCTGCAATAGTCTTCCAACAGATATCAGGAAAGTTAAAATCCCCCCTTATTACTAACTCATGTGTGTAGCTAATCTTGTTACCTGCATGTAGAATGACTCATCCACTTCCTCTTCCTGATTTCAGTGGTCTATAATAATAGACTTGTGTGGGTTTAGCACTGGCCTTAGCGTCTAGGGAAGCCGGACTGTCGGGGAAGGGGTCCTCACTTCTGAGAAGGAGTAGTAGACAGGGTGTCTACACCCTAAGAATGAGCCTGAGGGGCTAGAGATAGTTGCCTGGATGCTGCTCAGACTCAGTAGCCCAGTGCTTCTCAAATAGTGGGGCGCGCCCCCCAGGGGGGGCGCGAGGCTCCGTAAAGGGGGGCTCGGGCGGCCGCGGCGCGTGGCACGCCGGGAATAGTAGTCCCTGCGCTCCCCGCCGGGCCCGTTCATTGCGGGTGGCAGGACTCTGTTTCCCGGCGTGCCGCGGGGCGCTGGGCGTGTCCGGGCGGGGCGGGGAGCGCGAGGGAAGGCGGCTCAGTGGGTTCAGGCCGCGCTCGGTGCCACTGCCATCGTGGGAGCCGCGCGGTAAGTGCGGGCCCAGGTAGGCGGGCCGGGAAGGGGAGCGGAGCCGCGGGCCGGAGCTGGCCTTGGCGCGGCCGGTGGGAGCGGGAGCCGGCCCGTCGCTGCCGCCCGCTGCGCCCTGACAGGAGGGGCGGGGGTCGCAGGGCAGCGCGGTGACTCGCCCCAGCAGAGGTGTACTTATAACAATTTTATACTTTTACTTATAACTTTATAATATTTATTACTTTATACTATTACTTTATACTATTTACTATATTTATTACTATATACTATACTTTATACTATTACTTTATACTATTACTTTATACTATTACTTTATACTATTACTTTATACTATACTATTATACTATTTATTACTTTATACTATTACTTATTACTTATATTTTATACTTGTACTTATAACAAGAGGTGTACTTATAACAATTTTATAGACAAATGATACTATTTACAGTCGCGGGGGGGGTGCGAAATGTTTTCTTCTTCCTAGGGGGGGCATGACAGAAAATACTTGAGAAGCACTGCAGTAGCCTAAGAGGCACAGAGAAGCCGGTGTTGGGAACCAAACACAGCAGCCTTGTGTGTCCAGCAGAGGGAGCTCAATCAGGTCAGTCACATGCATATCAGAAAGAAAGAATAGATTCTTGCAGCACTTTGTAATTGGGGAATATTGCACAGACTTTACTTACAATTAGCATGAAAGATACCCTTTATTCCACTTTATTGTTCAAGAATCAAACCTTATCTTCCCTCTAGCAATAAGGGCATGTGTTCTGTACTGAGTTCTATCATTTCAGAGACCCAGTTAAGTCTATTAAAGATGCCCTTGTGAAAAATTCCTTCCCTTTTTCAGCCATTATCTTTGACTGCAGCAATGACTCATTTTCTCCAACCTGAAACCCAACTGTTTCGTGTATTAGCCCAATACTTCTTTAAAATGATTACCTTTGTAAACCACAGGGTTTGTATTGCAGCTGCCTACTCCCATTAAACACAACAAATACAATAAGCCGGGACAAGCCTAACATCTTCCTGGTCTGTCAATCCCTAATTATAAAATGTTTTTGAAATAGTGTCTGACGGTGTCTTAGTGCTACTGTGACTATAGTTATGGTTACGTTTGTCAGGAAGGTCATGGAAGTCACGGAATCTCTGCCTTCCAGAGACCTCCCTGACATTCTTTGCTTCCGCTCCAGGGGCTGCAGGACTCTGGAGCTGGTGGCCCGCAGGACCCTGGCAGAGTTCCAGCGACAGGTGACAGCAGCAAAAGGCAGTAGGGGGCTCCCTTCAGGTTCCGATGATGGGCGACAGGCTCACATGGGGGAGGGGGAGACCTCGGGTCAGTCGCTGGGGGTGTCTCATTTTCTTTTGGGGAAATATGGTTACCCTGAAGCTGGGTGGAGAAGGTCTCCCTGCAGCTTCCAGCTGCTGTGGGTAGAGAGGGAACCCTTCAGTTCCCAGCCACCGTGGTGGCAGGGTACCACCATGGAGCCGCAGCATCAAAAGTCACAGACAAGTCACAGTCTTCCATGAATTTTCGTTTATTGCCCGTGACCTGTCTGACATTTACTAAAAAATAACCATGGCAAAACTTTAGCCTTAACTATAGTTAATCTGTTTCCATTATCTACTGGATGACTATGACCAGCTAATGTGGTTTGAAACATGACTTTCCCTATCTTCATGAGGGGCAAAGTCCTCTTTAAAACCATGTTAGTTAACACATTTTACAACAAGAGCTAATTTTCTAGTCCAGGCATGACATTAGCACCCCCTGAAGCCCTAGCCACCCATAGGGCAGGATACACGTGAGAGGCATGCTTTACCTCCCTCCTGGAAGGTGTGGTATGCACACGCCCCTGCACACTTGGTAGCTCCTGGAAGAATTGTGTATCCCTGAAACATAGATTCTTGCTAAACTCCCCTGGGTAGTTAAACCTCCAACATAAGCTACTGCCTATCAGACATTATCTGTATAGTTATCAAGACATAGTCCTATAGTCATTTTGCAGATTAGACCTACTCAGCCAGTCAGCTACATCAATGAGAAATGAGAGTCTCAACCCCGTATTCTTACGGCCTCGGGCAATTCTGTTTTAGTCTAACAATTGTTACACAAACTCTGTCCTTCCCTCCACAGTGGTTTCTGCTTGGATCCTCCCTCCATATCTGATGTCCTCCCTCTTCAAAGAGTCATTCATCTCCCGGGTCAGAAAGTCCCTGTTTCTCCCCAATTTCAGTTCAGTAGAACCTCAGAGTTATGAACACCAGAGTTATGAATTGACCAGTCAACCACACACCTCATTTGGAATTGAAAGTCTCAATCAGGCAGCAGCAGAGACAAAAGAAAAAAAAAAAAGCAAATACAGTGCAGTACTGTGTTAAATGTAAACTATTAAAAATATAGGGAATGTTTGTTTTTTTTTTTTAAAAAGATTTGATAAAGGAAACTGTTCCTGTGCTTGTTTCATTTAAATTAAGATGGTTACATGTAGCATTTTTTTTCTGCATAATAACGTTTCATTTCTCCAGTTTGTCCAGATCATTTTGAATTTTAATTCTATCCGCCAAAAGCATTTGCTATCCCTCCCAGCTTATTATCATCCACAAACCTGGTAAGTGTACTCTCTATCTCATTATCTAGATTTTAAATTACTGATGAAGATACTGAACAGAACTGGACCCAGAACTGATCCCTGGACCCCACTCCTTATGTCCTTCCAGCATGACTGTGAACCACTGATAACTACTCTATGGGAACAGTTTTCCAACCAGTTATGCACCCCCTTTATAGTAGTTCCATCTAGGTTGTATTTCCCTAGTTTGTTTATGAGAAGGTCAAGCAAGACAGTATCAAAAATCTTACTGAAGTCAATATATATACCACATCTACCACTTCTCCCCATCCACAAATCTTGTTACCCTGTCAAAGAAAACTGTTAGGTTGATCTGACATGATTTGTTCTTGACAAATCCATGCTGACTGTTATTACTTATCATCTTATTATCTTCTAGGTGTTTGCAAAATGATTGATTAATTATTTGCTCCATGATCTTTCTTGGTACTGAAATTAAACTGACTGGTCTGTAACTCCCTGGGCTGTCTTTATTTTCCTTTTTATACGTGGGCACTATATTTGCCCTTTTCCAGTCTTCTGGAATGGCTCAGATAACTCCTCAATCAACTCCTTGAGTATTCTAGGATGTATTGCATGAGGCCCTGCCAACTTGAAGATATCTAACTTGTCTAATTTTTTTAACTTGTTCTTTCCCTATTTTAGCCTCTGATCTGATCTCCTTTTCACTGGCATTTGCTATGTTAAACCTCCAATTGCTACGAACCTTTTTGTTGAAAACTGAAACAAAAAGTCATTTAGTACTAATGCCATTTTCTCTTTTTCGGTTATTGTTCCCCCTCCTCCCCCTTATTGAGTAGTGGGCCTACCCTGTCCTTGGTCTTCCTCATGCTTCTAATGTATTTATAGAATGTTTTCTTGTTGCCTTCTATGTCTCAAGTTAGTTTAATCTTGCTTAGTGCCTGGCCTTTCTAATTTTGTGCCTACATATCTGTGTTATTTGTTTATATTAAGCCTTTGTAATTTAACCTAGTTTCCACTTTCTGTAGGACGCTTTTCTGATTTTTAGAGTATTAAAGATTTCCTGGTTAAGTCAGGCTGGTCTCCTACCATACTTCTGATCTTTCTTACACAGTGGGATAGTTTGCTCTTCTGCCCTTAATAATGTCTGTTTAAAAAATGGCCTTCTCCTTTGAACTGTTTCCCCCCTTAGACTTCCAATTGGATCTTACCTACCAACTCCTGCTGAAATCTGCCTTCTTTAAATCCCTTATCTTTATTATACTGTTTTCCCTCCTACCATTACTTAGAATCATGAACTCTACCATTTTATGATCACTTTCACCTAAGCTTCCTTCCATTTTCAAATTCTCAACCAGTTCCTCTCTCTTTGTCAAAATCAAATCAAGATTAGCCTCTCCCCTAGTAGCTTTCTCCACCTTCTGATCTAAAACATGTTCCCCAATACATTCCAAGAACTTATTGGATAATGTGTGAAATCCCTGAAGCTACTCATTTGAAACATCTCTTTCCTGTAAAACACAGGCTCACAAAAACCGATCCACAAAGCAATCATGATATGTGACAATGAATATGTTAACTATAGAAAAAACATGTTTTGAATTCAGCACAATGGCTACACTAGCATGGGTGTACTTAAAAAATGGGGAATGACTCTGGGAGCAATCAGAAAGACCCATCTATCTCCAGTAACAGATGATCCTTGGGAATGGATTTCAGCTTTCCATTTGTTGAAAGCCTTCTGCTGAAGGAATATTGATAACTAAAATGTTAGATAAAAATATTCAGGAACACTGCCAGAAAGACAATCAACAAACCCTTTGCATCTGTTCTTTATATTAGAGAAGCCATCAGAGACCAGACAAAGTTTGATCAAATGTTATTTAGCTATTTGGAATGGATGAAAAACTGGCTGGTGCATTTAAGAACCAATATTCTCTAAGCTAGAAGATCCACTCAGAGAGAAACATTAATTAAAGCTAGAAATAGAACAGAAATGCATTAAGATGTTAGCTATGCTTAAATCTAAATGATTACAAGTATCCATTATCTTATGCAAGGAAAATCTGCTTTTCTGAGATTATCATGGAAAAACTGAGCCCCCAGATAAAATCTATATTACAGGATAGGATAAATTAGTTGGGAATAATTCAGATGAACTCACCAAGGGAATTTTTCAGCACTGTAGAGATAGAAGCTGTAAAACTAATTTGCTGAAAAATATATGGACAGGTGTAAAATGACTAGAAAATGGTATAAGTGTTCTGATACGTACAAATGTCAAAATACATAAAGGTTATGTAATGGAGAGAATTTTTAAGAAGAGTTGGGGGCAGAACTCAGGCCTTTCTGTCTCCTAATCCAAAGTGCCTTATCCTTGCTTGGGTGGGGAGAGAGCCATTTTAACCTGAATTGCTTTCATGGTAGTCCTAGTAAGTTGTCAGTAATTCAGAGGATTTAGCATGATTAAGTTACCTAGGCACAACTAAATCTTCCTTAGAAGGTTATGAAACTGAGCTTGTGTGTATAAATGTATATACACAAAATGTACATATACATATAATATGTACATGCTCATTGTCACAAGTTCCCAAGGTAACTGCCTCTCTGACCCATTTCTGGCCTTGCCTGCTTTGGTCTCAGGCCTCTACACATCACCCTTCTCAGGGAAAGATCTCAGGGATTGTGGCCCTCCAGACTCGGGGCTTAGATTGCAGACTACTGCAATTCAGTGTGATTATCTCAGTGGGTCTGAGTTTAGTTCAGCACTTAAAGACCTGTTCTCTCAGGGGCAATGAGGGGGTTAACCAGTGACCAGCTTGCTCACATAAAGCAAAGTACAGAACAAAGGTATTAAAGAGAAAACATAGCATAAAACAATAAACAACTTATATTTAGGTCTAGCTTGCCAGGCAGTCCTCTGTCTACCTCATGGAAACCCTGATAGTGTTAAAGTACTTCAGGCACTGCAGTGTTTGTCTTTCATGTCAGTTCTTGGATTGAGTGTGAGTGAGCTCTCTCTCAGATCAGGGCAGCTGTGTTATATAGTCTCAAGTCCTTTTTGTTTGTAGGCTTCTTGAACCAGGTCAAACCAATATATGCTCTGTCGCAAGGGGTAAAACTTTCACAGATTTGTAGCCTGCATTAGGAATATGCATTAATTACCCCTCAGTGAATTTGGTTCCTATAAGAAGTTATCCTTTAGCTCACCCAGAGAGAACAGGAATACAATCACAGGCCAGACCATAAAGATACACATTCCATTTATAATGTCTCTGAATTATCCATGTCCATAATATCTGTCACAGCCCACTATAATAGTCTTTGAGTATTCCATGTTTCCAAAGTATCATATCTGTCACACACACATTATTATTTTCAGATAAAAAACTGTTTCCCTCCCCCCCCCCCCAGACCATGGTTATACACTGATGTTCAAGGAGGGCTATTTTTACACTGGACTTCAACTTTCTACCTCAGCCTTTTTCAGCTGTAGGGCTGTTCAAAAAGGGGTTTGTCAATATATATATATTTAATATGGGGAAGAGCATATTCTTTCTTCTCTCACTCCTGTCTAGTTGATCCTTTTTTGCTTCATCTTTAGGAAACAAATCATCTTCAGGCAGAATTCAAGAAGGAAAAATGTCATCCCCTAAAGGTTCAGAAAGGTATAGGTCTCTCACGTCAGGGAGTTAGAAAGGAAACATAGACCCTTAATTGCAGCAGGTCATACCAGTTCCCCGACACCGACATTTACCTCCACACATCTTTTAATATATATAGAAGGGGGTTATGAAGGGAATTTCATAGATTCCAACACCAGAAGAGACCCATTGTTATCTAGTCCAGCAATTCTCAAACTATGGGTCAGGACCTCAAAGTGGGTCGTCTCCCCGTTTTAATGGAGTTGCCAGGGCTGGTGTTAGACTTGCTGGTGCTGAAGCCAAAGCCCAAGCCCCACCACCCAAGGTTGAAGTAGAAGCCTCACCACCTGGGGCTGAAGCCAAAGCCCTAAAGGGTGGGGCTCAGGTTACAGTCCCCCTGACTGGGGCTGCATCCCTTGGGCTTTGGCTCCCCCATCTGGGGTGGCAGGACTCAGGTGGGCTCGGGCTTCAGACCCCCCTTCTGGGGTCGTGTTTTAATTTTTATGGTCAGAAAGTCGTCACAGTGCAATGAAGTTTGAGAACCCCATATCTAGTCTGACCTTCTATATAACACAGGCCATAGCACTTCCCCAACATAGTTTCTGGAACAGGAACGATTTTAGAAAAATATCCAATCTTGGTTTTAAAATAGTCAGTGATGGAGAATTCACCATCACCCACAGTGAATTGTTCCAGTGCTTAATTACTCTCACTTAATTCCTTATTTCCAGTGTGAATCTGTCTAGCTTCAACTTCCATCCATAAGATCATGTTATATCTTTCTCTGCTAGCTTGAAGAGCCCATTATTAAATATCTGTTCCCCATGTAGATACTTACAGACCGTAATCAAGTCACCCCTTAGCTTTCTCTTTGTGGAGATAAATAGATGGAGCTGTTTAAGTCTATCACTATAAGTCTTGTTTTCTAATCCCTTTATCATTCTTGTGGCTGTTCTCTGAACCCTCTCCAATTTATCAACATCTTCTTGAATATTGGGCACCAGAACTGGACACAGCACTTCAGTATTTAAACCTGTGTAAATCACAGATAGAGATGTGTTTATTTAAAACAAAAATATCACCAGATTAAAATAATTGGAATAAGAAGCAAAAATAATAATAATTTCCCCCTCTTGCTCATCCCATTTTCTCATTCTATTAGATATCAATCCTGTTTTCTTCAGAATTCATTTTCCAATTCCTACTGTTTATTGATAGTTGCCACTAACAAGTGAGGCTGAAATGTTATTTTTACATTATGGAGGCTCTTGTATTGTCATTGCAGCTAACCTGTGGGTGAGTCATCAGCACAGATGACTTCACCACAAGGTTATTATTTGTTACCATACCTATTGGAATTCAGGAAGCACAGTTAGACAGAGTATCCTTTCTACATATATTCTGTTTATCAAAGATGTTTCATACCTTCAGTAATATTTCAAAGAGCAAAATTAGAATAAAGCATCATGAAAATATGCAATATGTTCAAAAGAAATGTATGCATATATGATGCAAACATCTTCAAGAAAAGCATAATTCATGTAAATATTATTTCCAACTCCCTGCAATCTTAAAATGTATATTGGAGTATAAGAAGGGAGAGAGAGGAAGAGTTTTGAGGTAAGTAAAGAGAAGAAAATATATTCTTTCTTGACAACCCTGAAGTACATTGTCACTTTCCATTATTTTTTTTTCATTATTTGTGGTCACAGTGAAAATACAGTTGAGCCAGATTATAATCTCCTTGAATCTTAAACACAATTTCTATGGCAGTCATGCAAGAGGAATTTGGGATATTCCGTAGCATGCATCTCAGTTTAGAAAACAGTCTTAAATATTCATGATTTATTTCTGTCCTGGCATGTGAAGATTCAGAAGGTGCTTTTGATTCCTTCCCCAGCGATGTACACAAATTTCACCAGTAGCCATAGCACAGGAGATGACTGAAGCAGTTTATTGTGTTTGACATGGACATATCAGAAGCTTCAATGAGTTATAGTAGGTATTTAAGATGTT
This sequence comes from Sternotherus odoratus, assembly GCA_032164245.1. Lineage (NCBI taxonomy): Eukaryota > Metazoa > Chordata > Testudines > Kinosternidae > Sternotherus > Sternotherus odoratus. Next base: position 38,143,199 of record JAVMKO010000002.1, read on the forward strand.
TCCCAATGAGTTCATATTAATTTGCTTTACTCATTGGTAGTTGGCTGATTGATTTTTTTTTCTTTTTGCCACAATGTATATAACTCTCATAGACACTGTGCTCTTCCCCTTTACCCACCAATGAAATCACACAAAATAATATTCTTGGCTAAAATTGAAATTCCAGTCTTCGGTGTGGTATTCAAATTCCTGTCCCCAATGTCAGTATGTTTCCATATATTCTGAGGTTCAAAGGTCTGCAGGATCTATGCAAGGGATGAGAGGGGATATACGTGAATCAGAGCAAAAGATCAGCGTGCTTCAAAATATAACCTGATTTGACTGAAATAACCCTTTGTGTTCTTGAAAATCAAAATGTAACAATCCCTGTCACAAGACAGGACCTCTCATAAGAGTGTTACATACAAACAAATAAAAATAAATTGGCAATTTCACAGTAATTTAAAGATCTAACAAAGTACCTACAGCTTGCTGTATAGCATGTTAGAATGAAACAGTTTTACCTTAAGGATTACAGCCAAAATATTCAACATTTTGGCTCCAGACTAAATTCTTCCTGAATTTTCTCTCATTCCAGGCAAAATTATTTTTTCTACCAGCAAATCTTTAATCTCCAACTTTCACATCAGCTAATCTTTCACCGTTGGTCTAAATGCACACAAGCTGTCCCTTGCAGCTGTGGCATTTCCCTGTGGCAGCCCTTTTTATCCTGTAAATTATGGGGAAAGTAAAAGAGAATGACAATAAAGCCTCCACATGGAAATCACACACCTCCCACCTGGTTCTTACCTACTTTCCCAGACCTGCCTCTAAACATTTCCACTGCTTGCATCCGACGAAGTGGGTATTAGCCCACGAAAGCTCATGCTTCAAAACTTTATAGTTAGTCTTTAAGGTGCCACAAGATTTTGTTTCCTTTACACATGTATGTGTATGCCTATGGGAGAATGCAGAAATTGCAAAATCAACATTGACACCTCTGAAGTGGGACATGATAGCAGACAATACTGTTTACATAAAACTAGGTTTAGCCAAATATCCATTATCCTAGGACTAAGGATTTTAGGTGCTTTAATATTTTTAACAGCAATGAGATATGGCATGTGTGTGAGATCCAAAGGTAGAATAAACTCACCAGCACCAGCTGGGTGGGTCAGGCATGGGGGGCAGGAGGCTGGGTTGGGAGGGGGGAGGAGGTTAGCTTGGGTGGGGTGGGCCGGGCCAGGCAGGGGTGGGGGAAGAAAAGCAGTTAGATGGGAAGCTGGGCGGGGGTAAAGCAACATCACCCCCTACACCCAGGCTGACAGCGGGAGCTGACTGGGGCAGGCGGCAGGACCCCGGCTGGCAAGGGGCCAGCATGGAAACCCCAAAGCAGTGCAGGGCTAAGCACTCCACCTGCCACTGCTTTGGGGTTCCCCCGCTGGCCCCTTGCCAGCCTGGGCTTCCTCGGGGGAGGAGGGGGGGAGCGGCCTGTGGGGGGGGGGGAGGGGAAGGGGGAGCAGCCCGCGAAGGACATTATAAATGTCCAAATGGCCCTTGGCACAAAAAAGGTTCCCCACCCCTGAGTTAAAACAACAACAACTAAGAGAATGACATATAATGTAAGAGTTGTAACTTATGTAACAATCTGGAGAATGTGTATTGTAAAAAACTGACTCATTGGTTACATATCACTCAAATCACCCCCATACTCCACTGTTTCTAGGCTATTTTTGTATTGAAGCAACAGAGAGCAAACTTAGCCTTACAGCAAACTATTTCTCTTAGTTTTATACTCCAGCTATTATCCTCATCACAAACACCAATTATTTTAGTTACAATCCTGTGGAGCAAAATTCTTAGTAGCTGTATGGGTCGGGACCAGTGGGGATGTGTACAGTTATATATGGAAAGTATTATTTGTGAAATAGTGGTATGTATATTAGGGTAGGGTATGAACAGAGAGAGTAAATACATTTAGAAAAAGAATAGATGCTGCTGATTTTCTTTGCTGGAAGAAGAGAAACTAAAATTTTATTGATCTTTTGCTTTTGACAGAGTTTGGTGGGTCTGCTAGACACTACCAAGGGGTAAACAAGAACAATCAGGGAGGCTAATGAACATTGCACAGACGGTAAATGATTTCTTTGTACGAGGCTTTACTCCAGAAGCCATACTCTTTTCAGGTAAGCACTGTCAGAGAGATTCACAGGTCAAAAGAAGAGGTGCTAGAATATATTGATAAGTTAAACAGCAACAAGTCAACAAGACTGGGTGGGTGGTGTACACCAGAGGGTTCTGAAGGAATTTAAGCATAAAGTGACTGAGCTGCTAACAAATTAAAAAAGCATTTTTTTTCATTAACACCAGCTGCTTTTCTGGGGGGCTAGAAAATGTACCTATCTTCACAAGGTACATTGGTTGAAACAATAATTTAAGAAGATAAATGCTAAAACACAAGACAAATTTCACATTGACCCTGTTATTAACTATTCTATAAATAATTTGGTCTCTAACCAGTCCATATGTTAACTGTTTAAATTTGTTACATTTCATGCAGACTCATTGCTCCCGTGTATCTTCTTGACAGAATGCTTTGTAACAGCTTCCCACAGTGTCATCTATTAAGTGCTATTACTTACACTTCTTTTGTAACAGGCTATAAATGGGCAGACATGCGTGCATGGAGTCCCACTGACTTCAATTAATATCTGTGCAGGAGTAAGCGCCTGACTGCGTGGATCCAATAGGAAGACTGGGATCTGCATTATTTATACACCACTAGAGGTACACATGGCATCTTCCACCTCTACAGACAACTGCATCCCTAGGGAATTTACAATCTAGGTCAGATAAGCAAGTTTTTGATTCAGAGTATTAAAGAATGGAGCTGCATCTAACAACCTTTTCACAGAATGATTTAAAAATGTATAAAGGTTGCCATAAATGATGTGAAAGTCTATTACACTGGGACTCTACTCAGTACTTTTAAAGTAATACCCAATTGGCAGAAACACCTCGAAGGGTTAACACCCATGAAGAACATTATACTCTATCAGCTTTTTTGGCAACTGCCTTTATTTCAAGTAGGCAGAGATAATTAACTGACTCAGTTTGCTGCAAGTAGGAGACACACAAAGAAAGAACCTCAACAAAAACCGAGAAAAAACTTCATATGAAGATTTGGTTTCTGAATGATAGAATTGATACAAAGTAGGTCATCTCATCTCGGATCCACATCAAGAATAGCTTTTAGATTGTCCTATATGTGAAGAGAGACTGTAATTTTTACTCTACAGTCAGAAACTAGAAATTCTTTAGAATAAGAGAAATGACTTACAAAGCTTCAGTGTGTTAAGCAGTGGCACTTCAGTCACCAGAATGATATCCCAGGAGGAAATAGTTATGTGAAGGCAAGTGGCAACTACTTCTAAGTTTTTATATCTATATCTGTCTGCATTGGGTTTATATATCATTACACAGGAGTGAGGGATTAGCATAAGCAGAGCTGCACAAAACAGATTTATTAAATTAGTATCTGATGTAAAATAATGTTGGCAACGTCTCTAGATTTTAAACTGGAAAAGCAAAAAGGCAAAAACATTAGGGTAAAATATTCCTTAAAAGAGGCAGGTAAAATATATTTTAAATGGGAGATGAACTGGCCACCTAAGGGTCATGTTTTGACAAAGAAAACCATTGTATATTCAGAACAAACATGAGGATGTGCCACCTTGTCAAGAGAGAGAATCAGATGAAGAAAGAGGCTGCAATGCCTTCCTTGGAATGAATAAGGCCTGGCTGGCATCCAAGGTCACATCAAGATCTTAAGTGTAGGAATCACTAGCTTGCTTTAATCACACTAAATGAAGACACTTTGTTAGGGTGATGCTGTTACTTTATCCTGCTCATTCTGACAGGGATGTTGAGGAGGGGAGCTTCTAGCAAGGTAATAAGTTGCAGCTCGATTTTCCTTTCTGCCCGGCTTCCTAGCGAACCAAGCTGACGATAATGCTGTCATGTACGTTCAGCTCAGGCAGGAAAAAAGGAAAAACAGTTAGTGATGGCAACAAAAGGGAGTTGTAACCTGTGGAAGTCAGTTGTGGCTACAACCTCCATCTCACAAAATGGCTTCCTTTTAGCAACAGCTGGCTGTTTTTCTAAATGATAATGGACCTACTTCCGATAAAGGAACCTCCCCCGGAACCATAATGGGAAAGGCTTGGGGATACAAGATGCCAGCCCAGAAATGAGTGAGTTGTGATCAATCAGTAAGGGTATGATCAGACTACAGGGTGTAGCGCTGTTGTTTATAGCACTTCCGTATTTAGCGCTACAGGTGTTGCGCTAGAGGGTGTGCAAACTGAAACCCTCTAGCGCCAAAGAGTGAATACATTATCCGCGCTTCTGGCGGTACTGAGAGTACCGCGATAGGACAGGTATCCCACAGAACACCTCTTCTGAAATCTGGCACAGTGCCTTGTAGGGAAGGGGGCGTTTATTGCGGCCATTCTGCATCCGGTTAAAAGTCCCGTGATGCTTTCTTTTATATCCCAGCACTCCCTTTATTTTCCGGCCATCTCCTGCGCTGTTTCTGAAGGGTTCCAGCATTTCTCTATGCTCCATTGCCCGTTTCCCCTCTGCTGTAATGGATCGAGAACTGCTGCGGACCATGCTGGCGAGTGTTGCCAGCACAACTGTCTGCGTGGCACAGTTTATTCTTGAAAGCCAAACGGAAAGTAGTGATGAGTCCGAAGACGATCTCGAAATAGAGCCGAGGAAGAAATTGGACAGTACAGTGCTCATTGCTTTAACTGACATGCTGACAAGCGTGGAACGCCGCTTCTGGGCACGGGAAACGAGCACTGACTGGTGGGATCGCATCGTGTTGCAGGTGTGGGATGATGAGCAGTGGCTGCAAAACTTTCGCATGAGAAAAGCCACTTTCATGGGACTGTGTGATGAACTTGCCCCCGTCCTGCAGCGCCAGGACACCAGCCTGAGACCTGCCATCCCAGTGGAGAAGCGGGTGGCTATAGCACTCTGGAAGCTTGCCACCCCAGAGAACTACCAATCTGTTGGCAGCCACTTTGGGGTGGGGAAGTCGACCGTTGGAGTTGTGCTGATGGAAGTGTGCAAGGCCATTAATCACCTTCTGCTACGAAAAATCATGACCCTTGGCAACGTACGTGAGATTGTGGCTGGGTTTGAGCAGATGGGGTTCCCTAACTGTGGAGGGGCGATCGATGGGACCCATATTCCTATTATCGCTCCCCAACACCTAGCTGACCAGTACATTAACCGAAAGGGGTACTTCTCAATGGTTCTTCAGGTGCTTGTCGATCACCGTGGGCGATTCACTGACATTAATGCAGGCTGGTCGGGATGGGTGCATGACGCACGCATCTTCCGCAACAGCTGCCTGTTCGGGAAGCTGGAGGAAGGCACTTTTTTCCCAGACCAGAGGATCTCTGTGGGGGAAGTGGAAATGCCAATTGTGATTCTTGACGACCCCGCTTACCCTCTAATGCCCTGGCTCATGAAACCGTACACGGGGAGCCTGGACAGCAGCCAGGAAAGGTTCAACTACCGCCTGAGCCGCTGTCGAATGACTGTGGAAAGAGCCTTCGGGCGTCTGAAAGCCAGATGGCGTTGCCTTTATGGCAAGATGGACATGGCAGAGGGAAGTATACCCACGGTTATTTCCGCGTGCTGTGCCCTACACAATCTCTGTGAGCGGAAGGGCGAAGCCTTTACTGTGGCATGGACCTCAGAGGTTCAGTGACTGGAGGCCAACTATGCACAGCCAGAGAGCAGGCCTATTAGGGAGGCCCAGCGCGAGGGTACAAGGATCAGGGAAGCCTTAAGGGAGCATTTTATGGCTGAAAGCGAGTTCTAATGGCAGTTGCAGAGGGAGGGAGGGAGTCTGGGAGGGAGGTTGTGAGAGAGCAGTCTGTTAATCGGATGAGGTGGTAGCCTTTATGTACCTACTACACACATGTGTGCACCAAATAAAGAAACCCATTTATTAAAAAGAATTCATTTATTGAACAGCTTTCTCATAATCTGACATCATGGTTCAAAAATAATGAACTTTGTTGTGGGCGAAGAAGGGGTGTGCAACTTTTTTTTGGGGGGGGGAGGGTGTGATCTGTGTTTTAGGGTGCAAGGGGTGTGAAACTAGTTTTGGGGGGAAGGGTGTGAAATGTGTTCGAGGGTGGAAGGAGTGTGAACTTGGGGTTCAAAAGGGGACATCTACATAGTGGTGTATGTCCTAGACCCATAATCTCCACTGCCCTCCGAAGTAGTGTACTCCGCCAACCCATTCTGGGGACTGCGGCCCTGCCTGTTAATAGGGGTCTGGTTCAGTGGGTAAGGGTGCTGGATCTGTGGTGTGGTCAGTGAAGGGATGGGGATTGGAGGCAACTGTGGGTAGTAATAAGCAGCCAGCTGCTGATACTGGCCTGGAGGGGCCATAGGGCCAGGATGCCACTGGGTAGGGGGCAATTGGTTGAGGGTGGGGGACCTGGCAGCTCTGCCCGCAGCGGCAGGGACCCAGGACAGCGGCAGCGACCCGGCAGCCCTGCCGCCCGCAGAGGCAGGGGACCCGGGACAGTGGCGGGGACCCGGCAGCCCTGCTGCCCGCAGCGGGGGGGGGACCCGGCAGCCCTGCCGCCCATAGCGGCTGGGGACCCGGCAGCCCTGCCGCCCACAGTGGGGGGGGGGACCCGGCAGCCCTGCCGCCCGCAGCGGGGGGGGGGGGACCCGGCAGCCCTGCCGCCCGCAGCGGGGGGGGGGGGGGACCCGGCAGCCCTGCCGCCCGCAGCGGGGGGGGGGGGGGACCCGGCAGCCCTGCCGCCCGCAGCGGGGGGGGGGGACCCGGCAGCCCTGCCGCCCGCAGCGGGGGGGGGGGACCCGGCAGCCCTGCCGCCCGCAGCGGGGGAGGGGGGGACCCGGCAGCCCTGCCGCCCGCAGCGGGGGGGGGGGACCCGGCAGCCCTGCCGCCCGCAGCGGGGGAGGGGGGGACCCGGCAGCCCTGCCGCCCGCAGCGGGGGGGGGGGGACCCGGCAGCCCTGCCGCCCGCAGCGGGGGGGGGGGACCCGGCAGCCCTGCCGCCCGCAGCGGGGGGGGGGGGGACCCGGCAGCCCTGCCGCCCGCAGCGGGGGGGGGGGACCCGGCAGCCCTGCCGCCCGCAGCGGGGGGGGGACGACCCGGCAGCCCTGCCGCCCGCAGCAGCGGGCCGGTTTTTCAAATTTCAAAAGGACTGTGGGGGAGGGTCTGACGTGGGGTCACCTGAGGTCGGACAGAAGAGTTTTAAATGGTGGCCAGAGAGGATGTAATTTGGAATTCTGGGCCAGGATGCTGGAGGCTCATAATGCAAGGGGTGTGCACATTGCAACCCTTGTGCTAAAACGGCATCGCTAAAAGCTTTATTCCTCTCGTTTTGAGGTTTACCAGAAGCGCTTTAAAACGTCAGTAAAAGTGCAAAATGTGTCAAGTAAGTGTGTTCTGGCAGTGCAATTGTAGCACTAAAGAAGGGTTTTAGCGCTAAAAAAGCCCCAGTCTAACCATACCCTCTGGGTTTGTCTGCATACAACAGTTGTATCACTTTAACTACACTGGCATAGTCAAAGCAGTGCAACCTCCCTAGTGTGAACGGAGTTATATCAGTCTGAAAGTGTGTATTTGTACTAGTATAGATGTTCCCATACAGGAAGGGAAATAACTGCACTGGAATAGGCCACCTTTGTAACAGTGTTCACACTAGAGCTTTTACTGGTATAATATTCTAGAAAAAAAATCACATCCCTAACTGAAATAGTTATGCTGGTACAGTTTTTAAATGTGGGCTGTAGTAACATCATCACTCTGGGTTAGTGCAGGGGGCAGCCTTAGGCCCTGAATTTTTACACGTGCATAGACTCATTAAAGTCAAATAGGGCTACTGTGTACTTCCTTGTATCTTTGCACGATTGGAGCTTTAGCAAGAGAAACTGAGTTTTTGCACACAAGGGACACCAGTTTTTTTGCTTGCTTGCATTGTGTTTGTCTAGGTCCAGCTTATAAAAACTAGCATGCTTTCATAAGCTCCTGCATTCTTGCTGACACATTCACAATTACATCCAGACCTATGTTACCAGAAGTGGGGGTTGATGCTGTGGTGATTATCCAACACAGACATATGAGTTTGGCAGCCTCAGCTCATCAATTCTCTAGTCATTAATACTGGACGTAAAGAAGTCAGCAGGTATTTCCAAAGAAATGTGTCCCTTAACTGACCCTCAGGACACCACCTGGAACAAAATGAGTCAGCTTCAGAGTAGCACATTGACTGCCGCCGCACATTCGCTTTTTTGACTGCCCGTGCGCATTGAGTGGATGTTTTCAGAGAACTATACTATGAAAGCAAAGATTTTATTCTTTGCTTAACTCGTGTGTTACATGTGATTTGACATATCACCAAAGACAATCCATTATCCTTAAACTAGCTGTTAGAACTGCTAAACAAACAAACAAACCAACGCACATTTTTAACTGAAAAAGTATATTGAATTAAGTTTCATTTTACATTTTTATTCTAAATGATTTGATTTTTCATGGCAAATTCTTTACATTCAAATAGATATTTTCATTTTGCTTTGGTTTTCGCAAACCAATTTTTTTTTTACATTTTAAATATTGGAATTTCCCCTTCTTGTGTGTGTATAGAAGGGGAAGGGGGGTTGCAATGGAATCCAACAGGATGAATGATGACTAGGCTTTGAGCTTGTTTCACTTTTCTATTACTCTAACTTTGTAACAATAAAGTTTTGAAGTGTTTCATTTTTCCTTTCATTACTCAGTAAGTTTTCTCAAGTGGAGAAAGCAGGGATGAAGTGTACTGGTCTGTGAGGTGAAGCAAGAGACTGTCACCCAGACATATAGATATGGAAGCACTTATAGAAAGTTACAACTACCAGGGTCCCCATGTGGAAGATGCTTAGATAGCTGGCATATTAAATATGCATATACTGTTTTATTGTTTTAAGGTCTATTTTTGTCTGAAATGCTTTTGTTCTAAATAAATAACACTTTACTTGAAGATGGCTGCTTGGTCACTAATTACTACAGTCATTGCTCCTCTAGGGAACAAAACTACTGGCACTGAAGATAAGTCAGGCCTGCTGAGGTGACCACAGTGGACCACAAAGGGCTGCAGCCCAGAGAGTGGTCTGAGATCTCCCCCACCCGCAGAGAGAGGTGATGGTTTGAGGTCTGAGACCTAAGGGGTTGCACTTGAAGAGATTGGTTGGAGTCAGAGGTGCAGTTAGCCCAGTAACTGGGACAGAGTGTCCCTCCTCCTCCTTAAAGCTCATGATCCCTAAGATCTGTTAGTGTATAAAGTGCTACAAGACTCTGTCACTTTTGCAGATCCAGACTAACACGGCTACCCCTCTGATACTAGCCTCCTCAGACTATACTTCTCTTCTATTGCTCCTATCCCCCACAGCTTGCTCCTATCAATCCCAACCTATACCTCCCCCACCCATCTTTTCCTATGTATACATAGAGGTACCCCTTAGTTCCTGGGATGCAGCATGTTCAGTCAGTCTGTGGGAATCATATATGACCAGTCCAGTCAGCACATAGAAGTTATAAGGGGATGAAGCAGAGTTAGAGCAGATGGAATCTTTGGAGAATAATGCTGCCAACCTCTAACAAACCTTGACTGACCATGTGTGAACTGTGATTTTCAGAGTCTTACAACTCAGCCAAATGTGGGTGAATTTCCTGGGGGTTCAAAAGGCACATACAGGACTCCAGGGTGATCCCCCTGCTAAATGTCAATTAACTGCTCCAACGTTTGGAAGTGCTAGAGCTTCTTAATAAAACAGGAACTAAGGTTCAAAACTTTGTAACACGAGCAAACGTATTTTGCCTACCTCATTCACAGGTGTGGTGTAGCTTGTTAGCTGAAGCATCCCCCCCACCCCCAAATGCAGCCTGATGCAGAGACCTGGCATAAAAATTCAGCCTGAAGAGTTTAAGTCTGATAACATTATAAGACATTGAAAATTGGATCTTATATGGAAAGTATTAGCTAACCGTAGCTATGGGCATCAGTGGCAGTAACACCTACAATCATATTGCAAATACATTGTGCTCCCTTTTGGTAAAATAATAAAATCTTAATAAGATGAGACCTCACTGCCTCACTCCACTATTCAATCTTCGAGAGCTGGGCAGCAACTTAATATATTTGTGTGAATATTTTTGTGTGAATTTACAAAATTAAAATTAGCAAATTTATTCCGGATTACTTTTCACAGAGTACATGAAGCATGATATTTTGGCCAACTATTTCTTGTGACTAAGGGCCTTATCCAGAACACCCATATGACTTCATAGACATTGGATTAGGCCAAAAGTCTGCAGTATTCTAATGAGGTTAACTTCAGCAAGAATATATAATGCTAGCAACTGCATTCGTGGTAATAATGCATGTCTGACACTTCGGGGTTCAACTTAGATCAGTAAGGGCACTGCCTGCCCTGTAACCCCAGATGTGTCTGTGCTGTGGAGCTTTAACCCAGAGCCCTGATACTGGCAGAGTCCTCACGCCACAATAGCCTCATCCTGGCTTCGACCAGCCTGGTTACTCCTTGCAAGGTGATACCAACAGCCCCATGTTTGCCCACAACCATTATTATCCCTGCAGTGTCCAGTCCCTCTCACTGGAGCACCAACAAAACCTTGCAAGTTGGCTGCTCCTTTAAAGGGACAGAACACAGCACCAGCTGGTTAGTCTGGCTGAGGTTTTCACTCTCTAGTTTGAAAAACTGATGGTTGTGTAATAAAAAAAACGTTTATTTGACACCAAGTAGAAACAATTGGGACAGAAATGGCTATGAAGAAACCATCAAAATATACTTCAAAGACTAAAACTTAACAAACTAGAGTCTTTTGTTCAAAGTCATTTTTTCACCCCACTCCTTCTTCTAGCCAGCATCCAACACACAGCCCAAAGCACTGCACTTTTGTCCCCTCAGGCGAATGATGTCAAAATGGTTTTCTCTCTCTGCTGCTATCTGCCAAAGTTCAATAAACTTGCTTCAGGAGGCAGGAAGGTTTCCTAGAGTTGCAGTTTCCACTCTTCATGGAGAATAAGTGGCCAGTTCCCCACGCTGGTTTACCTGATGGCTTTGTCTATCTTGCATATAAGTGTGAATTCATTGTCTCTCCCTGTACTCAGCTTACACTGGAGTTTGAAGCAGTCAGAACTACAATCCTTTGTTTAGGACAGGGTGGCGAAAGCCCTGACTGCCAAATACCTCTCAAGATAACCTTTCAATATTTCCAGCACATATTTATAATTTTTCACGTATCACCCATACATACACCACGTAATAATATTAATGACCAGCTTGTTGTCAGTTCACAAATGATCCCATACATGACACCTCAGATACAGATTATCACAACAGTGACTGGGGTATACAGAGCTAGTCAGGTCAGCTGAGGCTCATTGATACAGACTGGGAAGCCCCTTGCCCTCTGGTGTTGCCGGTGCTCTTGTAGTCACAGCATGCAACTCATTTTTGAAGCAATCCTAATTGTGCTCCACTTCAGATGCTCGTAGGTTATGCACAGTGTGGCAAGGGGGCCCCCCTGGGCACCCCAGGCTCCAGTCCTCTGGGCAGCTCCCCCGTCTGGGTTTGGCCTCTCGCTGGTTAGGCTGGGCTAGCTCCCTCCTGGGAGGGGCTCCTTCCTGCCTCCCTGCCTGCTGGCAGCCTCCCTGTAAATGCCTCTCACTTGCCTTTACCTCCTTCTGCTTCACAAACTCAATTTTCTAACTCCTCCTGCCTCCAAACACACTCCTCACTCCCACACCCCTCTCTGGGGAGAAGTCTCTTTAAAGGGCTCTGGCTGCCTCCTTAACTGGTCCCAGCTGGCCCTGCTGCTGGCTGCAGCAGCCTTTCTCAGCTGGACCTAATTTACCTGCAGTTTTCCCCTCTCACCACAGTCTTCCAGCCCTGGGTTTATCACACATCCCCCCCCCCCCCCGCTCAACACCATGGGGTTGGGCTACTTGGGTCGCTGCACAGTGTACCCTAGACAGGCCGTCCGCATTTCCGTGCAGGAGGCCGGACCTATGTTGTACGCGGAAGTGGAAGGGTTGTAGCGAGAGGAACCACCTGGTGACCCTTGCATTTTTATCCCTATTCTGGTGCATCCACTTCAGCGGAGCATGGTCCGTGACCAGGGTAAACCGTCTTCCGAGCAGGTAGTAGCGGAGGCTTTCTACGGCCCACTTCACCGCCAGGCACTCCTTCTCTACCACGGCGTATTTCTGTTCCCTGGGCAGGAGCTTCCGACTGAGGTACAGAATGGGGTGGTCTTCTCCATCTATCATCTGGGACAGCACCGCTCCTAGCCCTACTTCGGAGGCATCGGTCTGCAATAAGAACTCCTTCTCCCAATTCGGGGCTATTAGCACGGGGTCGGTGCAGAGGGCCGTCCGCAGATCCTTAAACGCCTCTTCTGCTGCGTTCGACCATTTCACGATATCCGGGCCACGGGCTCTCGTCAGGTCAGTTAGTGGGCATGCCCGGGCGGCGAAATGGGGAATGAACCGCCGGTAATAGCCGACCAACCCCAGGAACGCCCTGACCTGCTTTTTCCGGACTGGTCGTGGCCACTTCTGGATTGCCTCTAATTTGTTAAGCTGGGGTCTCACCAGGCCTCTCCCCACTACATACCCGAGGTATCTGGCTTCTGCTAGTCCAATTGAGCACTTGGCGGGATTCGCAGTCAAGCCGGCCTTCCTCAAGGTGTCTAGCACTGCCTCCACCTTCCCCAAGTGTGTCTCCCAGTCGGGGCTATGGATAATCACATCATCCAAATAAGCGGCCGCGTACTTACGATGCGGCTGCAGCAGTTTGTCCATAAGCCGCTGGAAGGTGGCGGGGGCCCCATGTAATCCAAAGGGGAGAACCGTGTATTGGAACAGACCATCTGGAGTGGCAAAGGCTGTTTTCTCCTTGTCCGCTGGGGCAAGGGGGATTTGCCAGTAGCCTTTGGTCAGGTCCACGGTGGACAGGAACCGCGCTGTTCCTAATCGGTCGATCAGTTCATCTATTCGTGGTAGCGGATAGGCATCGAACTGGGACACGTCGTTCAGCCTCCGGAAGTCATTGCAGAATCTTACACTGCCATCGGGCTTGGGTACCAGGACCACGGGACTGGACCACTGGCTATGGGACTCTTCTATGACCCCCAATCTCAGCATCTTCCGGACTTCTGTTCCAATCATTTCCCTTTTTGCCTCTGGGATCCGATAGGGCTTGACACACACTTTTACCCCAGGCTCCGTGCGGATGTGGTGGCATACCTCCCTGGTTCGGCCTGGTGTCTCCGAGAACACGTCCAGGTGCCGTCTGATCATGCTGATCACCTCTTCTCGTTGGTTTGGGGTCAGCTCGGGGGATATCCCTACCTGGCTAGGCTGGTTCCCTTCCCGGGGGGTTGCTCCGAGCGCGACTACTTGAGCCTCTCTATCCTGCCAAGGCTTCAGTAGGTTTACATGATAGATCTGCTCCAGCTTCCGGCGTCCCGGCTGTCGGACCTTATAGTCTACGTCTCCCACGGCTTCGATCACCTCATAGGGCCCTTGCCAGTGGGCTAACAGTTTACTTTCAGCCGTAGGTACAAGCACCATTACCCAGTCCCCCACCTGGAACTTCCGGCTCACCGCCCGACGATCATAATACGTCCGCTGGGCCTCTTGGGCCTTCTTCATGTGCTCTCGCACTATGGGGGTGACCTGGGCTATCCTCTCTCTCATCCGGAACACATGCTCGATGACATTTCTCTCCGGCTTCGGCTGTTCCTCCCAACCCTCTTTGGCTATATCGAGTATGCCCCGAGGGTGGCGTCCATATAACAACTCGAACGGGGAGAATCCCGTGGAGGCCTGCGGTACCTCCCTCACGGCAAACAGTAGGTAGGGGAGCAGGGTGTCCCAATCCTTCCCGTCCCGGCTCACTACCTTCCGTATCATACTCTTCAATGTTCTATTGAAGCGTTCGACCAGACCGTCCGTCTGAGGGTGGTAAACCGATGTCCTCAGGGTCCGCACTTGGAGCATGTCACACAAGTCCTTCATCAGCTTCGACACAAAGGGGGTCCCTTGATCGGTTAGGATCTCCTTGGGTATTCCTACTCGGGAGAAAATCTGCACCAATTCCCGGGCTATGGTCTTGGACATAGTATTCCGTAGGGGCACAGCTTCCGGGTATCGGGTGGCGTAGTCAAGCACAACCAGTATGTGCTGATGGCCCCGGGCAGATTTCTCTAGTGGGCCTACCAGGTCCATAGCGATCCTCTCAAAGGGGACTTCAATGATGGGCAGAGGTACCAACGGGGCCCGCAAGTGCGGCCGGGGGGCATGCAATTGGCAGTCCGGGCAGGAGGCGCAATATCGTCGGACAGCCGCGTAGACTCCTGGCCAAAAAAATCTTTTCAGGACCCTGTCGAGGGTTTTATCCACCCCTAGGTGGCCCCCGAAGAGGTGGCTATGGGCTAGGTCCATCACGCCTCTCTGGTGTTTCTGGGGAACCAGGAGTTGCTCTATGGTTTGGTCTGACATCCGGACTACTCTGTATAATAGGTCCCCCTTTATCACATAATACGGTCCTTGGCCCTTAACTTTCCCTTCTACTGGGACTCCATTCACCTCCACTACTTCCTTCTGGATATGGTGGTAGGCTGGATCATTGGCTTGATCCTGCCCAAAGCTTTCCATTGACAGGCCAATCGGTCCTAGCTCCGGGGGATCTATCCCCGGCTCCCTCTCGGGGTCAGTCTGGGGGGCACTCGGTCCGGCGTCGGGCTCCCCCGCAGCTCGCCGAGTCCTCTTCCCCCTGGGGCTTACTTGTTCCCCTACCAGTGCTACCCTTCGGTACTGGGTCAAAATCTTCGTCCCCAACTCCTTAGCTGCCCTTCTCTCCTTCCGAGACTTCTTGGGTCCCCCCGGCAGGGAAAATAACCCTGGGTCAAACTCTCGGAAGGCCGGGGGTCCACAATCCCTGGGCGCCCTCTCCTGGATCTCGGCACTAACACCTTCTGCCTCCCTTCCGGGGAGCAGGTTATCGAACCCTGGGAAGTCTCGCCCAATCAGGACCGGGTAGGGGAGCTTCGGGACTACTCCCACCATTACCTTCGTGGGGTTTCCCAGGATGTCTATACTTACGGGGATGGTGGGGTAATAATTGACATCCCCATGTACACAGGATACTCCGGAGCGCTTGGCCCGCGACAGTTGGTCTCGCCCGACCAGCTTCCCCGAGACCAGCATGACCGCACTCCCGGAGTCTACTAACGCAGTGGTACTAATGCCGTTCATCTTAACGGGCCGGGTGTATCTATGGGGGGCCACCGCAACCCCCACCTGACTTATTAGGACACAGGGACCTTCCATCCCCCCCCCGGTCGCATTGCATGGGTTCGGCCTGGTTTGGGCACTGGGCCGCTATATGCCCTACTTCCCCACATGCATAGCAGCGTATACCCGCTCGGGCTAGCACCCTGGTTCTCGGACTGTTAGGCCGTACCCCCCGAGCCTCGTTCCCCCAGTCCCCAAGCTTCTCCATGCTTTCAGGCTGATCCCCAGCCTCTTTCCCTCCCTCTATGTAACGGCTTGGGGGCATGGTACCCCGGGGTTTTGGCCCTGTGCCCTGCCTCCTACTCGGGCGCACTCCTTCCTTGGTAGTCCAAGGCAGCTCCTGGGAGGCTAGGTGTCTCTCCACGAGGGCTACTAGTTCGTCATAGGAGGAGGGATCGTTCTTACGGACCCAACCCCTTATGTTGGGTGGCAACCCCCGCATATACCTGTCCCGGACTAGGATTTCCACCACTTTCTCTGGTCTGTGGGTCTCAGGCTGCAGCCACTTCTGGGCGAGGTGAATCAAGTCAAACAGCTGGGTCCTTGGTGGCTTGTCGGACTTGTACCTCCAGTCGTGAAACTGCTGGGCTCTCAGGGCTGGCGTCATTCCCGCCCTTGCCAGGATTTCAGCCTTGAGCTGGGGATAATCTGTAGCAGCCTCGGTTGCCAGATCAAAGTAGGCCTTCTGGGCCTCTCCACACAGAAAAGGGGCCAGGATGCTTGCCCACTGCTCCCGGGGCCAGGCCTCTCGCAGGGCTGTCCTCTCGAACGCGAGGAGGTAGGCCTCGGTATCGTCGTCTGCCGTCATTTTCTGTAAATAGTTGCTTGCCCGCAGCGGCCGGGCATCGGGACCCCCACGGGCCAGGGTGCCCAGGACTTTCACCTGCTTCACTAGCTCCTGCAATGTGGCTCGGTCCTGGGCTGCCTGGGACATCAGTAACTGGTTGGTTTCCTGCTGCACTCGAACAGCCTCCTGCTGGGCCACAGTGGCCTGAACCAGTGCCTTCACCACCTCCTCCATTTTCTCTCTCTCTTTTTATGTTTTTGAATGGGGGGGGGGGCTTTTCGCCCTGGTCGAGGGGTCTTGCCAGCACGTCTACTCACGATCCCACCTCTGACACCACTTGTGGCAAGGGGGCCCCCCTGGGCACCCCAGGCTCCAGTCCTCTGGGCAGCTCCCCCGTCTGGGTTTGGCCTCTCGCTGGTTAGGCTGGGCTAGCTCCCTCCTGGGAGGGGCTCCTTCCTGCCTCCCTGCCTGCTGGCAGCCTCCCTGTAACTGCCTCTCACTTGCCTTTACCTCCTTCTGCTTCACAAACTCAATCTTCTAACTCCTCCTGCCTCCAAACACACTCCTCACTCCCACACCCCTCTCTGGGGAGAAGTCTCTTTAAAGGGCTCTGGCTCCTCCTTAACTGGTCCCAGCTGGCCCTGCTGCTGGCTGCAGCAGCCTTTCTCAGCTGGACCTAATTTACCTGCAGTTTTCCCCTCTCACCACAGCCTTCCAGCCCTGGGTTTATCACAACAGGCTTGTATCACTCATTAGTATTTAAGATAAGTTGTATTTAAAAGTTGATTCAGTTAGAATAGTTCATGGTATCTCACATCAATTACAGAAAATAACCTAATGATTTTACATAATTGAGAACGAATGCATAGACAAAATTAAGGGCCTACATCAGTGATACTCACTCCTCAGTGGTTCAGGAGCCAAATGAGTGACCAACATTACCCGAAAGAGCCACAGTATTGTGAATTCGCTGTTTCATTTACTATAGTACTATCTATTCATATTTAAACAGTAGGGCAATGGAAATGTTTATTTTATATATATATATATATATATAAATAAAATACGGACAGCAAAATGACCAAGTATTATCTTATCAACTACAATTGGTTAATAACATGGTAAAAGCATCCTGATTGGTTAATAATGAAACCACACTGTTTTAATATCACGTGCTGCAAAGAGCCGCAGGAGACACATTATGTGCCACTTGCAGCTCACAAGCCTCAGTCTGAGTATCACTGGCCTACATAGTACTTTTTAATTAATTTTCACCTTATTACCTATTCAAGGTTTCCCTTTATTGGCTGCTATTCACATGGCCTATGGCCATTAAAATATTTACTAGTATGACTTCTCTCTGCCCATCTGGCTCAACTTAATAGTAACATTTTTTTTAACTGCAATTAAAGTAATGATCTCAATGTTATTCTTTGTACAGTAAATTTGGGATCCATTTGGAAGTCTCCAATGTACAGTAATTCAAATAATCAGCGTTTCCTTTCTTTCTTTTATCACGAGTGCAGTACAAGGGCACATGGACTGCACAGTGCTAAATTTATTCAAAAAAGTTGGTGGAAGTCATTCAAACTGTAAAATGCAGTTTGTCAGGCTTCAACATTCAGTGGAGTTTTTTATCCTTATGTCTATTATAGGCAGGCTGAAGCTGTGAAGTTCAGATCCAGAGATGAATTTCAAAGTGTGGAATTATTTGACTCTGGGGGCTTTGGTTCTGACCCATCCTGGATAGCTATAGTCATGTATCTCCTTTTTTTAATCCACCAGAATACAGCCCTAAACTACGCAATAAGTGCTGGACTAAACTAAGTCTTTATAAAGAGTATCTCTTCATAGGGCTGGTCTACACTAGGGGGAGGGGTCGACCGAAGATACGCAACTTCAGCATCTTCTCACGACGGCAGCGGTCGGCTGCGGGCTCCCCCGTCAACTGCAGCTTGTGCCTCTCGGTGAGCTGGAGTTCCGGAGTCGAGGGAAGTGCCGTTGGTGATCGATTTATCGTGTCTTGATGAGATGTGATAAATCAATTGCCAAAAGATCAATCACTACCTGCCGATCTGGCGGGTAGTGAAGACATACCCATAGTATAATAATATGTCCCCTGCTCAGTTTTACCCACATTCTGCCATATATTTTATGCGATAGCAGCTTGGATGATGACCCAGCACATGTTCATTTTAAGAACACTTTCACTGCAGATTTGAGAAAATGCAAAGAAGGCACCATTGGAGATTTCTAAAGATAGCTACAGCACTTGACCTAAGGCTTAAGAATCTGAAGTGCCTTCCAAAATCTGAGAGGGACAAGGTGTAGAACTTGCTTTCTGAAGTCTTAAAAATCAACACTCCAATGCGGAAACTACAGAACCCAAACCACCAAAAAAGAAAATCAACCTTCTGGTGGTGGCATTTGACTCAGATGATGAAAATAAACATACATCAGTCTGCATTGCTTTGGATTGTTATTGTTCAGAACCCATCATCAACATGAACACATGTCCTCTGGAATGATGATTGAAGCATGAAGGGACATATGAATCTTTAGTGCATCTGGCATGTAAATATCTTGCGACACTGGCTACAACAGTGCCAAGAGAATGGCTGTTCTTCCTTTCAGGTGACGTAAACAAGAAGCTGGCAGCATTATCTCCCATAAATGTAAACAAACTTGTTTGTCTGAGCAATTAGCTGAACAAGAAGTAGGGCTGAATGGACTTGCGGGATCTAAAATTTTACATTGTTTTATTTTTGAGTGCAGTTTTTTAAAATAATTCTATATTTGTAAGTTCAACTTTCATGATAAAGACATTGCACTACAATACTTGTATTAGGTGAACTGAAAAATATATATATTTTTTTATAGTGCAAACATTTGTAATAAAAATAAATATAAAGTGCATACTGTACCCTTTGTATTCTGTGTTGTAATTGAAATTAATATATTTGAAAATGTAGAAAACATCCAAAATATTTAAATAAATTATATTTTATTAATGTTTAACAGAATGATTAATCATGTGATGAATTGCGATATTTTTAATCACACGATTAATCATGATTAATTGTTTCATAGAATCATAGAATATCAGGATTGGAAGGGACCTCAGGAAGTCATCTAGTCCAACCCCCTGCTCAGAGCAGGACCAACCCTAAATAAATCACTTTTTAATCACTTGACAGCTGTAATATTATTAATTTGCTTCTGGTACTTACCACAATGTACTAGGTGCCTTCCAAATGTCAAATAAACACTGCTCTGAAAAGCATACATTTTAGGGTAATAAAAGAGAAATTAACTATTTGCTAGAAACTATTCGCTAGAAAAGCCCAATTCAATCACCAGGGAAAGATTAGGTTGCAGTTGTGTGAATGGGGGCTCAAAATAGACTCAGAAGATGCTAGAATATTATATAAATAAGTAATGTGCTGGAAAATACAGTATAAATGTGTCAAGTGACCTACTCGACCAAATGAAGTTACTGAAGTTAAAATGCTTATTTCATCCAAGAAACAGTTAAGTAGTGCCAATGGGAGTGTGATCTGGAGTACTGAAAGAGAATGAGCTTATATGACCAGAATTCCCTTTTAATATTCTCCCTTAAGTTGTTACGTTCTTACAACTTTGGTCTGTAAGGAACAATTCAAAATGAAGCATCCGATGCTCTGATGGAGGTCAGTCTTTACTTTTCTGGTTACTCAGCATCATTAACTCTAATAGCTTATAGCACACTACGGTGGAGTCACTGCAGATTTACACAGATGAAACTGTGATCAGAAGCTAGCCCAGTTGCCACATATAAACAGTAGACTTTTAAAAAGTCTAACAGAGCACTGTTCAGACGGAAGGCAAGAGTTATTCAGTTTCTAGTTAACACTTAAAAGTAAAGTGCAATATGAACTGAAAGAGCCTAAGCAAAATTAATAAATTAAAAACCCCAGCATAGCTACATCCACTTCCTAAATCCTTCCTAAAGATACATTTAGAGATACAAAACTGTAAAGCTAGAAATCAAAATGTGATATGCAGGATAATTTAATTAGCTCCAGTGTTATAGATTCTATAATATTTTAAATATTTTGTGCCTTTTATTTATATATAAATTTCAAATAATATTAAAGTGGATAATTCAAGCTAGTGACATTCAATTTAAGAGACCACGAGAGAGAGAGAGAGAGAGAGAGAGAGAGAGAGAGAGAGAGAGAGAGAGAGAGAGAGAGAGAGACTTTTAGCAGCTGATGGACCGTATACGGTACAGGTATCTTTCCATTTTAGTCATATCGGTCTGTCTCAATTTTTATAGTGGTACCCATCATTCTAGTATCTGTTTGTGGAGACAGACTCCTGGAAGTAACAGGCGAATTTTGTAGCATGGAAAAACAGACCAAGAATGAAGAAAAAATACTGTAGGATATTCCAGTGCATTATTTGAGAAATAGGATGAGCTCACATAATTACAGACTGTATCATAATGCATGCATGTCAAGGGGCAGAATAAAGTAGCAGATATTACCTCAACTGTGTCATTTCCTGACTTTTGAGTGCTTCACTTTGCAATCACAATATTTTTTAATGTACTTTTTTTTCTGTATAGGATATGTAACTCACAGTGAAATAAGAAAGAAAATGGCATACACCAAAAAAGGGACTAAAAATAGAAAGCATTTTTGTTGCTTTCTTCTGATTTTTCATTTCAAGTATCTAGTGTCAATGGAGTAAATAAAGAAAAATAGTAATTAAGAAATTAGGAAAATATTCCAGAAAATAAAATGGATAAATAGGGTCAGGAGAGGTGAACTAGAATTAAATTCAACTGATATTGTGGATATGCTGGATTCTTAATACCTGTTGCAGTGGTGGGGTGATGCACTGAAATTTATGGAATAGCCTGATTCATTTCTATTTGTGGTGTCTGTTGAACTGTTCTAGAATGAACTAACAGAAAATGGAATCACTCAATCCTCTCTTAAAAGAGGGAGTATTTTGTATTCCCTTTTAAAAGTTCAAAGATATAGCCAGCCAGCAGGTTGCCCTAAGGAGACAGCCAATCACAAAGTAGCAGAGGAGTTTCACAGAGAAATGGAACAGGAACATACACAAGACTCTAAATTTAACAAGCATCCCACTGAGGAAAGGTTGAGAGACTAACATGAGTCACCTTGAAAGAGCTGTCATGAAGAAGCGGACAGGAGAACAGAGACTGCAGGCAAGAATTTGAAAATTTAGAAAATTGCTTCACTACCATTTTGGAAGAGTCGACCTTGGACATGAGCCTTCTGGAAATAACTTTCACTGATGGAAATGATATTTTACGGATTTATCCTATTCTAGTTCTCATTTTTACCTTAGACTCTCCACGATCTTGTATTAATTAACTCTGCCAAGCATTTTAGGTTGCTGATCATGTGAAAGAACCTCAACTATAATAGAGTTGTATTTGCATTCGCCTTGATGTTGGAGTACCTAATCCTCAGTGAACCTGAGCTTTTCAACAGCGGCACTTTTGTTTGAGGTTTGGCTGAAGGAAATCCCTTCTGTTGACTGAATGACCAGGCGTTATTACTATCAGAAATAGAGGCTCTATGACAGGCTAATAATGCTGTCTTTTCCTAAGTGGGCACCTGATGTCGAAAGAGAAGTTAGTGCTGGTAACTTTGATCTATTTTATTAACACTCAGGATGCTGCATAGCACCACCCATCAGTAAAGTTGCCAGATCCTTCCCATTCAGAGCCCTCTTTTCAGTTGTCTATATCTTTGCCACAATGTAACCATTTGAGCTGAAATTTTCCAAGCAGGAGTCTGTCCTCAGGATAAATGTTTCTAGAAATTTTCAGCCGAAGCAGTTCAACCATTTCTAAGAATGAAACTAGGGAAAAATACGTTGTTTTACTCATGCTAAATTCTGGTGCCTATTTTTCTTTTGAAAGCCCTAAAATCCCCATGCTTTGAAGCACAGACTTGAAATTTGACAGAGGATGGTCTTTGTGCCAAGGATGTGTATTTAGCCATCTCTGAGAAAATCCATCCACATTTTACCAAATTATAAGCTGCTGAAACACAGAAGTTTGCTTATTACAATATAGGGTAAAGATGTTTACAATATGCGGGGTGGAGGACTGGGACTGGAGAGAGAGAAGAAGAATATTGGCCTTTAAAGGGGGTAATTGGAACTTAGACTGTGAGACAGGGGCAGAGACTGAGAGTCAGAACCAGGAAAGACTGAGACTGGCTGGGCAAGGAGACTGGGACTGAGAAGAGTGGGGTGAGGGGAAAGAGGTGAGATGGGAGGGGCAACAGGGGTAGAAGTGGCACAGACTGGGCAAAGAGAGTGGGACAAGGAACCAGGGAAATGGGGGAAGTATGGAGATTGGATGAGAAGTCCAGGATGGGAAACTGGGCCTGGGAGCTGCTGGGGATGGGGAATGTGGGTGAGAGGCTGACTGGAGTCCAATGTGGATCAAAGACCAGGATTGGATGAGGGGCTAGAGGAGGAGGGGAACTGGGACTAACTGGGAAAGGATACTGGGGGGGGGTACTAGGATGGGGAACCCAAAGGGGTGAGACTAGGCCTTGTTGGGAAAGGAGACTGGGGCCGGGAAGAGAAATTTGAGGTCTGGAACCTGGGTAGGTGAAAGGAATGTGACTGGGACAAGGAGATGGACTGGGGAAGAGAAAAGACTAGGGTGACCAGACAGCAAGTTTGGAAAATCAAGACGGGGTCGGGGGTAATATGAGCCCATATAAGAAAAAGACCCCAAAATCTGGACTGTCCCTATCAAATTGGAAAATCTGGTCACCCTAGACAAGACAGAGGTTGGAGGGGATTGGGTGGAAAAGATCACAGTGGAGCAGAGGAGACTGTGCCCACTAGATCATGCTCAGTCTTCACTGGGGCAGAGAGTGTAAGAGTGACTCCAGAACCTGGTGGTTAGGGTAGTCACCTGGGATGGAGGACCTGAGTTCCCCTCACTGCACAAAGTGGAACAGCTTCGATAGGAGAGATTGAGAGACTCCCTCCCCCCCCCCCACATCCCAGAATATTCTATAGTTTAGGTTAGGGTGCTCACCTGGCATGTGGACAACAAGGGTTCAGTTACCTCCTCTAATGTGGGGATTTGAACCCGGGTCTCCCACATTTTAAATGAATGAGGTAATCACTGGGCTTTGGGATAACATTGTTGTCCTGAGGTTGCTTTGCACTGCCTTTGCTGGGGAAAAGTGGGTGAAAAGCAGCTATCCCCTTTCCCATCCGTCAGGAAATACCCCCCAGAGTAGGAGCTCTCCTCAGCAGCTGCAAAGGTGATGTGTCCCTGCCCATAGTGTCCTCTGGTGCAGGAGGTGGACCAGGGCAAGGAAGAGGCATAGCTACGGCCAGGGCCGGCGACAGGGGGGGGGGGGGACTACGGATACAGCTGTACTGGGCCCCGGACTTTAGGGGGGGCCCCTTAAGTCTGGGGCCCGTTACACAGCAGTACCTGTAGTCATCCCCCCTTGTCGCTGGGCCTGGAGAGCGGGGAAGGGGCGGGGAAGTGGCGCGGGTCTCCTCCGGAGCGCGCGTGTCCCCGGCAGGAGCAGTGAGCCCGGCCGCGGTAGCGGCGCACCACCGCCTGCAAAGAGGGCGAGGGCGGGGAGGCTCCCCTGCGCTGTAGGGCTTCCCCCGCCGGGTCCGGGGGAGAAAAGGCGCGGGGGGGTGAGGGGGGAAGAGGAGAGCAGCAAGGGCGGCTCGCGCCGCTCCCGGGCTCGCGCTCCCGCACTGCCACCAGCCGCTGTCAGCTGGGGGGGGGGGGGGGAGAGGGAGCGCCGGCTGGGCTGGGGGGGGGGAGCGCCGGCCGGGCTGGGGGGCCCCCAAACGATCAGAGTAGGGGGCCCCAAAATTTCTGTCACCAGCCCTGGCTACGGCAGCCCTATACCCAGGGTATTGCATGGTGGCACAGGCCATAGGAGCAACGATAGCTAGGGCATAGGTTAGAGCAGGCCTCAGCGGTGATTCAAGCGATCCCCACTTGGTCTCTGTACTGCACTCAGCACAGATGCGGGGATAAATTCCCGCCGCCCCACCAACACATCAAACTGTCTAGAAATGGAGATGCTGCTTGTGAGCTGCAAGAAACAGCTCAGCAGGCCTCACACAGATCTCGGGTTATACTAAACCTGAGGGTTGCAGCACACAATGCACCCAAGCTCACTAGAAAGGCCCCTGATGGGGGAGTTAAAGGAGGCATGTGGAGGAACACCTTCTAACACGGTTCTGATCTGAGCCCTTTCTCACTGCGAGGCTCCCTAGGGTAACACTAATTACATTTTCTCTGTAATAGCAATGACTTTAAAGAAAAGCTTTAAATAAAATCATTTTCAGCACTGTGGATAAACTGGCCCTCTCCCTGCCGCTCGTTTCATTGCCTTGATGTTGCTGCTGCCTCAATTTACAGACTTCCTGGGGCAACACAAGCTAATTTATTCCCATAGTACATTTTTATATATATATATTGAGCTTTTAAAAGCCTTTGTGCCAAGCTCGGCTGGATCCTTCAATGGTGAAAGTAGTGAGAACAAGTTTGCCTCTGTGTTCAAAAGGAAGAGTGCATTTTCGCCTACCTACTCTCCCTTTCCACACAGTAATGCCAGGGGGATTTCACCAGCCTTAAAGACATCAAAGAGCATTTGTATCAGTCAATGAAATGGGAGTGATTTTGTTTTCCCTTCTAATGAGTAAAGTGAAGGGGACAACAGATGCCAAACCCAGGAATCTGACCTTCACAAACCTCCAAAATATTTGGCTACTCCATTTAGATAGTGAAATGCTAAGGGAAGTTTATCATCATGATAATTCATATAATCATAATACTAATTCATACAGCATGCCTGTTATTTGCTCTCAGAACATTCAAAAACTTCAGTTAATCCCCACAGGATCTCTGGGGAATTGATATTTATTACTGATACTATTTTACAAACAGGTAAACAGAGGCATGGGGTATGACAGCAAGCTGGTGCCAAGAAGAAGCACCCAGAAGTCCTGATTCCCAGGCCCTCGATAGAATCATATAGAAATTTAGGGCTAGTCCATCCCCCTCCCATATTGAAACAGGACTGAGTATACCTAGACTATCCTTGACAGGTGACTGTCTAACCTATTCTTAAAATCTTCTAGTGACAGGGATTCCACAGCTTCCCGAGGTACTTAAACATTAAAAATAAATAAATAAACTGGTTAGTCTCTAAGGTGCTACAAAGTCTTCCTCGTTTTATTAAACTGTAACCCTTCTGTCCATCAGAGTTGGCAGCAACAAGGGCCAGGTTCAGTATCCAGGGGTTCCATTCTAATGACACAATACAAACCCGGCTTGAGCCCCCACCCAGTGACCTGGGACAACCATATACCACCCTTCTGGGTGCCTCTAAGAGGCAATACTTCCCCTCTCGCAAGCACAGAGTCTGAGTGTACCAAAACCCTTTTAATGACAGAGAGAAGCACTGTGGCATATTATTGGGTAAACACCACAAACAAAAGTCACAAACCAAACCATGAACCAGAATCCCCCCCCCCACACACACCACACACGCAAATGGGCTGTGTCCTTTCCCTTGGGTTCTTGAGTCCCACAAGCCCCAAAGTCACCCAAGGTCCCAAAAGTCCAACAGCCCCAGCAGAGTTCAAAAGTTCATTAGCAGAGTTGTACCTCCCCACTGGGGTGGAAGGGGGGGCAGGTTAAGGGGCACCTTACGTGGTCAGAGGCCGACTGCCCCACCTCTCCAGTCGTGCTGCAGTCCTCACCATGGGCCATTCCATCAGGTGCCCAGGAACTGCTCTGCTTTCTCCAGCCGCTCTGCTCTGTCAGCCACTGTACGCCGCCAGCCACTCCACTAGCGGTGACCCAAATGGCTCCGCTCTATCCACAGGCAGCAGCGGTAGCAGCTGCTGCACATTGCCAGCCACTCTGCTAGCAGTCACCCAAACTGTCCCCTGTCCCTTGTCTAGTGAGCGCTACCCAGCTGATGGCGAGTCCCTCCAGCATGCCAAAGGCCAAATACATGTCCCAATCCCTCATTCACATAAACAGGTTAATCAACACTTTATCATTCTTGCCCCAATACCAGAGAAACTGGGGGTCCACAGTAGCCAAAGTGACCATTTGGGCTGTTAGAGTGCAGGCTAGGTGCGGTGGGTGTGTCTATGCAAATAAGATGTTATTTTCCAAAAGTCACTGCAATTCCTGCAATTCACCACCAGCTGTCACTCATCCTGACACTGCTTACAAAACATTAAAAAGTTTTTTCCTAATATCTAAGCCTAAATCTCAGTTGTTCCAGATTAAGCCCATTACTTCCTGTCCTAACTTCAGGAGACATGCAGAACAACTGAGAACGATCCCCTTGATAACAGTCCATGACCTATCTGAAGACTGTTATCAGGTCCCCCCTCGGTCTTCTTTTCTCAAGACTACATACGCCCAGTTTTTTAAACCTTTCCTCATAGGCCAGGTTTTCTAAACTTTTAATCATTATTAAGAATCAGAGAGGTAGCCATATTCGTCTGGAAGTGACACTTCCACTGCTTGCATCCAACAAAGTGGGTATTAGCCTACGAAAGCTTATGCTTCAATACTTTAGTTAGTCTTTAAGGTGCCACAGGACTCTTTGTTACCTTCATCATTATTATTGCTCTCCTCTGGAGGCTCTCCAATTTGTCCACATCTTTCCTGAAGTGTGGTGCCCAAAACTGGACACATTTCTCCAGCCGCGGCCTTACCAGTGCCAAGTGGAACAATTACCTTCTGTGTCTTCTTTAGGACCCTCCTGTTAATACAATCCAGATTATTTGCTCTTTTTGCAACTGCATCACGCTGTTCTCCAATTTTTTGGACAAGTTGCACAGCAGCAGCATTCTACGGGTTGGCTGACAGAGAGAGAATTCTCTTCAGAGCAGTGTAACTTTTCCCCAAAGCACTGCCACAGTTATGACTCAAAGCTTTCCTTCCCTCAGGAGTTCTGAGCATCGCCTCTTAAAAGGTCTCCTTTCAACTTGCTTGGCCTCTGAGGTGTATTTTGTCTAGTGCTTTGATACAAACTATTTCCAAGTACCTTGCAGAGGTAAATAATACAATTAAGGAATAAGAACTTATGCTGTCAAATGATCTTGTGAACCAGGTGCTGTGTGTGAAGGCTACAAATTGCTTATCATTCTCTATAGCACTGATTCCAGCTGGAAAGTCTCAAAGATAATCAATGTGAGACGCAGCAGGTTGTGGATGGTGGTGGGAAACTAAGTCAGAAATGAATGAACCCAAGGGGATTTTGGTTCTGGTTTCATGATATAAAGACTGAAGCCTCCTGAACACAATGTGAGGTGGGGATTGTTGTGTTCACAGCACACACACACACAGAAATTAGATAGCAAGCATCATTGCTCTTGCTGGAAGCTTGCAGTGTAATATGACTTTATTTCTTAGAATTCAGAATAACACACAAGAACTCAAAGAGAGAGAGAGAAAACAGGCTGCTCCCTAAGTCAGCAATGCATAACTCATCCCACCTTGCTTTAAGCTGGCTCTTTCCAGACCGATTCTGACTGACTCTTTGACACAGAGCCTCTTAGCCTGCAAACAGGACCAGGAATGCTCCTTCCCGCCCCCTGCTCTTAAGTGATAGCGTGCAGTCCTCAGTATACTGCCAGGATGACAATAATATTGCAATGCCAGCAAGTCTTAACAGTGTACCTTACATGTTGTCATTAATTCTAGTAGCTCACCAGTCCTCTCCAGTCTATCCAAAATGCTGCTGCTGAAAAAAAATCTCCCTTCTGGCTATATGGTTCCTACCTTCAAATCTGGTGACTAGCTTCCTTGCCCCCACTTCCTACATCAAGCGCACATTTCTCATTGTTACCTGCAAAGTTTTGCCATTGCTTGCAAGTCTGGTATCTTCCTTCTCCCTCACACTGCTCTGGTCAAGCCTCTTTACTAAATGACCCTGTGATAGGGTGTACCGGGCCTTTTGAGGCCCCCTGCTGGCGGCCCCAAGGTCCTATTATGCCTTGCCCCAGGAAAGAGCAGTAGAAGTGAGTTCTCCAGGCTTTCCTAGAGAGGCTGATCAGAAGCTTCAAATCAGAGCCCAACATACTCAGATGAAAGGAGCTGCAGGAGGACCTGAGCGGGTCAGTTCCCGGCTGGGACCAGAGAAGCAATAAAGGGTGCTTCTTTCTGGAGAACTAGAAGATAGGTTCTGGTGGAATTTGCATTCACAAGGAGGAAGAGGATCTCAGAAATTCAGCCTTCAGGCGAGGGTGTGGAGAGAGGGGCTCTGTGGGAAAGGCCCAGAGAACTGCAGCAGTGAACTGGAGGCAACCGTATGTGGTGGCTGTTTATCAGGACCCTGGGTTAGGACCCGGAGTAGACTGCAGGCTCAAGTTCCCCCATCAGCCATTTGCAGAGTGGCCTAAGCCCTGAGAGGAGAGTATGTTTCCTTTAGAAGCCCAAGTGAAGGGGCTGGATTTAAAGAGCCCAAAGATGGGGCTGAAGGCCCAGGTGAGGGCAGATAGTTTGTTGAACGTTTGCTACCCCAGAAGCGATTCCCTTACTGTTGACTGTGTGACTTTGCCAGAGGACTGAACCACTACAGACCTAGTGAGGTCAGAAACTGACAGGAGGCACCAGGAGTGGGGAAAAGAGGGTTGCTGCATCCCACCCAGCCAACAAGAGGCACTCATGAGAGGTGAGTGCCTCGTCACAGACCCTTTCATAGCTTTCTCTCTGTCTTCGTATTGTACTTAGCATAAGCAACAACATGGCAGACTGCACAACCTCTCACCAACTCGTGTATCAAACAGCCTTCCTGTTCCCCTGCAAAACTATCCTCAAAGCACACTTCTTCTTCCATCAAGCTCTGCAAGATCTATCACTATCACCTTGAAGTAAAGCTGACACTGGAGTGATCATATTCTTTATGTGTCTGAAAGGTCTTACCTGTGGACTGCAAATGTCTTAGAGCAGAGACTATATTTCTTATGTGTCTACACAGCAGCAAGCACTCTTTCAACACTCAGTAACTGACCCCCTTTGCTAGGAAACAATTGCTTTGTGGTTAAGAGCGTGGAATGGTGCTCAGGAGATCTTGGCTGCGTTCCTGGCTCTGCCACAGACTTCCTGCATGACCTAGGGAAGTCACTTAATCTCTCTCTGGCTCAAGTTCCCCATGTGTATTATGGGATAGTAATTTCCCCCTATCTCACAGGGCTGTTGTGAGAGTAAATTCATTCATGTTTGTGAAGTGCTCAGGCACTAGGATGATGCGGGGGAGGGGGCTATTGAAGGACCTAGAGACATATTTGAATGGTTCTGAGATTGAAACAGCTGGGTATTTTGCTTGCTCATACTATTATCCTCTTTTTATCACAGTCTTTCAATGGCTGTTCTACAGTTTAATGTGATGAATATTCAAAATCAGTCAGGAAAGCAGAGTTTCATTGAATTGTCTGACATGCTTATTGTAATTACACTTCACCAAGGACTCACTCACGTCGCAGGTATTTTGCCAGTGTAGAGCGTTAAGATAGCCAGCACTATTGCTGCTCCAACTTAACATCAAATGTTCATACCTCAGCCTAACATTTACATTTGCAGAAAACAGCTGCTAAAATATAAAATCTTGACTAAGTACTGTAGAGTTCTTTGGCTTTCCTATACAAATAATTAAGAACCTGATGGCTATATACAATTAAAAAACCAAACAAACCTTGGAATCAGTCTTTTGATTTCCTGATCAGTGCTCCATACACCTTGCAAGAGAACCGGGTTCAATTCCTCCGCCCTCTTTCATTTTCCACAAGATCCACAAGGGACTGCTGAATTGGTTCTTCATATACAGCTCCCTTTGGAGAACTTTAGACTTGCATTGGTGGGATAATGAAAGCCCCAAGTAGGACTGCCAGGCAGTGATGTGATTGGAGGGGGGCCCATTAGGACAGTTTTGTTCAGATTCAGCCACCAAGCTGGTGGAAGGATTGAGGTGGTTTCCATGCTTGTGCTGAAGCTCACATTCCTCTCTGGGTACTGTTAAATCATCCCTGCTCAAGATCACTTTTATCCTCGGGGCTCCTAAAAGTACTTCTGAAGAACAAATGGTTTGGCCTTGGGATTACACAGCAGTGTTCCAGGCACCAGAGAATATCAAAATAGGTTTTTCTGTGACTAGACACTATAAAGTCCATAACTCTCTCCCCTCCATTTCAAATGGCTCAAGGGGAACAAAGTGCTCATCTGTCAATATAACTGACATATTTTTCTGGAGGGTTTAATTATACTTGGTTAATTATATAAGTGTTTAAGTACACTTTCTGGCAAGAGTTAATTGTATTATTGCCTCTCCTATGAGAAAGTGGTTGCACAGGGAAACCAATTGATAAACTCCTTCACCCTTCTTCTTTGCCACCACATACATGTGGCATGTAGGAATTGAATAGTATTCTTTTAAATAGTTTGGGAGCTAGTGGACTTCCCTGTCTTCTAGTGCAGAAACCATTAGAACCCAGAAGAACACCAGGGTATATACATAGCTAGGACTTGTATGTTTGTATATAGTTAATAAACATGGTTATTTGGAACCTAGCGGTGTCTGGTTTCCACCATTGTGAAGAAGGCAAAGACACAGCAGTGATGGAAACCAGATCAAAGCAGTAATCAGAGAGTTCTGGAAACCTGTGGCGGATCAACTGCACATCCTAAATGAAAAATGCCCATCCTGTAAAGTCATGTGCAGAGTTGCTGATGCTATTGTGATGGCTGGTGATGTGCAGCCACACAAATGAGGTCAGGATTGGACCTTGAAAATAGTGCACATATGACCAGAATCCCATTGCAATTTATTTTCTTTCATTGAAATAGCCGCAATCCAACCTGCAGGGCCAGTGTTAGTGACTACCAAAGTGCAAATACAGTGGTAAACCCACACGGCTAAAAAACAGAAGCCATGATCGCTTGTATGGCTGCAAAATGAAACTGATGAATTTCACAAAGCTCCGTCTACAACTTGTTGGCTACAGGGAAATGTTTGGAACGTTCATTTTTGGATCTACAAGAGGTGGCTAAATATGTAAGTGTTATTTAGTATGCAAACAAAAATAAGTGTTAATTTCTTAGAGACAAATTAATTGCCTTAAAACAGAACTTAAAACTTTTTCTGACCAAAGGCAGTAGATTCTCTCTCCCTCCCCCCCCCCCCCCCGCCCTGGCAAATCATCCAGTTGTCTGATTTCAAGATGTGCAGTTGTGTCCTTCAAGACCAATCCTTACTTTAAGATTTATTGCTTGGTGTTGCCATGGCTACAGACTAGGAACTGACATTGCTGTGTAATACACTTTATTTCCAGCTATAATTGTGCTGAGAGTCTAACAGTCAGTTTCCAGTAATAAAAGGAAACAAGCCGTAAGGTGGACTTGACAGAAGCCTCTAACGCCACAGGTGGTAAAACACTACTGGTTCATTTTTATTTTTTATTTTTTGAAAAGCTTGTTGTTGACTTAGAAGCTGCATTAGTATAGCCAACGTAATTGCAGATGGAGACAGAAGTGGAGAAAATCACTGTGGCTATAAATGGCATCCTTTCATGGAATTAAATGGCAGTAACTTAGAGGGGGGCAGAGCCAAAAAACTTTTAATTATATACTGACCCATATTCAATGGAATGATTCTGATCTCACTCCCACCAGTTTTACACTGACTCTACTAGCATGACGGCTGATTCTCGCTGCTAAAAGTGAGCTCAGACTCAAGCTCAGAATGAATACGGGGATTTTATATTCCATGCTCACCCATCACTTACAGCTTCTATGGTTGTAATCCTTCTTGTAGGATCTTTGTTCTGCTGGTGTCATTTCAAGCTCTGCAGAAGATTTCACACCAGTACCACCTTGTTCTCCTCTCAGAATTCCAGGTTAACCAGAGCCAGGCTGGAGTAAGTTGCCTCCTTGGAATACCATTGTTGTGTTGACTGTGACACACTTCCCTTTTGAGTAAGAAATGAATCCATGCTCCATAGAGTGCTAGACAACATTGTGCTGTTGGAGGTGGTGTCTTTCCGATGAGATGTGACACTAATTAAAACAACCTCACAGCTTTTTTTGTAGGAGTAGGTTTGGTGTCTACCCAGGTGTCTTGAACAAATTTCAACTGAGCTGATTACACTCTGTCAGCCTAAATGTCTCTTCTCCTTTCAGTTGGAGAAGGTGTTGAATGTCGAATGTTCCATCACAGTGCTAATTGCAGTTCAGTGGTGAATGAAACAATCCTGGTGTATCACTAACCTATCCTTCCAGAGGTACAATGGTGCAGCTTGATTAGTCAATGTTTGGAAAGCTCCTGAAGAGCAAAAGCCAAAAAATATGCCTAGAACTGCAACGTAATACACTGATTATCCAGATGTTAGGGAGAAATTGGATGTTTCTGGTGGTTAGTATTAATTATATCAATCATTTACATTTGTTTTCAGTGAGAGCCTCCACATCAATTTCACCAAAATCATCGGATGTGCCCCACTGCAGGAATGGAACAGATAATACACAGAGTTCACTGGTCCAAATTTAAATGCAACCCATGTTCTCACTCAAGGGCACAGTTACAGTGGGGAAATCACTGCACATGAGGAAGGTTTTGCTAAGTGATTAGCAACAAAATGCTCAATAAAACCAGCTAAAAGTAAGTCAGCTTGACAACGGGGCAGCACTTGCAGCTGCTGCATGAGAGACCCTAGCTCAGGGAAGACTGGGGCTCTCTTGCTCCTGAGGCTAATGGTTTTCAGGCATATTGCAGAAGTGATCTGAACTCTGACACCATCAGTGTTTTTAGGGCTGCCATCATTGCCTCTTAGGTCTGCTAGTTATTATTGCTTGTGCTTTGGTGGCCCTCATGGCATGAAACTTGCTGCCTTCTGCCATTCATCTAAATTCATTCTTCCCCACTTTTAAATAACATCTTTGGAACTGTTTTTAAAAGGGGTTATAGGCATGGCCTTTCGTGGCTCCTTATGTGTATATACCCCCCCTCTTTCTCCTCTATTGGCCTTGCCAGATGTGCCCATTCCTTGATCAGGATGGTTTTATGATATGATTTTATTATTTATCAGTTTATATTTTGTGTTGTATTTCACTGTAAAATGTGCCATGCCCTGACTGCCTTCTCGTGGGGCTCATTAGAATTGACATGATTGTGCCAAATTCAGTGAAGTTTCAGCAGGGACGAATGTGGTCTATTGTCACTGGCCTTTCCTAGTTTGGAGTGTGTTTGTTTGAAAAGTGATCACATACTACCTATGCTTAGCACTGGCTTAGATCCCTGTTGGAGGGAGAGTGCTCTGACTTTGGTCTTCTGGAAAGAGCTTTCAAGGAGGTTCCCAACAGAACTGCTAGAAATACATCTTACCCCATGTTCTGAAACATCAATGCCTGTCACTTCTGGAGTGACCAATAGATCTGCCTGTCACTTGGAGCCACCACTAGATCTGCTCTTCCTCCATCTGCGCAGACATCTTTCCCCATTCTAACACTCTCTCAATGCTACAGTTAGGCCAGAGGTCTTCAATCTGTGGGGCATGCATCCCTAGGGAGATGCAGAGTAGCATTTGGGGGTGTGTGGCTGGAGACTGGCTGGGAGTGTGAACGGAATGCCGCCCAGCTCCACTCCTGGCCCTCTTAAGTGCAGCACCCCCCCTTATAAATTAAAAATACTTTAAAATATATTTAACACCATTATATGTGCTGGGGGAAAAGCAGGGCTTGGGGTGGAGACTGACAGCTCATGACCCCTCACATAATAACTTCATGACCCCCTGAAGAGTCTCAACCCCGAGTTTGAGAACCCCTGCCCTAGAATATCTGGATGTACCAAAGAAATGATAGAAGTCAATGCCTTTCTATTGTGCTTGTAGTGGTGGAATCAAATTAATTTGAACCCTGGGGCTTGGTTCTGTCCTGCCAAGTTATGATGAAAATAATAATTCTGATTTGTTTTTATGTTTTGAACTTCCTGTTTCAAAGCTAATTACTTCATGACAAGGTCAATGGAAAACCAGTTGTATGATGTTCTACGGACAGTTTCTAATGCAGTAAAACACTCTCTACTCTCTTGTAACTGTTCTGCTATTCCTGTAAGTTATATAAAGGGAGGAGGAGACCAGTTTTGATGCAGATCTCCTCTTCTACGTCAGCAGAAGGAGTGTGATAGTTCTGGACAGTGACTTTTACTTGAATGAAGAAGTCACACACTGTTTTCTTTAAAAACATGACAAAGATCTCTCTACAGTCCTTTGTAGGAAGGGCAACATTTTGCACTCTGAGCTGTATGGCGAGATTATGCTCCCGCTCTCTGAAGGAAGGTGCCACTGATGTCACTGGAAGTTTGATTCACAGAGCTGAATGTGTCACGCAGATCTGAGAGCAGAACTTTGCCCAGACCTTGAATTTATTTTTATAAATTGAACCAACGTACTCCACAAATGCTCTGCTGTTCCAGAGATCACTGAGATGAGAGATGCCTTATGCAAGTTAAAATTTGACAATTACTTTTTAAAATTCAGTATTTTATAAGTAAGATGTTGGAAGCTGGGCCTCGTAATTAGAGCCACAGTCGGGAGCCCTGAGTTGTATTCTGAGTCCTCTGACAGCCACGATGGCACCAGTTCTCAGAGGTATCCAGGCTATGTGCCACTCTTCACCTCTCCAATCCTGTGACCAGCAGGGGATGGTTCACTCCATAGCTCAGGTTAGCAGAGCCTCTGAGCTGCTCTAATTTGTGTGCAGCTACCTATGGCCCAAAGGGCCCCTTATAGCAGCTGGGCATGACTTGATCACAGTGTTGCTGTGGCCACATACTCAGTGTCCAGCAAGGCCTCTTATATTAGGGTCTGGGAGATGGTTGGGGAGGAAATAGTCAGACATGCCAGCTCTGTGTAGTGCTGAGATTCTGCCTGTCCCGAGGGAATTCTCTGGTCGCTGGATATGACTTCCCCTTAGCACCAGAGACTGTACATCCAATGCAGCAACTCAGCCCCATATTACGCTGCCTGCCTCTATTCTCCTGCCCCGCCGTAATTGTTCTAGTAGGCACCAATACGTGGACTAATGATTACATGTTCTGCTCTCTCCAAAACCAGCTCACCCACATTATATCCAGTGCAAAACCTAAACCAAACCCTTAATTTTAACACTTTTCTCACACAAGGTATCAGTAAATTTCTCCTCAGCAGCCACTCTACCCTTGCTCAGCTGCTGACAATAGCCATCCAGTTGTTGTGGAATGTTAATCTGTATTATACTGTTTTGCCACTAGGTGGCGCTGTGTGAAATACCTTACTTAAAGCTAAATTTAGCCATACTTGGCAGAGCATTAAAAGATCTTATGATGAACTCCTCTGGCGTGTATAGGCAAGCTCTCTAGCCAGTTCATATCTAGTACAGGAGAACATGACACCAGTGCTGCTTCCCCACTCTGGATCCTGGCTCTCTCAAAGCCACACCATACTGTACAGTGTCTAGCAAACTACCCTGCCTTCTGAAGGCAATGAGCCTCTTGACTGTTCCACATCTTCTCATGTCTCTGTTTCTCTGTGCAGTGACTCCCTTAACAGACGTCTGCAAAGGTGCCAAAGAGCAAAAACACAAAGCAGCAAGAATCATGCCTATAACCCCCCCTCCTCCCCCGTGTCTCCTCCTCAAACACTACATAGCATATTGTTACCTACTGTCAGGGGTGCTAAGTTTACTTCATGCACAGGCCTTGCAATCTAATACATTTCACACCACTCGCCTTGCTGTTTGTGTGACTGTTTTCACTCCTTTTCACTCACTGGCCCTCTGCAGAGAGACTGTTGGCTCAGCTCTGGTTGTTCTGAGGCTAGTCCCTGGTGGCTGCGCGGATTGTCCTTCAACTCTGCTACTGCTGTTAACCTCTATCAACCATTCCTATAACTCCACGCCACCAAACCCTTCTCTTCCTCAGCACCAGATGCTGGTGTTACAAATTCAGCTATGTGGTTTTTTCCCATGAGCAGGAGACCCCATATCTCATAGCAGCATACCGGCAATAGCCTGTTTGATCATTTCTGGGGCATAGGGCTGGTCTCCACTAGGGGGGGAGATCAACTGTAGATACGCAATTTCAGCTACGTTAATAACGTCCCCATGGCGGCGGCAGTCGGCGGCACGGTCCCCCGTCGACTCCAGCTTGCGCCTTTTGGCGAGCTGGACTTCCGGAGTCGACGGGGGAGCCGCCGGCAATCGATTTATCGCATCTTAATGAGACGCGATAAATCGATCGCCAAAAGATCGATCCTTCCCTGCTGTAATGAAGACGAGCCCATAGTGATGCGCACTCCTGAATCTGTTTGGGAAGGCCACCTGTTTTCTAGGGGATCATCCTGTTAAATCAACAAATTCCAACCTTGGTTATAAATAGTGTCCACATCATTGCTTCCTTTCACCGTGTTCTTTCACAGTGGCTGAAGATTATTGGGATGCTACACTGTGGAGTTTATCAAATATGACAAGAAATTGGATTTATTGCTTTGTTGGAAAAGGAGTGCATTCACTGTAGGTATGTCAATCAGATTATGCAACAATGAAAGGAGAATAGCAGCGTAAGTCTCTAGAAATTCAGTAGGCTTTTGACATGACAGCCTCCAGCTTCCCTGCTTACAAACAGTGTAATAAACTGAAGAAAGACCATGATAACGTCAATCAGAAACAGGGAATTTGATATTCTTTCAACATGTCATTGGTGGCACATTGTAAAATTCAGATGGGCTTAAAATAAGGTAATTGTTCTCTGACCATCAAAGCTGATGATATGAATAAATGATTGCTGAGGAAAATAGTGTTTTCATTTTCCTGATTAAGATAGCTCATCTGAATGATCATCTGAATGATCGGGGACTGAGAATTTCAACTTCCTTTGACTTATTGCTTCATTAAAAATATAGCCAGACTACCAAAATCCTGACATTTGAAAAACAAAATGGTACAGTGCTTCTGACTGCACATACTGTCTGTGTCACCCAGAGAACAAAAGAGGCAATGGGCTGGATCCCCAAACCCGATTGGAACCGCAACCCCATGTGCTACATTGCAATGCAATGGGACAGGAGCTGGGCCACCACTGTGCCCCCAAAATCTCTGTGCAGCTCTGTGTATTGTAAAAGCAAATATTGCACTAGGAGAATGAGTATTTTAGTTTGGTACCTCTTCTAATGTACGGTTAATGAGAGAGCCATCCAGGGCCTGTGAAACCAACCTGAAAAGCTGTAACATGTTTTTTCTATACACAGACAGCAGCCATTTACTTTCACTCTAAATTATTTATAAAATTTAGATTTAAGGAAAATAATAAGAAAGAACAGAAGTAATGTCTCCAGAAGAGAGCACAGTGTGTCTCCTTTGAAAGCAAGAGAACAAAATGCTCTACACACAGATTTTGTAGCCATGTAAATATGATACTCATCATACAAAGGCATGACAGTTTCATACGTATATAAGCTGCAGCAATTACATATTTTTTAAAAAAATAAGGCACTTGGCCTTGACAGCCAGCTGTGTAACTCTGCCTGGCACCTGGAAATACAGTAAAAACCTGCCAAAAGTGACTGCTCATGAGCGTTAGCAAAAGTGGTCACTTGTAAGAAGAGGTGGTCTCTCTTCAAAGGTTTGCTATAAAATGGCATTGCCACCCTTACTTCTGTGCTGCTGTTTGAAGCCGTGCTGCCTTCAGAGCAGGGTGCCTGGCTCTCAACTGCTGCTTTCTGGCTGCCTAGCTCCAAAGGCAGGTCTGCCACCAGTAGCAGCACAGAAGTAAAGGTGGCAATGCCATCCCATTTCACCCTTCCCTCTGTGCTGCTGGAAGCAGCTCTGCCTTCAGAGCTGGGTGACTGGCGAGTAGCAGTTGCTGGCTGGGCGCCCAGCTCTGAAGGCAGTGCCACTGCCCCCACCAGCGGCAGGGCAGAAGTAAGGAGAATCCGTTTATCCTCCGGGTTTGTTTTTCTGGATGGGAGTGAGGAAATGTGGTCACTGGCCACAGAGGACAGGTTGTTGCTCTTCACAGTTTCTTCACGATTAAATTATAGGAGAAAATGTTCTGTGGCCTCTGCAAGGAGTCGCTCGTGACAAGTGGTCTCTCTTCAGAGGTGGTCACTACCGCAGGTTTTATAGTAGCATCTTCTCAATCAGTGGCCCAGCCAATGTTATCTTACTACTTGAAGTTGTTCACCTTAGGGTGCCTTATTTCTCGCCATTGTTTTGCTCTTCCATTACAGCCTCTTTTGCTTTACAACATGCAGTCAGATGGAATATTACGAAGCAGCCAAAGTGAGGTACAGAAAATATTCACACACAAATACAGGTATCTCCCTTGTTCTCCACAGTTGCTTACAGGGCTATGATAGATGAAGCCATTCCATGGTTAACACCCTACACATGGATGCCTGTAAGCAAGTTACTAGTATCACACTTCGCTGCAACACTGATGTGGGTGAAGCCTTCCAAAAATCAGAACAAGAATGTTATCAATCAGCTAGTTTCTTCCTCCTTCATGAACAGAGCCATGAAAGACTTTGTTGACATTTGCAGTGACATGTAGGGTACATGTAGGCACGCACCACAATGAACAGCGGACACACTGTGGTGGGTATCCTCACATGGCAGTGGGGAAAGCCTATGGCAGGGGGGATGTAGTGGGGAGAGGCTCCAATGTCAGGAGCTTTTCCACGTTGCCTTCCCTCTATATACCCAGGGGAAGCTGGGTGTATAGAGAGCTATGTATGGTATATACCCTAAGGTATCTTTACCCACCTAAACAGTGCCTCCCCATCGACACTGCTATGTATACCTATCGGGGGGGGGGGGGGAATGGATGGGGATGCAGACTGCTGCCTGTGTACTCTACATGCCACCATGGGCATGGACATAGTTTAAATCACACTCAGGAGTTGGACATAGATTAGCTAGATTCAAACGGAGGGTATGATAATTAAATAGACATTACATACACTTCAATCACGTAATCAGACGCTACAGCAGAAAGAGCACACATGATACAAAAGACTCATGCTTAGCCATAAATTTGTGTCCAGTAAAACTAAAGGATAAGTGCCATCATTTTTTCCCATACATTTCAACTGCAAAATGGCTAGATACCTGCCAAACCAGTAATCATTCCTGCTCCATTTTTAAGGTAGCCTTTACTACCTTATTAGTTAACATGCTCATTAACAACCCTCACGACTATCCAGTTCAATCCCAGTTCAATGTATATTATTTTCTCTGCTGTGCTGCCTAAAATATTTGACAATGGTTAGCCAACTATATGCTATCACCAATGCTTCTCATGCTGACCAGTTTTGTCTCCTTGTGTCTCCCTTGTCTTTGTATGCATCGGTTTTCTGTCTCCTATCATATTTAGGCTGTAAACTCCTCTGGGCAGGGTCTGTCTTTTTATTATATGGCACTCTTCCTCATATAGTTGGGTGCCAGTTTCTGATTGGGGTCCGTCGGCACTACCATGATATGAACAAAAAATAAAAAATGACAGTATGTAATGGTAAAGATTAAATGTGTTGACTCAATTTTCACTCCATTTATGAAGGTCAGTACAAAGCATCCCTAAACCTGGCAGATTCAGACCCAGGGGTATCTCTTTGAGCCACTAGAGCAATTCCTATACTGCCGCTCTATTGACATGGGCTGTGAATAGGGGCAAGAAGCACCTGCATGCATTGCATTCAGCCTGACTGTCTAAAGGCTGCTCTGTGCCAAAGCACAAAAGGTCTCTTTCCACTCAGACCTAGCACACCCAGCTGGTTTGAATGCTTCTACTGTGTAGATGTAACCTTTATCAAAAGCATGGCTTGGAAAAATATTGTAATTTTAGTAAAATCAACTAAGTTCTCACTCAAACCCTGTATAAAAGGGATGAGACTTTTGACTAATTTGTCACTTTCTCTCCATAGTTGCAATGTGAAGGTGACGACTTATTTCCGAGAAAAACTATCCAAAGATTTTTAAAGAGGCTGACATTTGGATGACAATGAGGTTCAAAATGAAAATAATGAGAGTGGTCACAAATGAGTACTTGGTAAAAAGGTTTTGCTTACTGGACTTTAATGAATGCAAAGATATGCAAAACTCTCAGGGCAATGACTCCAGATGAGACAAATTAGAATATATTAAAATATTGCTCAATAATACAATTAACCTTTCAAAATTGCCAAATACAGTAATAATAATGTACTTGTATTAGCCTGATAACATATTATATTTTAAAGAGAAAGGGCCAGATTTTACTCTTAAGTAGGCTGGTGTAAATCCAGTGTAACACAGCTGGCTTCAGTGGAGTTCCAGATGCACACCAGTGTTGGACCAAAATTGGCCCACTCACTATAAAGCCATTTCCTCAGCTGGTGCAAGTTGGCGTATCGCCAATGAAGTGCTACTGCTGGTACACATTTGCTGAGGATCTGACCTAGAGTTTTATATTTATCATTTGTCTCAAAACCAGACATTAAAAAGATTGAATTTTCCGAGGTGGCAGATGCTGTGAGTAGCAAAAGCACCAGTTTTGCTGATCCCCAGTCCAGCCCCCTTACATGAATTAGGACCTAACTCAGGAAAGTAATCCTATACAAGTAATGCTAAATGTTATAGGGGACTGCTGTGTCTGTGACTAAGGAACGAATCAAGGTAAGAGGGCCAGAAATGGGGCTCTTGAGATCCTTTCATCTCTATGGATTCTAAAGCACTTTATAAACTACGGCTGGGTTTTTCAAAGAGGGAGCTGGATGCTTAGGAAAAGAACCAAGGAACCCTGCTCTCTAAGGATATGTCTACACTGCACTAATAATACTAATAACAAATCCTGCACCAGCAAGTCTCAGAGCGTGGGTTAACGGAGTCAAGAGCACGCTGCTAAGCTAAGAACGCTAGTATAGATGTTCCTATTTGGGCTGGAACCTGGGCTCTGAGACTGCCTCCCCCTTGCTGGTTTCAGAGCCCCACCTCCAGCTTGAGTGGGAATGTCTACATTGCTACTGTCTACACTACGCTGGGAATGTCTACCCCTCCCATCACAGGCTTCCCCCCCCCCCCCCCCCGGACCTTCTCTTCTCCTTCCAAACCTCTGGCTCCTGCAACCCTCTTCCCCATCTGTCACCCCCTCTGCATTTGAGTCAGACAGCCTTGGGTGACAGCAGAACACAAGAGAGGGAGCACAGAACACAAGAGAGGGATAGTCTCCCTGTTCTCAGTTTCCATGCCCAGCACTACAGCAGCCCTTGGCTGCCGGGAGCAGCAATTGCAGGGAAAGTGATGCTCTGCCCTTGCAGCACAGAATGGAGCATGCTCAGTCCAGACGGAATGCTGGAAGAATTTAGCTACCAAACTTTAGCAAGTCTCTATGGAGATTTTTCAAAGGCTTGTAATTTAAGATAGCTTTTCACAGGCATAGCAAATGACACATTGCTGACAACAATGCAAATCCATCTGTCAAACTTGATATCCCTGCTTTGGCATATGGAGTGCTAGAGCTTCTCAATGAAACAGCTGTAAGATTTTTTTTAATATAGGCGCAATTATATATTTCTCCCTAGTCTCATCTCAGAAATGACAGAACCACTTAAAAACAAATCAGCCAGAGGTAGGCACCCAGCATGAAAAATTTCAGCCCCTGTGGTTAAAGTTTGGCATAGTTATAAGCAATTTAAAACAAGGTCTTATAATGGGAAGTGTTAGGCAATCTTTAGTATAGTCAGTGCTACAGGCTCCTCTAAAGATACACACAGCAAAACTACACTGTCCCCAGGATGGCAGCCAATCAGCATACAGTGCACTGGTGTGTGTTGCTCCACCAGACACTTGAGGCTACATAATAAAAGACTCTTAAATAAGTATTTTTTATTAAAAACAAGCAGCAACGTGGCCAGTCCAGTCTGCTGAGATCCAGTCAAACTCACCATTTATCCCTGCGCTCTTTATTAAGCCCAGGCCTTGGTCAATGACTTACTTGTCCCTCCCCAGGATCGGTGTTTTAACACTGAACGTTTGTGCCTTTCATTCCTTACATGTTGTGCCAGAGAGGAAAGGAGAGATTTTTGACTAAAGATGGCTGCACTTCATCCAGCAACTGAACTTTGAACAAAATGTGTCAGAAAGTTGAGAAGATGGGTACAACGCCTCCTAATATATGTCAGTGCAACAGCAAAAGACACCCCCTCCCCATCTGACCAAGCTGCAAATCTCCCCATGGCTGCATTGTGCAGGAGAACAAGCCCAGGAGATTGGCGACACAATCACATTGACAGACTGGACTGATTTTTTTGAATCAAATGCTTGAGGATTATTGTAGTCTAATGAAAAATATCACCTTTCAGTAGAGTTGATCGACATTTTCAAACAAAACCAAGATTAAACCATAAATAAGTACCAGCACCTTAAGGACCTTCACAAACCTGCTTATGAGAGTAAAATGGAGTTATTAATGTGTTATTCACCAACTGTACCCTGATTAGCACTGTTGTTCAAGTAATTCAAGTAATCATGGATGACACATTGCAAATTGTGATGAAATTATGGGTTGGTGACTCAGCTGTGATGTTTTGTTTGTTTACCACCTGTCTCAGACACAAGGGCCAAGAGTGATCACAGGGGATATGTCTTTTCATCTTCTTTGTAAGGCCAAAAAAAAAAAGGGGGGGGGGAGGAGACTTTTCCTCTTGTGATGTAACTCTGTGTGGTGTATTGGAAAACATTGTTAAAATTGTGATCTATCACTTTAAATTCTCTGGGTTTTTTCCTGATCCTGTGTGCAGGTGGGAGGGCTCTGTTGGGAAGTGTATAATCTGGGTTTAGCAGTGGTCAATTAGCCAACAGGCAGCCTAAAGTGAGGTGGGGCAATTTGTGCCGCTGTTTCAGGGACCAGCCTTTTTCTCTCTCTGTTTTAAGGTTCTTATGTGTTACCTCTTTAAATTCTAAGAAATAAAGTTGTTATGTTGCAACCTTCCAGCAGGACTCTATGCTTTAGCTAAGTTTATTGTATTTACAGTTACATCATAAACATAATGCAGAGAGGTGCAGAAAGTCCTTTCCCGCTCACTGGGTGCAGAGAGCAGGATGGAGGGCAACATGAGCAGGAGTGGCCGGTCTCTTCTCCTCCCTGCAAGGCATTGTGAGAACAGGAGGAAGTTGTGGGGTCACGCAAAAATGAAAAAAATAGGGAGTCATGGAATCTGTGACAAAACAACAGCCTCACCTAAGATCAGCTCCAGAAAAAATGGGGGAGGACAACAAAAACTAGGATGGTTTCACAGAAAGATGAAGGCTGAGAGAACCCCCCAAAGAGTGAAGGGGAATAGGTTTACTCACACTTCACACACTGTACAATATGTATTATTAGGCATGGGTGTGGAAGCTAGGACCCCTGAGTTCTGGTCACAGCTCATAAATCAAACCACTTAACCTCTCTGTTTCATTTTCCTCCACTGTAAAAATGAGGCTGTGATACTTACCTATTGTGGGTATTGTGAGGATTAGGTCATTAATATTTGCACATAGCTTTAAAGATGTGAAGTAATGTATAAGGGCTAATTCCATGTCACTGAGATTATTGGCTAATCAAAAAGACAGCTATTTGCTTTTTTCTCTCCAAACCTGCAAAACGTAAAGTTATTCCTGTTTCAATCTTCTCTTTGGCCCATAGGCAAAGTCTAACTTCAGCTCAGACACACTCCTAAGGCCGAGGTTTCTCTCGGAGACACCTGACTGCACCCAGTCAGTTAAGGGGTGAAGTACCAGCTTTGCAGCA
Source organism: Sternotherus odoratus (assembly GCA_032164245.1). Classification (NCBI taxonomy): domain Eukaryota; kingdom Metazoa; phylum Chordata; order Testudines; family Kinosternidae; genus Sternotherus; species Sternotherus odoratus. Next base: position 38,187,234 of record JAVMKO010000002.1, read on the forward strand.
TGACTTCCTTCTTGGCTGTGGAATCCTTGTGATAACCTGTTGTAGGTTTGTTCTTAGGAATAGGGTCAGTGGGCAGACCTAGAGATCTTTCCTGCCCTTATTCAATTCAAACTGGCCCACCAGGGGAGATTGTGGTTAAACTGCTAATGACTGACAGAAGGAATAGTGAAGAACTTTCTTCCCTAGATTAGCAAAAAGAACAAGGAGTACTTGTGGTACCTTAGAGACTAACAACATTTATTTGGGCATGATCTTTTGTGGGCTAAAACCCACTTCATCAGATGCATGGGTTTTAGCCCACAACATAGGTGCTGACTTCCGCTGCCCCTACCTCCAGCCCCACCCAACTCCACCCTGCCCTTCCCTCTCCTGCCCCACCCCCATTCTAACCCCTTCCCCAAAGTCCCTGTCCCAACTCTGCCCCCTCCCTGCCTCTATTCCACTTTCCCGTTCCACGTTCCTGTTCCTCTCCCCTCCCTCCAGGAGCTTGTTATGCCACAAAAAGTTTCTCCATAGGTGCTCCAGTCCTGAAGCTCCCACGGCCTCAGTGCCTATGGCCCACGAAAACTTATGCCCAAATATATTTGTTAGTCTCTAAAGTGCCACAAGGACTCTCGTTCTTTTTGCTGATACAGACTAGCAGGGCTACCACTCTGAAACTTGTGCCCTTGATTAGGCTCAGAACAGCGGATGCAGGCTGAGAATCAGGCTCAAGACTAAGAGAAAGCCTCAGGGGCTGGCTGCTGAGGATCACAAGGTTGATGAGACATTCACTTCAGCTCAGTTGAGAACTCTCCAGCACACTCATGTCTGGCTTCTGAAGAGCGTGAGAAAGTGGCCTTCTGACAATGTAATTATTACTGTGGACAGCACCTCCATCCATAGGTGATGCTGTATCTTCATCTCCATGGTAAGTTGTCTTGTTTTGTTGTAACATTGCTGTATCTGTATCTCCCCTGGTGGGCCAGTTTGAATTGAATAGGGGCAGGAAAGATCTCCAGGTCTGTCTGCCCACTGACCCAGGGAGATGGATTGAAGGAAGGTTTTTGTCTTGCTTTTGTGTGCTGCAGTTGTTTGCAGGGTTCCAATAAATCCTTTGGCTTCTAAAACTGATTATTACGCTATTCATTTGGACCATCCTCCCATGAAGGGCTGGAGCCTACTCCTCAGATCCTCTAGCATTTAACATAACAAAACAAGTTAATGGAATTTGTTCTCTTATGACCTTCAGAACAGAGGACTTTTACCAGTTATAAAAATGTGTGGTTATTAAAAGTGTTCTTAATGATGCAAATCCAGTAGCAAAACTGAAATACAATAGGGCCTCTGAGAGTAGACAGAGAAATGTAAGTAATCCATTAAAGGAGGAAGGCTCTTACACTGAAGTAATCTTGACAAGAGTAAATATGTATACGATAATATGGTTTGGCCTGATTTTCTTTTATTCTCTTTCTTACTGAAGATACTCATGGAATTAATAACATTCTACATCACAATCTAGCTCAGGGGTGGCCAACCTCTGGCTCCGGAGCCACATGCGGCTCTTCAGAAGTTAATATGCGTCTCCTTGTATAGGCACCGACTCCAGGCCTGGGGCTACAGGCGCCAACTTTCCAATGTACCATGAGTGCCCACTGCTCTACCCCGGCTCTGCCCCCACTCCACCCCTTCCCACGCCCTCTGCTCAGCCTGCTTTCAATCCTCCACCCTCCCCCACAGAGCCTCCTGCATGCCACAAAACAGCTGATAAGGAGCGGGAGGCTCTGTTGAACGGTGCTGCTAGTGGTGGGAGGTGCTGGGAGTGGTGGGGAGGGAACTGATGGGAGGCTGCTGACATATTACTGTGGCTCTTTGGCAATGTACATTGTTAAATTCTGGCTCCTTCTCAGACTCAGGTTGGCCACCCCTCATCTAGCTGCTAGGGTCCTTCCCCAGTGTGATCAATTTGAACCTTGTCTTCTTGGTCTTTCTATGTCTTTCCCCATCTCCTTTTCTTATTTCCTGTTATCTTGACTTCTCTTTCTGTATTCTTAATCTCATGCTGCATAGCATGGACATTTCCATTAGGATCTTAGCCTGCTACCACCAGTCAAAACTGTTTACCACCCAAGCCTGTTTTGTTAATGGATATTCCATGATAACAGAGAAGCCAACTGTCTTAAGGCCCCCACAGATCCAGCATAGGACTTCAGATCTCTCTGTACCAATATTGATCAGGTTTATAATTCAATCGCCATCATTGGTACACTGTATGCCATGGTGACCCCAGCATGGTGTATTCGCCATGAGAGAACATTCAGGACCCACTATATGAGATAGTCAAGGATAAAAGATGATCAGAGAACCTTGCAGGGCCATCATAGAACTGTTTACTGTTTGAGCATTATTATCTGTCAGAGATGTACGGAACCAAGCTCGGCCCCTTGTTCTCCTTAAGGGACCATTAAAATAGAACTTGTGCATGTTCTGTTGCCATTTATAACTTGTATAAACATCAGCAGCTCTTCCAAGTTTTGCATGTACAGTGCATATTTGAATGGTGCCCTTGAAGTTACCACGACAACACTGTGAATTGAACAAAGCCCATCAGGTCTTTTGTACTGGAATGCCAGTCACCATTCAGGATTTATGACTAGAATGTGGTATTTAAGCATAACCCTGCACTGGGGGTGCTGTAAAATCAGCCTACCCTGTGGGAGCAGCGGGAGGCGTTTTGCTCTGCATCCTGTTGCTACTCCCCTTGTGGAGTGCAGCTTATTCCTCCCTGTGCTCCTTAATCCAGTGCAGAGGTGGAACAGAGTCATGGCCCTAGCTCCTGGGAGTTCGGAGTCTATTTCTGCCTGATCCTTGAGTGGGCCATGCAGGGTATGGGGGAGGAAATCTCTTCATGCTCCCATGCAATATGCAGTTGTGTAAGAGCTAAGCCCTTAATGAACCAAAGCCAACTATTGGTACGCAAGCTCGAAAAATCTCTCCGATGGCCCTGAAAGAAAAAAGCACTGAAAAGAAAAAAAAGCGATAGTGCTGTTTTTTCTGATATGGACACCACAACCTCAACTGTCAGGGACATTAACAAAGAGGGAGGTTGGCCATTGCATTAACAATAACAAGATTGCAAAGCTGGAATTCTACCATTGAGAGAAGAAAGTATTTCCATGGTAACTGCAAATACATTATTCAATGAGAGAGGGAGAGAAATGAGGTTTCTTAAAGTGGGCGATTCCAGTGAGAATTGTTGAGTCTGTCTCCTAAATGGAAGGACACCTTAAACATGGGAAAGCAGGAAGAATGTCTGTGTGGAACACAGTAAAAGTGTTGATTGGCGTGTGTTTAAATATTCTTTCTAAGTCTGAACTTTGACATTGAAAACCTTATATCTGGAGCATGTAATCATGAGCTGGACTAGACTGTCCAGGCCTTTGTCATCCACTAAAAGTTCCTGATGTAAGAAAACAATGAATATTTTTCAATTTGTGTCTTTAATGTGTTTGTGGAGAATTTCACTCGTGGTTTATTTTTCACCTCGGCATCGTTCACACTAGTTCTCTGCAATAGCCTTTGTGGCAGTTGATTATGTTCTGTTCTACTGGCATCTAGGTTCTTATGCCACACCTGTAATCATGTTATTGGAGCACTGTCCATAGAGGAATTAAGCAATTTGGCTGTCTCCTGTCCATCAGATCTCGATTTCTCTCCCCAAAAGGAGGAAAAACTAGATATTGTTGCTGTCATTAAGTGTTGTGTGCTTTTATTTCCAGGTTGCAGGTCAAACACATGCTCCTTGCACCTGGAGCAGAAACGGGTGAGGATTTGCCGTGGTCCGTGAATTCCCCAGATTCGGACCTTCCCCTGAGGATGCTCCCTCTTCTGCACAGATAAGCTTTCTCCCAGCACTGTGCCAGTCTGGTAAGTTCTCAGCTGGAGAACCAGAGGACAAGTAACTGGGTATATTAAGCGGGGTAAATATAAGTAGTTGAATAGTCCAATTCAGCACAACAACAGCAACTCACGTTTGTTGTAGTCTCCTGAATTCTAAAGAATCCCAAAGCAGTTAGGAGTTGTACAGGCCATCAGCACAAGCAGTGGTTCACTGCTCTTCACTCCTCCTCATCCCCACAGCTTCTGGAGAAGTTGTAACGCCTCCTCATCAGTCTCTCCACAGGCGCCCCATAGTAGTGTCACACCCCAAAGGCCCCCTCCCTTAAGTCCCTCGGGGAAGTAGATGAGCATGGTGTGTTGCTAATGCTGCTGCAAGTGTTGCAAAGCATTATGGGAGGAGTTAAGGGTGTGAGTGTGGAATGACAGATTCCTTTGCAGGTTTCAGTAGGCCAAGAGAGAGGGGGAAGAAGAAAAGAGCAAAGAATGGGTTAATTTGAAAAGTCAGCTTGACCTAGAGATAAAGAGAGAGCTGCTCTTCATTCAAGGTCAAGAACCAAACACAGACCATGCCAAGCACCCAAAATAAACAAAATAAATAAATCTGTTTTCAGCCCCAGCTGGCTGTGAAAAATATAGACACAAGCAAAACAAAAGCAAAACAAGTTGCAGAACTGAGATTACACATTTGCAAAGGTTGACCGCCCAATGAGACTCAACAGTCTGCCTTTGTGACCCCGGAGCCGGGTTGTTTTGGAGAAAGCTGAAGAAACCACAAAAGGTGGTCCGGACTGGAATACCGACAGTGGGACCCATCCTCACTTCCTGGGGCTGTGGGAAACCTGGTAGACCCTCTTTATTTGACACCTCTGCTGGGGCAGCAGTCCCAACTCTCATCTCCTCTCTGTGATTCCTTTGCCTTGGCAGGAAGGCTGGGAAGATGCAGCCCTTACTGCTCACAGGTAAGTGAGAAATGCTGAATTTACTTATGCAGCCAATCATCACTATAATTTGAGGGCAGTGGTACAATGAATAGAATGTTTCTTCAGTTGATGTGAGTGAAAGTCCCTTTAATTACATTGTAGCAATTTGGGATGTTCTTTCTGTTACTCCTCTCTCACTTTGCTGAGTAGGTTCATTTTAAAGACATTCCTGTTGAAGCAACTCTGTGCACAGACAACTTTGTTCTTTTTTTCTGGTTACAGGTGTGACTCTTTTAGTCTGGTAGATAAGTCATTGTAACGGACTGAGGGATAATAAAATACCACCTCTTCCACATCATCTGCAAAGAGTTTTACCTTGATAGACTAGGGGTGCTGGATGTGTGTTCAGTTTTTGCTACCCCATTTCCCCCCGCTACACAATTTGTATTTCAAGGCTATATAATCTGGAGATAAGATCTCCCAACTGTAAACTGAGGCAGCACTGTATTATGGAAGCTGCAGAGAGACTGACTGGAATAATAGGGTGAATGCTTAGATGCCCTCAACTGGAAAAAAAATAAAGGCGAGGGCAAGCTGAATCCACAGATGCATTTGGCATGCCTTAGAAGGAAGAAAGGTGATGAAAACACTGATAGCCAGTCCACAATTATATGCCCACTATTGCCAATTTTCAGGGAAGGCACGGGACTAGTGAGACAGGGCAATAGATTAGCCTATTGGCCAGGGCCTTGGATGGGAACTCAAGGGACCTAGGTTCAATTCCTACTTCTTCTACGGGCCTGCTTGGGCAGGTAATTTCCCTTTGTGTGCCTCAGTTTGCTCATCTATAAAATGGGCTCATGATATTGACCTCCTATATAAGAGCTAAGTTGTTTTATTAGTAGTAGTGCAATTGCGGGAATTCTTCCTAAAATGGCCCATGTCAAAGCAGACATGTGTTGATCCAGTACAGCTGGAGGTTCCATTCATTCAAAAGGATTTGTTTTCCACAATGCTTTGTGTGACAATAAAAATAGCAGACCATGCACAGGCTGATACCTGAATGACTATTGGTACATATACGATAGGAGCATTGTACCAAAGATAAAGAAACACTCTCATATGGTGGGCCAAATTCAGCCCTTGCATCAAGGGGCACAAGTCCGTTGACTTCAGCTGAATTCCTTGTGCTTACTTACACCAGGAGTGAATTTGGCCCAGTGTCAACATTTTACCTTTCATTTTAGTATAGATTTAGTAAACTGACTGTATCAGGAACCTAGATTTTTGTTACCTAGCAACAGTGTGTGAGGGGTTATAACCAATGTCACGAACACTTAAAAAAAAAAAAAAAAAGGAAAAGAGAGGAAATTCCAAGGCTGTGAGTTTTAAAGCTGCAAATTCAGTGCCGTAGCTGATGAAAATTAGTAGAGCTACAACAATTTACATCAGCTGGAGATCAACCTCTTCGTGGTGATAGATATTTCAACACGGGCATCTTTCCTCTGACCCACACAGGATTCCCATCATTCCAATCTACCTGTTCAGCCCTCAAGTTTTGCCTCTGTTGCAATATGCATGTCTCTCTGACTTGCAAACAGAACTCTTCCTGCTTGCCAGATCCCCTAACTCTGTCCCAGATGACTATGCTAAGCTTCAGTGCTTTGCACCATCTGCCAGCTTGCCCATTGCATTAAGTAGAGTGAGATAAACTCGCTCCTCGTATTCTGCTATAATGCTCACACTGGTATTTGGAAGGGTCCAGGCCCCACTGCACATATCATTATCCCCATTTTCAGCTGAAACATTGAGGCATGGAGCCATTAAGTGAGCTTATTGGACAGGTAGGACTGGTACACTGCGTTCTAGTGGAGTATGCATGAAAATGGGAAGCAGGAGACCTAGCTACTCACATTGGTTCTGTAATGACTTAAAATAGTCACTTAACCTATCTAGACTTCGGTTTTCTCATCTGTAAAATGTGTATAATGATATTTGCCTTCTTCATAGGAGCATGAGCTAATAACCAAGGATGCAGCCACATGTGTGGAGTGTCTCTGGCCTCTGATTGCGAGAAGCTGGGAGTGGACAAATGCAGATCACTAAGTGATTGCCAGTTCTGAAGCATCCTGCACTGGCCACTGTCAAAATTCAGGATTTTGGGCTGGATGGACCATTGGTCTTTTGAGTTGTAAGGCCTAGCTACATAATCCTTGTAATGTGCTATATCACTGTGCTCTTTCCTGGTCCTGTGTAGTCTGGGAATGGGCAACACCAACATAACCGGTTGCTCCTTCTTCTTAAGCACACAGTTTCCCCAAAATTCATAGGAAGACTTCAAACAGCAAAAGCAAAACAATTTGTGATAAATATTTTGACCAGCTCTAGTGGCTGCTCAAACCACCTTAGAAACCATTGGCAGCCAGCAGTGTGCAACACAACCACAGAGATTATGAGACAAAAGAAAGTGCTAATGTGACCTTTTTAAATATCATTCCTCCCTTATTCCCATCAAACACCCATCACATTAGTCCTAGCCTGTCATCTTCCTACTGTTTTATTTTTTACCAAATATAGTAACATAGGGTGTGTGTGCATGCCTGCATATATTACTTAGTGAAGTCAATTAAAAAGATGATGAGAAGGATAACAATGAGATAGAGGAAGTCTTCTAAATGCTTTTCACAGACTGGTCGAGGGTTCATGCATATAAAAGGAAAGAGAGCCAAGAAATGACAACATTCACGCTTTATTCCTTCTTCCACATCTACGGTGCTCCCTCATCAAGCACTTCCTGAAAGTATTCAGAGTAGCAGCCGTGTTAGTCTATATCCATACTCCTGTTCTTGTTCCTGAAAGTAGAATTCTCTACATTCCTATACACAACCCTGTCCCCGCTCCACCATTGGGAAGCCATTCATCATATCACACACCATAGTTATCACCAACAATCCATATACGGGGAGACTGCTACTGACTGAGCTGCCCCCTACTGCTTTCTCCCTGGAGCATGTATAACTATGTTATGCAGGTTCCTCTGTGCCTGATCCGTATAGGATGTGGGGCTGTCATGAAGTTAGAGGTCTGTGGTCTGTTACAGGAGTGGGTGGGTGAGGTTGCACTGTGCTGGTGGTCAGACTAGATGAGCATGATGATCCCTTCTGGCCTTAAACTCTATGAGGCCCAGCTAGACAGCCTACCACACACGTCAATCTTGTGCTTTCAGCTCCAGAAGCTGCTGGTTCAAGCCTCAGTCTTGGCCATCACACATACACAGGGGCAGAGTAAGTTCTCCCTGAGAGATTTCAAGACCTGCTCTCCCTAGAGGATGCTGAGAGTCAGCTATTTCTGTAACCTGAACCATTGTTGGAAGTGGAAGAAGAAATGCTTTGATTCTTCTGCTGCATAGCCTCCCTTCGGTACAGCTGTAAGAAATGACAACCAGTTATCATCTCTCTGTCAGACCGGCATACAAACCTACTTCTACCAAACGTGTGGTACTGGGAAAGTTCTGATTTAGTTTTATGAAGGAATGTGTGTAATCATAGGCACTGATTCCGTGGGTGCTCCAGCCCTCGAACACCCATGCAAAAAAATTAGTGGGTGCTTAACACCCACCAGCAGCTGTCTCCAGTCCACCGGCGACTCCACAGTTCAACTCCTCCAGCTCCCTTCCAGTGCCTGCCACCCACACGATCAGCTGCTCTGCAGCGTGCAGGAGGTGCCAGAGAGGAGGGAGAGGAGTGGGGATGAGGCATGCTCAGGGGAGGGGGAAGAACTGGGTGAGAAGAGACAGGGTGGAGGTGGAGCAGGGGCAGGAAGAGGCAGAGCGGGAGCTTGGGAGAAGAGGTGGGGTACAGATGAGGGCAAGAAGAGGTGGATGTGGGTGGCAGATTGGAGGAAGGGGTCAGGTGGAGGTGGGGCCTAGGGCAGATCAGGGAGTTGAGCACCCTTGGGCCTGGAGAAAGCCAGCGCCTGTGTGTGTGACTCAGTTTCCCTTCTTATCTTGTATGGTTAACCACTGGGTGTGAAAGGACTCTTTCACACAAAGGTGCCACAGGACTCTTTGTCACTGGGTGTGAAGGGGTTAACTTTCTTGAGATATTGTCTCTCTCATGTACTGGGACCAGTGCCGCTACAATAATTTTGCAAACAATTCTCCAAACGAGACAATCAATGGAGTGAGGAAGGGAAAGTCACTAAGTACAAATGAACTTTTAGTAACTAACATCACCAGGGGAGTAATTAATGCAAATCTCTTGCTAGGTAAACACATTTGAAGAATTGCCTCCCTCTACAGGTGGATTGCATATACTGGTTTTGACCAGGTTATAGAGGCACAACAGACAAAGAACTGAGAATTGCATAAAGTGGCCAGGGCTACAGGGGAGAGGTTACTCTCACTGGATCCAAAACCTGACAGGAGACTATAACCAAGAGTGACAGGCCCTGCTGGAAAGGTCTGGAGGACTTTGAAATCTATCAGAGAGTCCATGTGGAAGGTGGGTGACACTTGGTTAGACTGGCGTATATATAAGAGTTTCAGCTTTTGTTTTCAAGATACAGTGTCAATGGCCTTTCAAAAGCAACTGAGAGTCTGTGACGTGCTTCATAGCAAAGGGCAGGAAAAGAAAAAGCCATTCTAAAATGAATAGATTTAAGTTGAGGGACACTACTGTAAGTGTAGCAGTAGTTTCACACTTAGACATTTACTTTTGCACTCTCTACAGTGCTGCATAAAGCTCTCGCAAAACGATACAAGTATTGATTAGCTTTCTACAATACTGTAGTTTATCTAACCTGCTGTTAGTGTTATTTGGCCCTTAATTACCAGAGTCTGTTAGACAAACTGAAAACTATCTGGGGAGATCAAAGCTGAATAGAACTGGGGTGTAACAACAAGAAATGTTGAATCTGACACACATATTTTCAGGGTTCACGTTTTGAGGGGGTGGATGAGAAAGTGTCTCTAAGTTATTTTCCAATCCCCTGGACCGAGGCCAGCTAAGTGCCAAAGTGGCCCTGATGTGAATTTAGAATGTCTGTCTTCATAGCAATGGAAAGGTGGGAGGGACCCAGAGTTTGTGCACCAGTCTTAATCCAGAAGTCTACACAGCATTGAAACAGCCCCACCACCCGAACTCTGTGAACCCGAACTGGCTGCCGGTTTTCTTCGCTGTGACACTTCATATTTCACACACAGTCAAATCTCAGCTGCTGTGAATCACTATTGATAGACCAGGACTGATTTACCCCAGCCTAAGATCTGGCCTACTGTTTTTACTGCCAATTAATTTTTTTTTCCAAATCAACCTAAGTTCAAAGTGATACAGCTTGGGAGCCTGCCAGCCAACCCCTTTCTAGGGTGCTTAATAGATGAGTGAGGTAATCTCTGCAGTGGAGATGAACATCACTTTTCCAGAAGCAATTTCAGTTTCTCTCTAATAATTATTCACTAGAACTGATGATGCAGTTCACTTTTAAAAGGATCCATTTTCTAGAAAGACCCGGCCACTTTGTGGTCTTAGTTAAGATCCCTCTTTCATAGCTGTCTCGTAGACTTGTAAGCTGTTTACTCTACATAGGACAATGTGGCATTCAGGAATTGGGTAGTATCCCTTTAAATGGCTTGAGAGTCCTCTAGGAAACCTCCCTGCCTTCTAAGTTTCTGAAGCCGTCAGATCCATGCCAGAGCATCAGTGTGTGTATATAGCTAGGTCTTGCATGTTGTATCTGATTATTAAACACGGTTATTTGAACCCCAGTATGCCTATTAGGTTTGTTCTGTAAAAAGCAAAGGACACAACAGGTTGCAACTCAGCTTGCAAAGTTCAGATCCAGATCCAACTATCACCAGGTGCAGATAGGAGCAGAGCAGGTGTCTCATCGGCTGTTCCAGTTCCTGCCCATTTCTAGTTATTACCTTTAATAAAATACCTTGAGGCACAAGTAGCTGCTGCATAGTTTTGTTGGTTTGTTTGTTTTTACAAATCAGAGATTTGAGAGTCTACCAGACCCTAAGGCTATGGGCTGGAATATGAACCATTTCCTTGACTTTTTCCTAACCTTGTAAAGCCATTGATTGGCATACTCTTCTTGCAATATTCCCATAAAATTCTATTACAAAACATCATTAGCCTTGTGCATCACTGATTTTAAATGATCTATGGCTGTGGTTCTCACCATGGGGTTACTCAGAGGTCCTCCAGGGGGACATCAACTCATCTAGATATTTGCCTGGTTTTACAACAGGCTACATAAAAAGCACTAGCAAAGTCAGATACCTCACAAGACACTCTTTGGCTAAATATTCTGACAAGAGTGTATTGAGTGTGCCCTTTGCTAATTTGGCATAAAGAGGTATTTAGGGTCATAAAAACCTTCTAAACTATCTTGTCAAGACATTTGTAACAGCCCCCTTTGATAATTACATTACACTTAGCCACTATAGTGATATGTAAAGTCCACTAGTTTGGACATTTTTTCAGTAGAAGTGTGCTAGTACTATTTAGATGAGTTTCTAAGCTCCTGTGTCTCTGAGACAGACTTGCCTTGTTGGCTGGCAGAGAAATACAGTTTCAAGTCTATTTTTGTAATAACAGGTTCATTGCCTTCCACTGGTTAATTATATTATGTGTGAATATTTTCCACTGTTCTTCTGCTTACCTATTGAGTGTCCAACTGCTGCAATGCAGAGCCAACCAAAATGTCATTTGGGCCCCAATCCTGAACCCTATGGGCCTTAGCATTCACAGCTGAGTGCCATGTGGCATGAAAGAACAAATGAAATAGCACTGTGCAGTGATATTGTAACTTGAGGAACAGATGGCATGATACTGAGATTATCCAATCTTAATTATACACATCTAGTCTGTGAGCTGAATGAATAGTGGATGGTGTAGCTCTGATATGATGCACTGAAGATAGTAGTAAAATAGTGAAGACTCTTTACATTGTAAAACAAATACAACATCAAATTGCCAGAATCTGTGCATTAGAGAATGCCTCCAAATTGCTTATCAGTGACACACAGCACCTGGTTCACAAGATGGTCTGACAGCACAAGTTCTTATACCTTAATTATATTATTTAACTCTGCAAAGTACTTGAAAATAGTTTGTGTGAAAGGCACTAGACACAATACAACTTAAACACCAAACAAGTTGAAAGGCGACCTTTTAAGAGGCGATACTCAGAATTCTCTGGGAAAGGAAAGCTTTGAGTCATAACTGTGGCAGTGTTTTGGGAAAAAGTTGCACTGCTCTGAAGGGAATTCTCTATCTGAAGGGAATTCTCTAAACCCGTAGAATGCTGCTTCTGTGTAGCTCATACAAAATACTGGAGAGGAATTCTCCAGCTTGAAAACACAGGGCATGTGTCTTGGGACAAGCGTGAGCAGAGAGGGAATTTCAATGGACAAGAATGCAGACCTGTAAGCAAATTCATGGTAAAGCCTCAGACCCAATCTTAGGTCTATATTCCTGATATAAATCAACAGGTTTCTGATACAATCCCACATGACATTCTCATAAGTGAACTAAGGAAATATGGTCTAAATAAAATTACTAAAAAAATGGGTCTACAACTGGTTGTAAGACCAAACTTAAAGAATAGTTATCAATGGTTTGCTATCAAACTGTGAGACAATATCAAGTGGGTTCCTTCAGGGGTCTCTCCTGGATCCAATACAGTTCAATATTTTCATTAATGACTAGGATGATGGAGTGGAGAAGATGCTTATTAAATTTTCAGATTACACTGAGCTGGGAGGGTTTGCAAGGGCTTTGGAGGATAAGATTATAATTCAAAAAGGATCTTGATAAATTGGAGAGTGGGTCTGAAATAAGTAAAATGAAATTAAATAAATAGAAGTGAAAGGTACTACACTGAGAAAGGAAAGTTGAAATGCACAAATACAAAATGGGGAATAACTGGCTCAGCAATACTAGCTCAGTACTGTTGAAAAGGTTCTGGGAATTATAGTGGATCACAAACTGATTCTGAGGCAACAATGTAATGCAGTTTTGAAAAAGGCTAATACTATTTGGGGATGTATTAACAGGAGTGTAAGACATGAGACAAAGGTTCTGCTCTACTCAGCACTGGTGAGGCCTCAGCTGGAGTATTTTATCCAATTCTGGGCATGTGAACAAACTGGAGAGATTCCAGAAGACAGCAGCAAAAATGATAAAAGGTTTAGAAAACCTGCCCTATGAGGAAAGGTTAAAAAAATGGGCATGTTTAGTCTTGAAAAAAGAATACTGAGGTGGGACCGGAAAATAGTCTTCAATATGTTAACGGCTGTTATAAAGAGGATGGTGACCAACTGTTCTTCCTGCCCACTGAAGGTAGGAATAGAAGTAGTTGGTTTAATCTGCAGCAACGGAGAGTTAGTTTAGAGATTAAGAAAAACTTTTCTAATTTCAAGGTTAGCTAAATTCTGGAATAGGCTTTGAAGGGAGGGTATGGAATCCCCATCACTGGAGTTTTTAAAGAACAGTTGGGGCTGATCTAGGTCTACTTGCTTCTGCCTCATCTTAAGGGGCTGAACTAGATGACCTCCTGAGGTCCCTTCTAGCCATACATTTCTATGATTATTGCAGAACTAAAAAATATATTAGTGCAGACCTCCATGTTTTCTCTGCCATATAATACAAAATGTGTATATTGTAGTATGTTTGCAGTGTTGTTGTAGCTGTGTTGGTCCCTGGATATTAGAGAGACACGGTAGGTGAGATAATATCTTTTATTAAACAAACTTCTGTTGGTAAAAGAGAGAAGCTTTCAAGCTACATAGAGATCTTCTTCAGGTCTGGGAAAGGTAATCAGATTGTCACAGCTTAAATACAAGGTGGAACAGATTGTTTCATTAACACACATTCTATGGGATCATTCAACCTGAAGTGGTCCTTAATACTCCTATAGTCACAGGACAAAAAAGGGGAGTTAGTCTATTTATTCTAATAAACCATATATCCAGTGTCTTTATTAAGACCATGTTTTTTAGTATCCAACAAAGTTATGAATTTAAGCTCCCAGGCTCATCTTTTGAAGGTGTTGTGCCAATTACCTTTGAGGATGAGGATTGAGAGGTCAGATATGGCAATTGTACTTGAGAAGCACTAAAATGTTTCATGTGCTGATAAACAGACTGCTGCAGAGAATATATGCAGTGGAGAAAAATAAATCAATATATATCTTTAGCACTCAAAGTATGAGGGTCCTATCTGGAAATAACAATAGAAATTCCTCTTTGCTGGCCATGTGGTTTAGCTACAGTCCAAGTTAAAGTGGAGTAAAAAACAAATTTTACACTGGTGACCGAAGCATGCCCACTGACTTCAGTGGAATTGAATGAACTGAACTGAAATCGACTATGCAAGCAGTGAATTTGGTCCAGTCTATTTCCTCAGGGACATAAGTTTCCCGGCATAAGACCACTAACAGATCATCTGCTTTTAAGAAATGAATGGTTTCATATTTAACCAGCACCTTTTAGCCAAGAGAATCCCAGCTCACATTACATAGGTTACAAACAGCAACCCTGATCCTCAGCTATGGCATCTCAGGAGGGGAATGCATAGATAGCCTTTGTGCTCCTTTGATCCTAGGCCCATCCTATGCAGGGCTGATCCCCTGGCATTGCCCTAAAAGCCATCAGAAGATGATATTGCAGTCAGGGATCAGTGGATTGTAGGGAAGTCCCTGTCAGATACTTCCACCTTACCCTGGCAGCAGGGAGGAGAATGGCACAGGAGTTTCAGCAGGTCCCCCTATAGCCTGATCCTTTTTTTAATTGCAGATCTTCTTAAGCTTGGTCAGGGGATGCTTGAGACGCAAGACAGCAATCTCCAGTGCCAGTCGGGATTACCCTGGTATTTCTCATGGAAAAATGTATACAGACTCTGCACATGGATTATAACCTACAGAATTGATTCTGAAATAACTTTTTGCAACTCAGCAGCTCACCATCTCTATTAGGAAACACACCTAAGACCTTTATTCATAATTGTATGTACTATACTCATTCTTTTTTCTTTTTAAATAAATCTTAATAAGTTAATAAGCATTGGCTATAAGCATGTATTTGGGTAAAGTCTGAAACATTCATTGACCTGGTCAATGTGTCTGATCTTTTGGGGTTGGTAGAACTTTATATATGGTGAATAAGATTTTAAGTAATCCTCACCATATTTGACATGGTGGAACTTTCTGGGTGGGAGCCCAAGGCTGGGTTGCTTTCAGGGGACTGTGGTTTTAGTTTCTTGGTAACCCGTAAGGCAGCGGTCCTCAGACTGTGGACTGGGACCCCAAAGTGGGTTGTGATGCCATTTTAATGGGTTCACCAGGGCTGGCATTAGACTAGCTAGGGTCTGGGGCTGAATCCTGAGCCCACTGCCTGGGGCTTCAGGCTTCAATTTCAGCCCTGGGTGGTGGGGCTCAGGTTATAGGCCCCCTCACTTGTGGCTGAAGCCTTCGGGCTTCAGTTTTGGCCCCCCTGACCAAGACAGTGAGGCTCTAGCTCTGGCTTTTGCCCTCCACCCGGGGCGGTGTGGGTCAGGCGTGCTCAGGCTTCGGTCCCCCGTTCTGGGGTTGTGCAGTAATTTTTGTTGTCACAAGGGGACCGCGGTGCAATGAAGCTTGAGCATTGCTGCAGTGAGGTATTGTAGGCACTGTTTTGTTGCTGGTTTAGTGAATCTAATTATTAGAATAACCACCAGTCTGGGGGGTCGTCTGCCCCATTCTTTGCAGTTTGCCCTGACTGAGCAATCTCAGGGTGGGCCCTTCAGGCAACAAGGATCAGAACAGCAAAAAGGTGGCCTGGCTTTGCTTGAAGGTGGTAGTAACTCTGAAAGGCACCGAGTCTCCATAAAGGCAAAGGCTTTTATGGTAATGGAGGAAATATCTATTTTTTAATTCTCGACATTATGCTCTTTCTGCTTGTATACTTCATTAAAAATTTCTGACCACAAACATTCTTTATGTCTCTGTTAGCCGGTGTCGTTTCCCCTGTCTCTTGTCTGGTAGCTACAATAATGTATTGATGGGCAGTAGCTTTCAAGAGCCAAATCATTGTATACCATGCTGGATCAGTTCTATTGCATCATTATATTGTAAGTGATGTGTCAGGCCATATTGTTTGCAGTGGAATGACACAGCATGGCTAAATTACAAATGATCGCTCCTTGGTAGGAATTTAAACCAACATATATTATTGCCAGCTGGAGGAGCTACTATTGACTCATATCGCTATTTTCACAGTGGGACAACAAAAACAAAATAGCATGAACTAATAGGAACGAAAGCTTGTAGCCTCCAGCAACTAGCCAGGACCACCTGGTTTCTTGCATTTGGATGATTGGTAACTATTCAATTACATTTCTATTTTTGACCACGTAGATGTGTTCTGTGTCATGTAGGATAGGGGAGATTTATGCACTGGGTCCTTTTTATAACTCAAAAAACATTTTTCACAAATGAGCTGAAATGGACCAGAGTCTTCATATCACACAGAGGGGAAGAGTAAGAGGAAAACTCATTGTGATGTCATAACTTGAAGCACAGATTGCTGCCAACAAACTCTTTTGAAGTAGAAACTAACTAGGGAAAAGAAACCCACCAAAATTACACTCTTTTGTGTCTGCAATTCCTGGCATAGCCTTTGCTCTCCTCGTGGATTTCATGCTAGCACATAAGAGAAGAGGAAACTGCTGTTGGATGGGTCGAGCTGCCAGTGTTAACAACAGAAGCTTCCAAAGCTAGGAAACTTTTTAAGATGTAGAATGAGCCAGAGTCAGTGATTATCAGCTCAGGAGCATGTATGGTTTGGGTGGAGGTGGTCATATGAGCTAGTGGGGGGAAATATAGTTTTCAATAGGTTACTGTGATTTGACCCAAAGGAAAACCAATTCAGGCCTCAAACCTTTAAAGAGAGTGATGCTGGCAGACTTCCGTAGAGACTCATTGACCCACATGGCTCTTCTTTGCAAGATCAAGGCCAAATTCATTAGGCAAAGAAGTGCTTTCAGGCAGTAGCCACAGTAAGCCCTGTGAACTCCTTTAATGTAACACGAGGCTCCTGTCTCCAAGGAAAAGAGTAAACCTTTATAGTACATGTCCAATTCATGTTACTTGGTTAATCTATGCAGAACATTTCAATTGACTGGTTACTCAGTTTGGTGACCTTCAGGAAAGACAGCAAGACCCATGTTTCCTAGGGAGTGGGGAGGGATGATGAGAGTCTGAGGGATGCTGGGATAGGAAATGGTAGGGATAGTAGGAGTAGGATGTCCAGTGGTGTGCACATATACGCAAGCTGTGGGCATACTCTGTTCTGGGTACAGGGGAGGGACCATTTGTGAGTTTTGGATCCAGTGAATTTTACTTGGGTGATTTGTACAGTGCCCGAAGCATTGGGTGAGTCTTTTATAGATATAAGTAAATGCACATATGACTTTGAGTGCAGGCTTATTAATCTCCCTCTTTCAAAGCATCCCTTCGTTAAAGAATCGTTGCAGAGAGATGGGAAAACAAGCTCTGATCCCACAACGGGGTTGTAGGCCCTTGTGTCCATGGGAAACTCCACTGAAATCAATGGCTCACCAGTGTGTGTGCTTCCACAGATCCAAGTGGATCCATTGGCCCCATAGATGAGTTGCTGTCTGTTAGCTCCAGAAAAACTGTTAAAGGACCACAACTTTTCCTCAGATGTGCTTTGTCTGTAGCTCCCATAGAGTTCTCTGGGAGCTATGTCCCTTAGGTAGGAACATATTTAATACAGTTGTAGTATGAGCATATTGTGTCTAATTAAAAGCTCAGGAATACGTTACCAAAAAATAAGGTTCACTGTGATCTACATTTTAAGGCTATGTAGGAACCTCTTGTCATAACCACATGATCTAAATATTTTAATACATTATGACTGATGAATAATTCTGTTTAATGTTATTCATGCAAGGTCATGTTACTCGAATACATTACCAAAAAAATGACTTAGAAGCTGAAAGAATGTTGCTACTCTTTATCTAGATGAAATGCATTTTTTAACTTGAAAAACTGAAAAATATTATTCAGAAAAACAGAAAGGCTGGCTAATGTATAATTCTTCCCTTCTCTTTCTCTAAACTTAGAACTGAATCCACAAGTATGTAAGCACAATGCACAACGTAGATCTAGACGTATGGGTATTGGGAACAAAGTTCCATTTCCTATTATATCCAAAAAGCTACTTTGAGAAAGAAGCACATTGGTAGAACTATAACAAGAGTCCTTGTATTTTGTGGGCCTTTGTGCTCTGTTGTGAGGGAGTTAAAGTTGGGAGAACAACAGCTACAGTATTAAACATGTCTTGACATTAAGGTTAGATTTGCTGAACAAATATCCTCATCACAACACAGAAGTTTCCAAAACATATGGCAAAAAAAGGGATGTGTAGCTCAGGTGTTTGCTTGAAATGTACTAAAAAGAACAGAAATCTTTATCATTCAGAGGCCTTGGGGAAAGGTTAAGGAGAAAACATGGTTGTACAGAGGAGGGATCATCCTGTCGCCCTAGAGATCTTTTTGTGGTATGATCTGAATATTTTCATGGGCTATAAAAACAAGAGCATTTGCTGGGAGGTTCTACTCAGCACCCAGATGTGTATTATCCTGGGCCAGTAAAGCCAGGTTTGGTCTAAAACTCAAAGCTTATACCAGGCATTGGTCAGGAAAGAAAACCCCTCATACTTCCCAGTGACATAGCTATGCAGACAAAATCCCCAATGCAGTAGAATCCTTTGGGCAGCGGAGATAATGTCATTTGGAGAGGAGGTGTTTCTACACTCGCAGAAAAACAATAGGTGTACACTGTGCTCACACTAGAGGGCTATGCCAGCACAGCTATGCTGCCATCGCTTTACCAGCATAGGCTCCGTAATGTAGAAATAGTCCCAGCCTCACACATACAACGGTAGAATATTGATGCAGTTTTATGAGGAGTTCTCCACCAGCGCATTCTAACATCACGTGCATTAAACTAACTTCCAGGAGTTCCTGGGTTCCTCAGTCACAGTATGATGGCCTTAAAGGGACAGACCTCCAGAGGAATGCCCATACTAAAAGTAGGGTGAGCAAAGCAAACATAGTACACATGCATATGCAATATACTTCAAAATAGGCCACTCTGTTCAAGAGAAAAGGAAGGCGATTGTGAGGAGGTTTGGGCTCCGAATGAATCTCTCTAATTAATAATGTTCTAAAATAGCCATATTGGCTAGAATTTTGTTCCTGTTTGAAGTCAATGGGAGGGAGGACCAGTGTGTGCCAGGTGGTTTTATGACATCTTTCTATCTAATATTCTAGTAATCAGATCTTTGATTTCAAGGGCCTTTTTACCAAAGTAAGGACTGTTGGACTTAAATACAAAAAATGCCGTGTCTGAAAGTTAAAAAAATTCATCTCCAGTAACATTATCCTTCCTAATGCAATACTTGGTTGGGTACTCACAGGAAAGAATGCTGCCTGCTGAATCAAAAGCTCACACCCGATTGCTCTTATGACTCCTTGCAAAAGAGCAGCTGGCCTTGCCATTGAGTAGTTTGCTGTCCTTGGGCAAGCTGAAACCTTACAGAGGGCTTGGCTACATTTGAAATTTCAAAGTGTTTCTGGTAATTCACCTCCACAAGGGGATTAGCTCTGAGCGCTGGGAGCATGGCTCCCAGCGCTCTGAGCCTGTCCACGCTAGTGTCTTAAAGCGCTCAGACTTGCTGTGCTCCAGGGGGTTATTTTTCACTCCCCTGATCCAGCAAGTTAGAGCGCTATAAAGTTACTGGTGTAGTCAAGACCAAAGTTCAGGCATTCTCATAGGCAAACCAGCTTTCTTGCTTTCCTTGCCTGGAGGGACAGAGAAGATCGTGATCTTTGTCAGGGTGAACTCAGGGTCAGATCAGGGGAGTGGAATGTTTTTCACTCCAGTTCACAAGAGAGGAGGTTTAGCAGAGCAGTGTGATGAAGTCTGCCTTCATTCATCCCTAGACAATACAGTCTCTCTGGCAAACAGTAGTTACATGAACCAAAATATTCTCTGAGAACGTGTCGAGTTCACCTCAATGCATGTTAGCTGAAGACAGTTTCTGTGCTAATTTAATGTTGTTTATGTAGAACCCTGCTTTTCCTCATTATGTAGCTCATTGGAAAACATTAAACTTAATGTACTGAATCATGGGGGTGGGGAAGAAATCAAGTTCTTAATAATTTATGTATTAAATCGAGAGGTCATCACTTGCACGTCAATGAGGACATCACTTGAACTCAAATGTAGTGCTTTTTGAGTTTCCCCATTTTCTTCTCCTTAATTAACTATCTTTAATTCATGAACTGGTTCTATTAAAATGGCTGAATTTCTTCAATTATTATGTCAAACTCAGCAGACTCTCTCATTTTAATGAGTGTGAACCAGATTGCCTGCTTTTAAAACATTTTAAAATCATATTTAAACTAAACACGTGTAATGCAGCATTTGCAAACAGCCAAAAGTTACAACCGAAGATCTAAAACAAATAGTATTTTTTCTGAGTATACTTTTAACTCATAATCTACTGACTCATCACAACATGAAGATGACACAGTATAAAGCAAGGCCAATGATAGTTGATGTCAAGGTGGGTTCATGGGCTGTACAAGTTACAAAAG
This sequence comes from Sternotherus odoratus, assembly GCA_032164245.1. NCBI lineage: Eukaryota > Metazoa > Chordata > Testudines > Kinosternidae > Sternotherus > Sternotherus odoratus. The sequence goes on from JAVMKO010000002.1 coordinate 38,207,704, forward strand.
CTGAAGAAACCAGAATACAAATCATCAAGCATGTCATGACTTGGATCCACAAATTCAAGGACCAGAAAGGACTATTAGATCAGTGGCTCTCAACCTTTCAAGACTTCTGTAATCTTTTCAGGAGTCTGATTTGTTGTGTGTACCCCCAAGTTTCACCTCATGTAAAAACTAGTTGCTTACAAAATCAGATATAAAAATACAAAAGTGTCACAGCACATTATTACTGAAAAATTGCTTAATTTCAATTTTTACCATCTATATATATAAAAGTCAAATGGTGTGTGCATGTATGTACGTTCCCTTACTCCTTTCACACCGTTTGAGCTAGAGACTTGAAATTTGGTACAGTTATAGGTCTTAGGGTCCTAATCAGGGTAAGAGTCAAACATTTTTCAAATCTCACCTCTGACGCCCCCCAGGGCCAATCACATCAGATGGGCAGCTGCTGTTCTCTGTGACATAGTTATGATGCCATAATACCCCCCTCCAACGGACCCCGCACTCGCTCAGCTCTCTGCCCCATCCCCACCTCCGACGGACCCGAGTTGGGTTTGCTCGGAGGGTAAGTGAGGTAGGGGTGTCGGGTTTGGTCGGGGGGTGAGGTGGGGGTGTCGGGTTTGGTCGGGGTGGGTGAGGGGTGAGGTGTGGGGGTTGTGGTTGGTCAGGGGGTGTTGGGTTTGGTGGGGGGGTAAGGTGGGGATGTTGGGTTTGGTTGGGGGAGTGAGGACGGGGGTCGGGGTTGGTCGAGGGGTAAGTGAGGTGTGGGTGTCGGGTTTGTTTGTGGTGGTAGGTAGGGGTGTCGGGTTTGGTTGGGGGGGGAAGTGAGGTGGGTGTGTCAGGTTTGGTCTACGGGGGGTGAGGTGTGGGTGTTGGTCAGGGGGTGTTGGGGTTGGTGGGGGGAGATGTGGGGGTGTTGGGTTTGGGTGTGGGGGGTGAAAATGTGAGTCGGGGTTGGTCGAGGGGTAAGTGCGGTGGAGGTGTCAGGTTTGCTCTCTGCCCCCTCCCTCCTCCAACGGACCCCACACTCGCTCAGCTCTCTGCCCCCTCCCCACCTCCGATGGACCCGAGCAACGCCAGGTATTTTCGCTAGTATGATTATAAAATAAATTAACTGGATATAAATATTTACTTATATTTCAGTGTATAGTATATAAAGCAGTATAAACAAATCATTGTCTGTATTAAATGTTAGTTTGTCATGACTTCACTAGTGCTTTTTATGTACCCTGTTGGAAAACTAGGCAAATATCTAGATTAGTTGCAGTGACAAAGGGATGTACTCACTGGAAGACCTCTGCATAACCCCAGAGGTACATTTACCCCAGTTGAGAATCACTGTATTTGATCATCTAATCTGACCACCTGTATAACATAGGCTATAGAACTTACCAAAAATAATTCCTTGAGCATCTCTTTTAGAACAACATCCAATCTATATTTTAAAATGGTCAGTGATTGAGAATCTACCACCACCCATGGTAAATTACTCCAATGGTTAATCACTCCCACCATTAAAAACGTGTGCTTTGTTTCCAGCCTGAATGTGTCTAGATTCATCTTCTAGCCTTTGAATGATGTTATACCTTTTTCTGCTAGACTGAAGAAACCACTATTAAATATTTGTTTCCCATGCAGTTACTTGTTGATTTAATTAAATCACCCCTTAATCTTTTCTGTGTTAAGCTAAATAGTTGAGCTCTTTGAATCTGTCACTAACATAAATGCTTTCTAATCTTTTAATCATTTTCATGGCTCTTCTCTGAACCCTCTCCAATTTATCAACATCCTTTTTGAGTTATGGGCTCCATAAATAGACACCGTGTTCCAACAGCTGTTCACAACAGTGCCAAATACAGAGGTAAAATAACCTCCCTACTGCTATTCAAGATTCCCATTTATGCACCCCAGGATCGCATATAATTTGAATGGCTAAGAACAGAAGTTTTTCCCACCGAGGAGAGTCAAATTTAGAATATTGGAATATATTACTTTAATTTTTTTATCAGCATTGTTATTTTTTGCTTCACAGTCCAAATTCTGAATTAGAGGTCCTGGACAACACCTGATTAGGGAAGGATAAAAAAATCAGATCAGGAACAGTTGAATGACATTAACATCAATGGGCATGAGAAATATAATTGGGTCTACCTGTGACTTACCCAAAGGGTAAAACAGTCCAACTCGCTTAAATTAAGAGATTTACATTCTGAAATGTAGTTTCTCCTGAAACTCCATACCATATTTCCTCTCTTGGGATTTGAGCCTTCTCCCAGGCAATCAATGGGGGAGTTTTCCCATTGCTGCGAATGGTGCATGATTGAGCCCTTAGTTTCTCCCACACTGGTTGCCATCATTGCAATTCCTTTCCTCTTTTACACTGTGAACTCCTGGACTGGACCTATAACAGACTATTCATGGATGTTTGACAACAGGTCCTCTTCTCCGTTATACGCGGCTGTCCAACTGCCAGGCAGGGATGTAAATAAAGTGCAGATATTTTGAAGGCAAGATTTAAAGAAAGGGAAAAAATCACTACAGGAAAGAAATCCAGAAATTTTGGGGAAAATTGAAGTATCTGCACTAGTTACTGAGTTATCAAAACTAATCTTTATATATTTGTTTAAGAAAGAGAATTGTATCATGAATAATTTAGTTAGCACTTAAAACACTACGTGGTATATTTATGAAATAAGTAAGTATAAATTCTTTAGTTATTACTCAAATAATGACAAAGAAACCTAGTTATAGGGATGGAACTGCAAGTGCACGCTAAGCTATTTGTGTATTTTTTTTGCCTGTTGACAAATAGGAAAAAATATAAAATGTTGAAAATAGAAAACATCAGTATTGTTATAAACAAAAAGGAAGATGATATCCTTTGGGCACAGAAATAGTATATCTATAAAATCATGACTGGTGTGGAGAAAGTAAATAAGGAAGTGTTATATATTTCTTCTCATAATATGAGAACTAGGGGTCACCAAATGAAATTCATAGGCAGCGGGTTTAAAACAAACAAAAGGAAGTATTTTTCATACAACACACAGTCAACCTGTTGAATGCCTTGGTAGAGGATATTGTGAAGGCCAAGACTATAAAATAAAATAAAATAAAATAAAATAAATGGAGATATACCAATCTCCTAGAACTGGAAAGACCTTGAAGGTTATCGAGTCCAGTCCCCTGCCTATACTAGCAGGATCGAGTACTGTCCCCAGACAGATTTTTTGCCCCAGATCCCTAAATGGCCCCCTCAAGGATTGAACTCACAACCCTGGGTTTAGCAGGCCAATGCTCAAACCACTGAACTATCCCTCCCCCCCAAAAAAAAAAATGGAAAAAAAAATGGAGATATACCAATCTCCTAGAACTGGAAAGACCTTGAAGGTCATCGAGTCCAGTCCCCTGCCTACACTAGCAGGCTAGACTATAACAGGGTTCAAAAAAGAACTAGATAAGTTCATGCAGGATAGGTCCATCAATGCTATTAGCCAGGATGAGCAGAGATGGTATCCCTAGCCTGTTTGCCAGAAGCTGGAAATGGGTGGATGGATTACTTGATGATTACCCGTTCTGTTCATTCCCTCTGTGGTACCTGGCATTGGCCACTGTCAGAAGACAGGATATTGGGCTAGATGGACCTTTGGTCTGACCCAATATGGCCATTCTTATGTTCTTATGTAAATAGACCTGATCTGATATTTTCATGCAGATACAGAAGAAACTCGTATTTCTAGAGAAAAAGCTCCAAAGATTAAAAAGTTCCAAAGATGGTTTCTTCAGGTAGCAACAAAAAGAAGGTCAAGGAAAGTGTGGGCCCCTTACTGAATGAGGGAGGCAATATAGTGATAGAGGATGTGGAAAAATCAAATGTACTCAATGCTTTTTTTGGCTCTGTCTTCACAAACAAGGTCAGCTCCCAGACTACTCAGGGCCGACCCTAGCCGATAGGTGACCTAGGCAGCTGCCTAGAGCGGCAGCATTTGGGAGGCGGCAAATTGCTGGCCTCGGCAGCAATTCAGCGGCAGCTCAATGCTGCCGAAGCTATCTGTGGCAATTCGGTGGCGGGGGCTGCTCGCTGATTTTACCACCACCGGGAATTCGGTGGCAGCTCAATGCCGCTGATGCCGCCGGCGGGAATTCAGCGGCAGCAGTTTCTCCGCTTTTTTTTCTTTGCTGCTTAGGGCGGTAAAAAAGCTGACACCACTCCTGAGACTACTGCACTGCACAGCACAGTATGGGGAAGAGGTAACCAGCCCTCTGTGGAGAAAGAAGTGGTTCAGAACTATTTAGAAAAGCTGGATGAACACAAGTCATGGGGCCAGATGCGCTACATCCAAGGATGCTAAAGGAGTTGGCAGATGTGATTGCAGAGCCATTGGCCATTATCTTTGAAAACTCATGGTGATTGGGGGAGGTCCTGGATGACTGGAAAAAGGCTAATGTAGTGCACATCTTTAAAAAAGGAAAGGAGGAGGATCCGGGGAACTACAAGCCAGTTAGCCTCACCTCTAGTCCCTGGACAAATCATGGAGCAGGTCCTCAAGGAATAAATTTTGAAGTTGCAGTGGGGGAGGTTTAGGTTGGATATTAGGAAACAGTTTTTCACTAGGAGGGTGGTGAAGCACTGGAGTGGGTTACCTTGGGAGGTGGTGGAATCTCCATCCCTAGGGGTTTTTAAGGTCGATATAATACTTTACAAAATTAAAAAGACATTATACTTACAAACAGCATCTCTGAATGCAGCACTTCTCTGTGTGTGAGGAGCTGAAACAACAACAACAGAGAGTATGTGTAGGTTTCTATGCCACTATTAGTATAACAAACCTGAGAAAATGTTGTAAACTGATAAAAAATAAGATTTGAAGGCTGGAAGTTGTCCCTTTAAGTATAAACAGAATTTCCTATTTTCAGTAGCATCATTATCTGGTTTCTTTCTTGTTGTCTTTTACACATATTGCTTCATCTGAAGTTAAGTTCTCTGATTGTCTCTGTGGGTGTGTGAGGCAATATTTGTAGTAATTTTGCTACTTTGAAGAAACCTATGAAAAGTACTCTATGCCATTATATATCTCTTCACAACCATCCAAACTTGATTAACAAAGAATCAAAAGTGCATTGCATTCAGAACATCAGTATAAATATCAAATTACCTCCTGCAAAGCACAGTCAAACAATTAGCAGGAATCTCCTGACTAAACAAATACATTTGCATGTCTTGTGCTATCAAAATAGGGCTTAGTGATATGGTTCTCTTGAATGTAAGAGATGGGTATGCATGGCATGGAATGAAAAAATAGCCATCTTTAATGGAACAACCTACTGTACTACAAAGAACATTCTAGAATTATTTTGACAGCCACTCCAGAGAAGAGAAATACTATTGCATGTAAAAACATACCTAAAAAATAAGCGTTCCTAATGGTAGGAGCTTTGAAATTGCTTCTGGAAAGTGAAAGTCCATATGAGACTTGCATAGCTGCACCACCCATGTGTGATATTATTATTTTTTGTCCTCTGAATGTGTTTGCATTAGTCTCTGCACTGAATTGATGATGCACCAGTGTGCTTCTTGCAACCCCCAGATAGTCATCTTCTATCTCTGTGTTTAACGGGACCCTTTATGGGGTGTGACATGACCTAAAACACAGACTGTTGAATGTACTAAACTGGGGATTTTGTTCCCCCATAATTAGATAGATTTGATTAAATTGGATAAAATGAGAGAGTTCTGTCTGTCTTTTTGGTCTGTGTTTGTACAGTGCCTCACGCAATGGGGTCCTAGTCTATAACTAAGGTAATATCAGTAATAAAGCTTCAAACTTCAACTCTGGCTCTGGATCAGAATTTTTCTAAAGATCAGAGATGTTTGGATCCAGGGTATTGTTTGGGTCCATCTCTATAACATTTCAAAATACACATATATTGGACTATAATATAATCTCACTAAGGTCAGTTCTAGACCAGGATGAAAACCTAGCCCCGAGGAGTTTTCATATTTGATTTGTTTCAATGAAGATAGCAAGTGGTATTTGTGGTAAAAATAGCTACTGGAATTACTTCGGACTCCTAGCAGCTGTGAGCATCATCATCATCAACAACAACAACAAAGGTATAACTTCTTGTGACCCTCACCTGGTCACAAGGTGTTTGGTGTTTTGAGCACCAAAAACATCCTGTCTTTATTTCAGTGTTTAAGAGACATGGGCTATGTCTACACTACAGACCTTACACTATAAGATCTCCATGTAGATGCTCTGTGGTGGGAGGAAAGTGCTCTCCTGCCAACGTAATTAAACCACCCCAATGCTATGTTGTCAGGAAAGTGTCTCCTGCTGACATAGTGCTGTCCACACCAGTACTTTTGTCAGCAGGGGTGAAAGTAACATTTCTGACTTACCGGTATGGGGGGGGGGGGGGATGCAGCATCCCCGGAAGAGATGGGGCCTCGAACGGAAGGGGCAGGGCTAGGGAATCTGCAGTCGCCCCCTGCTGCCTGGGGCTGGTTAGCTGTTCCTTTTTCCCCTCTCCCCCGTCATCAGCTGGGGTGGAGGAGCAAAAGGGACAGGGACCTTAAAGCACTGCTGCTGCAGCAATGCTTTAAAGCAGTGGTCCCCAACCCCCGGTCCGCGGACCGGTACCGGTCCGTGGAGCATTCGGTACCGGGCCGCGGCCGCGTTCCCCTCCGGGCCGCCTTCCCCTTCGGGCCACGGCCGCGTTCCCCTCCGGGCCGCCTTCCCCTTCGGGCCGCGGCCGCGTTCCCCTCCGGGCCACCTTTCCCTTCGGGCCGCGGCCGCGTTCCCCTCCGGGCCGCGTTCCCCTTCGGGCCGCCATCCCTTCCGCATCCGGCGGCTTTCCGCATTCCCTTCCGGTGCAGTCCGGTCCGGCTTCCCGCAGCTTTTTGGCGGACATACAACAGTCCGGCGCGGCGAATTAAAGAAAATAAGATGACCAATTTAATTCTGCGGGTTTTCGGCGGACATGCAACAGTCCGCCGCACCGAGTGAAAAATTAAATCGCCCCCGGGCCTCAAGCATTGTCCGGTCCGCGTTGACCGGTCCGCGGCGTTCAAAAGGTTGGGGTCCACTGCTTTAAAGGACCCAGCTTAAAACGCTGTCACGGCAGCACTTTAACATTGCTGCTCTTTTTGCTCCCCTCCCCCATCTGCAGTCCTGCCAGGTTCCTAATGGCAGGGCTGCCAATGGGGAGCGCAAAAGGGGCAGATCCCGCAGCGCTTTAAGCCGGGTCTTTCAAAGTGGCAAAAGGACCCTGCTTTAAGCGCTGCCGCGGCAGCACTTTAACCTCCCTGCCCCTTTTGCACACACACCCTCCGCCGCTGCTGCCTCCGGGGCTGGATAGCTGCTTCTTTTGCCCCCGCCTGTTGTCCTGGCTGGGATGACTTAGTTTGGGATTGGTCCTGCTTTTAGCAGGGGGTTGGACTATATGACCTCCTGAGGTCCAACCCTGATATTCTATGATTAGAATTCAAAATGATTAAAATGATCTTGACAAACTGGAAAAAATAGTGTGAAATAAGCAGGATGAAATTCTATAAGGACAAAGGCAAAGTACAGTAAACCCTCGGTTTAACAGACCTCGATTTAACGGACTTCGGATGCAACGGACAAAATTTCTGAGCAAGTCTGATGCATCCGAAATCCATTTCTCGCGGGAGGGCTGCCGGCCCCCGGCTCCCGCCCGAGTCCCACCAGCGGGCGGGCTGGCTGACAGTTCCCGGCTGCCGCCCAGGTCCTGGCAGCGGGCGGGCTGCGGAGCTGCCGCCCCGACCCTGTGGAGGGCGGGCTGCTGCTCCGACAGCTTATTTTTTTTTTATTATTAAATAATGGACTTTTTGATTTAACGGACACCCCCTCGCCCGAATTAGTCCGTTAAATGGAGGTTTTACTGTACTACATTTAGGAAAGAATAATCGGTTGTACAACCACAAAATGGGAAATGGCTGCCTAGGGAGGGTTCATGTCGCTCTCCCTGTCAGTACCCAGCTCAGGAAGCTAATGATCTAATCAGTGGGTCAAATTCGGTGATGAATCTGGTCACATGCCATCTGAGGCATGTCAAGTATACACTAAGAAGATGTAGGTCACAAATTAAATATGAGTTAACTATGTAATATTGTTGCAAAAATAGCAAACATCATATTGGCAAGGGTGGGGTAAGCAAGACATGAGGACTCAGCTCTGATAAAACCTCAGCTGCATTACTATGTCCAGTTCTGGGCATCACATTTCAGGAAAGATGTGGACAAATTGGAGAAAGTCCAGAGAAGAGTAATAAAAATGGTTGAAGATCTTGAAAACATGACCTCTGAAGAAAGATTGAAAACATTGGGTCTACTTAGTCTGAAGAAGTGAAGACTGAGGGGGGACATGACAGTCTTCAAGTACGAAAAAGGTTGTTCTAAAGAGAAGGATGATAAATTGTTCTGTTTATCCCTGATAACAGGACAAGAAATAGTGGGCTTCAATTGCAACAAGGGAGATTGTCCTAACTGTCAGGGTGGTTAAGCGCTGGAACAAATTGCCTAGAGAGGTTGTGGAGATTTAAAAGAACAGGTGAGACAAATAACTGTCAAGGATAGTCTAAATAATACTTAGTCCTGCTTCAGTGTGGGACAGTGGACTAGATGACCTATCAAATTCGCTTCCAGTCCTAAATGTCTATGAGTCCATAAAAAACTTAGCTCTGAGTTTGAAACTATTTGAATTCACTGTACAGTAGCTCATTGCTAATGTTTTAAAATAATAACGTATGGTTCATTATCAAAGCACAAGCAAAATGGGTTTCAGCTTCTAAGCTGCCCCAATCAAAGCATACTTGTATTCCCAGTACAGCACTATGCTGTGATCACAACCTGGCCATGAATATGTTTCCATTTCAAACTACTGATGTTCTATATGTTTTTCTGATTAGTTTTACTTGGGCCTTGTTAATCAAGTAAAAAACCCTGAAAAATCTAGTCAACCTTCTAGGATTCTGCCATATGGCTGTTGTTTTCAATGGTATCTCTAAATGAATACACATTTCTTTCAGTTGCTTACCCTTAAAATGATTTCTGGCTTCATATATACTAAATAAAACTTTCAGAGCTTGTCTAATACATACAACATGCTCTCATGAAACGTGCAACTATGTGAGTGGTTGCTACTGTTCAGAATTCATTTGTTTTCAAGCTGCTACTAAAAAACAGCTTTAATAGTTGGTCAAAATATTATCTACCAAGATGATCATTTAAACTGAGACTCTCCTGGCATTTTCTGTAGTACACAAAACTGCACTATGAAAGAAGAAAAAACCCGGAATCTTTATTTTACGAGCTAAAACCACAGGAAATATCTTACTGGAGTCACAGCGATGATAAAAACTGTTCTCCATATTTAGCAAGGATAGCACAGGAACTAATGAGCTTAATCTGCAGCAATGGAAATTTAGGTTAGATATTAGGAAAGACTTTCTGACTACAAAGATAGTGAAGCCCTGGAATAGGTTACCAAGGGAGGTTGTGGAATGTCTATCACTGGAGGTTTTTAAGAACAGGTAAGACAAACACCTGTCACAGATGGTCCAGATCAGGGGTGGGCAAACTACACATCCGGGCCGTGGGCTAATTCTGACCGCTCCCCTGAGCTCCCGGCTGGAGAGTCTAGCTCCTCCCTCCTCCCCCGGTGTCCCTGCCCCCGCAGCCTCAGTGCGCCGCAGGAGCAGTGCTCTGGGAGGGGAGGGGCTGTGTGACAGCGCAGCTGGCTCCAGCCAGACATGTTGTTCTGAGTGGAGTAGTAAAGGGGCTTGGATAAGGGCCAGAGGATCTTGGGGGGCGGTCAGGGGATGGGGAACAAGGGGGCTTGTTAGGGCATGCGAGTCCCAGGCGGCTCGTCAGTGAGTGGGGGTGTGGCTAGGAGTTGGGGCAGTCAGGGGACAGGAAGCAGGGGGGTTGGATAGGGAATGGAGGTCCTGGGGGTGATTAGGGACAGGGGGGGTCCCTGGAGGGAACGATCAGGAGACAAGGAGCAGGGGGACTTAGATAGGGGGTGGGGTCTTGGTGGAGGTGGTTGGGGCGGGTGTCTGTGTAGGGAGTAGTCGGGACAAGGGGCGGTGGGAGGTGGATGGGTTGGGTGAGGGGGGGCAGGAAATGGGAAGAGGTCAGATAGGGGGTGTGGCCAGGCTGGTTTGGGGAGGCACCAATTTTGAACCCCGATGTGGCCCTCGGGCTATTTTGCCCGCCCCAGTCTAGATATACATGAGTACATCAGTGTGTGGGGGGTGGATTAGATGACTTCTTGACATTCCCATCTAACCCTACATTTCTATGATAACAAATAATTTCTGACGTCTCCCACTAACTTGCTAAGTTGTCTTGGGCAAATCACTTCTGTGTCTTTTCTTCCCCAGACATAAAATGAAAAAACAACAATACTTACATCCCTATGTCATAAGGGAGGTTCTGAAATTATATTTTTCACTGAATGTTTGTACAGTGCTTTGAAAATGTCAGGAGCTACATAAAATTGCTATAAGATACAGTGTAGTAAATGCAGACAGCTTTGATTTCAGCATCTTCCGTTATATTTGTTCTATATTTTATTAGCAATTTTTATGTAAGGGGACTAAAGATTACTAGATGTACTAATAATGTACTAGATGATGATTTACATTTGGAGAAATATTATAAAATGATCTTTCCCAGCATAAGAGAATCAAAGGTATTTAGAAAATGTTCTTACAATAAAAATTACTATTAATCAGTGGCAGCTGGATCCAGGGGGAGGAAGGAGAGGGGACCTAGCGCCTCCACAATGGAAATATTGCAGGAACTCCATCCCCGTGTAAACTTTCACGCACCCAGGGGATGGGGTAGAGGGCCAAGGCAAAAGTCAGAGCTAGGGGGCCTGGGAACTGCTAAGAACCCCTGAGACCCTCCTTCCTAACCTGAAGCCAGCTGCTTCCCCTTTCCCCCCACCAAGTCTCAGTACTCCCCATCCTATTTCTCCATTCCTTCATTTAGGGAGCTTCTGCACCTTCCCCTCACTCCTGCCAGCTACTAAACGGTTGTCAAGTATTCTTCTAAGGCCAGGTCTTCGCTACCCACCATATCGGCGGGTAGAGATTGATCCCTGAGTGCTCTCCCGTTGACTCCAGAACTTTACCATGCTGAGAGGCACAGGCGGAGTTGACAGGGGAGCAACTCAGTGCCATGAAGAGGCCGAGGTAAGTCAACCTGAATACATTGACTTTAGCTATGCTATTTCCATAGCTGAAGTTGTGTATGTTAGGTCGAGTTCCCCCCACCCACCCCACTGTAGACCAGGGCTAAAATAATTCCAAACATGGCTGCATGTAGTGGGGTGCACCCTGGTGGCCCAGCGGAGCATTACAATTATGTCTCTGGCTCAGTTTCCACTAGCAGGCTTCAAGTCCAATAAGGCTTCTATACATTGAACAGTGCCCCTTCAGGGGCCTCCTTTATTAACCCAAATATGGAACATTATACAAATAGGCCTCACCCCACCATCTCTAGCTGGAGGGGGATGTGGAGGGAACTAAATTAACCTTAGTCTATCAACCCCACTTATATCCAGGTATCTTAACAGCAAGGCCATCTTAGTCTGAAACCCACTTTGGGAGAATGGGCCTCATGTCATCAGCTAGGGGAGAGTCTCTCCCATTGGGTCAAGGTCCCCACAGAGGTCAAACCATGGCAACCCTTTCTTGGAGCAGTATATATTTCCTCTGATCTGGGGCTTATGAATAAGATTTCAGTGAGATTTGGTATTCATAGCTCCTCCCTTTCAGAGCTTCTCCCACCTAGGAGAAGTCTTCCCTTGTTTCCTTTCCTGGTAAGCCCACCCAGTAGGTGCTCCCTACGAAGCCCATCCCCCCTTAGGATCACTTGCTTTATGTGTTCTGGGGACTGTTCCTCTGCCCAGAAGCCTCTGTTCTCTAGCCCCCCCCCCCCATGGGACTAGCTTCTTTTTATCATGCTCAACTGCTTCCCAGAGTAATTAACTGCTTCCAGTTACTCAGTGAGTTAATTAGTCCCAGGTGAACCTGAGTTGCCTCAGTCATTCCCTCTTGTGGAGTTTGACAGAGGTAGGTAGAACCCCTCCTGCCTTCAGAGGGCCAGCTATCCTCTGACACTGTGTTATCTTTTCAAAATGTATGTCAAGTCTAAATCAACAGATTCCATAACTGGCAGGGGACCATATGTGAGGGAAAACCGGGCAAGAATTTAAACTACTATGAAATAAAATTGTAGAATTATTCTAGGTAATTGTGAATAATCAATTCAGTACAAAATCAATAATAAAACAGGATTATTTTTAACAGATCTTTAATCTTTGGAATTCCCTGACAATGTCTTAGTCAGAATATCCTTGCCCTAGTGGAAGAAGGAACAGGAATCATGGAGAGAACATAATTCTTTTATATCAAAACTTAAGTCCATCATGTTCTCCATCATGTCAAGGAAATTCAAAACATGGAGAATATCAGATTTAGGAGTTTGTCTGAACCTGGCAGCAGCTATATCTTAAGAAAGGTCAAGTGACTATGTTGTTCATATCATAGTTGAAAGATAAGATTCTAGTAAGCAATTCAGCAAAGCAATTGACTTCAATAATGCTATTCACATGTTTACATTCAGGCATGCTGCTTAAGTATCTTTCTGAAATGGGATCTATAAATCAAGGGAAAGTCTAATGATATATGGACGTTACATCTAGCTGTTCATTCATATATTCATTCTGAATAATAAAATTATGTTTTAATACTAAGGAAACCTAGACCTTGCTCTACTGAAATAAGCAAATGGCCCAGTAAAGCATCATGTCTTTGACAGTGACCTATATCAGAAGTTTCCCTGGAAAACAAAACAATATCACTGCTCCCTTACCAGTTGTGTAATAGTCTCCCGCAGTGTCAAAAATGTTGCTTGGGATCAGCTTTTGTGCTGAATCAAGAAGATTCATGGCTTCTATATTCAGAGTACAGTGGTAGCAACCTATAAGGGTGCAACAGACTGACAAGTTAAAAAGTACAAAATAACTAATCAATTCAAATGAACAATCGCTGCAGGAATATATTGTATTAGCAACTTGGTGTACTAAGATGTACATTTGTTTAAATTTTCAGAAAGTGCTTTTCATAAGAAAAAGTTTTCATTAACTTAAAATTTTCTTTCCATCCATCCAGGTTACCTAATAAGAGGAATTTTATCATGAAAAGGTTTGCGAATTCTGAACACTTTAGTCATCAATTTTATCTTTTCTGATAGCTGTTTTTATAAATTAGCATAGTATTATTTAATTTCTGTTTTAGAGCTGACTTCTTTGTGTATTTCACTCCATTACCCAAGGCTAATTTTAATGATTATATTTTTAATACTGAGTCAGACACTAATTTACATTTTGATTGTCTGTTGTGATATTATGAGCTGTAAATTATTTTCATTATTTCCTCTGCAATGATATGACCTGGTAATTCAGGCAGTTTTTTCACTGCAGGGTCTTTTATTCAGAAGTGTAATTGCGTGATCATTTATACTTACAACGAGAATGTCCAAAATCTTAAATGTTTCACCTTGTCTTCATTAGAAAGTTCATAGTTTCAAGCTGTATTGTATGAATCTGCAAATTAACATGGTGAGAAGCATGTTCAGGTATTTTTTGCCCTCTCCTTATCTCCATCACAAGGGAATTTTTCAAAAACACATTAATTTCAGAAGCTCTGGGGTTTGATTCATCGTGAATAGGTGAATGGGTTCAAGGCCTTAGCAACAATGCAGTCATCTCAATATGTGGTCACTTATCCCACAAGCAGGCAATATATTGGCTGGCAGCTGGGCTGCAGGACTGAGGGCATGGTTACACTTACAGGATTATAGCGCTTTTGGTTATAGCTGTCCCCGTATACAGCAATAGGTATTGCGATAGAGCGTGTCCACACTTAGACCCGCCAGCGCTAGAGCATGGCCACATTTGCGGCACTTCAGGCGGCATTAGGAACAGCGCAATAGGGCAGGTATCCCACAGAGCACCTCTTCCCGATCTGGCGCAATGCCTTGTGGGAAGGGGGGCGTCACTTGCGGGGCATTCTGCATCCTGTTCCAACTCCCCATGATGCTTTGCGTCATATCCCAGCAATCCCTGTGTTTCCATCCACCTCAGGTACCATCTTTCAACGGTTTCAGCAAGGCGCACTCCATCGTCCATTTTCGTGTGCCGTAATGGATCTCGAACTGCTGAGGAACATGCTGATGAGTGTCGCCAGCACAACTCTCAGCACAGCAGAGTTAATCCTTGACATGCAACATGACAGTGATGGGTCTGAGGACGAGATCGAGCCGACGAACAAATTTGACACGAAACTGCTTGTCCCATTAACGGACATGCTCATGGCCATGGAACGCCGCTTCTGGGCACGGGAAACGAGCACTGACTGGTGGGATCGCATCGTGTTGCAGGTGTGGGACGATGAGCAGTGGCTGCAAAACTTTTGCATGAGAAAAGCCACTTTCATGGGACTGTGTGCTGAACTCGCCCCCGCCCTGCGGTGCAAGGACACCAGATTGAGAGCTGCCCTCCCAGTGGAGAAGTGGATGGCTATTGCAATCTGGAAGATGGCCACCTCAAAGAGCTACCGATTGGTGGCCAACCACTTTGGGCTGGGAAAGTTGATCGTTGGAGTCGTGTTGATGCAAGTGTGCAGGGCCATTAATCGTCTCCTGCTACGAAAAATCGTGACTCTTGGTAACGTGCATGACATTGTGGCTGACTTTGAACAAATGGGTTTCCCTAACTATGGAGGGGTGATCGATGGGACCCATATACCTATTCTGGCCCCCGACCACCTAGCAGACAAGTACATTAACCGAAAAGGGTACTTCTCCATAGTTCTCCAGGAGCTTGTGGATCACCGTGGGCTCACTGACCTTAATGCAGGCTGGTCGGGAAAGGTGCATGACGCACGCATCTTCCGCAATACCGGCCTGTTCAAGAAGCTGCAAGAAGGCACTTTTTTTCCAGACCAGAGGATCCCCGTGGGGGAAGTCGAAATGCCCATTGTGATTTTTGGTGACCCCGCTTACCCTTTAATGCCCTGGCTCATGAAACCCTACACAGGGGGCCTGGTCAGCTGCCAGGAAAGGTTCAACTACAGGCTGAGCCACTGTCGAATGACTGTGGAGTGTGCTTTTGGGCATCTCAAAGTGCGCTGGCGATATCTTTATGGGAAGCTAGACTTGGTGGAGGGAAGTATCTCCACGATTATTTCCGCATGCTGTGCCCTACATAATCTTTGTGAGTGGAAGGGCGAAGGCTTCACTCAGGCATGGTCCTCGGAGGTTCAACACCTGGAGGCCACGTATGCACAGCCAGAGAGCAGGGCTCTTAGAGGGGCCCAGCGCGAGGCTGCAAGGATCAGAGATGCCTTGAGGGAGCATTTTGAGGCAGAAGCCAGTTCTAATGGGAATTGCAGAGGGAGGGAGGGCGGATTCTTTTAATAGGATAAGGCATTTGGTTTTCTGTAGCCATTAGTAATATATGTGCACTGAATAAATAAACCCATTTATTAAAAATAATTCATTTATTGAACAGCTATTTCAGTTTCTGAAATAAAAGGTTATGAAGAATGTGTGGGGGAGGAGGGGTTCAAATGGGGTAGGATGGGGTCAGTCAGAGATTGGAGTATGTCCAGATCTCATACCCTCCAATGCCCTCCGAGTTGCTGTGTTCTCCGAACCCCATTTCCGGAGGGCGATAATACATGTTATTAGGGATTGAGTGCAGTGGATAAGGGTCCTTGGTTTGGGGGTTGGTCAATGAAGATGGGATTTGGAGGCAGCTGTGGGTGGTAATAACCAGGAAGTTGTTGATAGTGGCCCAGGGGGGACAGAGGGTAAGAAGGGGAAGGGTTTGGGGGCAACTGATAATGGGGGCGGTGAGAATGGTGCTTCTCCTCCTGAATGGCGACGATCCACTGCATAGTCTCTACTTACAGCTGCATTAATGTAAACAGCTTTTCAGAGCTTTCCCACCAGTAACTCTCGCTCTCCTGGTGAGCCTTCTTCCTCAACTTGCTCTTTCTCCTTCCGCTTGCTCTCATTCTCCCGCCACTGCTGTGCAATTCGATTCTCCATTACAGTCTGTTGCAGTACTTGCTGTACAAGATCCTCTTGGCTCTTTCGTGGCCTCTTCCTCAGCTGCCTCAGCTGTCAGCTGGTGATAAGACTGATGCCCTAGTCAAGGTCGAACCTAGACAGGGAAAGACAGTGAAAAGTTTAAACAGAGGATTCCCTTGTACACAACAGACAGTGCGATGATTCCCCCGCATTCCCCATTTCTCTGTCCCATTTGCCTGTCCCACACAGACAACAACAGAGCCCCTGCCATATCTCGCTGCTGCGGGTGACGGAGGAAGAAAGGGAGGGCATTCTAATGAGATGCGGCTTCCGCCCAGGGCCATATGCAGCTTGCCTCTATGCAGCTATGCTTCCCCTTGTAGAACAGTGGCGGGGACTAGTGACCATGGCCGGGACAGCGGCCACGCTGGGTCTCCCGAGAAACCTGCGCAGGCACATTGCAAGAGCTCTTATTGAGACCTTTGAAGAAATCACTGATGACGACTACCACGATGTGATAGACAACATCAATTCCACATGTAGGCAAGCATGCAAGCATCCCTTTCCACCCTCGCCCAAGCTGCCTGCCTTCCCAATAGAAAAGTAGCTGTACCTGAGCAATCGGCTGCTACCGCCCTGCCCCCCGCAACCGCCGGATGCTGTGGCTGACTCTGGCTGCCCTCCGGGCTTGAGAAGAGTTCCTGACTGCATGTCTCCTGGGACTCCTCCGTGCCCTGGGTCACTGCTGCGGCCACTGCTGCCTCCTCCTCCTCCCCCTCCTCCTCTCCGTCCTCCTCTTCGGCCTCCTCTTCCCCTCCCCCCTCACTGGTGGGCTGGGAAGTGTCCTGGATGTTCGACGGAGTGCATGTTGGATCACCACCAAGAATCGCATCCAGCTCCCTGTAGAATCTGCAAGTCACAGGGGCTGCCCCGGAGCGTCCATTTGCGTCACGGGCTTTGCGATAGGCAATCCTAAGATCCTTTACTTTTACCCAGCATTGCAGAGTGTCCTGCTCATGGCCTCTTTCCATCATGGCCCATGGTATCAGGCCATATGTATCATAATTCCTGCGGCTAGACCGTAGCTGAGACTGGACAGCCTCTTCTCCCCAACAACTGATGAGGTCCAGCACCTCGCTATTGTACCACGTTGGAGATCACCTATTGCGAGGAGGCATGGCACGTGGAGTCATGGCCAAGCAAAATGGTTACCTGAGGAGCACTCCACGCCTGGCTGGAGCAAACAGGAAGGGGATTTTCAAATTTCCCTGGAAATTTAAAGGGCGGGTCTGACGTGTGGTCACCTGAGGACACGAAAAAAGAGTTTGAAAGTGATGACCAGAGTGGTTCGAACGGGAATTACGGGCCAGGCTGGAGTCTAATTAATGCGCATTGGATGTCCACATTCACCGCGTAGTGCTACAGTGGGAGCGCTACAGCCCTTATTCCCCATGCGGAGGTGGATTACCACTAGCACTATAAACTCGGACTTATAGCACAATACGTGCCTTGCCAGTGTGGACGCGTAGTGAGTTATGGCGCTCCTAGAGGCTTTATAGCACTATAAAGTGCCAGTGTAACCAAGGCCTGAAGCAGTCTGTCATTGATGATATGGCAAGAAGGGTGTGTTGTAGGGACCAACGTGCACTCCACGCCTCTCTTGCACTGCTTGATGAGAGAATCATATCTGTCTAATGTCTTGATTATTCATTGAGGGGAGAATGATATTTGGGATTTGCACTGGAGTGAGTTTCTGAGTCTGAATTTAGTGGATGTGCATTGGATGGCTCAGTTGTGGCCAGGCACAAAAGTGATCTGGCCTGAAATGCTTGCAAGGTGGGCATGACAGAGAGTTCTCAAGCCTGCTCATGTGGACTGGGCCTGCAAGAGCACTAGCTAGGAGGTTTCCAGAATTTTGTAGCATGTAGTGATCAAGTAAATGGAAATTAGGTCTGCAGCAGTGGGATTTCTTATTGAGCACCCTCTCATGGCCAGAAGTCACTTTACATGCACCCCGCCCCAGTTAGCTCCCTGTTTCAGGCCCCTGTAACACTCCAGACAGTCTCTTTGTGGCTCCCGGCACCTCTTTCTGGGGCTGATTTAATATCAAGTAAAGTTCATACAGTTCTCAGAGTCCTTAATCACAAAATATTCCAAAAAGGTTCACTGACAGTCCTCTCATTGTTCCCGGACAGGCCAGCACATTTTGGAACACATGCTTTTGGAGAAATCTGGGGCTGAGGTGAGTGCGGCATCACATTACCAGTTGTTAATCAAGGCTGGTGGAGATCAGGGACATCTCTGATATTGCAGGCAGGCTCCTGGATCCAAAGCATTGGACCAAGGCTGCCCGGTAAAGAGACATAGACGGCACATTTGTTGCTGAGTGTGGGAATCACAGGCAGAGAACTACAGCAACAAAGCTTGTTGCCAGGGCAGCATACCAGTTTTTTATCTCTATGGGCAGTGGGTTGGGAGCAGGTGTGGAGCAGCAAATAAACAACAAGTAAGCAGCAGCCAGCTTCCTCCCTGTGAAGCTGACATTTCCTCCTCCCCTGGTGGTACTACTGCAGTCCTTTCCGGCTGGATTCCTTCTGCAACCTTGGAGGTCTCCATATGTATATTTTCAAGGAATTCCTTGTGCGCATGAATGTGCCCCAACCTTGCCACCATCTGCTGCAGCTCTCCCTCTTCAAGCGTAGCTATCCAGCCATGTCCAGAGCTCGTCCTCACCAGTCCCCAGCCCTTTCTGGCTGGAGTTTAGCCCTCTGACCCTGCTTCCTTCTACTCTTAGTGTCTCCTGATTCCTGAGCTTCTCTCAATAGAAACAGATATTAATTAATTAGATAGATTTAAGATGAACTAGAGTGTTTCAGAGTTCCTTTGCTCCATATATTAAAGAAAGATCAGTACATTTCAGTCCTATTTGAATGGAGTGTGCAAATCAGCTCAGAATTAAGAGTGTCTGTTTAAAATCCAGATAGAAAGATTGCATATAATCAAGATGGCATTTATTCTTCTCTGTTTTCTCAACTCCTACAGAGCCTTGTAGTTGATTCAAAACCATTAATGTGCTCTAAGTCCTTTTCACAAATCATAAAGTTAAGATTTGTTTTGATCTTGGTTGTAACTATTTCTTAGGTAACAATTGTGGTTGTAGTCCCAGTGTGGTTGGGAATCTCTGCAGCATTTGGAATATTGCTTTCTGTATATGTTATTCTGTAGCTCTGATATGCTAACCTGTTGAAGAACAAATGCAATATGTGCACAGAGTATAATCTTTAGTAGTTAGCATTATTCTACTGCCGCAGAACCTGGGGTTGAGATTTCTCTGATTTTTAATTCCCCATCTTTCATTTCCGTTGCCAATTTCTGTGGCTTAATGAGACTAAATAATGAACACGAGGAAATTTTCAAGCTCCCTTGTGATGCTGACATCTATTAGTGGTTAAGTAGATTTAAAATGTTTACTGATGTGCCATCTGTAGATAGCCAAAAACCCTGCACTACCTCCAGATGTGAAACCAGTTCAGATGCATTTTAAACCAAAGTGGTGGGAGAAGGAATGAAATATGAAGGGAAAATGTTTCTGACAGGAGAAATGAGAGACTGACTGAGATAACTCTGAATGGAAAATATACTACATGAAACTGACTGAACCAGTTTCAGCTTCAAGCACCTGTAACTATAGGCGATCTTTGTTCTTGTGAAATAGCGGATTGCTTACAGTTTACTTCTGAGCTTGTGAAAATAGGGTTTTCACTGTTGATTCACCTCACAAATACCTTTCCTTTCCCCTCCGCCTTGTAAAAACCGACTGATGCTCTGACATCATTCCTGAACTTTAGGAGCACCTGCTGGTTTGCAAGCTCTTGAGTGAAGGGGCTATTTGAAGAGACGCTGTGGGATACTGACAAGTAAAATGTTTCCATCCTTGTCTATGGCTGCTATAAATAGTGAATAAAGGAGTCAATGAGTGACAGCATGCGCATACGCCTCATGGTACAACCATATTAACAACTGGGGTGAGGGGAGAAATTCTTTGAAAAAAATGTCAGCAAAGCCTGATTTTTTTATTTTATTTCTTTTAGTAGAGGTAGAAAAAGACACCAGGGAGGAGGAGATTAGGAAGCTCTGGCAGTACCAAAGAGACAACACATTTAATAGGCAGATGTAGAAGGTTTGAGACACTGAGCTATGTGGCTTGAAACACGATTGAAATTTAAAAGAGAATAAAATACTTGAAATTAATTAGAGCCCATAAATGATTCTTTCTTCCCTCCCTCCCACCTCCACGCCCCAAAAAATTCAGCAGGGGTGTTTCTAGAATCCAAAGTGATATAGGCCACATTCCTGAAGCTGAGACCTTAAATATATTTCCTGGCATACGTGCCGGAGAATAACGTGACAAACAAGATGCCAGTGTTCAAGAACAAATCAAAAACATTCAAAGCTCTTAGTCAAAATGTGGGATTTAGCTGCTGCCTCTATCCACTGTGTCCCAGATGTACTGTGTTACCATGGCCTAGCTTCAGAATAAAGGAAAAATTCTGCCCTGATAGGTTTGAAATACATTGGTGGGGAAGCAGAGCAATCGCTGCTGAGTAAACGGCCCGTGAGCCATCCTGCCTGCACGCAGAGTCATATCATCCTAGAAATGTAGGGCAGGGAGGGACCCCGAGAAGTCACCTGTGCTATGGCAGGACCAACTAAACCTAGGCCGTCCCTGACAGATGTTTGTCTAATATCTTTTTAAAACCTTTAGTGCTGAGGTACAACCACAGCCTCCCCTGGAAGCCTGTTCCAGAGTTAGAAATCTCATAATTAGAAAGCTTTTTCCTAATATTTAACCTAAATCTCTCTTGCTGCAGATTAAGCCCATTAATTCTTGCTCTACCTGCAGTGGATATGGAGAATAATTGATCACCATCCTCTCTATACATCACGGGAGGCCTAGGTGAACATGCTCAGCAAGGCTACTTTTCGCTGCTCCAAAAAGGAGCATCTAGGCACCCCTGTGGAGCTTGCTGCTGTCAGCAGGGGAGCTGACCTCAGAACCATGATAGCTGAATACAACGTTCTGTGGCTAGAGAGTTCCACTAGGTTTCTTAGCAGAGCCCTCCACATCCTACCTAGTGCAAAGGAATGCTACCTCTGTAGCCTGCTCTTCATCTGTCTGACTCAGCTAGTGGGCCTTATCTGCAAAGACTTAGTCACATAGTAATAGAGCTGGGCAGGATTTTTTATGTGAAACCTTCTTTTGCCGAAAAAAGCAGATTTGACTGAAACGATGCACAATGGTAGGTAGATTTGCACAAGTTGTTTCACCCAGAAGAAAAGGGGGGAAAGGTCCAAATGGTATGGTAGGGCATTGCCAAAATGATACATTTCAACTTTTTGGTTTGGAAAAAACATCACGTTTCAGAATTTCCCTCCATTTTTTTACTTAGCAAGAAATAAAATATTTTAAAAAAAACCCTCAAATCTGAAATGAAACATTTTGTTTCAGGTTGACTGAAGTGTTCGCGGTTGACAATTTTGAGATATTTCATTTCAGGGAGACCCAAACTTTTTTTTCCTTCAGTTTTTTGGACTTGCACTTGACCTGAAGATTCAGTTATTCACACAGCCCTTTGAAAATGTTAGTCTTTATGTTTTGAAGCCAGTACCAAGGAATTATTGTGTATATATATAGGGGGGGGGGGTTGATTTTTGCTTTTCTTATACTATCTACATAAACTTGTGTCAGCTTTGAAATGGATATTTATTATTTTTTAAAATAGATTTAAAAGTAGTTATTGTAAATATGATCCCAAAGTACAATATAAAGGTTCCTTCCCCAGCACATAGTTTTGAGCCCCCCGACTAGCAACATTTTAAAATATATTTTTCAGATCTTTAATGTTAGTTGGATAATGCATGTGGCTAATGAGTAAACTCTTGAAAGTACATGCCAAGGTGGGCTTTGATCTCACAAGGTGCCCAATGCCCCTAGCTTTCATTTAAGAGTCTACTATGGCAAATCCTTACTCATGGGACTACTCACACAAGTAAGGGTTTGCGGGACTGTGACCCATGTCAATGGAAGTTGAGGACACTTAGCACCTTGTGGAATCAGACCTCAAGAACCCAGGCTGATCATCACCAAGAGCCAACACTTCATATTATTTCCTGGTTTTTGAGGGAATATGTAAGGCTAAAAACCCTGTTCTGAACCACATAGCCATTCCCGCCTAAACTCAGGGGTTTGGCTTGGAGCTCAGGTTTTTGGAATATTTCTCTACCCCGTAGGACTGCACCAGAAATCTCATAACTTTTGCAGTAGTGTTGCTGCAGGTATCTCACATACCCTGGCTGAAGACACTACAGATGTGAAAGTGATAGTGAATATAAAGAGATGGGTCCTATCCAGGAGCCTGACAAAGCCTGCCTGAGTTCTATCTTTGTTCAGATTCACTAATGTATTAATAAGGGGTAGATTACTTTCCATTTTTTCTTTACACTGATTAATATGGTATCATTTCTATAGAGGTAGTCTGATAAATTCAAGAGGGTATAGAAATGCCAGCCAAGAATTGAATTTCAGACTCAATTTACCATGGTAGAAATCTGTGATCAAGGTCCTGCTGATGTTGTTGCTATTGTTTAAGATTTATATTATATATTATACTATAGCACTTTGAGGCCTCAAACTTGTCTGGGCTCCATTGTTCTAGGCACTGTACAAAGATATAATAAATGACTAAATATGTGCAGTGATACTATCGTTGCTACCTGAAACATATAACAGCAGTTTCTCATTTTCCCTGAGTCTATTTTCTGCCATTAGATATTAATGAATTATATTAATTATATTTACTTACTTAGGAATGCCAAGGGAGAGCAGCTGGAAAATTATCCTCTAATTGATTCTGGGGTGCCAATTATGACTGTTCTCAGCAAAGTTCTTGGCAGTGTCTCCTTCGCTGACTTAAACACAAAGACTAATTGGATTTTAATAAGTAATCATGCTTCAAGGAACAGGAATTTTTAGCAGTGTTGTGTCAACTGATTCGCTAGAAATACATCTGAGGCTTTACACTTCTGACAAAAAATTAGTTCTCCCCCAACTCTGTTTTATTCATTATGCAAATATAATAAATTACAATTAATAGCCAGAAACAACTGGCACTATTATAGCACGTGTACTTCTTTTTTTCCTTTGCTCTATCTTCAGGTAGGCTTATGATGAAAATATTTTAAATAAGATTGGGCAAAAAATTTCCATCTAAACCATTTTTTCAACAGAAAATAGAGCTTTCAACTAAACATTTAAAAAAAAAAAAACCAAACAAATATATGAAAACCAAAATATTTTAACCTCAATGTTTTGCTGCAGTGCCTCATGGGAGTTTTAGTTTGGTGTGTCTTCATGTCCCCATTCTCTTGCTGGACTACAACTCCTGTGAGACCCCACAATCAGAGACTCCCACAACACAGCCACCTCCCTCTCTCCATGGAGGGAGACAGTGGTGCATCATGGGAGATGTAGTCTGATCAGGGAATCTGACCTATAGAGAAAAATAAGAGCATAAACTGCAGCTCCCAGGAGGCTCCATGGGAAGATTTCTTAAACAATTTTTTTGTTTGTTTGTTTTTAGGCAAATAAAAGACTTGATTTTTTGCCAAAGTCAGATGTTTCCATTGAAATGTTTTCAGTAAAAGCCCACTTCCCAACCAGCTCAAGTTGTTAATAAAGGGGCCAAATCAATATATTTATTATTTTGAAGGCCTGGGAACATGGGTTTTTAAAAATAAAATAGGAGAAACTATCCTGGACAGGGATTAAAGGAGTTGGAAAAAGAGCACATTTCAGATACGTTTCTGTGAGATAGCATGATCAGATAAAACACTTGTCACAATAAATGCACAGTTCTTGCATTGTAGTCTTTTGCCTCATCTCTGGAAACTCCAGACTCCTGGTGTTGATAGGCTTAGTAGGCATTACTATATCATCTTTGTAGGTGCAGTCTTAAAAAACACTATTTAATATCCATATCAGCAAGATCTCTAGGGAGACAAACTATACCCAGTGCCTCAGAACTGATTGAAAGATGCTTTGACCTGTTCATGAACATCTGTATGGGGCTATTGTTTAACATTATGCAACTGAATACAGCCTATGAGGCATAATAATAATAACAATCTATATATATAAAAGTCAAGTGGTGTATGTATGTATGTGTGTATGTATGTATGTATGTACGTATGACTGCGAACTCCTCCCGCACCGTTTGAGCCAGAGACTTGAAATTTGGTACAGTGAGGGGTCTTGGGGTCTAGATGCTGGTAAGGGTCGAAAAATTTTCGGATCTCACCTCTGACGCCCCCCAGGGGTGAAAGTCTTTCAGGGCCAATCACATCGGCTGGGCGGTTAGGTGGTGATGATGTCATAATAACCCCCTCCAACAGACACCTCACTCGCTCAGCTCACCCCTCCCTCCTCCAACGGAACCCCGGAGATCCCTCAGTTCTCTGCCCCTCCCCCCTCCCAACGGAACCCCGGAGATCCCTCAGTTCTCTGCCCCTCCCCCCTCCCAACGGAACCCCGGAGATCCCTCAGTTCTCTGCCCCTCCCCCTCCCAACGGAACCCCGGAGATCCCTCAGTTCTCTGCCCCTCCCCCTCCCAACAGAACCCCAGAGATCCCTCAGTTCTCTGCCCCTCCCCCCTCCCAACAGAACCCCAGAGATCCCTCAGTTCTCTGCCCCTCCCCCCTCCCAACGGAACCCCGGAGATCCCTCAGTTCTCTACCCCTCCCCCCTCCCAACGGAACCCCGGAGATCCCTCCGTTCTCTGCCCCTCCCCCCTCCCAACGGAACCCCGGAGAGCCCTCAGTTCTCTGCCCCTCCCACCTCACCCCGGACTCCATCAGCTCTGTGCCCCCCCCACCTGCGAAGGTCCCCGGAATCCCTCGGCTCTGGCCCCCTCCCCCCCTGCGACGGATCTGAGTTGGGTTTGGTGGGACGGTAAGTGAGGTGGGGGTGTTGGGGTTGGTCAGGGGGTGTTGCGGTTGGTGGGGGGGTGAGGTGGGGGTGTTGGGTTTGCTTGGGGGGGTGAGGTGGGGGTGTCGGGTTTGGTCGGGGGGTAAGTGAGCCGGGGGGGGGTGTCGGGGTTGGTCTGGGGGGGTGGAGGGGTGTCGGGGGGGTGAGGGGTGTGGTGTGGGTGTTGGGTTTGGTCTGGGGGGGGGAAGGTGTTGGGGTGGGTGCCCAGACCAAACCCGACACCCCCCCCAGCTCACTTACCCCCCGACCAAACCTGACACCGCCACCTCACCCCCCCACCAACTGCAACACCCCCTGACCAACCCCAACACCCACCCCTCACCCCTCACCCACCCCAACACCTTCCCACCCCCCCAGACCAAACCCGACACCCCCTGGCTCACTTACCCCCCGACCGAACCTGACACCCACACCTCACCCCCCCCACACACCAATCGCAACACCCCCAGACCAAACCTGACACCCCCCGGCTCACTTACCCCCCGACCGAACCCGACACTCCCACCTCACCCCCCCAAGCAAACCCGACACCCCCACCTCACCCCCCACCAACCGCAACACCCCCTGACCAACCCCAACACCCACACCTCACCCCTCACCCACCACGACACCTTCCCATCCCCCCAGACCAAACCCGACACCCCCCCGGCTCACTTACCCCCGACCGAACCCGACACCCCTACCTCATCCCCCCCAAGCAAACCTGACACCCCCACCTCAACCCCCCACCAACCGCAACACCCCCTGACCAACCGCAACACTCACCCCTCACCCACCCCAACACCTTCCCACCCCCCCAGACCAAACCCTACACCCCCCGGCTCACTTACCCCCCGACCAAACCCGACAACCCCACCTGACCCCCCCAAGCAAACCCAACACCCCCACCTGACCCCCCGACCAAACCCGACACCCCCCCCCCCCCCCGGCTCACGGTGCACTGTGTAGCACACAGATTATTAAATACACTGTTCGGTCGGGGGGTGAGGTGGGGGTGTCGGGTTTGCTCAGGGGGTGAGGTGGGGGTGTCGGGTTTGGTCGGGGGGTGAGGTGAGGGTGTTGGGTTTGTTTTGGGGGGTCAGGTGGGGTTGTCGGGTTTGGTCGGGGGGTAAGTGAGCCGGGGGGTGTTGGGGTTGGTCGGGGGGGTGGGAAGGTGTCAGGGTGGGTGAAGGGCGGGTGTTGGGGTTGGTCAGGGGGTGTCAACTGTCTGCCCCCTCCCCACCTCCGACTGACCCGAGCAACGCCGGGCACTTATGCTAGTTAATAATAAAAACAATACTTATGTAGTGTGTTACATTTTCAAAGTGGTTCACAGGCACTAATCATTATTAACTAATCCTTAGCAGATACTGCCTAATTAAACACGAAACTGATGCATCTTTCTCAGAATGATACGTTGAGAGCCTGATCCTGCAATGTATAAAGGATTGGCTAAGAGAGTGCCCTCACCTCCCAGAGAGAGCAAGGTCCTAGGAAGCACTAAAGCTGGCAGTCATGAAAGTACATAGGTGCCTAAACACCAACCGTAGGCACCTAAGTTCCAGTTTTGACTGCACTGGGATCCACAAAACTCCTATCAAACTCTGCAGGTCCATAAATTCACTTGGCACCTAAGTTTTTTGAGTAAAATCATATGTTTTAGCCTCTGGGCGTGCCACTGCTGCTTCCCTTTAGGCGTCCGGATGCCTGCCTTCAACCTAAGCCTCAGAGCAATTCATGAACAGGGGGAAGATGGATGTTTGGAACCAAAGTCACGTATGGGGCCTGATCTGGTAGACATACTCACCTGCCTAACTTGGCTTTGTGGATCACAATGTTATTCCTAGATTTTCTAAGCCTTAAAATGGTCAGCATTGAACAGCACAGAGGTCTCCTTCATGAATTCCATCCCCAGTATCTCACAAGTTGGGTCTCTTGGATGGATCTGTGACTATTTAATCAACTAATGATGTGTCCCATAGATTTTCCTTTCTTAATGGATCTTGTGTAAATATAAAATATGAACTATTTTCTGCACAATTTCTTCCTAGCTATTCTTCCCTTTGTTATCCTTACAAATCCAAACAACAATTAGCCCAACCTTGCTCCCTCAGCAGAGAAATCAACAGAACAAGCACTGGGAATCAACAGAACAAGCACTGGGAATAGCTCACCTGTCAAGACAATGTCTATAATGATATGATCAGTTTCCTGGGGCACACACTGGATTTAGGCTGTGAGCCTTTCCAGCATCTGTCTTGATATGTGGGATCAGAGCTTTAGTCTCTTTTGTAATTGCTTCCCAAAGTGAATGGGAGCAGTGTGTGCTGATGGACTGGGTGAGAAGTTTTTATGTTACATATTCCATAGTTCCTTCTGCTTTTTACACACACTCAAGAAACTGTGTCTACATAGTCTAGAACTGCTTTACTGAAACAGCCTCTCCCTATTAGTTCATAAGCAATTGGCAATAAAATGGTTTAAGGGGACATTGATATTTGCCTCAGGTGTGTTGACTTGTCTCATTTGTTCAACTGCCCGCATGTTTTAATGCTCAAACCATTCTCTGGGGTATCAAAGGGAGTTTCAAAGGAAGAGGGCTCGGCAGCATGCAGGCTATAAGTATCCCCTCTGTTACTCTTGGACTCCTGATCCACTTGCACAGTCAAAACTACCTGGCTGGGCTGTGCTGTACCTGGGGCCCTCTGACCCATAGATGTGGAGCGACTATGTTTTCCCACTCTTTGCAAAAATCTGGCAACCTACAATATTTTTCTAGGGCATTTTAAATCTGTAAGGCAAACAACAGTATAACTAACACCGAGCAACCTTTGGGGGGGAATGTGGATGGGAGGAGGGGGAAATGAAGAGTATATTTACTGGGTGGGTTTACTTAAAGGCCTGATCCTGAGATCCAGTCCATGAAAATTACTCCCATTGACTCCAGTGGGAGCTACAAATAATCATCTGGGAAATCAGGCATTAACACTATGGGGTCTTTGTAACTTGGCTCCACATACTTGCTACAAATCGATTAAAGTGATGAAATCATAAATGTTTCAAGTGAACTCCTCTTTGCTGTGTCCCCTCAGCAAATGAAATTAAAAAATCATTCTGGTCCTGTTTATCTTCAAGGCTTGAGCACTGATCTTGCAGCTACAGTAACAGGACACCGTGGATTACATAAGTGGTGGGATTTTTACCTTTTAGCAGACATGGTATTGATGGGATGAAAAAGTGAAAAGGTCAACTGTGGGGATGCCCTCCAAATTAGCAGGATGAGAACTGAAATCCTGCAAAATGTAATAAATGATCATGCTGCCAAATTAGAACTGTGCATGAGTCATCGAGAAAAGCACATCACTGATGCTTAGCTGGACTCAACTGCATGCAGTTTAACAAGCACTTCTCAGCAAACACATGATTATTTTAAATTCCAACATCAACATGACACATAGAAAGTTATCACAAGAGAGAATATGGGATTCATTAGGAATGCAAACCAGTGTTGATCAAATAAGGACACCCTCAAGCATTTAAAACTTTTAGAACCAAGTTCTGAATGAACCTATGTCTACACTGCTGTGTGAGCCCAGGGTTAGTGGAACTCCAGTCAGCTGCTCAAGGGTTAGAGAACTCAGAGCTTGAGTGTCTACACTGACTGTTAACCCTACATTAAGGATGTTCTAACCTAGGCATGGACTTGGGGCTCAGGAATCCCCACTGCAGCCCGCAGACCCAAGTCAAACCAACAATATCAAAGACTCCCTAGTGCACTCCCAAAAGGTGAACACTCTAGTCCTTTGACCATTATGCATTATGGGAGAACTTGACTGTCCATCTCACATGCTACAGAAAGTTTGAACACCCACCAATACATCCTGCTGAGCCACCATTTTGGTCTGTGCATGCCCAGCTACTGGAGTGAGCAACACGGAGGTGGTGCCTTCTGAAGAACATCTCCTGCTTGCAGTCTCACTCCTGTGTCAGGAAGCAGGCAGAGCTTCCATGAGATGCTGGCGATGATTTCAGCAGTGTTTTCTAACCCAACAAAGGCACCCAACAACACTTGTGATGGTCTAACCTATCCCTGCTTTGTGTAGCATTCTGTCCCCCTCTAGTGGCAGCTAAACAAGCTAGAGATTGATGCGCCTGCTATAGCTTTGGCTAAGAGACACATGTCTTTTAGTTCAGGCAGTCGATGCTCATGCATTAAGCTCCAGAAATCCCAGGTTTGACCCCTGCCAACAGTGACTGAGGTCTGTCAGCGTTACAATGGAGCACATTCAAATAAACTCCTAAAGATTCACTTATTTCACAGTTCCTATAAGAAGTTTGTAAATAATTTTTCTTTTTAAAATGACTCTCTTTGTTGGACTTTCCATTGTATCTTCTCTTGTCTCGGTCAGTCTGTTAGGGTCTGTTCCAATGCCTACTGAAGTTGAACAGGAACCTTTTCATTGTCTTCAGATGAAGTACCAGCCTCTTGGGTTCAGAACCAAGAGGACACATAAGACATTTAATTAGGACAGGGGATCCCCTTTCACTTAACTCAAATAATATTGCATACTTCTAACATGCAAAGGAAGAGAGGAAATGGTGTTGTTCTGAAACAGAAGAAAAGGGAATAGAGCTGAGTGAATAGCGGGGAAAGGTTTTTCACAAACATTCATTCAGATTTGAAAATGAATTTGAGTTTGACCACAATGACTTTCTGTGGTGTTAGTTGTGACTGCATAGAACCACTGTGTAGGTTGGACCGCAGGGGGAGCTGCAAGGGAGATGTATGAATGTCCTAGGCTAGCCAGTTAGATAGAAATAGAGATTATTCAGTTAATCACCCTGGCTTCCTGAATCACTATGCATTCTACAAGGACCATAAAAGGTCTGTTTTACAAACCTAGTATTTCCCTGATGTAAAGCTACCTGCAACCCACATTGGCAACCACAAAAGGAGAAATGTCTGAGGGACACCACTTTACCTTTAGTAATGTTGTTTAGAATTTAATACAGTTGCTTATACCACTGGGAAGAAGATGGAGAAATTCTACAAGGCCTCAGAAGAAATGGAAAATACAGTACTAATAAGAATAGCAGAAAGAAGACGGGACAGGTGTGATGTGACTTCATAAGGAAATGCTCAAAAACCAGAGGTTAAAAAGTATTCAGTACTGTACTTAGATGAGGGGAGACATGTAAAAAGGAATACATGACCAGTAATTGTTTGTAGATAAAAGAGGAATAAAAAGGTTTAATGAGTTAATGCTAGCTAAAGGAGTTGTGAATAATAAGAAGGGCTTTTGCAAATAAATCAGGGAATCATACTAAAGAAAAAGTAGGCCCATTAATACACAAGATAAGGCATGACATTAATGCTGACTCAAAAATGTCCAAGATTCTGTTTATTTTAAAACGAGCAATGTAAACAACCATGAAGTAATGGAGACCTTATAATAACACCTATTGATAAAGTGTAAATAATAAAGTGAAATAAAGTGAAAATAAATCTAGCTGCTGTCGCTAGTATATTAAGATGAAAAATCAGCACAACTGTAGAATAATGGAACTCAGAGCAATAAGCAGCATGGGCTTATAAAGAACATCAGATAAATATGATGATTGCTTTTTTAATAGTACTGCAAAATTAGTAGATGATGGGACTGTAGTAAAGGAAATCGATTTTAGTAAGACATTTGATAGAGAGGCTCATGAATTCTTACACAAAATTAATTCAAATGAGCTTGGATATGACAATGATAAAACTTACTGAAAACTGTCTGAAGGACAAATAACACATAATAGCACACATAACAGCAATATATCTAGCTAGTGGGAGTTGTCTAAAGGGTACCATCATGTGGTTTACTATTATGTCCCATCTTATTTAACATCTTCATTAGCAATCTAGAAAAGGGGTAAACATACCACATTAATTAAATTTGGTTAACAGAGTTTGATTAAAAGAGCTAAATAATCAGTTGTCTTCAGGTTCTTATAACAAAGCCTGTCACCGTGGTATTGGAGTGCCTTCAAGCTGTATGATTCACTGTGGTGAGCATCCGTCACATGTGCTTCCTTTTCCATTCTCCTTCTGATGGGGATATGGTAGATTGCTTAAGCAATGGCTATGAAGGACACAATAGCAATGTACAAGTATTTGGCCTGAATCTCCCCTTTAGAGTGAAAAAGGTCCACACAAAAAAAATGGTTCGAAAAGTACTCCAAAACAAGACCCTATCAACTGAACTCTGTACACCCATCAAATCCACATGGGTCTGCAAAGTGAACAGAAATACCAGTGGGTATGTTTTCAGTGACAGTGAATGTCTCACACAAGGATGAGGCTGTGTTCATTTGTGTGGTAAGCACATTCACTTTTGGCTCCTGGAGACTTACCAGACAGCTGATTACCCACAAACATAGCAACCAACTCAGGTATGCAGAATCTCTATTATGCCTACGACAAAGGTAGTGACAGCTGACAGTATCAGCAGAAGCAGGTGCAGGAAGACAGACAGTATGTAATACCAGTAGAAAAATGAGAACGCAGTCCCAAAGTTGAGGCAATATAATTATAGTTGATGTAAAGCTGAGGTGTATGAAACGGAATGATCAGCTGACTCAGATGTGTGTACAAACCTTGTTGCTATGGACCATGTCTAATTCTGCTGAGTGCACAGCATTAGTTCACAAAAGCTCTTCAGGTCTAGAATAATATTCTTATTGACACACATTATTGGAAATTCAGTGTACAGTCTCACGCCACCAAAAATTTCAGTTTGGCAGTAAAATGAATAGGGAGCACATACATACTAGCTACTTTACCTCCTTAGAAATACATTAGAAAAAGAAAGTGAATGGATCTGTAATGGACACCAGATACACACACCTGAGCACAAAATGGCACCTTATGCTGTCTGTCAGCCTTGGATTTTAAGACTGTACTCATCACCATGGAATTTGAATTAATACCTTCTTGCGTATTGTCAGTATACCCTTACTATATATACAACAGGCATATCACAACTGACCTGTATTCACGTACCCAGAACCTCTCCCCAAAAGACTGATAAATCTACACAAGCACCAACATCTGCTGTGGCCCTGTTGAATAGAAAATGCTCACATGACAAGTGCTATGTACAGCTTTGAATTGCTCCCTAGTTTTAGCTGCTTTTGGAAGGGAATGCCCCAAGGAAAGGATTTGGTCCAGGCCACCCCTGCTTTTTGAAAAACTAAACTCATGTTTTCTACAGTACCCTGGAAAAGTGATCAATCCAGGTGAACCATGTTATTGCGTGGGCTACACTGGGGATGCAACCATTGGAGGCCAGGCAGGGCTGACTAAGTAGAAGCACTACAAGATGCAATTTGCTTATGGCTGCTTGAAACCTGGCTAACCTGCACTGATGCAAATTATGGTTTATAGCAGCTGTGCCTATCCCCACTAAGGGTTTGCACTGCTGCAGTTACACTTCTGGGCAGCCACACATGGCTGAAACTGAGACAAATCCTCAGCACAGACACATTCTTAGTGCAGCCTGGCTCAGAGTGATGTTGTGTCCTGGTGTCACTTGCACTCTCTCAGAGAGGACTGGGTGTTACTAGTACCTGTTTTGTCAAATAGGCACTAGTACCCTTTTTGTCAAATTGCACCCCAAGGAGAAAGAGAAATAACTGATAGAACAAAAAATTATAAAATAGCTGCATTCCGAACAACTAAAAGAGTAGGATTTATCCCTGAACTCAGTCAAGCATGTTAATTTGTCCTGCCTTTGTTGTAGGTAGTATGCTCCGTACCTAAACCTAGAGGAATTTGCATCTCATCATTAAAATAGACAAGCTTTTTGCTAATAGCTCTTCAAAACTTTGCACTAGAAAAGATTGGACTTTTATATATATAGTGTACAAATATGAACAGAGGAACATAGGATAAATACTAGAAGATAGATTACAGCTTTATTTTCATGATGCGATAGCTGCAATAACATTTGTGTGCACAATTATCAGACTAAAGTTCTATCTTCATTAATTAGCCACTAGGGTGTGCACTAGTTGAATTTTCTATTTCCCCAAGAGCTTGTTCATTACTAGGCACACACTGTTTTTATTAGAGGTGCACACCCTTTGTGAGACTTGGATTGCTTTATTCTGAGTTATTCTTGTAGTTATTTCAATTAGTAGAAACCAAAACTAATTGTTCCAAAACCAGACTAGTGGCTTCTTAGTCTTTCTATTTAAGAAAATGGTTAGTCTGTTATTTTAACAGGCAAATCTAAATATCCATGACTGGAACTGAGAATGTTGTTCGTCTGGCATACATTGCCCTTGTTTAAAAGGGAAACAAACCATTCTTCACTGAACTTGAATGACACATGTGCAGCCAAAGCTAGTTTTCTGACGTGTAGACCTCTAACAGTGATCTGATTCTTTTATCTGTTATGTATGCTGCATCTACCGTATTTTTCGTCTTATAGGACGCTCCATCCTATAAGACGCACCCTCATTTTTTAATACAAAATCCGGAAAAAAAAAAAAAAAAAAAAAAAAAAGCGCCTCGCTCTCCCGTCCCCGCCGCGCGGGCGGGCTGCTGGGAGCGTCCCGGTTCCCCCCTCCCCACCGCGGGCGCGCTCCCAGCAGCCCGCCCGCGGCGGGGATGGGGGAACCGGGACGCTCCCGGCAGCCCGCCCGCGCGGCGGGGACGGGAGAGCGAGGCGCTTTTTTTTTTTTTTTTTTTTGGTCCGGCGGGGAGGGGGGAACCCCGGCAGCCCACCCACGGCGGGGAGGGGGGAACCCCGGCAGCCCGCCCGCGGCGGGGAGGGGGGAACCTCGGCAGCCCGCCCGCGCGGCGGGGACGGGAGAGCGAGGCGCTTTTTTTTTTTTTTTTTTGCATTCGCCCTATAAGACGCACCAACTTTTTCCCCCCCCCGTTTTGGGGAAGAAAAAGTGCGTCTTATAGGGCGAAAAATACGGTAATCTCTCCACATAGCACAATGTATAACTGCAAGAGATATCATAACTCCTACTGTACATACACTCAGGGGCATCTCTTTAGCCGGGGATACCAAAATTGTGTGACAATGTAAGCACTAAAGTCCCTCAATCAGTGGTGGATTTTTCCATGATTTAGAAAATGTACTGTACAATATTCTATTCTGACCACTTAGGCTTAGGCTTTAGGACAATGGGAACCAGCTCTCTTTTTTCTTCATTCATTCTTTTAATCATTTAAAATGGTTGCCCATTCTGCGCAAATCTCTTTTTAACCCTCCCAAGGCAAATATTATTGTTAATTTGCATGTTACTTAATCAGCCCATTGCATCCTCATTGGCGATTTCTCCATTCCAGGATGATCTCTACCACTAATTGGGTCCTGAGATCACTCAAGAGTCCAATCCTGGACCACAGTTTCTCCTACACCAGGTACAGATGTTTCCTAGAGGAGCAGCTATCTGCTGGGAAAAATTCTCTCTTTTTCCCCTCTTTCTCAATCTCTTTTCAGCTTTGAGGACAAGGTGCTTCTCCTCAAAGTGGGACCCTGTCTGATGTAGGATGTGGCACCATTGGGGTTGGTTGGTGGCTTACTCCTCCCAGTTTGTGATGTCTACATCAGTTATCTTGAGATACGCTTTCGGCTTTGTAGCATTTCCTCTGACCACCACGGAATCTCTGACCATGGGTGAGCTGAGAGTAGAGGACTTGTTTTGGGAGGCTAGAGTCTGGCATCCACACACAATGTCCAGTCCAGCGGAGTGGGTGCATGAGAATCATTGCTTCAATGCTGGTGACATTGGTTTCAGTGAGAATGCTGGCATTAGTGCAGGAATCTTCTCACTTGATGCGAAGGATCTTCTGGAGGCATCATTGGTGGTACCTCTCCAGAACCTTGAGGTGCTGTTGACAGGTCAGGTTTTGCATCCACAAAGGAGTGTAAGAATAACAATTGTCTTATAGACCTGGGTCTTGGTGTCTTGCCGTAGGTCGTGGTCTGTGAAAATGGGTTGGGGCAAGTTCCCAAAGGAAGCACTTGCACACTGGTTCCTGTACTGGATCTCACTAACAATTTTTGCATTTTGAGAAAGTTGGCTAATGTGATAGCAAAAGTGCTCGACTATCTCCAAAGTGTGTCCTTCGATGGTGATTTGTGGTCAGTCATGTGCAAGGCCTGAAGCAGGCTGATACAGCACTTCAGTCTTCTCAATATTGAGTGAGAGTCCTAGGCTTCAGTAAGCTTGTGCAAAAACAAAAATCCAGTGTGGACTGAAGGTCATTCTCAGTGTGTACGAGGATGGCACAGTCATCGGCATGCTGAAGATCAGCAATGGCATTAGTAATGGATGCTCTTGGTGATAGTGGGTGACATAGCCAATGGACTCAGCACATGCCGAGAGAATGGCAGTCTTTAATCCCTTCCAGAAATTTTCATTTTCATCATCATGTTGAGGCACAGCAGCAAAGCTACCTTGGAGACATCGCTGAAGTTTCTCCCAAGTCACTATATCTTCAAAGGACTTGACATTGAATTTCTTTTGTGATGATTTTGCCTGTTTGCGATGTCTTGAGCCAATCTGAAAATTC
The DNA here is from genome assembly GCA_032164245.1 of Sternotherus odoratus. Taxonomy (NCBI): domain Eukaryota; kingdom Metazoa; phylum Chordata; order Testudines; family Kinosternidae; genus Sternotherus; species Sternotherus odoratus. The sequence goes on from JAVMKO010000002.1 coordinate 38,243,437, forward strand.
ATGATAGATTGAACAAGGTGATGGTCTGTCCAACAGTCATCTGTTCCATGCACAGCCTTGATGATGTGGACATCCTTCTGATCTTGAGCTCTAACAGTAACATAGTCAAGAAGGTGCCAATGTCTGGAAAGAAGGTGTCTCCAAATTTTCTTATACTTCTCACTTTATCTAAAGAGGTTGTTCATGATAACCAGGACATGCTCAGAAGGAGGATGCTGTTGGAGTTGGCCTTTCCTACTCCTTCTTTTCTGATAGTGCCATTCCAGAGATCTGACTCATGCCCAATTCTAGCGTTAAAAATCTCTGAGAAGAATGATCTTGTCCTTCTTGGGAATGTTGGTCAAGACTCTATCAAGGTCAGTAAAGAATTGTTCCTTGATATTCTTGACAGCATTGAGCACTGGGGCATACACACTGATGACGGCAGCATACTGGTTGTCGCTGAGCTTAAGATGAAGAGTCATAAAATGTTCATTGATTCTTACAGGAAATTCTGTTACCTGCTTGACACTTATTCCTAATTGCAAAACCAACACCTTGAATGTGACTGTCCTCTGCAGATTTTCCTTTCCAGAAAAAGGTATAGCCTCCACCTTCTGCTCTCAGTTGACCTTCATCTGGGCACCTTGTCTCACTCAGGGCAGAGACATTGATGTTATACCTCGCAAGCTCCTGGTGACGATAGCAGTTCTTCTTTCTGGTTGTACATTATCTTTTATATTGATCAGGGTTCCATGTAGCAAAAGTCACTATCTTTTTATAGCTTCAACCACAGGCAGAGTAATCCCACTGGATGCAGTAATCCAGTCAGGAGTGGATGAGACAGTCCAGGTTTAGGGCACCTTTTCTTGCTTGGGCAACCTTAACTCTGTCCCCTACCACATGTACATTATGATAGCCTTCAATGAAATTATCCCATACTGGTACCTCTTGAGAAGTGTTTCATAGAAATTTTTCTATAGCTTTAGATGAACCTATGTAACACCTTATTATGTTGTTTGCATTTTCTACTTAACACTATTTTCATTTGCAGTGGGGTTGTAGCTGGGTTGGTCCCAGAATATGAGAGAGACAAGGTAGAATGGACCAGTATATCTTCGGTGACTGACTTTTTATACAGTGTTTTCTTCTATCTATAGTCTGAATGCAGGATGCTATAAGAACTCCACAGTAGGCAGATAGATGCAGGGCAATCTGATTCCAATATTAGGCATTATCCTGGGCTCTAATATTTATAGATTGACTTAAGTCCTGAACCATGAGGTTTAATAGCCCTTCCAAAACTTTTTGTTATCATTAATAACTCTGGATACTCTTGATTTCCATATTGAATACTAAATCCGTTCCTTCACGGATTTACTAAATCAGGACTTCAGTAACTTCCTGCTGCAGTGCATTCCAGAAAAAAATTAATTACACATTGTGTAAATGTATTTCCTTTTATGGTTTGAATGTTCTCCTCTTAATTTCATAGAATTGTTCCTTGCTTTTCCTTTCTGACACAGGGAGGGCAGAAGTTCCTGATCTCTTTTTGCGGTGACATTTATCATTTAATATACCTTTATCATGTCCCTTCTGATTCATCTACTTTCCAAGGTAAACAATGTATACATTTTTATACATTGTATACCAGTGAAGGCTAGTGGGGAACGTATAGGCGCCACAGAGGGCATATTTGTAAGCCAATGGGGTAACACAGCCTACTGTTAGTACAGTAAAACCTCCATTTAACGGACTAATTCGGGCGAGGGGGTGTCCGTTAAATCTAAAAGTCCGATATTTAATAATTAAAAAAAAAACGAGCTGTCGGAGCAGCAGGCCGCCCGCCACAGGGTCAGGGCGGCAGCTTCGCAGCCCGCCTGCTGCCGGGACCTGGGCGGCAGCTGGGATCCGTCAGCCAGCCCGCCCGCCCGCAAGCGGGAGCCAGGCGGGACCCGGCAGCCAACCCTCCTGCTGCTGTGACCCGGGCGGCAGCTGGGAGCCGGCAGCCAGCCCGCCCGCTGCTGTGACCTGGGCGGCAGCCGGGAGCCGGCAGCCAGCCTGCCCACTGCTGTGATACGGCAGCCAGCCCACCAGAAATGGATCAGGAATGCATCAGACTTGCTCAGAAATTTTGTCCGTTGTATCCGAAGTCCGTTAAATCGAGGGTTTACTGTATTGCATATATAACAACACGCACTAAACTCAGGCTATTGGAGACTGACTATTGCACTGGATAGCCAGAGACAACAGAAAGACCATGGACTACTGAATTCAGAGATAAATCATTCTAAGGTATGTGAATCACAGTATGTCAAAGCAAAATATAGCCACTGCGAGCAGCAATGTCAATAACAATGTGTGTTCCTCCAAGATAGGCTCTAATTGTGATAAATTATCAGCAGGCGCAGCTTCATGCACATACACACATCACACCTTCCCATTATTAAAAGCTTTACTTTACATATGGCTTTCTCTTCCAGTGCAGGTCAAAATTCCCAAGTGTCAGTTTGGAAGTGTTCTGCCCTATTGTATCGAAATGCCAGAAATTAAAGGGCAGTGTTTGAAATAGTCAAATCCTCTATGCAATCACTTTCAGGTCCAATTCATTCTCTAAACTCCAGCTCCAAGTACTGAGTGCTAATGGAACTTGTCTGCTACCTCAAGTCTTGACAGAAATGTTGCTGGTAATTTTAGCTTCTGAATTGCATCTGTTTTATTTGAAACACTCTCCAGCTTGCCCATTCAAGAGTAGGATTTCCTTTCTTGGATAAGCAGGATTGTGCTCTTGTTATGCAATTACTGGGCGCACCTTTGGGATCCGGAGGACATCTGCCAGGGAAATATTAATTGATTTACTCTATAATGATGAGGTGTAACAGTCAATGACACCATGGGAATGTCTGACAAATCAAATGGAGTGTCACAGAATGTGTGTGCTCATACGTGGGACAAATCTAAACTTACCAGGCAAAGCCAGGTTGTGGAGAAAGAGGAGCCCAATACAATTGGTATGAGAGCCAATGCCTTAAGGCATGCAGTGTAATGGGTGCCTGGTGGCAGGGGAAGGGAAGAGGAGTGCAGTAAGCAGTTGGACATGCTACATCTCTCATAAAGCATAGCCTGCACCTCATCCACTGTTCTCCTGCTAACGAGCATAGGTGCCAACTCCATGGGTGCTCTGGGGCTGGAGCATGCACTGGTAAAAACTGGTGGGTTCTCTGCACCCACTGGCAGCTCCCCATCCCAGCTCACTTCCACTTCCTCCCTTGAGCACACTGCTGCCTCCTGCTTCTCTCCCCTCCCTCCCAGCCCTTGTGCTGCAAAACAGCTGTTTCGTGCGGCAAGCCTGGGGGGACTGGGCGGAGGGGGAATGCGGGGAAATAGCAGAGAGGGGTGGAGTTTGGGTGGTGACTTTGGAGCAGGGATGGAGTCGGGCCAGGGAAGGGAGGGTGTGAGCACTCACCAGCGCCAACAAAATTTGGCACCTGTGAATACTAGTAACGTGTGAGAGGGAAGCTCTGGCATCAGCCCAGGCTGGCTGATCTGGAATCCTCAGTGCTACAGACAAGTACTAGCCACCACAATCTCGTGTTCCCTCATCCCCAGAACCTGCAGCCAAATGATGGCTCCCTCCCTGTCAGAGACCTACAGAGCCAAAGGGGCTCTCGATGGCAGCCACCCAGCCTTTAGCACAGCTATGTTAGGACAGTCATAATTTGCCCTTAAATGAGTCATCTCACTGTGCAGTGTTCCGATTGAAAACTAAGGGTATGTCTTCACTACAGCACTAAGTCGATTTTCCTTAAGTCGATTTTCTGAAGTCGACTTTAGAAAATGGACTTAGTGCATCCCCACAGAGGACAGCAACTCCGTGTCTGTCCTTAAAACTTTTGCAGGGGTCGACATAGGGAGTGTTGCACTGTGGGTAAGTATCCCACAGTGCCGGGAGTCCCCAGCTGTCACCACCTCTCTGGGCAGCCAGGCACGCTCCCCAGGGGACCAGCCCCAGTCCGAGCAGCTCCGTGGCCCCCCCCCCGTGCCTGCCCGAGCAGCTCCGCGAACCCCCCCGCCTGCCCGAGCAGCCCCGCGAACCTCCCCCCCGGCCCGAGCAGCCCCATGAACACCCCCCCCCCCGCCCGCCCGAGCAGCTCCGCGAACCCCCCGCCCGTCTGAACAGCCCCGCGTCGGACCCCCGCCTGCCTGAGCAGGAGGGGGAACCCGGTGCGGGGCTGCTCCGGTGGGCGGGGGGGGTCCGCAGAGCTGCTCAGGCAGGCGGGGGGGGCGGTTTGCGGGGCTGCTCGGGCGGGCAGGGGGTCCGGCACGGGGCTGCTCGGGCGGGGGGGTTCGCGGGGCTGCTCGGGCAGGCGGGGGGGTTGCGGAGCTGCTCGGAAGGTCGGAGGCTTAATGTCACCTGCAGCCTCACTAGCTGAAAATCGACCTAGAGAGAGGTCGATTTCAGCTACGCCTCTGGTAAGGGAGGAGTTATAAAGTCGATTTTAAGGTCCCTTAAAATCGACTTTAAGGGCATGCAGGTGAGGACGGGTACAGGCTTAAATCGACTTTAGCTTGCTAAAGTCGACTTTAAGCCCTAGTGGGGACCAGGGCTAAGATCCTTATTAAAGAGGTTAGAGCTATAAGAGAAATAAGACCGAACGTACCTATGTTGCTTACTAGTGGGGTTGCCAACTTTCTATTTGCAGAAAACTGAACGCCCTTGCCCCGCCCCCTCACCCACTCCCATCCTGCCCCCTTCTCTGAGGCCCCACCCCCGACTTACTCCATCTCCCCTCTCTTCATCACTCACTCTCCCCACCCTCACTCACGCGCTCATTTTCACCATGATGGGGCTCGGGGGTGGGGCATATGGGCTCCAGCTGGGGGTGCCGGTGCCGCACTCGCAGCTCTAACTGGCTGCAGTTCCCAGCCAATGGGAGCTGTGGAACCAGCGGTCTGGGCAGGGGCAGTGCACGGAGCCCTGGAGGCCACCCCTATGCGTAGGAGCTGGAGGGAGATGCCAGCAGCTTTCCGGCAGCTGTGCAAAGCCTTAGCCTGCTGCACCACAGACCGAACTTGCAGTGCTGAGTGGAGCCACTAGGTCTCTTTTTGATCGGGTGTTCCAGTCGAAAACTGGACACCTGGCAATCCTACCCACTAAGAGACCCAGGTGTAAGAGACCCAGTTTTCAGAACCAAGGTCTCCTTGCCATCCTCATCCTCTCAACAGCCCTATGGAATTTTTGGCTGATGGTTTCATTGTTTGCCCTGCTCCTTTGTTGCTATTGTGCTTAAGTCCTAAATGGTTTTATTAAGCAGCCACCTCCTCCCAGTCCCTTCCCTGATGGTTACACTTCCAAACTCAACACACCAATACCAGAACAAGAAAACCAACCTTTAAGGCACTTCAATTGTGGAGTGTGTATTCAAAGCGTTCGATGGAGTGTTACGTTTGTGTTCAAAAAGAGACCTATGCAACCTGGCCAGTGAATAGGCTTTTACCAAGCCCATTGAGAATCATTTAATTTCATGCACAAGTTGTTATACTAGAAACTCCCCCTTCTACTCATCCCTTCCTACACACCCAACCCCACAGATAAAATCATCCTCTTTGCAGTAGGACAAGTGACATCAACAGGCCAACAAGGTATAAAAAATATTGCCTCCATTTACAACCCTGTTTTAGATAAACCAAGAGGTTTTCTTTTAAATAAACCCCTTTGGAGTCTAGGCCTGAGTGAACTCTCTGAGCTTGCTTCTCCATGCAACCCCATGAGTTGAGATCATTTGATGATGACCACACACCGGATGACCACAGTATCAGCCATTTAACTCTACCTCCGGGCCGGAAGTTACCATGAGACATTTTGGTACAGTAATCTGATCTACAAGCTGATCATGTGGTTGTTTTTGAAATTCTAACAGGCTTATTTCTTTAACAAGTAGAAAACTGCAACGTTCCTGGCGGTTGGTTACTGGTGACTCTGCCTCTTTCATCTTATCCCATGCCTATATTTCCACGCCAAAGGAGGTTGCTAGTCTAACAACAGCTTCCATTTGTACATGCACAAAATTGTGTGTGCGTATACACATGCATGCATTTTACAGGTGCAAACACCTGTGCTCATGCTGAAAACCAGACTTCATGGAAATGTTAGAATTTGCATCCACAGCATCTGTTGTATGCAGTCCTTCACAAGTTCATGCATTATGCTTGCATGAAGGCAGATGTCAAACAACTTAGAGTGTGGGCTCAGTTGTCAGACTTTTAAAGTGAGTGTAAGGCGTTTCCTCAGCAAAGTGAGTGTGATTTTGAACCCATATAAGTGGACGGCCTTTCAAAGAAGGCCTTCAAACTATTTAGGAATGGTTTTGGCCTAAGCAACACATGGTCCCTTTTCAGATTTTTGCATGTTTCTGCTGTCTGCAGAGGCTGGATCACTGCGATTACACTGGTTCGAACCAGTGGTGCAGGTAAGCCAGTACAGTCAAGTACGTCGTACCATTAAGATACTTATCACTGGTACGCCCTACCGGAAAGACATTTTCAGAACTGCAGGGCTCTCCTGGGAACTGCAATGGCAAAAGGTGCAGAACGTGGGGCCGCTGCTCCCAGAAGCCATGACCCAAAGGTGAGAGTAAGCCAGTGACGCCCTGGTATGACATACCGGCAAGAGACGGTGAGCCGCACCGGGGTGACCCAGCTTCCCCAGGTGGCAATTTAAAGGGCCTGGGGCTCCCAGCAGTGACTGCAGACCCAGGCCCTTTAAATTGCCTCCAGAGTCCCTGTGGTAATGGCTGCGAGGTTCTGGGGGCTAAACGGTCCGGGAATCCCCCTGCCTCTACCGCCCCTGCCCTTTAAATAGCCGCTGGAGCCCTGCCCCTTCCAGGGGCAAGAGCTGGCCCCAACCCAACCCATACCTGTAAGTCCCTATTTCTACTTTCACCTCTGCTACCACCCCATGCTGGCAGCTCCTCCAGCACAGCTGTACCGTCCACAACCACATCCCCAGCCCTGTCTTCTGGCGGGGCTGTACAAACCCCAGACAGGAGAGGAGAGGCAGCTACGTGGAAGGGCTGGGGGTGGGGTTGGGGGCGGTACGGCTGCACTGGAGGAGCTGCCAACATGGGGCGCTGACTCCAGGGAGCAGCAGCCCCATGTTCTGCTCCTTTTGTTGCTGCAGTTACTGGGAGAGCCCTGCAGTTCAGCAGATACCGATTTCTATCCATGGATATCTGCATCCGTGGATATGAACTTGTATCCACACAGGGATCTAGTCACGGCACATTTTTTGTGTGTATGGGTGAGGCGGGGGGGGGGGGGGGGGGGGGAAGAGAAAGAGTGCGGCACCATACCAGTAAGAGTTAAAATCTACTTGCACCACTGCACTGAACACTTATTAGAACTCATTGCTCTTTTCCCTGTTCTGTGGCCTCTTTCCAAGAATGTGATTCAGCCTCCTACAGCAGAGATAAGCAAAGTAATATGGATAAAATAAGTATCTAGGTGAGTCTTTATCAAAAGCTTGAATCCAAGATTATTATTTTGAGTTTTTGGTTTTTATTTGAAAGTACTAAATGATATTTAGGTTTCATTTTTGCAATCTGACTGTCTCCAAAGTAGAAATACAGCAAGAGGCTGTTCATGTAGTATTTCTAGTCTGACAATAAACAGGATGTGTAGGAGACCACCACAGCCTGAAGTCAGAGTTAATTCCAAGTGCAGATAAGGCCTATGATTCACATTACTGCATTTTATATTTTTTTTCAATTAATAGGCCGGAGGGATGCTTGCTTGGCTCCTGGCTCTCTTTTCATTTATCTTTTGCATTGTTCACTTGTCCAAGTCAAACAGTTCTGTCCCAGACCTACCTGGGATCCATTGTCACAGACTAAAGGACGCAGCTGCTACTTTATGCTAACGTCTTCCTTTCACCCCTCCTGGGAAGGTTTTTTTTATATCTTAGTTTAACAAAACTGGAGGGAAATGATGTGATGGTTGGCTTGTAATTGAAATCGAGCTTGACTGGGTTCACACTGCCATCTCCACAGTGAAAAAGACTCAATCTTTTCATCCCAGGTCCCCCCCGCTCCAACATTTCACTATGTAAGTCAAACTAAATAGAAGAACTATGCATTATCTGTAATTGAATATGCAATAATATTATGCTAGATCAGCACTTGACTGTTCTTTGAAAAGGGTAATTAAATTACAGTAAATGTCTATAATCAATCACCCAGTACAACTGTATGTTTTATAAAATCCCCAAACAAGTAGATTAACACACAGACTGCACTTGTAATGAGCATTTGTACTTAGGGGGCTGTTGCTCCTGCTAGGCAAGAATAAAGGGGAGAAAAACCCCTGATGATTTAGGCCTCATCTACCCTAGAAAATTAGGTTGATTTAACTCCATTGGTTGGAGTGTGAAAAATACACACTCCTGAGCAGGGAAGTTAAAGGGACCTAAGTGCCAGTGTAGACAGTGGTTGGTTGATGGAAGAACGCTTCTATTGTCTCTCCAGGAGGTAGATTACCTACACCAGTGGGAGAATCCCTTCCATCGGCAAGGGTAGTATCTACCCTGAAGCGATACTGTGACACAGCTGCAGAGGTGCCGCTGTAGCATGTCAAATGTAGACAAGTGCTTAGATTCACAGATTTTGAGGCCAGAAGGAACACTTTATGATAATCTAGTCTGACCTCTTGCATATGACAGCCCAAAGAACCTCCCTCAATAGTGGGTAGGGCTTTGTGAATTCTTCAAGAATAAACATCCCAAATGAAATAAGGCAGACAATCAGATATTGATTGTTATGGATGGATGTGGGTGTGCAAGGGAGAGGGACGACTCAGACTTTCAGCTTCCTGCTGCCACAATCTAAATCCTGCCACTTTTCTGTGCACCATCTCGAAGAAATAGTCCATCCACAGAGTGAAAACTCTCTGCCAGGCTCTCCTCATCTCAAAGGACTGCAACATCCTGCTCTCTGGTCTGGACAAATGTAATCTTGCTCCACCCATCTGCATGAAGAATGCTGCAACAAAGTTCATTTTCCTAACCTGTCACTTTGCCCAAGTGACCCTCCCCCCCTCTTTCCACCCATCCAGTGGCTCCCTCCTTTATCTCATCAAACATAAGAGGCTCATCTTCATTTTCAAGGCCCTTCACAGTCAATCCCCACCCTACCACCCGTCTTTGGTTTGCTCTTGAGATGTCAGTGCTTGTCTCCAATCAGCCCGTGATGCAAACCTCCATCGCACACTTGTTAAATTGTCAAGCAAGCACCTTAGTGCTTTTACCCATGATGCTGCTCATGCTGGGAGAAGCTCTCCATAAACAGCCAATCAAAGTTTACTAAATGTTCAAAATAAAGTAATTTTGACTCCAAAACCCCAAAATTTCCAGTTTGCCTATTCTGAAACTTTCTTTTTCCAAAAAACTTTTGAGTCTGGAGATTCATCCTAATTGAATGATCGCTTCTCCGACAGTTTCAACCAATCTGCATTTTTCAATGCAAAAACAGCTGAAAATTCCCCAACCAGGTCAAGCTGTTGTACAGCCTCTAGGTAGCACTACATAGCAGCATGGTTTCTGGGCTCATCCAATTTTTGTTTTCCACAAAGGTTTGTATCATCCATTCTGATTAGAATGGAGAATTTTCCAGATTTTGATGTTATTTGAGGTTACTGCTACCATTGGCTGCAAAGGGACCTGTAGAACAAGACTCTCTTGCAAGTGAAAGAACAATAAAGTCTTCAAGGCATGGAATATCTCAGCGAGTCTAGACTTATACGGACAAAATGTTTTATACAGTAAAGGCGTAGGTACATGTATACAATAAATGCCCAGCGAGCATGCTAAACTCTATCCATTGCATTTATAAATAGGTAAAGCTGCCTGAAAATAAATATTTGTGAACACAATTACACTACAGAGATTCACCTTTATTTCAAGTGAGAGGGCCCTTTGTTTGTGAGCAGAGATCCATGGTGTGTGTATATTATTACAAATTCCTGGTCAGACTGATTTTTCTGCTATCTTTCTTAGTCAGAAATGAACAAATAGTGAATAATCTTACAAAGCTGGCTTGTATCTGTTTGTGAATTGTCATGGAGTTACAATAATGAATAAAACTCAAATTGTAAGTAAATTACTTGCCATTTTTGGTCTATGAACAGTCTGACAGTATGGGATACCTGAATTTAATTCTAATTGGACACCGCAATATTGTTCATGTTTTCTGACTGGATAAGCATAATTCTTAAAATCCACTTTTCACTGTGAATATCTCCATTTAGGAGTTCAAAATTCTCTTGCCACAAATATTCTCTATTATCCATGTAAAGTTTGAGGTTTCTAAAATTATTTCAGTTGATAAACTGCTTTATTAGACTATACACCGGAAGCAAATGCAAAATATGCATAATCATGGAAAGGAAATTCAAAGAGCAAACATCTTTAGAGGGGAAAAATAGTATTTTCCAGTTTTACTCATAATATTTGCTACACCTTTTTTTAGATTAATTCTGGGGTCTCTATTAGTTCTTTCTATGGGTATGTGTACACTGCAAAAGTGGTGTGTTCTTAACTTCAGTTAGCTAATCCACATTTGCTAATTCAGATTTAATAGCTGTGGAGACTAAACACCTCAGCTTTTCACACAGGTTAGCAGCGCAAAGTTAAAATCTGTAGGGAGCCTGGGATTGAACTTGAGCTCCTAAACCACTTTGCCATGTCTTCACTGCTATTTTAAGCCCTGGTTTGCTAGCCCAATTTAAAAATACACCTGTTTTTGTGGTGTAAACATATCCTAGGCACACAATTTGTGTGTGGATGAGTGTGGATGCTTGGGGCATGGAGATTTCTCTTGCAGCTCATTCTAGAGGTTCACATATTGTTATGTGCTTTAAGGTGTGACATTATACCAATCTGTCTGTACTGAACTGTGACCTTCAACTGATTTTGGAATCACTGTTTTCACATCCTACATTTTGAGTACGTAACTGTCACTGCCTACAGATGTCAGACACCTCCCTGAAAGGCTAACAAAAGTAATCAGCTGTGATTATCTCTCAGTCAAAAGGGTCCACCCTTAGAACAGTGGTTTTGCTACAGAGAGTTTCCAGACTGAAGGAAACTGTTTTTCTCAGTTTGGACTAAGGAGGCTGGGGCTGCTCAGCTAACCCCTCGAAAGGTGTTCTGAAGCTGATCAGAGGGGCAAAAGCCTTATCTAAAAGGCAGGATTCTCTCTAAGCTTCTTCTCCACAGATGACTATCCCTAGACAACAGAAGGACTGCAGCAGGCAGAGGGCAGGAGGGGCCAGACAAGAACTGGGCCTAAAGACTCGCAGAAGAGGCATGAGTAGACTTGTAGGAAGAGCATATCAGCTATTCTTGTTTTGCCTAAAGATCTACAGTAGACTCTCGATTATCCAGGGTGATAGGGAAAAAATAATCCTGGTTAATAAAATCCCAGATAATCATCATCCATAGGAAATATGGGGGATGGGGTTGGTTCACCAGCCACCCTGCGCCGGGGAAAGGGGGTGTTGGGTCACTGGCTGCCCTGCACCCTGATGGGTTTTTTTGTGTGTATGTGCTTGAGGCGGCAACAAAGCCAGAGCCAGCCCTGCAAATTATGCGTATTTTGACATCCTGGTTAATCCACATCCCGGTTAACCCAATTCTGGATAATCGAGAGTCTACTGTATAACCCCTGGAGGCTTTAAGGATAGACATCATTGTGGCTAGGAAACTCCTATGCAAAGTCCCTGAAGAATCAGAGCTCGAAGTGTACACTGAAGTGAAACTCTTGGGGGGAGTATGCAAAAAACAATGAAGAGCCTTGGAAGGTCTTAGCATAGGCTTGTGGGCATAGAGCAGTTTGAATGAGGAGCTTTGTATCTCATGGAAGTGTGTGAGATAGGTGGGCTGACCACAGGAATACACCTCAGAGGCCTAAAGCGAAGAACAGTGTCTGGACTCTGCCCAGACTCAGCTAGCTTGGATTCATGGGGAATCCAAAGATTGAGTCGAGTTAACACAGGCTGGTGAGCAGCCACAAAGGAGACGGCCTGGGCTGCAACATGAGGCATAAAGGAAAATAAACTGCACCTTAAAAACTGGTAACAGAAGGCCAAAGATGTGTGATTTTTAAGGGATCGCTGTCTCAAACCATGGCTCAGACCATAACTATGCTTTCTTATGGCTGGTGCGCCACAGGCTGCCTCTGCTCGGTTTTGCATTATGGTCCACAGAATACAAAATCTTGCTACTGAGCACATGTCCACAAGAAATTACTGCAAGCTGAGATCCACGGGAACTTTTATGGCACACTACTGCTGCTGTACATTTATCTAAAATGCAGAGGATCACACTCAAGTACTATCCTGGGATTCTAACCCTCTCCTAACTCTGTCCTTTCACATGTCTATTTTGGCCTTTCAGCATTTGTGCAGAAGAAAAAAGTAATCAAAGCTCAACATGGTGTGGCAAGAAATGCACCCTGTGGAGTACTCTGAGCAGCTCAACAATGCCCAGCACCTCTAATCCAGCATGGATGTGGCCCAGTTCTCGGCAGAGACACGTGTTGATTGATTACACTCGGATATAACCATCTGTAGTACATTCAAAACACTTGGAAAATGCCTACTCTGATTAAGAAGTGACACACAAGAGTTTTGAAGAGACTTGTCCTTATTTCCTAGTCTGAGTCCTATGACATGAGTCAGGTTTACAAAAAGTCATAGCCCTGTCACAGGGCAGAGTTCAGTAAACACTAACTCCAGTGGCTACTGTGACAGTGTCATGAAGTGTGTGTAGATTTTGTTTCAGCTCTGTGGGTGCACAGATCAGGTTCACCTAATTTGTGTAGTCACACCTGACATTTTTCCACATGCCCAAATGTAGACTCATTCAATCTTTTTTATTTTGGTTTAGTCTGGTACTTAATATAGACTTGTAACACTTGGATATGGGCTGTAGTTCTCAGGTAATCTTCAGTGGCTAATTGAAGGCCAAAGGATTATAGGGCTTAGTAAATAAAGCAACAGCCTTTCACCTGTCAGACAGATTACTGCTTCAGTTTAACCAAGTCTCAAACCATGACTTTGCTTTTAAGTTGTAAGTTTGTAAAGGGAAACCATACCTCACCTAACAATTATTTGAGGGGTCAACATATATGCGGACAAAGGGGATTCAGTGGACATAATGCATTTGGACTTTCAGGAAGCCTTTGACAAGGTCCTTCAAGTCACAGGATAAGAGGGAAGGTCTTCTTATGGATCAGTAACAAGTTAAAAGTCAGAAAGCAAAGGGTAAGACTAAATGGCCAGTTTTCAGAATGGAGAGAGGTAAATAGTGTCCCTCCAGAGATCTGTACTGGGACCAGTGCTGCTCAACATAGTCATAAATGATCTGGAAAAAGGGATAAACAATAAAGTGACAAATTTTGCAGATGATACAAAATTACTCAAGATAATTAAGTCCAAAGCAGACTGCAAAAAGTTACAAAGGGGTCTCACAAAACAGGATGAATGGAGCAGCAAAATGGCAGATGAAATTCAATGTTGATAAATGCAAAGTAATGCACATTGGAAAACAAAATTCCAACTATACATACAAAATAAAGAGTCTATATTAGCGGTTACCACTCAAGAACGATATTGGAGTCATTGTGGAGAGTTTTCTGAAACTAGCCGCTCAATGTGCAGTGGCAGTCAAAAAGCTAACAGAATGTTAAGAACCATTAGGAAAGGGATAGATAAACACACAAAATATCATGATGTCACTATACAAATCCATGATATGGCCACACCTTGAATACTACTTGCAGTTCTGATATCAGATTGGAAGAGGTATGGGGGGTGGGAAGAGGGAAAAGAAAAAAGGAAAAAGATGAAGGGTATGAAACTGCTTCCAGATGAGAAGAGATTAAAAAGACTGGGACTTTTCAGCTTGGAAAATAGATGACTAAGGGAGTAGATGATAGAGGTCTACAAAAGCATGAGAAAGTGAATAGGGGAGTTTTATTTAAGTACTTCATGGAGCAAACAGTGTGTCAACCTGTGGAACTCATTGCCAGGGGATGTTGTGGAGGCCAAAACTATAACAAGCTTCAAAAGAGAACTAGACAAGTTCCTGGAGGATAGGTTCAACAATGGCTATTAACAGAGATGGTCAGGGATACTTCCCATGCTCTGGGTTTCTTTAGCCTCTGATTGCCAGAAGCTGGGAGTGAATGACAGGGGGTTGATGACTCAATGATTGTATGTTCTGGTCATTCCCTCTGAAACACATGGTATTGGCAACTGTTGGAAGACAGGATACTGGGCTATATGGACCATTGGTCTGACACAGTATGGCCGTTTTTATATGTTATGTTCTTGTTCCTAAGTAGACAGCAGTCCATCTCACTAAAAGCCACTGCATATTGTGGAAAACAAGACTGAGAACTTGGAAATCAAATATCAACCTAAAATAACCGCTAACCTGCTTCTCCCCTCTTCCATAACAAAACCCACTGTCTGCCTCAGAGATATGTAAAAAAAAAGATATGTGAGGCAGGGAGGTGGAGGAGAATAAATCTAGCATAGATGAAACACTGTTTTACTGGGACAGCACTTGCAATGTATTTGATTATTTTTTTTAATGGTAATTTGTTGCACTATGATGAGTCTTTTGATTATAAGACACTTAACTGAAATTTGAAAAAGATGCAAGAGACAAAATGGATGAGGTAATTTTTTTGGGGGGGGAAGGAGGGAGACTTCTGTTGGTAGAGAAACAAGCTTTCAAGCAACACAGGGCTCTTTTGGGTTTGGGAAAGGTACTCTGAGGGTCAGAGCTAAACACAAGGTGGAACAGATTGTTTAGCATAAGTAGTTCGCACATATTGTAAGAGACCCTTTAAGGTATATCGGCCCATAAACACCTCTGCAGTCATAGGAGAAAAGAGGGGGGTTAATGGGTTACAGATTTTTGTAATAAGTCATAAATCCAGGATCTCTGTTCAGTCCAGATCTGTTTAGCAGAATAATGAATTTAAGCTCACAGGCTTTTCTTTTGAAAGTTCTGTGCAGGTTTCCTTTGCAGATGAGGACTGATAGGTCAGAGACAGTGATTTCTGGGTCAAAAGTATTCAACCACAGATGATAGGGTGTTTTTGTCTTATTTTCCTATGTGAGCTCATTTGGAAGCACAGTGAAAAAGAAGTAGTTGATTAAAACACTGACATAATATAATTGAACTAATTCATGTAACTCTTCCAGTATGTTTTTATTTTACGTGTTTTGGTCCAAAAATCCAACACCAAAATGTTTGCAGAGGAACATACAAAATGCCACTCTGGGCCAGACTAAGGGTCCATCTTTTTTGGTTTCCTGTCTCTGGCAGTGGCCATTACCAGATACAAAAATCCTCATAATATACAGTTATGGCATAACCTGCCCATATGGGAAGATTTTTCCTTTTCCAGATAGTTGTGGTTAGCTAATGCCCTGAAGCATATGAGTTTATACCACTTATAAATATTTATCTCGCCCAATGCAACCACAAATGTTCTTATTTATACATATACACATCTAATGTATTTGATCTTTGCTAGCAGGACTTCACCAGGTCACAAGTCCCTACTTCGTGACTATCCAGAAACTGAATCATCATGGACACTGCTATCTTTCGTTCCATATTTCACTTTCCTGGTGGTTCTATATTCATTAACAAAGTAGAAAATCAAGATTCTGTCTGGACCTGTGCAAACCCGCTCAGTTGATTTGTGAGAGTTTTGATGGGACACACATTTTGCATGATTTTGAAACCCCTTCCTTTTGCTTCGCCTTTTGTGGCTGTATGAATTAGATATAAAATTCAGACAAAACTGGCAAGTTCCATTTGCAAAGATTATGTTTAACAATGAATCACTAGTGACAGATTCAATGGTTTGAAGCAAATCCTTCATCTAATTCCCACTGTTTATTGTCTAAAACCCAGAGCCAGACAAAAGACTGGACAAATTATTCACAAAAACCTCATCCATTTTTCATATCTGCCCCCAAATCCCAAAGAATTTCAACTAGTTTGGGGACTGCATATCCAACCCCAATTCCCAAAAGCAATAGGCCATTAAATGAATGTGCCTAACTTATTGCAGCTTAGTTACACACGAGCTCTGATGAGAGTTTGCCATGCTCAGTCCCTCGCCAAATGTATAAATCTTGATTACTGTTGCCAAGAACCCACCCATAGTGCCTGACTGGCACATTTCCTACCCTGCATGTACTACAAAGGATGTAGACCTACTGTAGCTGAGGCCCTTTTAAGTAACACAACCTTTGGTCAGAAGCTTTAAATAAAAAACATTAGTGTCCCTTTTGAAAGAAGGTTAAAACAAATAGAGGAGTCAGATGACTTTATAAGAAAAAACAATAATGATAATTAAGGACAAAAAAGTGCCCAGACCTCGAGGTGTGAGGGAAGTACTGTGGAGGAACATGGAGAGGAGTGGACCTGGCGATCATTTAGCACTCAGTAGTCCACAAGAGACTTTATAGCACTGGATGAATTTGATCCATACACACACTCTGCATGACTCCCTCACCACAGACACACGACTAAAGAGAAGGTTTCTTGACAGCTTTTGCAGCGAGTCCATAGAGATCTCTTGATAGTGGAATCATTGACAGGATTTAACAATAAAAAGACAGGGAAAGATATTCATCCAGAACTGACAGAGAAAGTAATAACGATACCACAACAATAATGCTTAGTGTATATACAATGCTGTTTATCATCAAGGCATATCACATGCAGTAGCTAACCAGTCTTCTCTATAACCCAGATAGATAGGTATTCTTATTGCAACTTCACCAATGGGTGAACGTAGTTAGAGACAATTTTTGTTTATTATTTTGAGAACCAGGGCTGGCGACAGGAATTTTGGGGCCCCGTACGGCAGATCGTACGCCCCCCCCATCTCCCGCCGCCCGCGGGGCCCCCCCGCCAGTCTCCCGCCGCCCCCTCCGCCCCCCGCCAGTCTCCCGCCACCCGCGGGGTTCCCTCCCCCCAGTCTCCCGCTGCCTGTGCCCCCCCCCCCCGCCGATCTCCTGCCTCCCGCTGCCTGTGCCCTCCCCCCCGCCGGTCTCCTGCCTCCCACGGTCCCCAACCCCCGCATGCGCTGCGGCCGCGTGGCCCAGCCGGGACAAGCAAAGGGGGGCGGGGGGGAGGCTGCTGGGTGCCAGGGGAGGGGGCTGGTGAGCGCTGCAGCGGCTGCCCGGAGCCGCTCCTTGCTCACAGGGCCGGCGACAAGGGGGTACAGCTGAGTACTGGGCCCGCCCCAGACTTCAGGGGCCCCCCTGAAGTCCGGGGCCCGGTACAGCTGTAACCGTTGTACCCCCCTGTCGCCGGCCCTGTTGAGAACCCATAAGTTTAGTAGGCACTTGGCAGAAAACAAGTGATGAGGTAGTAATGCAATGATCAGTTACTAGCCCTCTACAGGTAAAACCCACATAGGGGAAGATCTGACCTTGGATTCTAACATTTATGATGGAAGTTCTCTCCTCAGATACAGAATGAGAAACTGAGTCTTTGTGAGCTGCTATTCTCTCCAGATCCAGATTTTTATTCATCACACAATGAGCTTCTTTGCCTCAAAAAATACACAAACACAAAATAAAGAACAAACCAGCATGATGTCCTCCCTTTCCCTCTAAGTATTAAACAATGTTGTGGGCAATATAAGAAACATGTATTGCAAGTGACACAAAACCTATGCTACATCCACTTCAATCTTCCTTACTGGTTCATTTAGATTCAGCTTGAGCAAGGACTGCAGTTCTGTCTGGCCCTTGCATAGGCCAGACAAAATTTGTATGGAAAGGAACGGAATGGATCCTCCTCTACTCCTCACTGTGTGTGTGCGCCCAAGAGCCAGACTGGCCATATTGTACTAGCGTATCTGTCTCTTCAGTCAAGGTTTAACAGAGCAGAGAACTCCAGCCCCTGTCAAATGCCTCCCTTCCCTTCTTATCCTGGTCAAGGAGACCTACTGCCACAAACCAGCTCTCAGCACTCTACTTCCCCAGCAGACATTTGCTAGTGATCCATGCAGCATGTAGTCTCATGAAATTCAGGGGGGAAAGATGAGAAGCGGAATGGAAAGAAGCTATTAAAAACTTAAAATGCATGAGGAGGAGGGATCTAGACACCCATCTTTCCAAAGCAATGCTGGAAGTCATCCTAAAACTATTTCATATACACAATCTGAGGAACTCTCATCCCA
Organism: Sternotherus odoratus; assembly: GCA_032164245.1. Lineage (NCBI taxonomy): Eukaryota > Metazoa > Chordata > Testudines > Kinosternidae > Sternotherus > Sternotherus odoratus. The sequence continues at coordinate 38,261,694 of JAVMKO010000002.1, forward strand.
GACAGACTGCCCATCCCCCAAGCCCTCCTGTCCTCTGGCAGGCCTTCTAAATTGCACACAAGGAATCTCTTCCTCTGGGCACCTGTAGGTGAGCTTCAGCTGGGCAAAGTGCCCGCACTGAAGACTTTAGGAAATCTTCAGAACACACATTTCCTCCTGCAAACCTCTCCCTTCCCTATGCTTTCCACTGATCCCCAGAGCAACTCCACAGCTTCACTGTGACCACCTCCTGGTATACTGAATAGAACTCTGCTTCGGACCACCACAGGGGCCCCATAGCTGAGGAAAGTACCTTTCCTGCAGAATACAGATGAGCCTCAGCACAGACTCCTTATCCTGTGGGCCTCCCTTTCTGCCCCAAACTGCCTTCTGCTCCCCAGATCGGTGCCCAAGTCTACCTACCAGATCTGCACTCTGGCCACAAACTTCTCTAGGGATAGACTATATCAACTCCAGGTAAATTGTAAGTAAATGAAGTTCTACCACATTGTTTTCTATGTATTTCATTGTGGGACATATGCATTAGCAACAAACAATGCTAAAGTATCATTCTTTTGTATTTCTTTTTCCTTTAAAAAAATAGCCCTTCATAGGATTATTTACCAATATAATGTTGACTTTGGATTTAGCTTGGATTTCAAACCATAAAAACCCAAATCCCTCCTTCATAGTCAGAAAACATACAGGCCTTTATCTCAAAAGTTGAAATTAACTTCATAATAATAGAATCCTGGCTGCAGCATCAACTATGGAAAGACAGCTAGTCTTTTCAGAATGGGCTTTGGTGCAAACATTATTCAGGGTTTATAATACACTGATCTCTTTTTGTTTAAATCTGTGGGGGTGCATGTTTCACAGCTCCATGTTTGTGTGATTAGATGAAAATCAAGGGATTAGTGTGCAGGCGGATGGCACATGTGTTGGATCATGTCACCTTCTAATCAGTATTACCGTGCCACTGCTCAGTGCAGTGTCAAACCTTTGATTACATCACATGCACAGTCACTATGGTAAGGAACAGGGCTGGCAGAGACCTGGCTTTGGTTGTCTTTTCAGTGAGCATTTTCAGGAATTCAAACCTTAACCTGTGCAATTTGAGAGCACGCTCGCCTTTCTTCTTCCAAAAGAAGGTGCAAATTTACAATGGAATAGTATTTGCAGGCTCTGTTTCATTTTCTAAATGTTAATTATTTAAAGCTATACTTATCCTGGGGAATATATGCAGAAATACTGATTTGTAAAGAGATCTTGACAAATTTAATATTTTGCCTTCATTATCAAATATTCTACAAGAGAACCACTCAGTAGAGGCTTGTATCAGAAACATTTCATATTTAAAATGATCTTCTACACTATAAAATTGTGTATATAATGTACATACATGCAAAATCCTAATATAGGTGTGTGTGTGTGTTATGAAATTCTGTCTGTCCACTCACCAAGGGGCAATTTTTTTAACCCCCTCGTAAAAGATTCCTTTTCTTTAACACACCTCCTCTTTATAGAAAGGGTGAGAGATTATGTGCCTGACTTGGTAGTTTACTGGTCACCTTTTTGCAATATGTAGGTGACTATTCATGCACACATAGTTTAGATATATAAAACCCTGGAGATATGTATCTATAACAATCATACTCATATTAATGACACTATTGTCTCCCATATGTAAATTGCAGAATTTAAGGTTTACATTGTGAAACTACAGCCAACTAGGATTGCTTCAGTGGTTACATAATTCTATAATCACTGCAGAAATACCAACTATATGGCCTCCCCTCAAGTGGAGCTTTGCCCGTTTCAGCTGGTAATCCGGAAGCACACTGTGGACAGGATTTACGGTGATAGGTCACTTAGGGATCTCTTGCTTTACCTTTCTTTGGAGAGTAATCAGTCCGGCAAGTCACAGTGCCCTCCCCCTTCTTGTCTACTGCACCTCGGATTAAAACACTTGCTGGAGTCCCTGTAGCTCTTTGCTTGTGATAGAATACTTGGAGCCATCATGTGTTTCTGGACTACAGTAAGCGCCACAACAACTTCCTTGTTAGGAAACGTGTCTGCCCAAACAGCATGGCATTCAGCAGTCAGGGAGTTTTTAAAATCAGGTCTTAACTGTGCCCTATGGACTTGGCCCGGAGAAGCATTGAGCATTTCAAAAATCAATGGAAGATAATCACCCTGCAGGGCAGAAATTCATAGAGTGCTTTGGGAGCTTTTGGGATAAAACTCTTGCAGCTGAGCACATGGCAGGAGACATTCAGGACCTGGCAGGATTGGGTCCTTTTATATAGGGATCACCACCTCACCCATCAAAGTACAGTCTCTTCCTCTAGGGATAGAGAGGGAAGGGGAGAAAAGTGCCAGGGACCTGCCCACTGTCCTCACCACAATGCAGAGCAGGCCAGCCACGCATGGAAGCATGTGCTGCCACTAACTAGGAGACATTTCAGTAGACTGCTCTCCTTGCATGCCAGGAAGCTCCAAGCCATCCCAGGTGTCAGGGCCATGGCTAAAAGCCATAACAGAGCCCCATACATTTGCATTAGCATATGCTTATTCAAGACTATACCGTATAAACGTACCAGTGGGCCATTTATTTAAGAGGGCAACAATGCAGCTCTTTTAAAGATATTTCGATATACTGCATGGGAAACAAACAAACTGTCTGGATAGTGGATGGAAAACAATGGACAATAACAGTGTTCAGAAAGAAAGCACTCAACATGGCAGCAATAGCCAATGTATTTACAGTAGCACAAATACAAAGTTGAGAGAGAAGCCCCAACCACCCCCCACAGCTGAATTTCCCCAGTCTTTGAAATGCAGATTAAGAGCTGCATTTTGCAGTGTGGGTCCATTAGAATTCCTGTGAGAGCAACCAAGAAATGTATATTGCACTATGATTCCCAAGGGAACCTTCCTGAGTAGGGGGTCAAAACTGAGCAACAATTGAGGATTCAGCCCACTGGCTACAAAAACAAATTCCCATTACAGAAAGATGGCTCATGAGAATAAAATACTGACAAGAAACAGAAAGATCAACAGTCTGGGTTAAGTTGAGACAACTGAACCACTGGATGAAAGATGGAGCAAGTGGAATGAAGAGATTCAAAATAAAGCACTGAAATGACTTCTGGGATACAATTGCTTTGAGAAATTGCAGACTAAGAGCTTGGTTTATAAACTGGAATATTGTCATTTATATTCTTGAAACAATCATCCATGATGGAACAGAAAAGTAAGTTGATTATGATCCATAAGAGTTGTGGTTGGAAAACATCAAATGTGAATGTTCAGAATACCTGAAGAGAATGTTTGTACATTGTTTGTTTTCACTAAAGCAATGATCATGTAAATAAAGAAAAAGCCTTAAAAAAAAGGTCAATCAAGATGGCACTTGATAAATGGCCTGCAGTCCTATTTTCCAAAAAAAGAGTTTAGTGTTGCATGATTCCTTAGAACCGGAGCTCTATCAGAGCCAGAACTGTCAGCCAGAGAATATTTCCCCGAGGAAAGATGGTTGGAGGTAGGAGGAGATAGAATGGCGGCTGTTTGAATACAATGATCTGATATTAATATAATCAAACTATTGATGCACCGGGGTTGAAATGTTGCCATGTTGCAGAAGAAACTGTCTCCACCAGCAATTTGTCAGCATGCACTTCCTATCCACAGGACAAACATTTCATGAGATTACTAGTCTCCTATATCATGCAAAATACAACAAGACCCATCTTAGACCCAGACCATGATATCATTACTCACCTTGAGCAATACCTTACTCCACACTTAGTTCTATTGACTCCAATGGGATACTTGTAGTGTAAGGTACCATTTCAGCAGGAGTAAGGATATCACAGCTGGAACTGGTGAAGGTAGATCATCCCCAGTTTGATTTTCTGTTTCTCTTGTACCAATATGATGAGAATGCCACCAAATTGTGGCACCTTACATTTGTTTACCAATAGGCTGACCATATTTCCTTGAGACAAAAACGGGACATTGGGATGGCAAAAACGGGACGGGCTTGGGGGGGGGGTCCCACCAGATGAAATTGGTGCAGTGGCTGCAGAACCTGGGCTGAGGGGCACTGGGGGGTGGTTGGGGGCCCTGGGAGGGGACTCTAGGGGGGGCTCTGGGCAGTCTGGGGGGGCTCTAGGTCCCAGGGGGGTCTTACCAGATGAAGTCGGTGCAGTGGCTGCAGAACGTGGGCTGAGGGGCGCTGGGGGGGGCTCTAGGGGGTCTCACTGGATGAGGTCGGTGCACTGGCTGCATAACGTGGGCTGCTTGCACAAGCGTGCGGTGACTTTGTGGCTCTTGACCATGTGGATCAGCTTCTGGCGCAGCGCCCCCTTGCGGCAGAACAGCGGCTTGGCCAGGCACTCCAGCTCGGTGGGCGAGGTGACCAACGCCATGGCCCCACCGGGGTCCCCCAGCACCAGGCAGGGGGGGAGGCAGAGGGGGGACTGGGTGGGGGGGATGGATGGAGGAATAAGCAGAATAGGGATGGGGGATGGGATGAAGAGGATGGAGGGAGAGAGATAAGGGGAGATGAGGGATGAAGAGGATGGAGGGGATGGAGGGAGAGAAGGCACGAAGGTGAGAAGGGAGAGGATGGATGGATGAGAGAAGAGATGGGGGTAGGGAGCAGGGGGGATGGAGGAGGCAAGGGACAGCGAGAAGGAGGGATGGAGAGAAGGGAGATGGAAGAGGAGGCAGTGGACGGAGGGAGAGAGAGAAGGGAGGAAGGAAGGGATGGAGGGATGGAGAAGGGGATAGAGAGAAGGGATGGACAGAGCAAGAGGAGGCAGCGGACGGAGGGAGAGAGCAGGGAGGAAGGGAGGGATGGAGAAGGGGGATGGAGAGAAGGGAGGGATGGAGAGAAGGAGGGAAGAAGGAGGAATAGTGAGAAGAGGAGGCAGCGGGCAGCGGAGCTGTCCGGAGCCGCAGCCGGGGGCGAGCGCGCCGGCGGGGGGGCTGCTGGCCGGGTTTTATGACCAGGGACAGCGGCTGGGCCTGCAGCATGGCCAGGGCAGCCTGTGGGGAAGGAATGGTGGCCGGAAAGGAAGGCGGCGAGGTCAGGAGAGCCGTGTGGGTCATTGTGGCAAATGGGATGGGTCTGGAGAGAAGAGGCGACAGGCTGCTAAGGCTGGAGGAGGAGGCGGTGGCAGCCTTACTCGACAGAAAAGCAGCTGAATGGAGAGACAGCTGGGCCCTGGCTTCCGGTTTGGTGGTGAGTGAGAGGGGCTGAGCTTGTTCCGAGTGGGTGGCAGCTCATAAAACCCGGCCGGCAGCCCCCCCGCCGGTGCGCTCGGCCCCCGGCTGCGGCTCCGGACAGCTCCGCTCTGCCGTCGGCTTCAGCCCGCCGCCCGCTGCCTCCTCTTCTCACTATTCCTCCTTCTTCCCTCCTTCTCTCCATCCCTCCCTTCTCTCCATCCCCCTTCTCCATCCCTCCCTGCTCTCTCCCTCCGTCCGCTGCCTCCTGTCCCTACCTAAGGACTAGTATCAGATGTCAAAATCTCCGATGAGCGCAGTTTGCTCATCCGAGATTTTGACATCTGATACTTGTCCTTAGGTAGCAAGATTCTTCACCTGAGCTCTTGCGAGTCCTGCAAAGAAAGAACCTCCCCCTAGAAAGCAGCTTGGGACCTGCCCCAAAAACGGGACAAAATTGATATTTTTGTCAAAAAGACGGGACGGTCCAAAAATATGTAAAAAACAGGACTGTCCCGTTCAAAACGGGATGTATGGTCAGCCTATTTACCAAGCACAGTACTGGTTCTCATGACAGTGACTTTTCCCCCAGTGGTTTCACCATCATATGTACAGGGAATACCTGCTTACACAGGTAATATCTTAGCTACCATTATAAAGGTTTTAAAAACTACATGTACTCAGTGTATATCCAACTCTGAATGTGCAATCAGTCTGGTTGTGAGCTAAATGAACCACTGCTTTCCTCAGTTACTATACTTATTATAAATCACAGCTAGAGCCCTGTAAAGTTTGTAGGCTCTTCACAAAACCGAATAAGACACCTTCCTTGGCTCCCAAAGAGTTTATAATCTAAGACAGACAAGAACGAACAACTTTAAGGAATAACTCAGTGGGGGAGTCTGAGTTAATTTTTGTGGATGTAAAAAAAGAGGAAGGACTCCTGGATGAAATGGGTTTAAAGGAGGAATTCAAATGGGGAGGAGGTGGTACTTGGGGGAATAGGGAGATAACATGATTAGAGAGGGGGAAAAAACAGACTGTGAGAAGGACAAGAAGGAAGCAATAAAGGTGAAAGGACTGGGAACAGGTTGGGGAGCAAGGGGGGAAATGGGAGCAGACATGTAGTTGGGGGCCATGAAGTGGAGGGCTTTGCAGATTCAGAAACTGGAATTTAATGTGATGAGAGAGGGAGCTAATGAAAGCATTCAGGGAGGGTATAGCTACACGGCACACGCCTTATGGCCATGTGTAGAGTCCATACACTGCATACCCCTCTACCACAGGTATCAATAGCAATGTAGATGGTGAGGCACTGCTTAGGTGAATAAAGGAAAGACACACCTGCACCCTGTGTACAGGTACCCTACACAGCTCTCTACATATCCAAGCAGTGCCTTCTGTCTCTCCCACTGCCTCAGTCTTTCCCTGCTATACTCCACCCTGGCAGTATGGAGGCAGCAGGGAAAGGTTCTGGCAATGGGAGGCAGTGGAGAAAGACTCCACTGGGTCCCAGGCGCTGGAGCCTTTCCACACTTCAGGGAAAGACTTTGGCAGCAGGTAAGCAGTGGAAAAAGGCAGGAAGAAAGGGGGCATCTACAGAGTTTCATGGACAAACAAAGGACACTTTTTACAACACTGTGTATCTTCACAGTGATGTCAACATGATCATTGCCTATGAAAGAAGGTTGGTGCAGAGGCCTTCTAGAGGATCTTTCATCAGATGGTTGGCATTGCACAGCAACATTGCGCAACAGTTTAAGTGAGGGAGAATGTTTTATCCAACTCTGATTGCAGGTGGAATTTTGTATGGAAAATAATTTCCTAAACTGGAATTTGGTCAGTACCCTTCAGTTAACATCTTTCTTTCAGAAAAGGGAAGAAGCCATGGGCATTTCAACAACAGTTAGTCAGAACCTGTTTTATGCCTCATCTGTTTGACAGCACCCCCATCAGCACAGCACATCCCTAGAACTAGGACTGATTATTGGCTTAGTAGTGAGGCAGGACCTAACCCTGAGAAGTGTTGAGCATTTAATTGTAAATTCTCAGCACCTTCAGGATTAGGCATCACTGATCTCGCTTCCTACACCACCTAGATTTTCAGCGGAGGTCTCCCATTCTGTCATTGACCAAGTATGCTTGGGAAAACTGACACTGCAGAGCTGACAATAAAATACAGGTTGCTGAAGTGGCCTACAGGAAAGCTGTTCCAGATTCAGGAGTGACAGAGGAGAAGGCTCTTGCCCCAAGAGTAGTAAACTGTCAGAAAGAAAGCAATTCTGATGCTACATGAACAGAAGGAGTCAGGGTGTGACTAGATCATTGGTTCTCAAAGTGGGGGTTGGGACCCCTCTGGGGGTCGCTAGCCAGTTCTGTGGGGGTCGCAAGCCCCTGCTGCCAGCAGCCAGCCCCGAACAATGCCGCTACTGTGGGCTGCTGGCATCCGGCCCCTGCTGCTGCAGGCAGCCTGTGCCCCTGCCAGGGTGGGCTGCCGGTGCCCCCATAAGGCTGCTGGTGGCCCCGTGAGCCAGGTCTGGGCCCTGGCTCCTGCTGTGGCAGGCTGCCAGCACTGCCACATGCCCAACCCGGCCCCTGCCGCGGTGGGCTGCGGTCCCTCCATGGGGCTGCTGGAACCCCACCCCATCCTGACTCCTGCCCTGGGGGGGCTTCTGGAACCCCCAATCCCGGCCCCTGCCATGCCCTGGGGGGGAGGGGAGGGTCGCGCTTAGAAACCCGGTGTGAGAAAGGGGTCTCCACTATAAAAAGTTTGAGAACCATTCATGAGGTAGGCTAGCTTGAGATCATAGTAGAGTTGAAAAACAAGAACAGCAATTCTGAACAGCTATGGGTGTGGTCTCTTGCTTAAGCAACATGAAAAGCCCTCTCATGCAGTTCACAAGTGAAGGCAGAAGAGTTATCTCTTAGGCAGTAATTACAGTATTCCAGCCTGTAATTTTGCTTTCATCTGTTTATGAGTGGTTCTGTGATAAAATTAAATGCCACCACTAAGTCAAAATACAGTACATCTGTGATAGCAGTTGAATGTATGCAGGCACCTCTTTTGTATCTGGCTCACACTACATGGTTCTATTGGATAAAACTAAAGTAGAAGGTCTGAAAGCATCTAAGAGTGCTCTTAAATAATACACATGTATACAACCCTAAATTTACATTTACCTGAAAGGCTAGTTTTCAGAGTAGACAATATTAACATTCACATAAGCATGGTTGGTTGGTGGCTTTTGAGTCACTGTTAAAAAGGCAAGCTAAGGATAAGCCATAATTTTGATATTTCCAGCACTCTGACAGTTGTACCGTAAATATTGGGCCTGATCCCAAGAGATGCCAAATACCAGCAACCCACTGGGAGCTAGAAGCGCTCAGCACTTCTCAGGATCACACCATTAGTGTTATCTAAAGCAGAGGAGTCTTTGTCACTAAGGTTTTATTTTATTATCTATTAGAACACTATCCATCTTGCGTGCAAAAGCCAGGCCTTAAATAGTACCCAAGACAGACATTTTATAATTTATACAGCACACAGCAAGAATGAAAAGGTCACCTTCCCAGCAGTAGAACTGAACTGCTGTGTAAATTAATGTGCTAACAATCCCTGGGTGTCAGTAGCAAACACAAAACAAAACAGAAAAACACTTGAGGGGGGCAGCTGGGCTAAGAACAAGTCAGGTGATGTAACAATTTCCTAAATTGCCTTCCATTGCCAGTTTGTGTCCAGGAGAGTCTGCAAATAGAGCCAGCTTTGGAAATCCTCACTGCTGAGGGAATGGGTGGAATACATTTGAGAGCAAGAAGGTTTCCATCCACACCCCTCTGCAAAGCCCTGGTTATCACAGTCCCTGCCCTTGGAATACACTGGGCTGAATTTTTTTGCCCTGACACAGTTTTGATGTTTTTATGGCTAGGTCAGTCATCTTCTCTGATTGGTTTCCCTCCAGCAGAGGGAGACAAGATACCCTTGTGCTTTGCCTGCCAAAATATAAATATGGCTATTCTTAAGAATGTGGAAGCTCTCCAGACTTAAAGGAGCCCTAAGTGGTCTATACTAATTACAACCTCTGATGAGTCCCACAGCCTACAGGAAGCACTATCAACCTAACTGATGCAATTTCCTCTAGAATGTCTGGAGCAGTTAAATCTAGAAAAGAGTGGAGAAGGAAGGGGACAAAGATATTTTCTCCCTCTACATTAGGATCAGCCATGTGACCGGAGATAGCTCATGCTTGTTATCTCAATTGGTCACCTTTTTCCACCTTCTCCAGTAAGCACTTCCATCGGAATTTGTAGCAGAGAGCAACCAGGGGCAAGGTGAGGGCAGACCTACCAGAGATCCCTGTGGTCTTTGCTAAATACCTTAGAGTGATGGAGGGTTGTTTTTTTAAATGGTTTTCTTTTAGAAAAGGAGATGTTTAAAGAGAAGAATGTGGCATATGCTGTGAATCCCAAGAATTCTGAACTGAGAAATTGTGTTTAAAAGTATTATTTGGTATTTTCCTGTAATTTCAGAAATATGAGGTGTTAACTAAGATAGCAGATTTGGGAGTTTTTCTACATTAAAAATACTATGCAGGTTAATGAGGATTTCACATCCAAGGACCTTAGGAACTAATGCCAATCACTAGTACCCTCTATGGGAAATGGATGTATTTCTTTTAATTCTAAATGCTTTGGGATACTGAGAAAAACTTTGCTCAGATCTAACTTTGCTTGAGAGTGTCCTCTGAATACTACAAGTCCATCCAGGAAGAATGGCTGGGTGGCCATAAAATTGTTAATAGTTACAGATGTATGTGAAAACCCTGGCAATATCTGTATTATTTTTATATAAATGATGTGTATCTCTGTCTATCCAATTACTACCATGTTGTCTGCTACATGGGTGCAAAGAGTTAACTCAGTTCTGGTTGGTTTTATACATCTGCAGGAAAGATAATAGTTTTAGATAGCCCCCAATTACTGAAACAAACTATACAGATGTCAATTTCTTTGAAGGTATTCCCATTAGTCTGGTGAATAAACTGCCTGAATACTCTGAGATAGTAGGGCTGTGGACAAGGGTAATCCAGGTAGGCAAAATAAAGCAAAGGACATGAAGCTGGTGTGTGTGTTAAAGTCTCAGCCCTGAAGCGGAGAGGGAAACAGAAGGGAACATGCAACTTCCAGGATTACACTGACCCTCCACTCTCAGAAGGTTTCATACCTGGGATAAACTAGGCCTGCCTAATGCTTGAGGGGAAAGATGAGCTTTAGGTAAGAGAATATGCATTTAGGCAGTTGTTGTTTTAACCCTTCCCTCTCTTTTATATTCCTGTGGATAAATAAATCCTACTTTGTTTTGAAGAAACAGTTCTGTGTCACTGCACATTCCTGCTGGTCACAGCTCCTGGAGGAAGATTATAGCAAGGGCCAAACCCAGTTGAATCTGCTGAGAAAATACAGTTGGACTTGCTGAGGAAACAGTGTAGTCTGGGGACCTAGTCTGTGGCCGGAAGAATTGTAGGATTCCACCCCGAAAGAAGTGAAAGCACAAGGCGTGCCTCTAGGAAAGGTGCCCAGAGAGAGATTGAGCCCTGATCTATGCTGAAGGAGGGAGGGTTGACCTAAGATATGCAACTTCAGCTATGAGAGTAGGGTAGCTGAAGTCGACGTATCTTAGGTTGACTTACCTCACGTCTTCATGGCGGGGGGTCACTCCCCCGTCGACTCTGCTTCTGCCTCTCGTCTTGGTGGATTATAGGAGTCGAAGGCAGAGTGATCGGAGATCAATTTATCACGTCTACACTAGTAAGATGTACCCTGAGTGAGGAGTCAAAGGCACAGCTCAGCCAGAACCATGGCAATGTAAACTAATGCAGTTACCCATAGAGAACTGAAGACAATGAGAAAGACATATTTCAGCCACCGTAAATAGAACTGGGCAGGAAATGGTTCTCCCTCCCATAAAAGTTTGAGATTTAAAAACACCAATGTCCAAATTGAGACAAAAAGTGGCTCAAAAATTTTGCAACCCGTTCTTCCTCAAATATTGGTTTGGAGCAATCAAAATTTAGATAAGTTGGAAAGTTGCATTATTTCAGTTTCAACCATTTTTTTACTCTAGCAGCTAGAGTCTAGCTTCTGTTTCAAAATGAAAAGCAGTTTTGAACTGGAGAAATCAGAATTTTTCATTTTGACAATTTCAAAATGGCCCATTTTGATAATTTCAAAATTTTTTGAAAAAATTTTGAGTTGAGAAATGTATTGAAAACTACTCTTTCCTATGAAAGATTTTGATTTTGACAAATGGGTATTTTTGACCCCAAAAAGATCATCAAGAAATTCCTGACCAACTCCACATCTAAGGGCTTGTGCATTCTGGGATAAATTAGACAGTCCTAGGGTTATGAAAGTTCTATGCTGAAGTGTTTATTTCATGCACAAAATGTCTGACGTGTCAAACAAAAATAAAATATACCTTAAAACCACACCAAGTATATATTACACCATAAATAAGTCCCTCTGCTAGGGAAACAGACTTTGGGTTATGCCTCACCAGAAAAAATCCCAACAAGAAAAAATGCTCCTGTGGAAAATGCCTCTCGACATGCCCATCCCCGAGCTTCCAAAATAAGGCTTTTATAATAGCATGCAGAGCCCAGAAGCCAAGAGGTGAACTAACCCTCCTATAACCCTGCCCCAGTTAGGCCCCATAAGATTGGTTGTTGTGGTAATAATAAGGTGTATCCTTGTGGGTGAAAGAAGCAAATACATGTACCATTAGATGGCTTAACTTTTCATTTCCTTGATTGTGTGTATGTGTGAGAGTGTGAAAGAGAGGGGTGTAATGTTTGTAGCATGTGAAAAAAATGGCTAAAAATAATCTACATTCAACACTGTTTTTTAAAAGCATGTTGCACTGGATCTAATCAGGCTCCACCTCTCTGCCAAGTTCAGTGCAGACAGTGCTGATAAGAAATCTGTCAACAATGAAAAGTAGTGCTGCCAAAAAACAAAAACAAAAACCACACAACCCAACCTTTAGCCAACACCCAAAATCAAATTTCCAATTAAAAATGTAAGAGAAACCAAACAATACATAGAAAATCCAAAGGGCATAAAACTAATCCTTTGTGAAATTTCACACTGAGTAGCTACCTACTCTAAGAGAAAAGAAGAATTTATGCCCCATTTTAAGCACAATTTAGAACACAACCTTAACTTTAGAGGCACTACAAGCATCTCCATAACCAATGTGGTTCATTCAGGTCCACTGGGTGGTGTGATAAACCCAAGACAGACAGTTGGGGGGGGGGGGGGGAGGAAGTAGGAGGTAGGAATCAGCCGGAGGAAGTTAAAAGGCCCTCCTCCCTATCAACTGAGGAGGGATAACTACAGATCAGCCAGGGTCAGATGTGAAGAGGTTACCAGAGAATCAATTAGGATCAGCTGAAAGGGAGTTACCTGAGGTCAATTAGGATTAGCTGATTCCAGAGCTACCTCAGACCTTTTTAAACCCTCCCCTGTTTGGAGGAGAGAGAGAGTAGGAGTTGGAGTCAAGGTGCTAGTAGACTAAGAGTAGCTAGACAGTGAGCCTCACCAGGAGGGGTGGCTGCATTCCCTCCCATAAGGGAAGAAAAAGAAGCCCAAAAGCCTGCCTGAGAGAAGGAATGGACTACCCCTGTGCATCCTAGAAGGACTGTTTTACCCAAGCCCATCTCACCAAGGCTAACACAGCTGAGGCTGGTGAGACCAAGAAAGTACCTTGCCACAGTGGCTACTCCACCACAGCTTGTGACTGAAGGGCTCCAACTGCTTCCTTTGCTAGGGCCTTGGAACTATCTGTGTATATTGGGAAAGAGAGGCCCCTCCTGTCACAAGACTGAAACAGAAATACACTTTTAGCCCCTCTGACATCCGCTGATAGGACAGAGTGGGAGGTTTTTGTTTCCTGGAATGGCGTACAGTACCTCAGCCTGAGTACAGTACTAGGGCATGGTTTGGACAAAAAGCAAGTTGAATCCTTCTGCTAGTATGCAGTGTCTGTACATGCTTTTAAGGATCTGAACTTGTTGCCTGCTGAGCATAACTGAAAAATGGCATTCATTTGTGTGTGAAAAATAGCTCTGTACACCTTATGAGTTTAGGGCTGACCATGGTTGGGCCTGAGCAAGTCCACGAAGTGGGGGTGCACATAGCTCCCTTCCATGTTACACCTGCATAAAGGGTTTCCAAAGTCTCAATTCATGAGCTGTCTGGGCCCAATTCTTCCCCATCAATAAAAGTTACTCAAGTCATGCTGGAGGAGATACCAGCCTGTGAGTGCAAGAACCAGGGGACTGTCAATGCTACCAACACCACCAGACAACTCAAGGAGAGCCGAGCAGAGTGCAAGGCAAGGGTGTGTCTGTCCCGTTCTCTTCATGAGAGAAGCTGGCAAGTTGGGGGGGAGGGGAGGGGAAGAGGGCAGCCCAGATGTATGCAGACAGCTTCTAAGAATCTTTTCTCCGAGCACCCTTGGAGTCATTCCACAGGCTATGGGTAACATTTTCCAAAGTGCCTAAGTGATTAGGAGCCTCAGTCTCATTGACAGTTAATGGATTTAGGCTCTTACGTCATTAGATGCTTTTGAAAATGTTACCCCATATGCCTTTGGAGAATGGAGCTGATTTGCTTACCTCCAACCCTATCTCCAGTGTGAATATGCCTCGTAAAACCAGGTGCAGCCATTTTAGGGATAGACAATACATTGTAGTGAAAAATAAAGTGATGTCCATTTACCTGACTGGAATGTCTGATGACAGGGCAATGACAAAAAGAGGACCACGTAATATTAAAATTAATCTGAAAATAATCTAGGTCAGTTTATTATGAGCAAGGGGTCCTATGACTGTCAATCAATTGCCTTCTCCCATTTTGATTATTTTTAACCTGCGTATTTCATAAAAAAAACTACAATTACATTTGGTGATTATCCTGGGGGATCATTTTTATATATTTATATATCTATATCTATACCTCACCTAATTCTGAAGCAGGAGATTAATTCTCTTCTTGATACTTGGGGGATGGAATTTATGCACCTAACTCTTCATAACATTAATTGCTCTGTTGCAGGTTGCCAGGTAAATCCTCGGTGTATAGAAAAGAAAATAGATTTCTCAGTCTTCAAATCAGATGCACACAAGATTAACTATAGTCAGGGGGGAAACTCTCTCTCAGCCACACAGGGCTAGATCGTACCTGCTAGGCATAGCTCAGAGACAGGGACAGTGGAGAACTATACTATCCCAGAGGGAGCACCATCAGGGATTCTGCTTCTGTGAATCATCTCGACATCTAAAACTCCCCAGCTTGCCAAGAGACTATACCCAGCACTACACCAGCATGCAACAAGGATGCAGTTCACTGCATGCCAGCCTTCTTGGGGGGCCAGTGCAGGGGATTACAGGTAAAGGCCTACTTCTTCTTGGCACCATGCATTCTTGGGGGATTAGAAAAAAAGCCAGGAATGGTCCTTTGAGCACAGGGAGTGCCATTTCTGCCTAGCCTTTGTGGGGGCCTCAAAGCTGGAAGAAGGCTCCTTATCGGGTGCAGCTTCCTGCATCGCACACCCACATAAGCGGGCAGAATCTGGAACATAAAGATTCATTTCTTATGTTTTAAGATAGCTACAACAACAACAAAAAAAGGATTAATAAAGCAGGAAGCCCCTCAGACAACAAAATCAAAACTAGTGGAGATGGAAATGAGTGAATCAGGCACATTTCACCTATTCCGTGTTAGAAGTTTTCATCAATATCTCTATACACACCAGTTAAACAAACAAAGCCCAGGGAAAAGGGCAGACAGAGAGATCTATTTGATTTTCATTTTGCAACAATGTTGCTGAAGCTCATCTCAGAAATAAAGTGATCAGCCACATAATTGAATGGCATGCACAGATTTTGTTTTTAAACAGAAAATGAGTAGAGATTTGAGAGAGAGATAAATAAGTAATCCATGAAAAGTTTTGAGACAAGTCAAGATTTGCAGCTGTGTATAAGAAACTAGCAAGGCAATTAAAGAGTTTGTTAAAAATAGCCTTCCCTTGGTACAGTAGAAGCTGCTCTTATTAGGACACACTGTTACATTCTGTAACCTTTCAAAGAAACAACATTATCAAATGAAATGACCTGGTTCACTTTTATCTCCGCTAAATCTCATCCACATGCCATGTTTAGGAATCAACCACACTGCATACTGTGGAGTAGTTTGTGGGTAATTATGCAATCTGATGCAATGGGAAGCCAGGGAACTGTATCCTTACCCAAGACAGAATTACAATGTTGTTATCTATTTATATCAAACAAAATGAACAAATAAATATCTCTAATCTTACTTTGGAGACTAGAACAAATACTGTGGAAGGCAAGTATACTATCTGACATTAAATCTTTCAGCTTATGGAATAATGCTGAGTGTAAAGAATTTTTTTTACAAGGCCTGCTTACCATTAACAATTATTTGAAATATCAAAGAGATTTTTCCAACTCAATATCCATCCACTTCAGAGAGAGCTAGTGTCAGAAGTATTGCTAAATTAATGGCAACTGAATTCAGGCTCTGGAGTTCACATCATTTTTATCATAAGAGGTCAGGAAAACCTCCAAGATTTTGCAGCAACCTCAGAACTGCAGCTATGAATTCTTTTAGGGTATGGTTAGACTGGGGCTGTTTTAGCGCTAAAACCCTTCTTTAGCGCTACAATAGCACTGCCAGGACACACTTTCAAGGCACTTTTTGTGCTTTTACTGACGTTTTAAAGCGCTACTGGTAAACCTCAAAATGAGAGGAATAAAGCTTTTTGCGCTGCCATTTTAGCGCAAGGGTTGCAATGTGTACACCCCTTGAGATATAATGAGCCTCCAGCCTCCAGCATCCTGGCCCAGAATCCCCAGTGCATCCTCTCTGGCCACCATTTAAAACTCTTCTGTCCCATCCTCAGGTGACCCCATGTCAGAACCCTCCCCCATATTCATATAAAATTTGGAAACCGGGCCGCTGCTGTGGCAGGGCTGCCAGGTCCCCTGCCGCTGTGGGCGGCAGGGATGCCGGGTCCCCGCCACTGTCCCGGGTCCCCGCCACTGCGGGCAGGGCTGACGGGTTTCTGCCGCGGCGGGCGGCCGCCCTGCCGCGCTCCCAGCCCCTGCCCTGGTCCCCGCCGCTGAAACCCCCCCCCAAATAAATGGTTAGGGAAGGGAGGTGCAGAGCCTGTCAGTTTCGGAAAAGAAACTGACAGCCAAAAGTTCCCTCCCTACACTAAGGTTCCCAGTCCCCCCTCACCCCACTCCTTTGCAAAGAGGGTTGCACCCAGCTGAATGCTGGGATACCTGCCCTATCCTGCAACTGCTACTGCGGCCAAAAGCGGGACAAATGTGTACATTCTTTGGCACTAGAGGGATTTAATGTGTACACCCTCTAGCGCAACACCTGTAGCGCTAAATAGGGAAGCGCTATAAACAATAGCGCTACACCCTGTAGTCTAATCATACCCTCAGTAAGGTAGTTGCAAAGTTCCTGAAACTTCTCAGTTAAGGGACAGATTTTCAAAGGCACAAATGACAGTTCAGATCCCAGTTCCTATGAACTTTCAATGGGAGTTAGGAGCCTAACTGTCTGTAACAGCACAGACTCACACCTGCATCACCTCCTGCTGGTCTCTCTGGGGAATTAGCATTCCAGCCTCTGGAGCACCCTCTGCAGGTCAATGTCCCACTAGCCCCATATCCCTCCTGGACCCCAGTGCCCTCTTCCCTGGGGTTCTGCCCCCTGGCATACCCCCCCAGTCTCAGGGTCTCCCCTCCCCAGGGAACTCCAATCCCCTAATCCCACCTTGCCTCAGCCTGTGGCTATGGCCAATCAGCAATGAGCCCCCACTCCCTGGGGCAGACTGCAGTATAAGAGCCAGGGAAGGGGGTAGGGCCTGCTGTCTTCCTCTACCACCCAGTATCTCTATGGGCCTCTGGCCAGGCCCTGCATCCTGGGGAGTTGCCAGCCTGGAGCTCCCCTGCCCCTCTGGTCTTTCCCCAGCCCTGCTTCACTCCTGGTACCCATTTTCAGAAAGCAGCCTTTCCCCCCTCCAAGACTGGGAGGGAGACTGCCTATCTGCAAACCAGCAGGCCTTTTATACGGACCAGCTGGGCCCTAATTGAGCCCAGCCACAGCTGTGGCTGCTTTCCCCAATCAGCCTAGCTTCTCTCCTTGTCTGCCCTCATTGCCAGCCCCCTCCAAGGGCTGGCTTTTAACCTATTCTGGCAGGGAGCGGGTAGCCACCCCTCTACACTGCCATTTTGTGCCATTGAAAATCTCCCCCTAAACTATTACATCCAAATTCTGCTTTGGCATATGTACATGTGACTCTCACTGAAATCAACATGAAACTTACTAGTGCATCCCATGATAGGATCTGATCTACTGATCTCTCAGGGTAATGTGAGCTAGTGGTACCCTGTCCATTTTGACTGGAATCTTATTAGGAGTTCTAGTGACTTTGGTCAAAGAGTGTCTTACCTTTCAGCCAGGAGAACCATAGTAAGAAAGAGCACTACTTATAGGACAACCGAGACACAAACCTGCAATGAACGGAACAGAGAAATCTAAGTGTGTCACTCTCACTTTTTCTTGCCTAAAGGCAAGAAAAGAGTAAGCCACAAAATCTTAGCTCTCGCTTGGTGTAGTATATTCTCATACAAACACACTCAAATACAGCCAGCCTCTGACTGGCCTTTCTTGGAAGTGCATATGGAGGGAGGTGGGATACAAGGAATTTCATACAGCCCTGCACAGGATGGCTAGCCAGAATCCCACTAGGGAGTGCATCCCCATCACCCATACAGGCACCAGTTGTTTGAAAGGTTGTGGGGAAAGATGGGATCATGGTCTCTATTCCTTTCACACTAGCCATCGGAGTTGACTGTGCTTGGAGTGCAGAGAATACAACTTCCCCTTCAAGGGCACCAGAGCTACCACTCTGTGTGCACACTGGAGGAGCTCACAGGAGGAATTCTGGCTGATTCCAAATATAGAAGTCAGAGAGTTCACATACATTCTGAGATACAGCAGTCAGAGAGTTCATGTGCATTTACCGATTCTTGTCACAATAAAACCTCTGACCCGGACAGGTGTTTCTGTATTCTGTGGAATCTGGCCCAACTTCATGTTGCTGTCAAATAGGTAAGAAAATATCTGACTTCAGGTCATCGGGGAACCAATGGCTAGGATCTGTTTTTTCTGACACTGTAGAGTATTTCATATTGCCCACATCTAAAATATCATATTCTGAAATAAATTCTATCACACAATTAGAAAAATGCAATTACTTGATACACATGCACACACAAATTCTGGGTTTACCAACCCTTGAAAAAGAGCCAGGCTGAAATTATGAAGACCTGGAATTACAGGGCCAGGCTGTTTTGCACCATTCCAGCAGTACAGAGCAGCTGCCTAGCTAGCTTAACCATTCTCCTCTGGAGGATTTCCCGTATGTAAGGAGAGTCCCCGGGTGGCCTAGTGCTGGCTGAATGGTTTCAGACCACAAGCTGTGCTAAGCACCAATGGGCTAACTGCCAGGATCTGGTTCATTCTGGGTACCTGTGAACTGTTTCCTTCAATCCCCTTTGACAAACTATGTCATTTCTAGTCCACTGTGTCTTATCAGGTTTTCTGGGACTATCAACATGTAACGTGTTCTGCAGCCTCCTCCCTGCAGCAGGAGATATGTGGGCCATTCTGTTGCATGTCAGATTGCTTGGTAGTTCTTGAAGAAAGCTGATAATAAATTATTTCCTTTTAGGTCAGCAGTTTGAAAACTGTCTTTCAAACTCGATTACAATGGTTTATTTCCCCAATGGCCTGAGGATAATAAATGGAAGAATGTCTGTACTTAATATTTCTCTCCTTCAGAAAGTCTTCATATTTCTTGGATGGGAACTGAGGTCCGTTGTCAGACTATGTCTCATCCATTTCCTTCAAAAGTGAAAATTAACAAGGACTGTTAGGAACATAAGCTGAGACTTTAACTCTCTGAGCCTGAGTCACTATTGTCCTGTCACCAGTGCAAAATGACTGCAAAAAGGGTGAAAAATACCACTCTGCTTATCCAGTCACATTTTACACCCTTTTTGCATGGGGACAAATGGTTATGCAGAGAAGTGTTGAATCAGCTCCAAGTGTGGTCATATATTTGCTGAAGTAACAAATTAATACACTAATGGCTGCTAATCACAAGTGCCATATTAGGATCACACAAATCCACATCCGCATGAAAATCACCTGTCACCACCTGGTGTTCTTCCACCCCAGCAATGAGTGTGGTTCCAAAGCGCACAAACTAATGGAAATACACAGAATTCTTCCTTTTCCTGGGTTTAATCTTGTCCTATCAAAGTTCTCCCCTTTCCAGAGTACAGGCAACACAACCACTATCTCCTTGGGTTTTCCACCAGCAGCAGCCATACTCTAGTTCATTCTGTTTTCTTGTAGTGGCAACTAGACCCTGTATTTTAAATAGCTTTGGCTGTATTGCTGTGCCAGCTACTTAGCCCCGCTGGTCTGATTCTCTGATCTACAGACCTGGCAAGAAATTTAGGTCATGGGCTTTGGTCCTACCTGGGTAACCATGACCACAGGGGTCCTGGCATCAGGACGAGCAAGTCCCAACAGTGAAAGAATCCTTCAGTGGTGTAGGAGCTGCAGCTAAAACAGCTCCAACATCATCTTCTTTTCAGGAACCCCGCCTCCCATCACCAGCATGTAAGAAGTATGCCTGAGAAAAAAGATGCATAGTCAGGTTGTCCTTGCCCCCTGACTATTCCCAGCTCCAGAATGGCCCTGAGGGACTTTGACAGTTGGCTTAGTTTAGCTGGCTTTATTATGGCTTTTATTTGCACTGGGAGAGCAGCCTGACAGTTGAGGATTGAGGGACTGCGAAGGTGAAAGCCATCTTTGTCCATGCCTCTCCAGTCTTACACCAAACACTGCTCATCTGGACTCTAGAATCTGGGCCAAAGGGCACCAGAAGAAGCCTATGGGGTGACCTGTGTGAGGAAATACCTTATCATGTAAGCAAGGATTTGCAGCATCAGACCTTGAATTATGTGATAATGATAAAGAAGACAGTGCAGGTCTGCTCTCTCTCTCTCTCTCTCTCTCTCACACACACACACACACTCACACACACACACACAGTTTAATGACATAGTCCAAATAGTTTTAAACATCTTTTTGCAGATCTGAGAGCCATCAATTATCTTTGATTTAATGATTGTCTGTCACTGTCATAACAGTATGTTATGCCTGTAATTGGCTACTTCACCATTAATTATTGAAATGCTAGATTATCTCCATTTAGTTACCAGGTGAAGCCATTTTTCTGGTTTGTATTAAGGATGAGCTGAGCACTAGGACACTTTTACAGGATTACTCATTCTCTTTACAAAGAGAAACAGATGTTTCAACTTTGCTATGTATCAGTTGCACACTGTGCACCTAATACTTCTGTCTATATTTCGCCAATGCAACTAATTCTATTTTTATCAATAATGAATGCAAAACACAGTCCTCTATTCTGGTCTGGGACAGATTGCTTGGGGTTTAATGTGTATATTTGTGTTAACATTTTTCCAAAAGCTTTTTAAACACAGAAGGGAACCAATTTGGGGGCTAAAACAACGTAGGATCCAATCTTCTCATGGAAGATTGTATTTGTATAATGGAAATACAATGAGGAAACTAGTTCCTATGTATTTTGCACTCATAAATGGCTCTTTAAGATATTATAAACCCCTAGTAAGAAGCAAACATGAATACCAAGCTTTACTAGAATGCTGTTGCTCCTGTGAACTAGAATGCACAGCCCTATATTTTGTGAGGATTTGATCTAATAGCGAATTCAAGTAAATCAGACACACTAGGGGTAAAAATAGCTTTGTTTAAATTGTATTTTCACATATTGCATCATATTTCCGCCTCCTATAATTTACCGTGAACAGAGAGGCCTTAATAAGTACCCTATGTCTGCACAAATGTAAATAGTATGGAACTCCAATGACTAAAAATTCATTCATTCACAGGAATTAATCACAACTGTTGAGCAAACCATTTTCCACAGAGCTGAAGAAAAATCCAGTGAAAGGTTTTAAAGCCACACACTAGCCTCACCCAACCGGCTTTTTGGAAACCCCCCCGCCTCAATTATTGTTAAACAAAATGAGAACGTATGGATGCCTCAAAAAAGGGACAATTCCTGCTTGCCTTTCTTAAAGGAGTAATCTGATGAAGCTATTATGCCTAATTCTTCTCCCACCAGTATAATTCCATTTTTTTCATAGAGTTACTTCATGGAGTGAAAGAAGAATCACGTAGGTTAGTTCTGATTCAGAGGTGATGTGCAAAGTGGTTTAAATTAGACTCCTTACATTAATATGGACTCCTCTAAATCTACTTCCTTGAGCTGATCAACATTTTTTGTCAAAACATTTTTTCAATAACATTTTAAAATTGTGAGGGCAAATTTTCATTTTGGTCGCAATTTTCCAGTTTTGTTTGTTAACAACCAGAAATAATAATACAACAATTTATCATAAACATTGTCATTTTTTCATTCAAATATAATTTATTTTTATTTTTTTTGGTTCTTGGTAAAAATTTACGGGTTTGGTTTTTGAAAACCAAGCTTTATTTTTAACTGAAAAATGTTTTCAGAAGCAAACAATATTTCAGTTTTTCATTTCATGTTTTTGTTAGAAAATATGCACAATCAATTTGTAAAAAGAAGAAAAATGATTGAAAGCATCCTGCAAAAAACTAATAGGCATTTTAGACCACTTACAATAATGTTCTAATGTGTATGTGAGTGAGATAGAGAGTTTAGATTGGATAGCATTCATTGAGGGTATTGGAAGATGTACATTTCACCAGCTTGGGTCTCCCCTGGACTTAGACTCCCTTCTGAATATGGAGCAATAGAATCTCTTCTTTAAGGAAAATAAGCACAGTCTGAGCCAAGTTAAATTACTGTTATTTCTAGAATTCATCAGAATAATTTCAGACCAGCAAACCTAGTAGTAATGGCTGACTGCATTACTCAACTACATTCCTATTGTCCCATTTCACTTTCTGAAAGCCATGGAACATAGTTACATTGAATCGTTGTTAGCACTTCTTCAGAATCTGATTAATAATGGCAATCTTTCAGGTTCCCATGTTTCAAAGGGGTTTGCTTGTAGTCTTGTCTATTTATAATAGTGAGTTGTTTTGAGGTAAAAGTACATTTAGATTATAAAGAGAGCTTTGTAGGTATTTTCTTAAGTAAATCAATATTAAGAGTGGCAGAAAGGTAAATACTAGTTAATGGACCTCTTTGGCAATAAAGTAAACATTTGCTTGATCACATACATAAATTAACTACAAACAATGGGAATGAAATAGTAAGGTTGCGCAGTTAAATGAGAAATGTCATGCAAAATGAAAATGAAGAAATCAACATTTCATTATATGCATTTTACTTTGGAAACAGTAATATATTGTATTATACTGTGCCTTTTACCAGAAAATAGAAAATAATAAACCTGTGTCACCAGGCTAACATAACACTGCTGTTGATACTTTACATTTCTGACTTTGTGTTTTTAACCTTATGACTTTAACACTGCACCAATCCCATTATTGCATTTAGTTGCATGCCTAACTTATTTGCATATTTGCAGAATTGAGGCCAGGCATCACATGATAGATTTTTTAAAAGAGTTTTGATGTTGTTCCCTCCTAGCTTTCCACTCCTAGCTCTCCACTCCTAGCTTTCTTTTGACTGTAAGGGTGGAATGATGGCCACATTGAAGTCAATCAGTGGTGAAGGGTTGCTAATGACTTCGGAGTCAGGATTTCACCCTCAGATCAAGGCAGAGACTGTCTTCCTAGAAGTTTGTCCAGAACTTTATCATTAGGGTACAAAGGATAAGCAGGTATTATAATAATAGAGACAGGAAAAGGGGCAGAATTCCTATAGCCATCCTTACCTGAAGTTTGGCTATTACTGAATAGGTGCCTATCGATTTATTTTTAAAATGTGTAGATATAAATGAGCTAAGTATTTCACCTTGGATATTTTTAATGATCATTTTTCAATGTTTTCACAAGTTTCCCTCCTTTATTTCCCCAAACTAAGAGGCACAGCAATGACCTTTTCGTGGAATAGCCAAGAAGAGCTGCACAATGTTCCCTCTGGTTCTGGAACCCTAATGGTGTTGTTCTGGCGATCAGTCAGTGGAGGGTATATGTCATTCAAAAGCAATGCAAGTTCAGCAAAACTGAGCTTGGGACCCAAAACTGAACCCTCATATGGTGATGATGCATTATTCTGCCATCAGGACATGAGGCCAGCCTTTCCGTGTCATAAGAGTCAGTGTTATTTACCCAGTAGAGATATTCACCACAGTAACCCATGCATCAATTAACATGCACCTAAAACGTATTATTCTATGTTTAGTTCCTAGAATCAACATAATCCACATTTTTATTTAAGAAAAATTTGAAACCCAAGGAACAGCAAGTGGTCTCTTTAAAAAAATTACAACATTGTTCTAAATCCATGGAAGAAAATTTGTTGTGTTCTAGTTTCTCTGCCTCATTAAGCCTAGAAATCTGATAACAATCTTAACACCACAGGATAATGTTCAATTTTAAATAGGAACAAAATAAAGCATGCACAGGAATATATTAACCTGTTACGTCCCCAAAATAAATACACATACTTGCACTGAATGGGAATTTGCAAAAGATATTGGGGAGATGTATAGGGCACAAATAGGCTAATATATAAACATATGGCTATGGCCTGATTGTTGATAATGGATAAGAAAGAGACACTCATCCATTGTATGTACAAAATAAACACCATCATCAGAACCAGTTTGCTTTCTGACATTGGTGTTAGTATTTTCAGATTGAGAGGCAGAGACTAAAGCTGTAAGTAATGTTAGAAGGCTCCGAAGACCACAAAATCACATGCTACTGCCCTGGGCATCATACACAGAGACATGCACTGGTATGATTCTTTATTAAAAACAACAACAGAAGCAGTCACAGGATGCTATTTCCAACCATACTTATATGGCCACAGCAGTGTCAGGTGCCCCCATTGCGTAAGGTAAGTTCTGATGGGCATCAATGACACTGCTTCATCAAATACCGACCTCCTTTTCCTAGGTTGCCAGCATTTCTGTTTTGACTGCAAATCCATTGGAAGAACAAAGCTATGAATGTCTAGGTGGACACTGATAAACAACCTGGTAGTACACTGAGACCTAAATATAATGAAACACATGTGCTAAAGCACAATTCTACAATGCTAAAAATATATAGGGTTAAGTAATATCTTTAACCTGAGTCCCGAGTAGGGAAGATCATAGGAAGAGAGACAGTCTCTCAGATACCTAGTGCCTATGCCATATAGGGATTTATACACTAAAACACCTACAGTGCATCTAGAAGCAAATAAGAAGTTGGTACAGCTTCCAAAGGACTGGTGTATTATGCACCCTCCAGCTAACACAACTCAAGAAGTGAGCATTTGCATGTCATATGAACAGTTATTTCCCAGCAGTCACAAAGGCTTGGGTCATAGGATCTGAAAGGAAAGGTCATAAATGCATAGCTATCTACAGACAGAAAGAGGCACTCTTGGCCATCAGTGCCACCTGGGATTCCAGAAGAAGTAAAGTCACCCCAAACTGAGAACCGCTATGGTAGGAAGAGGACAAACACTTGGATACTGGAGGTGCAGAAACTATCACCTGAAGATCCTTCCTCACTCAGCTACAATCACCTCCATGCTGTTCAGACTAAGCATTAGTCAGCTGGCTCTCTTCCAAACCCGTTTCAGCGGACACTGAAAAAGCGAAGACATCTCATTATTTGGGCTGGATGAAATTGAAATCGAGAGCTGGGTGTCATCCTTACACTAATGGAACTGCAGCCCAAATCCCTTCACAAAAATTTCCTCCACACATATGGAGCAGGAGAAGGTAGCAAGACAGCTTCATGGGACCATGTTTCAGAGATCATATAGCAGAGATGAGCAATTGCTCAAAACTGTCCCCATGCAACTGCATGCAGCAAGGAAAGAACAAAGCTGCTGCTGAATTATATGATCCCTCCCAGGGTCTATAGATGAGTTAATAAAACCTAGTAGTTGATGCTGTATAAGGTTGCTGGCAGATACAAAAGAATCAGCATGGATATCACACTTGTTGCTTGGAAGAGGCGATCATGAAATGAAACTAATATAGTTATTTGCTGTGCTATACTCAGGACAGCTGACTGGGGTCAAGGATCTCTAAGGACTTCACAAGATGGCACCTTGTCACAAACTTCTCAATAATCATCCCTGGAAAAGAGAAAATTGCAGTTATGTTCCAGAAAGGGGAAGAGGCTGGAGCTTCCCCCAAACCTGGAAGATTCTTCCCATACTGAGGGAGTATGCATAGGGGAAATGACCCTGCAAATCAAATCGTCACAGTAATTTGCATGAGGAGAAGTGGGTCTAGGGAGCTGGTAGGCTCCGTGGAGGTCTAATTTAGCTGTGGTGTTGGTTTTCAAGGAGGTGAAGAAGTTAGGGACTAATGCTGGGTGAATAACTGATTTTTCACTTCAAATATAAATTTAGTTTTATTTTGGGTTTGAACAAAACATTTAATTTTGTTTTGTGTGGGGGTTTAACTTGCTGTAAAGGCATTTCAAATTTAAAAAATCAAAACATTTCATTTAGAAAATATTGAGAGGTCAACTCTGGCCTCTGATAGGCCCATGATGCCATCCTCCTCTGCTCACCCACTTGTTGAATGTTCAAATAAGCATGACAGGGAATGGATCACTTGATGGTTACCTGTTCTGTTCATTCCCTCTGGGGCACCTGGTACTGGCCACTGTCAGAAGAAGGGATACTGGGCTATATGGACCTTTGGTCTGACCCAGTATGGTCATTCTTATATTCAAGCACCTTCTTGCTTCTGCTGCCCCTCACATTTTGGAAAAACTGCCTATAAACATCCACAAACTGAACTCATTATCCTTTTTCAGATCCCTCCTTAACACTTTCCTTTGCAGTGATGCCCACAAAAAACTTGACAGTGGTTGGCTGCTGCTGTGTTGAGACCACTGCCTATCATGCTGACCCGTATTATCTAATTGTTTCCTTCCACTTCCTTATCTGTATTCATCAGTCATCTCTTGTCTTATACTTAGATTGTCAGCTCTTTGAGTCAAGGAATGCCTTTCGACTCTGTGTTTGTACAGCCCCTAACACAATGGGGTCCCGGTCCACAGTTGGGTCTTTTAGATACTATAATACAAGCAGTGCCTAATAATATTAAGTTTTAATTTTTCCAAACAAAAAAATCTGTTTTCCCCACCAACCAAAACAAATTCAACCCAAATTCATGAAATTCCTCAGTCAACCCAAATCTGCCTTTTTTTGGAAGGAAAAGGATTTTGGCCAAAAAATTGTGCCCAGCTCTCTTAGATGACTGTTGGAAATCGAGAGTGCAATCACAAGATAGACCGAGGGGATGCACCAGGTCATGGTGAGGAATGGGAGCTGCTGAGGTTTCCCACCTTAGAAAATTAGGAGGCTATGAACCCAGTCTTCGGAATACTTGTCAGATCAGACTTCTGATTCTTAGAGATCTCAGACTGTTCTAAGGTGTACCAGGGAACTAGCTGAGCATGGAGCAGTCCAGGATCAAGAACTGCAATGGGCAACTTTACACCTCCCCTTCCTTAACTGTGGCAAGTGTTCCTTGGCCATCGCTGAGAAAATCTGTTAAAGCCCTTTATAGAAAAAGACAAGTTTGCTGTACTCAAGAAATTGGGGACAGTGGAGAGAGAAGAATACATAAGTAACTTAAAGTCCTGTTCCCCCAATCAGCTTATTCAGACCTCACTAGGGGCTACTCTCTTTCTCGGGTTACTGCAAAGGCACCAATAATTCAGCAGCTACTTAATATCCTGACAAAGAATGCAGATAAAATCACCGGCCATGGAGGGAGCATATTTCATTTACCGGGCAGCTCCAAAAGACAACAGTCCACGTTGAGGAACAATGCTTAGTTTACAGAGTTCCCATCAGAGAGGCCTGGCTCCCCCCCACTCCTAGTTCCGAGCTCTGCCTTAAAGGCACAATCAAGCCCTAAACTAAACAGTTCCAACAAGAAGCCAAGCATGAAGCTACAGCAGTGATGAATTTGGCTCAACATAGTTTGATTGAACTGTGTGCTGATGGACAATGGGTGAATATTAGCATAAGAAACACACTAAGAAGGCTGCCTCAGAAAACTTCCTTTGGTGTAGGCTGACCATATTTCCTTGTGACAAAAACGGGACATTGGGATGGCAAAAACGGGATGGGGTTATAACTCCCTTCAGACCCCAAATATAACCCTATAACGCCCCCCCCCCATATCCATAATGTTACCACTACCCAACCCTCACATAACCACCTCCAGGCCCCCCAACACCATCCCACTACCAACCCCCCCAGCCCCTTACACCCCCACAGCCTTCCCTACACAACCTTTCCCCATAGCCCCCCCACTAGCAACCAATACACCCCCACAGACCCCCCCCAATGGCCTCAAAACACAGCCCTGCCCCCCCCACAGCCTCCTACCTCCCCCATGACCCCCCAGCTCATACCACCCCTGCAGGCCCCGCCGCTGCGCCCCCCCTCCCCAGCCACCACCTACGTTGGGCTCAGCGTTTCCTCCACGTGTGGGGGGGTCATTGGGAGCGAGGCACTAGGCAGCTCCCCTCTACCCGCCGCTGCTGAGCCCCCCTCCCCAGCCCCTACCTACGCTGAGTTTCCTCCACGTGAGTGTGTGGGTGGGGGGGAGTAGCGAGGCACCAGGCAGCCCCTGCCTGGCCAGGAGCTCCACTCTGCCGTTGTGCTGCTCCCGCAACACATGGGGGCGGCCCAGCCAATCACGCCGCTGCTCAGCTGCGGGCACGCGACACGTGGGGGCAGCCCAGCCAATCGCGCCGCGCAGGCTCTGCAGTGGCTGTGGCGGAGGGGAGGGGGGAGCAGGCCGGGGAGGGGAAGGGACTGAAGGGCTGTGGGAGGAGGCGGGACCCGGCCGTGGGTCCCTGAAATAAGCTGCATCCCGTTTTTTTAATGAAAAATGGAACAAATTTCATATTTTTATTAAAAAGACGGGACGGTCAAAAATATGTAAAAAACGGGACTGTCCCGTTCAAAACGGGACGTATGGGCAGCCTACTTTGGTGTCACAGGACACCCATATCACATGCAGTATTTTCTCAGATGTTTCACTTGGTCTTGAAATGATGACTGACAGGGCTTGAGGTCGAAGATCAGTGTGAATATCAAACACAAGTTACTCCAAGTTTCCTGAATGTTTTGTCAAAGAGAGCACTGGAAAATGCTCACCGACTAGTGACCTAAGTCTTGAGGCCACTAATAGGTTTTACGCAGGACGTAAATATTTGTGAAAAATCACTTATTCTACAATTATGAGTCAGCCCTATTTTAAATATTCCATATACTATCTACTGATTCAGTTGTTATGCCTGCCCCTCATCAGACTGATCTTTCAAATTCCACACGACTGAAGTGGATTGATGGTGTGAGGCAGAAGAGAATCCTTGCATTTACTTATTAACATCACAGATCCACAGGATCCTGCAGAGCCTTCTGGGAAATTTTACTGTGGTTGCTGCAATTGTCCCCACTCTTCCATTGACCATTTGACCTCACTCAATCCCCAAAACACAAAGAATCACTCCTTGATGATGGCTCACATACTGTATTGATCACAAAACCAAAGGTTTTCTCAAAGGAGACATTTTGAGAAGGTGACATTACATTCAGTCAGCTCAGCAGATGTAATGCTTGTGTTTGTGCTTTCTTCACTGAAGTTACCAGTTGTGCCTGCAAGAACATTGCCACTGGGGGATCCAGTTCTGCACTATTCACAGTTTGTGGACACAAAGACCAAGCTGACTGAAGAGGATGCACTAGTATTATTCTTTGCAGAACAACTTGCTATACAGCTGTCTTTTAAAAAGGAGGAAAATACATTTCATAAGAGTTCTTGGGCTGATGAAGAAACAAGAAATCCCTCTTCCTGCCAGGGTAGAAGCCAGAATGAATAACTGAAGAGGTTGAAGAGGAAGTAATTACTGAATACTACCAAACTGAGATCTTCTGGAATTATTTATCTCAGACGACTGTGTTACGGAGCTTGGGGTGCAATACAGACCAGGAAAGGATTGGGTCACCTCTTGCCCTGTAATCCTAGGTATCTCAAACAATGCTTTGCTGCTGTAGCTCCAAATGTTGAATGCGCACAAGCAGCCTACTAGCATGCAGGTGACACCCTGTGCATGTGCTAGACAGCTGTGCTTCAGCAGCTCTGACCCCTGCAGCCTGTTCACAGACCCACTCTTGCGGCAAGGTGACCCCAACACACTCCCAGTCCTGGATTTTCCCAAAACCATGTGTACTGTAATGTCCAGCCCTTTCCTAGACAGTTCAGAGAAATGATAAGGTCCATTTTTCTCTAAAGGAAAAAAAAAGCATATAATAATTTATTAACTTTAATTCATTTATTAAAATCTTTCCCTTTAAATAGAGCACTGAGTTGGTTTTTAGTAAAAATAAAACAAATTTATTAACAATAGGATATTGGTTAAGTGATGTCACGTAAGAGTCATAATGTTAGAAACGGTTACGAGTAAAACAAAGCAAGAACACACATCGAAAAGTCAAAAGCTTAGTCTAGCAAAGTACATCTTTGCATAAGCAGGTTTCTCACCTATATTCAGTTCCCAGAGGCGTTGATCCCCCTTTCATTGAAGTCCCATCTTTCTCAGCTTGGAAGAGCTCTGTGCCCTTGTCTCCAGTGGTGGATTACCACACAAACTGAGGAGGCCCATGCCCAGGGGCCCCAGCCAATTTGGGGACCCTGCAGGAGTGCTGGAACTCTGGCCCCGCCCCCTGCTCCTCCTCACCCACTCCGGGACCCCTGACTCCCTGCTCCTCCTCTTTCCCCTGAGGCCCCTCCTCTGGCCTGGCCAGAAGATGGAGCCTGTGCTAGGGTGACCATACTACTGCCCTCCACACAGAGCTGGCCTGAGCACCCTACCCCTCTTCCCCCCCCTTCCCCATGTGATGTGAAGCTGGTCCAAGTCTCTCTGTCCCCCTGTGCATTGCTGGCCTGAGCTACTCGCTGAAGCCCCTCTCCTTCCCTGTGCAGGGTTGCCCTAAGGCCCATTGCTCATCCACCACCCCTACTCCTACTTGGCAAAACTGGGCATTTGTCCTGTTTGCTCTTGCCAGCTGGTGCCCAAAAAGTTGAGATGTCTGGGGATGGGGCAAAGTCCAACAAGTCATAACTCACATGTTGCTGTACATGAATAGTTCAAGTTCTCTTCTAAGTTTTGGACCTGGGTGAAATCCTGGGCCTATTGAAGTCAATGGGGGTTTTGCCATTAAACTCCAATTTGGCCAGAATTCACTCTGTTATTTTTGAATGGGTTCTAGCAAAGTGAGTCTTCCCAGCCATAGAGTTAACCCTTACAATCTTTGATGATGTCCCATGTTTTTTGCTGCTACTAGTATAAAATATATTTTTCCTTCCATTATATATGAATGATTGGAGTTTTGTTCATTTACATTACATACCTGTGCCAACAATTACTCCAGAAACTCCCTCTGATCTAGTCTTATTCCAGCACTTTGCAGACCTCTCCCAAATCTCTGGTTGAATCTGGCTCTCTGTTTTCTCTTGCAAAAAATGCCTAAAAAATTTTAAGGAAAATTGGTACACAAGTGTTACACCTTACTTGAAAGACAGCACCCCCCACATAGCACTGCATCCCATAACTGGCAAAGGCAGTGGCTTGATACTGGTTCAAACCAAAAGTGTCACCTGTTGAATCACCAACACTCTGTGCTTTTGTGGATTTTCCTTGGTGAGCTTCTAGTTCAGCCTTACCATGCTAGGCTGTGCGCTACATGTAAAATTGGATGAGGTCACACTTGAGGAGATCCGGCAGTGGGCACATTTCAGCATTTCTTTCTCCACTAAGTCGGATGAAAGCTGTAATGATCTGCCAATCGTTAACTCAGCAGGAATCCTGCCTGTAACCTTTACAGTCTTCATTGATGAAGTGAGGCCGAGTCTGCTGTCAGGAATCAAAGCCGGGGGGATGATCCATAGAATATACGAAATAATATATTGCAACATAAATAGGACAGTAAGAGCAAAAATCAGTAGCTGTGATACATTTGGCTTTATGGTATTGAGGGATGGAACCAGACTTATCTTGGTTCCTGGGGGTGGGGAGGGGGAGAGGAACTAAGGGAAGTTCATTCATCTCTATCCAATGTATTTGGTGACAAAATGAGAAGTCAATCAAATATTTAACATGTTGACCCAGGGAATGGTAGCTGACAGCTCAAGTGCTTTCACGTTAGTTCAGACATTCAGGAAACAACAGAAACAGCCAGCGTACAACCAGTATTTCTGGCCAGATCTGAGGGGAAGTACTGGCAGACAGCTTCTTTCCCCCCTTGAGCACCTGCCAAAAGGACACAGGTGAAACAAAATCCAGGGGAAAGCAGATCGAAGGAATGCGTCAACTAGGACTTTTCATAGTAAGGGGCATGGCCAATCAGGCTGAAGGCATGTGCAAGGGAACGGAACCCTGCAAGCATTTACCATCAAGGCCCAGGGAACCTGTGTCACTTTTGAAGACAGCAGTAAGTACTGCTACTGAGTGCACACGCCCTCAGGGAGCAATCGGGGTGCATGCCAGTGAGGTGCTTTAACCACAAGACAAATCCTTCCTGCATTTCAGCTTCTAGTTCAGTCCTACCATGGGGTGCAGTGCTATGCGAGGGGTGCTGTCTTTCAAGTAAAGTGTAATGTAACACTTGTGTACCAATTTTCCTTAAAAAGAGTTAGGGGTCATTGGTAAATTCTGATCCCGGAGCAAGTTTGGATTTTGAACATCTCCTAGGTTTGATGGTGGTCAAAGTTAGTCTGGGTTCTGCAAAACCCGTGCCAATTGGCCCCTTTGGTTTTGAGGATGAATCAATAGCAGTATAGTAAGAGAGCTCCCTGTGCTGCTGATACAGATGGGGAACAAAGATGAATGTGGCAAGAACAATTGCTGCATAGTGCCCCAGCTGCACGAGTCTTCTGTCAGTTTTTCCTATAGATCCTTGGCCTACATGTAGTTTGGTAGCCCAATTCCTTCTACATCCCCACCTATCCCACAGTACAAATAAAGGATAAGGAGTAGCTCTTCAAAAGCCATCTTTCTCTTTTGGGGAGTAACTTCTCTCTTTCTATGCACGTTGGAGTGTAAGGTCCATGGTGAAGGTTAAAGGCACTTAAATATCCAGAATCTCCTGCCAGAGGATTTGGTAAGACCTCAAGCATAGAGCAAGATTTGCATACATTAAGGCTCTTAAAAATTCTGTTGATTAATTTATCAATCGATGCAGTAAGGACTCTCCTGCTAGAATAGTTCTACTTATAACTCTCAGATCCCAGCAGATCTGGATTTGGCCTGATCCCATGCATACTGCTGCTATACTGGAAATCAATTGTGGAGCATCTAAGAACCACAGCTTCATTCTGGGGGACATGTAAAATCCTGCCAGAGGCTCCATGGGATCATCGGGGCCTTGAACTTGATAGCGTGGTCTAGAGTCAACCTCAAGAGACCAGGTTGCTCATGGTATTAGGTATTGCTGCTGCCAGTCCTGTCTGGAACATATGCAGAGGCACCACAGAATGAAGAAGATATGAGGTGGATAAGAATATAAAATACATTTTCTAAACCCTATTAAAGACAACTCAAATTTTGGGTGAAGGCTTCAACTGGTACTAATCTTATCCCAAGTACTTTGCCATACCTTACTTTTAACTTTTACTGGGCCTAAGCCAGAGACATGCTGACTATTTAAAACCCCATTGATTTCTATAGCAGCTGTAAGTGCCCAGCACTTCTTCGGTCAGGTCCATATTGTACAAGATTGAAAGTAAACAAAAGTTTGGGGGGATTTTTTTTAAAGAAGTGCTGATTTTTCCATTCTGTATTCCCACTCTTTTTATTTAGTGTCTGTTTGGAAAGATAATCTTATTTCTTTTAGTCATGTCAATGACTCACTTTTTGTGGAAGAATAGCAATTTTGTGCCATTTTACACAGCTGGTGTCAGCTTTAGCTTAATAAGTCAGGAAGCACAAAAATAGAGAGATTCAAGCCCCAGAATGAATGACAGATAGCAATGGATGACTCCCCCACCTCTCCAGGAATGCAGCTTTTTCATATTATGCAATTATACACTAATGTGATTCAAAAAGTGTTGCATGTGAAGCCAAGGAAAGAACTTTTGGCTGGTTTCAGGGGAAAAAAAATCTTCATTGCTGAGTTTTGCTGATGTTGTTGTTCGATTGTAAAAAAAAAAAAACAACACCACAGAGGCAGAGATTTGCACTTTCTCTTTGTCCTGGGAAGCGTCTAGCATACTTCTGAGAGCTGTATAAATAACAAGTGCTAACTGTGAGGGCAGGTCTACACTTAAAATGCTGCGCTGGCACAGCTGCGCCCCTACAGTGCTTTAATGAAGACACGTTAAGCTGACGGGAGAGAGCTCTCTCACCCGTACTTAATCCACCTCCTTGAGAGGCAGTAGCTATGTCGACAGGAGACACTCTCCCTCCAACATAGCGTTACCTCCACCGGGAGTTAAGTTGGTATAACTACGTGGATTTTTACACTCCTGAGCAGTGTAGTTATATCGCTGTAAGTCTGGAGTGTAGAGCAGACCTGAATTTCTAGTGAGAGGCAGTTTTGTCTGCTAGTGAATTGAAAAGCCCCAGACTGACAGTGAATGGTAATTGGACTCCCATCAGTGAAGGTTAGTCCAGTCTGAACAGGATCACCGCTAAGGTAATTCATTCTCTGGGGCTCATTCAGTCTATGGTCTCTCTGCTAAAACTGCCAACAAAGAAACCAGTTGTGACACTGGGTATTTTTATGGTGAGGACACTTTTCCATTAAGAAATGGGCTGAGATCACCAACTCACATCATACTCGCTGCTGGGCAGCTATTAGAATGTAAAAATATTTTGACCTTGGGTCAGATTTGATTCACTGACTTGAAAGTGAAAAGATCCATGTCCCATTACCTAGTCTCTGAGTCTGCATGAAAAACAGGTTCATTTTATACCAGGAAAATTGCTTTTGGCTCTACAAAAGCTACCTTTGTGAATTACTGCAGTGGAAGAAAGGTTTGAAGGTCAGGGTAAAATGTGGTCAAAATAATTAACCAAAATGGTTTAAATTGCTATATTTTCTATGACCCTTACATTTCAGTTTGTCTGTTAAAACTGAAAGGAAGATGAACTGATGTTCCTATTTAGTCTGTTTTTCACAGTAGGGAGTGAATCAGAGTAGGGTTGGTGGGTGGGGACTGTGATAAAATAAAGGGAAATGCAAAGGTAAGAGAGTGAAAGGGGGAAAAAAAACTTTTTTATCTCCTTCTACCTTGATCTCTTAAGAATATTTGGATTTAACACACTGGTTAAATTCTATTCTGTTCCATTCTAAATTGGTTCTTATACTGCATTACCATACCATAGTATCCAAATCAATAAGGCCATCAGCCAATTTTATTTGTAAGCCATGCTGCCTAGAAATCCATGTCTAGAACCCTATTGCAAACAGCCTTTGCCATGTGTCTCCATGGATGCAGATTCCCCCATATTTTCAGAACCCTTGCTTTATCAGTTCTAAATCATCTGGGCTGAGTTGTGTGGCTTTTTTATGCCATGGGCAATTACTCCCAGTGACTTGGATAATTTATTTCATTTGTGATGTCAGAATGTCCGCTTGGGTCTCCTGTAATGATATAAGTTTGAAGGAGTAGAGGAAATCTCTGCTTTCCCTCTGTATTTTAACTCTCAAACCAAATAATACTACGCTGCATGCCATCCACTTACTCCTCTACTGGGAAATCAGTCACCAGCACACCTTCAAAAGTAGGGCTCATGGAGTCAGACTCTGAACAGGTGCTTTGAATATGCAAATAGATTAACAAACAGTAGCAGCCTGTATAGCTAAACAGGTATTTCCTCTGCTTTCCTGCTTAGGAGAAGAAAACTTTACAACACTAGGACAACCCCCTTAATTTATGCATAGGTGAAGTTATTTGGCCAGAATCAAGACATTCTCTTATTATAATGCCAAAAAAAAAAAGTGACAATAAAGAAAAAAGCCATTAATTTACTGGGAAAGGAAACTAGATAGCTATGGCCACTGGCCAGCACAGCCTCCTGCATTACATGATCTTCCACAGCAGTGTCTTTAGCCTGCCCTTCCTGCCTTCCGCTATACCTGAGATGTCTTTAACCTAACCTTTCTGTGTCACACTATACCTGCAGTGCCTTTCACGTAACTGTAAATACTGCAGCTGGGGTATTGTTACTGAAAAAAGAGAGCAGGACGGGAAACAAAATGCCACCACATCAGTTTCCTAAACATAAACCTTGAAAACTTCCTCAATAGCATAGTGTGCAACTTTCTGTTCAGAAGGTGAGATGGAAGTCAGCCATAGCTGTGAAGATTAAAAGGAATCAGGGACTTATCTTCTGTAACAGCTGTTGGCCTCCCAAAATCTTACTGCTAGAAGGGGTCATAAATAACAGCATCCAGCTTCCCTATCGCTTTGTGCTGGTTTATTTCCAGAATCTAACAATCACTTGACACAGAGTGAGTGTGCGGGATAGGTGGAAGGTTACAGTATTTCACTGACAAATCCCTTAATAAGTTACTGCATTCCCCTCTGTCTTGGCTCATTTTGCACCTTGCCCCAGTCACACATGCTTCCGCTGTGGAACAAACTCTTAAAAGCTGAGGAACAAATGAGAGTTTAAGGTCCCTGAGTTTCCATTTCCCATTGACATTACTATAAAACCAGATGCTATTGTCAGGCTAACAGCATGGTGAAGGTGCATGGAACATTAAATATAGATTCAGTTAGCTCAATCAAAGAGATAATTTTATGTTATCTGCTTCTAGGGAAAAGTTTCATTTATGCTACTGTATTGATTCAACTCCGATTCTATGATTCCAAATTGCTGAGTTTAACCCAAGTGCCAACACTAAATACAATAGCAACGTCTTAAAAAAGAATCAAGCAATTTCTTTTATTGAGTCATACTCTGCTGTTCATGCAGAAGATCATAAACAAAACTCTCAATACAAATTCAAACAAGCCAGTTTCAATCCACCTCCACCCTTTCTGTCCTTTCCTTCAGCAAGCAGAACAGCATACAACCATCTCATCGTCCTTTGTAAACA
The DNA here is from genome assembly GCA_032164245.1 of Sternotherus odoratus. Taxonomy (NCBI): domain Eukaryota; kingdom Metazoa; phylum Chordata; order Testudines; family Kinosternidae; genus Sternotherus; species Sternotherus odoratus. Next base: position 38,298,337 of record JAVMKO010000002.1, read on the forward strand.
TTCTGCACATCCTGCACCAGATCAACAACCGGGACACTCAGTTTCCAAAAGTTTCACATGCCTCTTGACTCAGCAATTTCAGTGCTTGACATCTGAACATGAATGGGGGGGGAGAAAGGCTATTTTGCAATACAGCAATCAGCTTTCAAACCCTTCTACAGATTTTATATGATTCTGCAGATCTCCATTCTTTTGCAGTGTAAATTTCTAGATGAGGCGACATTTCTTTAAGATATATTTTAAAATGTAACCGCTTTGTGGGACAAACCCTGAGGTGTTTACTCAGGCAATACTCCTACTGAGTCTGTAAGAATTTTAGCTAAATAAGGACAAAGTAGAAATTAAGGCTCAGATCCTATTCCAGGGATCTGTACACTATATGGATTTCACTCCACACCCAGTGCTATTTTCCAGGCACAGCTGTTCCACTGGGACTTTGCTCAGAAAAGAATTGGAGAGTTTGGTGATGGTGTGAGAGGTGAAAAGGGAAGAGTGAGGATCTGGTCATGCTCCATAGCACCATCCACAGGTAGCCCAATGCTAATAATAATAGGAATTATTTTTATATCCTATTACCCAGGAATCCTAGTCAAAGATTTGGCTAAATTCTGTATGGTTAAGAAGACAGCCCCTGCTATAGCCAGCTCACAATGTCCATGTCAAACAGGCTTCAACAGGTTGATAAATCTGAAAATGGGTGGGAGTGAGTTGCAAGGTTAATGTTACACTAAAATAAACAAAGTTTAGCAGAACAGCAGAAGTCACAAGTCTCCAGGTGCCTAACCAAGGCCATGTGTCCTGCAGTTACAGGGCTTTCTGCACCTCTGTCCCCCCTGAGGGCACCCCTTCTGGTATCAGGCCTTTACCTCTCCTGCGGTGGAACCACAATTCCACCTCTAAGACCAGTTTTGGCTATAGTATCCTATGTATCAAACACGCTTACACAGCAAGTCTGACTGAGTTCAGGCATCTGTGGTTCTTCATTTCAGAGTCTGTGACAAGTGGTATCCAGTGACAGAACTATCTTCTTCAAATCAAAATATTGTTTAAGTTCATTGCAGGAACAAAGCAGTAGAGAAAAAGAACTCCAACCATCAGCCAATCTACTACATGTATGTCTCTTACCTAAATTCTTATCAATTTATCTTATCAGGCCTAACTTCTTCAGACAACCCAGCAGGTGCTTGGTTCCCCTTAAACAACTCCCACCTTTTGAGTTCTTTTTCAAACTGCTATATTCCTTTTCCTCTCCTGTGTTCCTGGGCCTTTTCCGGCCCTGGCCCTCTCCCTTAATAACCCTGCAGTGTTTCTGAAGAAGTGGCTTATCTTGAATCATTCTTTCCCTTCCGGGTTGGTTTTCCTTACAGCCCCCTATTAAACTAAACCAATATAGTAATATGGGAAACAACTCAATAGCCAGGTCAACCTACAATATTTTAAAGTTATTACAGAGCCATTCCAGTTCCATCACATCAGTCAAGAGTGATATGTGAGCATCATGCCAATGGAATGAGAGTTAATGCTGGCTGAAGCAGTATTGACTATCCCCAGGTCCCTTATCTGACTGGTGTTGAGCACCCTTAGAGCAACCCAGCTACCTTGTGTTGACAGAAGGCTGGGAGGTATCAGAGAGGGTCATGGACTAGCACGAAAATTAGAAATATCATTTACAGCTGGCTCTTGCCTTGACATACTTGAGGTCCTTTCCCTGCAGATCTGCAGGTGGAGAGATCTCAGTCCTATATGACATCTGTAGGACTTTGAACTCCTCTCCTGTGTGAAGGAGCAACCTGGGCCAGAGGAAGGAAGGACTTCAGGATTAGCCCCTTATCCTTTAGTTTAAACAGCTTTTGCCTTCATGTTCACTATGCTCTTCTTCTCCAGGTGCTAGGGAAAGTATGGATGGATGGATGGAAGCAGAAAGAGATTGTGGCAAGGAAACAAGGTGCTCTTTCATGCAATAGTTATGTATTTCACTGCTAATGTGATCCTAATAACTTTATTACACGGTCAACAGTAAATGGTAGGTACTTACTAAGAACATTACTGCATTGTCAGGCGTTTGACATAGAAGTCATATTTCTCTCACTTTTAAGGCTCTCGTGGCTATGACTGATTTATAAAATATATTTCTATTAACATGCCACTTTTTAAATAATACTTTGCCTCCCAGCCCCAATGTCTATTGTAAATTCTCCAGAGCTGGAGATACGGTAGATCTTGATGTTACAAGACATTCTTCACATTTTAAGTGCCAGATTGGCAGAGCAGGAAACAGATATCTTCCATTTATCAACAGAAGAAGGGCAGACTTCCCTTAAACAGACCTGTCAGTTTCTCTCAATCCTGATTTAAATGGACCATCTCATAGCTGACAGGGATAGTTAAGCCTTCATGTCTTTATTGAGGCTATCAACAACTAGGCTAATGAGTGCCAGGTGGGGAAGTGGATTTTGTGATTTAGAGTTCTCTGCTCATAAGGAACTGAACAGAGACCAGAAATTTATTTCCAACATGTCAAAAACTAGCCATCCTTTCATACCATTTTTTTATCATTACTGCCAAATGAACCAGTTACCTAGAGATGAAAGGTTCTGTATAAGAAGGTGTAACTTTTAGCAGGAAGACACATTTATGTGGTTGGCACCTCCTACCGTTGATCTCTATTCTTTTTCATTTTTTAAATGTTCTCATACCAGGATGTTGATATACAAGAACTATTTCCATTTCTTATTGAAAAGCTGCACCAACTAGTGCAAAGACAGCTGTTGAACTTTCCATCGGAGCACTGTTGTTTCAGATCTTTCTCTGTAATCAGATTGCTAGTGTGTTTACTGCTTAGACACTCTCCCCCACCCTGCTCCTAATTGTCATACAACACAGCACTGAAATCTATGGAGGTGTTTATGTCTCCAAAAGCTCATAAAAGAGAACTGTAAAAGTATTCCTGCTGATGGTGCAGCAGGGACGCTAGAAAATAATTAGCTCTAATAGCACTGTCCAGACACTTTATACTTCCAGCAAACTACCTAACTGCAGAGATGCACAGGTGCTTGAGATAAGGAAACAGAATTCTTTACCAAGGCTTTTTTCCAGTGTCTCATGCACTCAGCAAAAAGCATTTTGACACATACTAATAATTTGTTGTAGAATTTTCTCTTCTAAGCCAAGTATTGTGGTTATAGTCGTTTTGATTCTAGTAGTTCATTAGTTACTACTTTTCTGCCACCTCTCCTGCCTTTTGGGGTCTCATGCCTATTAAACTACTCATTACTTGGCATCATTAAATCAAAATTGGATGTCTCTTTATAAAATAAATTGCTTTACTTCAACCTCAGGTTAGTGGTTGTGATCAAGGCATCACTTAGTGACATTCAATGTTTTGCAAGATATCAGCAGAGATGATCATAATGGTCCCTTCTGGTCTTAAAATCTAGGAATCTAACATTGTCACTGGTGCCTTACTTACAGTGTGTAGGGAAAAACCATTCCCTTTGCATGGTGCTTCTAGAGATGGATGGCCATTAATTAAAAATGTTGCAGAATTGATTAACTAATGATTCAGCTGTTGCAATGTGTGAAAGTAGCAGGGCATTTGCAAACTTTTCTAAAGCAAAACAAATTATGTGCCACTAAAGAGGAAAAAGTATTTAATGGCTTAAATTGCACAAAATAAGTTTACAATATTTCCAGGTTACCACTGAATGGGTTTCAATACATAATCCTAGAAGTATTTGACTAGCATTTTGTTCACAAATATTTTCCCCGTAATGTACTGCCCTGTCCATATAAGGGAGAGGGGGGATCTTTTGCTCTTCCCATCACCTCCAGGGTTTCCATAAAGGGTGGAATTCAAAAGAGGAACTTAGATGCCCAACAGACATTTTAAGCGCCCATGTCCAACACTGAGGCACCACTGACATTCACAAGGCAGGGATTTGAATTGAGGTCTCCCACATCATGTACCAGGAAAATACCCTAACCACTGGCTGGTGGAGCAGGACTCTCTCAGTCTATTCTGTTGAAGCTGTTCCACGTTGCATAAATAATTAAATATTTATTGGAGCAGGGACTGTAGCCACTGGACTACAGAATCATCCTCACATACTCATTCACTCTCTCCAGACCAGTGACTATTTACAATCATTGCAAATGTTACCAGGGATAGTTTTCAATCATTTCAAAAATCTCTGGTTTTGCAGGTGGCACTGAAATCTTCCAATCTGAAGTTATCTCCAGGCTCCCAAGGTCATTCTGAGGTTGGATTCAGCTGCAGCCCCAAGATATAGAGAATACACATCTGCATGCATATTTATACTAGAGCTGCTTGTCTGAAGTATGTTTAATCATCCATGGCCTCAAACGTATAATTACTTCAGAAGTCAACCCAACTGCATACACATGGCATCAGGAATAGAAAGCATGAATTTCATCTTCAAAATTCAGTCCTGGAACTGGTGAATTAAAGGAGCAGCTTTTCTAACTTTCTTGGTAAACAGAAGTGACGCATATGAACAGGAGTGACATCCACGAGGCAGTGGGCAGGAGTGATAACAGACACACAAACTAGACCATCAGATAAAAATTCCTGAACATTCAAAAGGGACTTTTGGAAGAAATCTAAAATCTTCGTAAACATTTTTAAATGTCTTGACACAATCTTGAGTAACATCTCCCCTACGAGCCATCCCAGACACTTCTGCCTCCAAATTCCAAATCCCACAACATTCCTTTGAGTGGTCCCTTGAGCCTGGCTTTCATGCATCGCAGCCACATATTCATAAACTATGTGCCAACACACAATCACCTGCTCATATTTACCCAAGACTGTGGTTTGTTGCACACGTGTAGTCAGCCTCTGAGCCTGCAAGAGGCAGTCAATGTTGCTAGTGTCGCCAAATCACAGCTGAATCTGACCTGTGCACTAAACTCAGACAGTCATGGGACTGAAGATGAGCAAATCAAAAATTTTAGAAAAGAAAACAATCTGCAATCGTTAAACCAACCTTTGGCTCTCCAGTGCTCTGCCAGATGTAGGCCTTTTCTTGTGTGAAAATGCCAACCGTCCTCTTCCAGCTATCTACTAGGTTCCCTTCAGAGAGGGAGATTCAAGTGGCTTCATCTCCTTCATTTTTCAAAGATTTAGTTTTCTTCTTACACCGTGGAGAGGGAGAGTTATGCCTGGGTGCTAACAAGTGAGTCTGAACTTTATTTTCTAACCCCAATCACCTGACATTGGCTAGGGTTATAAAATGTTCACACCACTAGCATATGATTGCAATCAGTGTCCATTGACTCCAGTACCTATTGTTCTACCACTGCCACATATGGATATCAGATATAAAGGCCCAGCTAAATCCAACTCAGATTTCAGGTTCTGGTATCTAATAATAAAATATCTGATCAATAGAATGATGGACTGATTGATATGATGACATGCAATGTAACTGGTAAGGCTTGGAAGGGCTCTCTCCCCACTCTGCTTCCCATCTCATGCCCCAAACTCCATCAAGGAATAATGCACTACACCTTGAGTCCTATCTACTGTATCAACACATTTCCCCTATAAAACTAGAACACATTTCTACCAGATTAAATGTTAAATTGTAACAATACTAAGAATACTTCCCAATAACTGGGGAAATTACAAGAGTGTACTGTGGGTAGACTTTCATCCAGCAATAATATGCTATAGGCCTCAGGCTGATATCACTAGAGAATGTATACATATCCCTTTGTAATAACTAGAGTAACAGCTAAGCCAAATATAAAGTCAGATCCTAAAGGAATTATAGAAGGTAATAACTGTGCTAACTAGGCCAGTGCCTGCCTGCCAGCCACAGGGGCTAGACTAGGAGAAAGTGTGTGTGTGTATGTGTGTATGGTGGGGTTGTTATTGTTGGGCAGTGTTTGGGGGCTGAGAGGAAAAAGTTAGATTTCTCCAGCTAGAACAGACAATTCAACTGAAATTCAGCTTCTTTTTCTTTTTGAGAAAGTTATGACTGTGTTCCCTTCCCCCAAATAAAGATTTCTTTCTACACAGTTTCAGGGCTGGTCTCCACTACGGGAGGGATGGGGGGGGGGACGGGGATCGACTGCAGATACGCAACTTCACCTACGTGAATCACATAGCTGAAGTTTGAGTATCTGCAGCTGACTTACCATCTGTCCTCACGGCGGCGGCAGTCGGCAGCGTGCTCCCCCATCGACTCCAGCTTGCACCTCCCAGCAAGCTGGAGTTCCAGAGTTGACGGGGGCGCCGTGAGCGATCAATTTCTCACGTCTTCACAAGATGCGAGAAATCGATCGCCAGAAGATCGATTGTTACCTGCCGATTTGGCGGGTAGTGAAGACAAGCCCCCAGAGTGAGTGAGAGTGGGGGAGTTCTGCCCCTTAAAGGAATCCAGGGAAGATACATGAGACTTTCTAGGTTTTTGGACAGTGGCTCAAGCTGGTTTAGTTATTTGTCAAAAAGTAGCCTAGGCAGGGCCGGTGGAAGGATCTTTCGCATCCTAGGTGAAAATTCCACCTGGCGCTCTCCCCACCAGCCCTGTGGCTGCTCCCTGCCACCCCCACCCCCTGAGCCCTGCAGCCGCTCCTCATCCATTGCCCGGGGAGTCCCCCCGGCAGCAGTTTCCTGCCACCTGGCGAGCCGCCCCCGCCCTGTCCCGTGGCAGCTCCTCACCCCAGTTCACCTCAGCTCTACCTCCTCCCTGAGCATGCTGGTGCCGCTCCACTTTTCCCGCCTCCCAGGCTTGCCACACCAATCAGCTCGGGAAGCCTTGGCGGGGAGGAGAAGCAGAGGGGGCGGTGTGCTCAGGGAAGGAGGTGGAGCGCAGGTGAGCTGCTGGGGTGGGGAGCGGTTCCACAGTGCCCCCTCTTTCCCGCCCCGCCCTCTTTCCCTCCCTGCTGTGGGAGCCCTTCCCTCACCCTCCTGCCCCAGCTCACCTCCATTCCACTGCCTCCCCTGAGCAGGCTTTTTGTCACTTTCAACCACTAGGCACCCTAGGTGGTCGTCTACTTTGCCTAGTACAGTGGTTCTCAAACTTTTTGTATTGGTGACCCCTTTTGGACACCAGGCCTCTAAGCGCGACCCCCACTTGAAGAACCAATGGCCTAGAGGTTGCACCAGCCCTGAACTAGGTACAGCTTTTTTGCTGCCCTTAATCGTGTGGCAGAAGGATTTGAATACTCCTATATCTAATTCAAGTAAGTTTGTATCTGGCACCCCAGTGAGTTTTGATAATTGAGCATTCAAAAATCATCAAAGCCACTAATTGATGCCATTCTGCTGTCAAGCCGCTCCAACCCTTCTCCTCCCTTATTAAACCAACTGCTGTAAAACTAAGACTTGTGGCAGAGATAATAAGAACTAAAGACCTGACAATTTTAGTTAGCCTTCTAAGGAAAGACACAGTGCCTGGACATGCCAAAATGGCCCAATTAACTCTGTCCAGCAGCACCTATGTTGATATCTTAAATATAAAATGCAAACGTTGGAAATGCTTTAATAAAGGGCACAGTTCAGTCCCCTTGAACAAATATCCACATTATAAAGAGGACAAAAATGGTGATGCATGGCTCTGTTTTTACAGTCTGTTCTGTCTGGATCCCACTATCATGGACCACTTCCAGGCAAGCTATCAAAGCAACAGAAAAAGCATAATTTGAAACTAACTTTTAGTCTAGAATAAGTTTGACTTTTGGATATAAATAGCAGCTAACCCCTGCCTAACCTAAAATGTTCCTTTTACTTTAAACTACTTTAATTTAAGCAATAGAAGTGACAGTTATTTTTTATGGGCAGCAGCTGTTCATTAAAGTTATAATGAACTGTAGATACCCTGGTGATAGGCACCTCAGAAATGTCATAGATGGATAGATATTCATTAATAACCCGGCTGGCCTGGACATAAAATGAGCTTGAAAATAGATAGGTTACAAGGTTCTGGGTGTAATGTGGAGGCCTGGAGATAGGGTAGTATTGCGGGAGAGTACATGTGCCAGTGAACCTGCCACTCGGAATGTGCTAGAATCCAGTTGAGAGTAGACACATTGCAGAGGGGATGTTCTTGGTCTTTGGGGGAAAGGTGTCCACTGTACTGCATGAGTAAGTAATAGATGTGGATGAGACCATATATTCCATTTTGATAGCTGGAGGGAAGCTGCTCCTGAAAGCCTGAAGTAATGTCCACCTTAGGTAGATATAACCTGCCTGGCTTTGATCAAGTTAGTGCTCTAAAAATAGAAACATAGCCATGGTTGTACAGGTGGCATGATGAGTTAGCCACCTGTGTACATACCTAGGATTTCAGATGGGACTGTAGTTAAGACAGCTAGCCCATCCCACCACCCATACACTTGCAGCTCCGCTGCTATTTTTAGCATGCCAGATCAATCAAAGCTAGCGTGTATATATCTGCCCAAGCTAAAAATTATACCTTACAGCTCCAGTGTAGACATACCCTGAGAATCTTCCTGAGCAACAAGAGGATGAGCCCTATGTAGTCATGTGATGCGTCTAGAAAAAGACTGGTTTCCCTGTCGGTGAAAATATATATATATATTAAATTACCATAAAGTTACAAGTGCTTTGAAGAGTGTACATACAAATATTAACACATTGTATGTATGTCTAAACAACTCCTTATTTTCTTAGGGCTTATCTACACTACAGGTTATGTCAGTATAACTCACATTGCTCAGGGATGTGAATAAGCTACCCCCCTGAGTGACATAAGTTACACCAAACTAAATGCCGATGTGGACAACACTGCATTGGCAGAAGAACTTCGCTCATCCCTATGACTGCTTGCAGAGGTAGTTTTATTATGAGCTCTCTCCCATTGGCTTAGAACATCTTCATTAGACACAATACAGCAGCACAGCTGCATCAGTGCAGCTGTGCCTCTGTAGCGCTTCTAGTGTAGACTAACCCTTAGGGTCCAGGCCTTGTTCCACTGAAGCCACGGGGGGGGGTTCAATGACTCAGTAGTGTGAGGGGTCAGCCCATAAATCAGGGATTAATCCAGGAAATAATTACCAAAATAAAAATAAAGTTTTAGTCTCTTACTATTCTGAATCCTCCATTCCGTCCCTTTGACTATTAAATGCACACTAATTTCTTCCTACAGTCTTTTATCTTGAGCCTCTTCCTCACCTAAAGTGCAGTTTTGCTCTGTAAAATTAGCACAGTCAGGCTCCATATTTATTATCTCTCAGTGACTTCCATACTAACTGCAATCAATTTACAAGTAAAGAGGAGGTTTTTTTTAACTCCGCTGGCCAGTCTTGAAAACTCAACATGGGCTCTGAGTCAAACTGGGCTCTTCCTTCCTTGCACATAATCAACAGTAATCAAGGTACACCAGGCCAAATTAGGACCTCAGTTACACCTGTGGAACCCCACTGTGTTCTAATTATGACTTCAGTGACACCTTTGCACCCCCATTGACAACAGCGGGGGTTGCACAGTTGTTACTAACTGGAATTTAGAAAGCAATTCTGTTGCTGATACACTAAAAGGAATAGACTACAGCTCATTCCCTCTTTCGCAAGGTTGGCTATCTAGGGCTAGCAGGCATAAAAACCAGCAAATATGTATTGGCATTAAAGTCAACAGCTCTGACTCTGAATATAGATCGGTAGAAGATCTGTGAAGTATGAAAATGCCATTTCTACACAAAAGCTTTACAGAACAGAACTGAACTTCAATTAACAGCTCTGATTAATTAGAAGGAGCACACATAAGTACTGTTTTCTTTGTGCATCTCTCTTATTTTTGTGCTCTCTTAAATAAGTACTAACATGGCAGGAAATTGATTAGCGAACTCTCTGCTGTAAGTAATGCTTAACTTTAAAACAAACGTAATGGCATGAGAGTGTTTTGATTAATCTGCTCTTCATTAATTGAGCACCTTGGCAACTGTGTAGTAAATTATGTATTGATGGAAACCAGCACAATTATACACTGCTGCATTTTTTAGAATCCAGTATTCTGACAACATTTAATTATCATCAAACAAACATTCATTATTTGTTTACATCAGGTCTCGATCTAAACTTGATCATTGCCAGACACGTGCAGTTGTGGGAGGACTGGCAATCTGGATGTCCATAGGGTTGCATTCTAGGGAAATAATCATTGTCTGGCCATAAAAAGCTCTGGCATGTTTACTAACTGGACAGGGCTGTATGCTGTGTGACCTATGAATTAGAGATGAAGAACATATGGAAATTGTTCCATCCACGAGAGCTGTGTGGGAAATGCTGTAGAGATGTCAGGTACAGATTAAACTCTCCTAGTTTTCCATTTCATTACAAACCCAAAACTCTGACCACTTTTTCTAAGTTACACATATATTTTATTAAACTTTGGCTGTGTTTGTTGATGAAAGCTGACTTGTTAACAGAACTGTGTTAGTGAAAAATGAAAAAATCCTTGGATATATTTTGTGCATTTTAGTTTCTAAACTACTTTAAGATCCTTGAGATAAGAATCCTTATATAAATATAAGATCAAAGAATTATCACTTTCCTTCTAGTTTGCCATTCATTTCATTTTCCACTAGCAGAGCACAAGATTCATCTGTTACATCCTTTCACGCTAAACTGTACCCAGCTAGAACTGCTCTGTTTTAACCCCTTCTTCAGAAGTTCATTTCAATATGAACTTCCAAAGACAGCAGAGAAACAGCTCACAGGTCACATCCAGCCACTGAGCAAAAATTGATCACAATGATTTCTCAATTAATAGCTGATAAAAGAAAATGGATCTCCCACCCTAAATAGGACTCTTATTCTTCAGTTCTCAAACAGCTATGCCTTCCCAAACAGCCTGGTCCTGCCCCCATCCAACCACCTGCCCCCTGATTGCCCCCCTCAGAATCCCTGACCCATCCAACCCCCCCTGATCCTTGTCCCCTGACCGGGCCTCCAGAGATCCCCTGCCTGTAACCACCCCCTCATCACCCCACCTCCTTCCCACTCTCCTGCTCCCTGTCCCCTGACTGCCCCAACCCCTATCCACACCCTCACCCCCTGACAGACCCCCGGAACTCCCACACCCTATTGAATGTCCAGCCCCGTTCCTCGTCCCCTGACCACCACCACCCCAGAACCTCCACCCCATCCAACAGCCCCCTGTCCCCTGACTGCCCCCCAGGACTCCCTGCCCTTTATCCAATTCCCCAGCCCTTGCCCCCTTACCACACTGCTCAAGGCCTGGCTGAAGCCAGACACGCTGCACTGCTCTCCCAGAGGAGCACACTGCCCCCAGAGCGCTGCCCACGTGGTGCGCTGAGGCTCCTGGAGAGCAGGAAAGGCGGGTGTTGCAGGGTACTCAGAGACCCGTAGAAACGAGGCACACACATAGCTGCTAAACAAAAGTGGTGAGTTTATTGAAGGCAGACAGTGACACACCCGCAACGGGGGTTCCCTTCATTGTTGCCACTGAGATGGGGAAAGCCCAACGCATTGGAGCAATGCTCAGAGTGAAGCCCCCATTGCGGGTGTGTCACTTTCTGCCTTCAATAAACTCACCACTTTTATTTAGCAGCTATGTGTGTGCCTCCTTTCTACGGGACTCCGAGTACTCTGCAACAGCGGGGGAAGGGCCAGGAGCCCCCTCCCCCACCAGGAGCTCAGGCAGGCCAGTCAGGTGGGCCAGATGTGGCCTGCAGGCTGTAGTTTTCCTGACCCTGTGCTATAGCTATTATGAGAATGGGGTACTGTCCAACAAAAAACAAAAAGCAAAAACAAACAAACAAAAAAGACCCTGCCTGAAACACAGCACAAAAGGCCAAATTTTCAGACATGACCATGTAAAGAAATTTACACAGCGCTGTTAAAAACATAACAATCAGCATGTGTGTATTTGCAAATGTGAATCAAATAATCATCTGAACAAACAGGTGGCTGTGCGAGCAACTAATTGTTAGAGACAGGCAGGGCACTGAAACAATTTGTGTAGTGGGGGTGCTGAGAGCCATTGAACCAAACTGGTAATCCTGTATATGATGAAAACCACTTCAAGCTAGGGAGTATGGCACCCCCCAGCACCCTTAGTTCCAGCACTTCTGCATATAGGTATAGTGGCATGCGCAAACCAAGTTCTCCCATAGCAATACCCAATAGAAATGTCTCCCAAAAGGCCAATGGTCCTTTTTCTTTCTCCACTGCCACTTAGACAACTGCTGTAAAACCAAGACTTGTTACAGAGCTAAGAAGAACTAAAGAACCATGCCCATGTATAATCACTCAATTAAAGAGAAAGGATTTCTGAGTGGTGACTGAAGATGAAAGCCTTTAGACAACAACTTCCTAAACCTGAGCTGTCTTTTGTAGGTGACAAATCTGAGGTATTGTCACAAATTGAAGTATCAGTAGAGGAGGTTCTGGAACTCATTGATAAACTTAACTGTAACAAGTCACCGGGACCAGATGGCATTCACCCAAGAGTTCTGAAAGAACTCAAATGTGAAATTGCGGCACTATTAACGAGGGTTTGTAACCTATCCTTTAAATCGGTTACTGTGCCCAGTGACTGGAAGATAGCTAATGTAACGCCAATATTTAAAAAGGGCTCTAGAGGTGATCCTGGAAATTACAGGCCAGTCAGTCTAACGTCCGTGCCGGGAAAATTAGTTGAAACAATAGTAAAGAATAAAATTGTCAGACACATAGAAGAGCATAAATTGTTGGGCAAAAGTCAACATGGTTTCTGCAAAGGGAAATCGTGTCTTACTAATCTATTAGAGTTCCTTGAAGGGGTCAGCAAACATGTGGACAAGGGGGATCCGGTGGACATAGTGTACTTAGATTTCCAGAAAGCCTTTGACAAGGTCCCTCACCAAAGGCTCTTACGTAAATTAAGCTGCCATGGGATAAGAGGGAAGATCTTCTCATGGATTGAAAACTGGTTAAAAGACAGGGAACAAAGGGTAGGAATAAATGGAACTTTTTCAGAATGGAGAGGGGTAACTAGTGGTGTTCCCCAAGGGTCAGTCCTGGGACCAATCCTATTCAACTTATTTATAAATGATTTGGAGGAAGGGGTAAACAGTGATGTGGCAAAGTTTGCAGATGATACTAAACTGCTCAAAGTAGTAAGGACCAAAGCAGACTGTGAAGAACTTCAAAAAGATCTCACTAAACTAAGTGATTGGGCAACAAAATGGCAAATGAAATTTAATGTGGATAAATGTAAAGTAATGAACATTGGAAAAAATAACCCCAACTATACATACAATATGATGGGGGCTAATTTAGCTACAACCAATCAGGAAAAAGACCTGGGAGTCATTGTGGATAGTTCTCTGAAGGCATCCACGCAGTGTGCAGCGGCAGTCAAAAAAGCAAACAGGATGTTAGGAATCATTAAAAAAGGGATAGAGAATAAGTCGGAGAATATCTTATTGCCCTTATACAAATCCATGGTGCGCCCACATCTTGAATACTGCGTACAAATGTGGTCTCCTCATCTCAAAAAGGATATACTGGCACTAGAAAAGGTTCAGAGAAGGGCAACTAAAATGATTAGGGGTTTGGAACGGGTCCCATATGAAGAGAGATTAAAGAGGCTAGGACTTTTTAGCTTGGAAAAGAGGAGACTAAGGGGGGATATGATAGAGGTATATAAAATTATGAGTGGTGTGGAGGAAGTAAATAAGGAAAAGTTATTTACTTGTTCCCAAAATAGAAGAACTAGGGGTCACTCAATGAAATTGGCGTGCAGCAGATTTAAAACAAATAAAAGGAAGTTCTTCTTCACACAGCGCACAGTCAACCTGTGGAACTCCTTACCTGAGGAGGCTGTGAAGGCTAGGACTATAACAGGGTTTAAAAGAGAGCTGGATAAATTCATGGAGGCTAAGTCCATAAATGGCTATTAGCCGGGATGGGTAATGAATGGTGTCCCTAGCCTCTGTCTGTCAGAGGGGGGTGATGGATGGCAGGAGAGAGATCGCTCGATCATACCTGTTAGGTTCACTCACTCCGGGGCACCTGGCATTGGCCACTGTCGGTAGACAGGATGCTGGGCTAGATGGACCTTTGGTCTGACCCAGTATGGCCGTTCTTATGTTCTTATGTTCTTATGAGGGATTTTCCCTTTGCCCACAAGAATCACGGCAGTGGTTGGCTTACTATCAAATTCAAAATCAAATATTGGCATATAGAGCTAGGCTTGAATCAAATGCCTGGATCTGAAATTTTGCAACTAGATCCAGATCCAATCTTTGTTATTTGGGTCATCTCTATCCACATGCTATATACAGCATGTTTGCAATTCTACTGATTCATCTCTGTTAAATACTATCAGAGCACACTATTGCTCAATCTGCACTTACTTACAGTGAGTGAGGATTCAGAAAGGAATTATTGAAGAGAAAGTCCACAGCAACTTCAAGAAAAACAAGAAAATATATTCCCATTGTCCTTTCATCTCCTTTCCTTCTTAAGTTTCTGTTCAAGGACGGTGGTGTTACATGCTAAGAAAGAAAACGTTCAATACAACCCTAGCCAGTTTGGGATAATTGGTGCAGGTTATAAATAGCCAATCTAGTTGTTTAGGGGCTATTCAGGAGTCAAAATAAGTTGCCAAAAATGGTATCCACAATGTTTGGTACCCAGAGCAAACAGAAGTTGTTTTGTCTCATGTCTTCATTAATAGAACCTGCTGCTGCAAACCATTACATACATGATTAATTCTTATTCAGATGAGTAGCCCCACTGAAGTTGATGGGACTACTTGTGGGCCTGATCCTACCATTGACTTCAGTAGGACCGGAGCTCATGTTCACAAGCATTATTCACATAAGTGACAGTTGCAGAATCAGGCCAATATTCTGTTAGCACTTGATTCTGAAACATGAAGGCCAGATCTAGACTGGCGGGGGGTGGGGTGGGGATTGACCTAAGATGTGCAATATCAGCTATGCAAATAGTGTAGCTGAAGTCGACGTATCTTAGGTCTACTTACCTGGGCGTCCTCACGGCGGTGAGTCGACCGCTGCCACTCCCCCATTGACTCCACTCCCAACTCTCACAGCGGTGGAGTTCTGGTGTTGATGGGGAGCATGCTCAGGGATCGATTTATCACATCTACACTAGACATGATAATTCGATCCCTGATAGATCGATCATTACCTGCCGATATGGCAGGTAGCGAAGATGTACCTGAAGTCACACAACTAATTTCACTGCCTTTATGAAATTACTTACATATATAAGGTATAGTGGATAAGGTCTTTGAGATTTGATCTTGCACTATTCAAGCCAATGGGAGTTTTTCCAATGGCTAAAATTGGAGCAGGATCAAATTCTTAATGATTAAGGATTTCAAATAATTTTTAAAGCAACAGACTCACCTTCAAATAAGCCTCATTAAAACCTTGTCTACTAAGTATGAAGCACTTTCATTTTCTTAGCACACAGTGCAGTGGGAACAAATGAAGAGATTGACAGTAAAATAAAGCTCTGGGTTTTCTTTACAGTATATTGGTATTGAGGTTTCCCCACTATATTCCTTTTGTATGTATTTAAGAGTTCGATTAATTTTTTCCAGTATATTAAGCACACAACATCTCTAGGGATGTTATCCACATTATGAATTGTGCAGCCATATAATAAATGTATTGATTGAATTTATATTACCTAACTATAGAAAGAATAACCTAGTATATGTTTTTATGAAATATTCCACATTACACACATAGTAGCTATACATCTGTATGTGTAAATACAAAAATTATGTAGTATTTCAATAATAATTATTTATATGCATGTCTAAGAACAAGGACCATATCTATTCTTTTAACCCCTTTAACTCATTAGTCAGGCAGATTGCTCTTTTTAGATAAAGTCTGAGGGAAAAGTTATACCCAAGGTGAATTTTGAAACAACTGTGCCACTCTGAAACTGATCCCTCAATGATCCTTATCTGCAAACGCTGGGATATTTGTTCCATTGAACGTCACAAGGATAAAATCAGTCTAAAGTCTCATGTTAGCTATTGGCAACCACACAAGAGCATTGCCTCTGAGAACAGGCTTTACTTTATTGACCATAAAAGTAAACAATGTATCTTATCATTCTACTACTTAGGAAGCAAAATACTTTTAGATGCAAACTTTTGAAGGCTTTTCAACCTATTAAGTATACAATTGTCTCAATAATAGTACTTTACTTAACATAGTCCTCACAACAAACGTTATAAAACCCTCCCATGAAGTCAAAAGATGACCTCCCTTGAGGTCAACAGATGTTCTGTCCAAGTAACTACTCAATGTGCAAGAAATGAGATAATATTTTCAAAAGTGCCTAAATGCCCATTTTCAAAAATAACTTAGACACCTATACACAGTTCAGGATCTGGGACAAAGTCACTTTTGAAAATGGTGTCTACATGGTGTCATTAAAGAGCTCTGAAGAGGTCTGATTTGTAAAGTGCCTTGATGTGTTGCACTCTAACTGTCCCATGTTGATCCTGCTGGCCCTCTCCAAAAAATAACTAGTTCATGTTAATGTAGTTCTGTTTGAAACTTATTTGAAACATGACCATGTTAACATGAGCTATGTATCTTTTAGAGCGTGCCAGAGAACAGTTAGTGTACTTTACACATCACACCTCTCTGATACTTTTTGCTGTGCCATGTAAACAAGCCCTTAGACACTCTTGAAAATTTTATCCACAGTCTTAACTTTATTTTCATAGTGGAATCATAGGACCAAATTATCTTTCTTGATCCAGCCCCTTTGATTTCTTTGTGATGCAAAGAGAGTGAAAAAAATGATGGCTCCCTCCAGCTGAGGATTCTCTCAGGGTTGGAAATTTCTTAGATGTCATAGAGATTGCATACCCAGCTCCTGCATCATGCCCCTGCAGCCCCAGACAGTGGAAGCATGAGCAAGGAGAAGGGCATTGCTGGAGCTCCATTGCCTTATACCTGTTCTTCAGTGGGTGCAGACAAGAATATGGCCGACAGAGTCATAGAGTTAAAGTCAACACTGGAGTAAGCTGGTGCAACTTTACTAGAGTAAATTTGATTTATGTAAAATAGACCTGTTAGGTCATTCAGTTCCATCCATACTGACACTGAGGATTATGCTCTACTATATTTCCTACTGCTTTGTGCAGTCTGGTTTTAAATACAGTCAGAAGAGTTAATTCTGTATCTTATGTCAATAATGACTTTATATAACCTATCGTAAAAGATGATTCATTCTTTCCTCTCTTTTAAACTACCCATGGATGAGTTTGAGGTTGGACCCAAAGTTCAATGAAGTCAAAGGGATTCTTTCCATTGATCTAGACTGGCTTTAATTCAGACTCTCACTGTGCATGTGACATACATATTGGTGCATTAAAAACGAATGAGCACTTACATACTGGTTTGCATGTGAATGCGAAAATGTGAAATTTGTGGGAAATGGGGTTCCTGGACCAATTTTGAAGACACATTTCTTTTGGGTACCAATGTCTCAAACTTTGATTCTATATAGATCTTGAGACTGCCATGAGACTGAAAGTTATAGTTAATCAGACATCTCTGATTTTTGCTCTTTTTATTTTTCACAACATGAGTAAAAGATGGAAAGTCAGCCCTAATTACAAATTTCAGTGCTTTCATTAGGTTAAAATCAGACCTTTCTATAGAAGCAGGGCTTTTATATTATGTATTTATTTTTTACTATTTGATTAATATGAAAGGGAAGAAAAGTATGTAGCCTCCCCAAATATAAATTGCACATTCACAAATTCATATTTAAAGGTGAACTAAAATGCAATAAATAAATAAACATATAACTGAGCTGCCTAAGATTTCAAATCATTAGCCAACATGCATAGACTTAGCTAACACAATAATAGTTTAAATTACCAATCAATTCAGTTTGAATCCCTGGCTCTGATCACTGGCTGTGGCTGAGGGGCATATGGTGTAACTCAGGAGGAAAGGCACCAAGTAGCGTTAGTGTCCTATCACAGTTCTGGGACTGCTATGCACTAAGCTCGCACCCCACCCCCAATCCAATGCAAGTGAGAGCTCTGAAGACTACTCTAATGTTTGCCATCTGACAATGGCCTCAACACAACCAACCTCCTTCTCCCCTAGCCACACCCAAATGCCGGCTGCAGGCATGGGAGTCATCACACTGGCTTTACTCCCTCACAGGATCTCCTTACCCTGGGGTGATCCCCCAGTGACAGTTAAACTGGTGTTAGGGCTGCTTTGTGCCAATGAGGCAGTGGGCACAGCAAAGATGAGCATTGGGATAAAAATATTTGGAGTTTGTTTCTAAGGGAGTGATAACCCTTGAGTTTGGTGAACGGTCAGTGACAGAGTAGTGCGATTTGGTTTCCATCAGATAATGGATCTAATTGTGGAGCACCTGAGGAACAGAAGTCACACAGAGCTGGTTGGAAAACAGTATTTTCCATTCAAATTATTGTAAGAAACAAACAAAAAAACTTTTGGAAACTTAGTATAAAAAAATGTCAGGCTTTGAAAAAACATCAAACCAATAATTTCTCAGTTGTGTGGGGGCTTTTTTTGTTTTCACATGCATCCATAGCTGTACGCCAATTACTCAGTGTTGGGCCCATCCAAAGGCAGTGACTCGGGGGGTGGCATGGCCAACATTGAGTGTGTGGTGTTGTGACCCGGTGCATGGGAGCTGCAGCAGTGCTGAGGTTTGCTGCCCACATCATGACTGAGGGGCCGACAAGCCAAACCTGAGTGGGGTAGTTAATGTTGTTCCTCTTTGCTGCTGCTGTGAGACCCTCTCCTGCGTCAGGGATCCTCCAGCCTCATCCCACTTCCAGCGGTCTGTGTCCCCTCTTCCCTGCCTGCAGGACTCGCTCAATGACAGCCTTGAGACCTGTTACAAATACAGGGAGCTGAAGGGAGTGCCCATATAGGAGAGGAGACTGGGAGAGACATGGTGGGGAGCCCTGGCGTATACCATGTGATCATGTTCTAGGGGTGCTCCCTGATTGAAAATATTCCAGTTCTGTTTTTCATCCCTGAAAATAGAAGATTCTTAAAGAAACAAAAATGTTTGTCTAGAAAAAGAGCATTTTTAGTCAACAAGCTCCAGAGGGGGAAGGTGAAATGTGAAGATGCAGAAGTTAGCACTGAAGCCTACAAGCATGGATAATTCTATGCTCCTTGAAATCTGACTGAAAACAGGGAGCATTGCAGGAAGCTGCAAACAGGGGCAGGATTTAATACACAATATACATTATAAGAGATACATTTTCAGACCTTGCAAAAACACTCCAGCATCGTCAATGAAATGCACTGAAGTAATTGTGCCTGCCTTAATGTCACATCTCAAAGTATTTTTACTCAACAATCTATATATATAAAAGTCAAATGGTGTATGCGTGTGTGTATGCATGCGTGTATTTACGTTCCATTACTCCTTCCACACTGTTTGAGCTAGAGACTTGAAATTTGGTACAGTTATAGGCTTTAGGGTCCTAATAAGGGTAAGAATCGAAATTTTTTCAAATCTCACCTCTGACGCCCCCTAAGGGTGAAATTCTTTAAAGCCCATTAACATCAGCTGGGCAGCAGGTTAACACCTGCTGTTCTCTGTGACATAGTTATGATGTAATAATACCCCCCTCCAACAGACCACGCACTCGCTCAGCTCTCTGCCCCCCCCAACAACGGCCCCCCCACTCGCTCAGCTCTCTGCCCCCTCCCCCCTCCAATGCCCCCCCACTCGCTCAGCTCTCTCCCCGTCCTCCCTCCAATGGACCCCACACTCGCTCAGCTCTCTGCCCCCTCCCCCTCCAATGGACCCCCCACTCGCTCAGCTCTCTCCCCCCTCAGGTAAGAATCGAAATTTTTTAAAATCTCACCCCCCTCCTCCCCTCCAATGGCCCCCGCACTCGCTCAGCTCCCTCCCCTCTTCCCCCTCCAACAGCCCCCCCACTCGCTCAGCTCTCTCCCCCCTCACCCCTCCAATGGCCCCCCCACTCGTTCAGCTCTCTGTCCCCTCCCCCTCGAACGGCCCCCCCACTCGCTCAGCTCTCTCCCCCCTCCCCCCACTCCAACGCCCCCCCCCCACTTGCTCAGCTCTCTCCCCCCTCAGGTAAGAATTGAAAATTTTTAAAATCTCACCCCCCCCTCCTCCCCTCCAACGGCCCCCGCACTCTCTCAGCTCTCTCCCACCTCCCACGCCCCCCCCACTCGCTCAGCTCTCTGCCCCCTCCCCCTCAAACGGCCCCCCACTCGCTCAGCTCTCTCCCCTCTCCCCCCACTCCAACGGCCCCCCCACTCGCTCAGCTCTCTCCCCCCTCCTCCCTCCAATGGACCCCACACTCGCTCAGCTCTTTCCCCCCCCTCCCCCCCTCCAACGGACCCGAGCACCGCCGGGTATTTTTGCTAGTATATAATACTTGCAAGTGAGAATACAAGTGATCACTTCTTAGCCATTTTGTCTTACAGTTTAAAATGAAAACAATGAGTGTTGTACACAAGTCTCTAAATAAAAAGTACAGTGCATCTAAAGGGTATGGTTTAAATTGGGAAATTTTAGGTACCAAGACTTAGAATCATAGAATATCAGGGTTGGAAGGGACCTCAGGAGGTCATCTAGTCCAACCCCCTGCTCAAAGCAGGACTGATCCCCAACTAAATTATCCCAGCCAGGGCTTTGTCAAGCCTGGCCTTAAAAACCTCTAAGGAAGGAGATTCCAGCACACCTGCTAATTAAAATAGAAATCTATATTTAGGCTCTGTTACTTCATGCTTGGTTAATCCAGAGAGCATGTCTGGGAGGGCAACTGGTGTTAACCAGTCTAATAGGGTGCTGCCTGCAGCACTACAAACTTGTTAACCTAGCATTTAAAATAGACCTTGCACGCTCAGATTAACCATGACTAGTTTTATCCTGTACTGTCCATTCTCCTTCCCCTCCACTATTACTGATGTTGGAAAGAATGAGATGCTGCTACATATGGCTCCGTTTTGATAAAGTCCCTCAGAATTGTATCTAGACAATACAAAGAGCAACATATGACTCACATCATCACAGACAGAGCATTTTATACACTGGCAAGACTGAGGGATGGGACTCAATTAAGTTAAACGGACTACAGCCCCAGTTCGCTTAGGCACCCAGTTTTGGTACTTTCCTTAGTGTCGTTACGTGTATGCTTTGGAGCTCAGAAGAGATAGATACACCAGCTTGTTGTAGTTAAGATCACAGTTTAGGTATGGCATGGATTGAGAGACTGGCTTGTGCTGTTTTCAATGTACAGGGAAATATCTTCACTCTGCCAGCCTGAAATTATAGCTCATGCTATAAATGGCCACTAAGCATTTTGCATTCCCAGCTAGATGACTGCCTGCAGGATAAAACCAGCCCTGCAAGATTTGATACCAAATATCTGTAACTTCCATTGACTTTAATGAGATGTGTGGGTAACTCAGTGTTTCTGAAAAAGTCAGGGTGCTTTTATGCAGGTTCTTAGGAGTCTGACTTTAAGCACCTAGGTTTGAAAATTTTAGTCAATGTACAAACCCAATAAATGAGTATATTATACCCTCTTACGTTAAATCCTACTAGGGTTGCCAATTCATGAACAGAAGTACAGAAAGATTTGAAGAATTCAAGTACAAATATTGTATTTAATTTGCTTTTAAAGTTTGTTAATTACAACTCTAGTTCAAAGCACTGAATTGGTACCAACCATTCATTTATTTTAAATTCTTCAATAACTTAATCAACATAATAAATCCTCAAAGACTAGTATAACTGCATTAATGATCAATAACTGATAACAGACATTTCAAAGATTGAAAGAAATTAGTATTTTAGCTTTCTTGGAATTCAGGCTATAGCTAATTTGATTAGATAAAAGAATTAGCTAATCAAGGAGAAGGCTGAAGATGTTTTCTTGATTTTTGGACCCATCTCTCTCCGTTGAGCAGTCTTTTTAAAATTCATTTATTTCAATCGTACTTCAAACCAGACTATTTTGTAGTTCAAGTGAATCTACAGCTCTAATTTCAGAGGCTGTACAACCCTCCTGTTCCTATCCTTAAGCCACAATTTCCTTGTGATGGAAAATATTTTCTCCACATAAATCTTGCTTACTGGTATGAGTGGAACTAAGATCAGAATGGCCTCTGGCACTATCGCTGCTCTTCCAGTCAAGAGCTGGAAGGTAAGGAGCTAGGGGCCAACCTATTGCCCTCAGCCTCAGCTCGTAGGCTCCCTGGATACAGTGATTGGAGTGGTATAGCACTACTTGTTCTATTGTAAAAGAGGCAGGCAGAACCGGGCAAGTGTGCTCCACACTCCACCAAGATTGCCATATCACTGCCATTCGAAAAAGTGTATTTTTCAGTATCTGCAAAGACATCACACAAATGATCATGATGTTACCATTTAATGGGAGAAAGAAAAACAATTTTCCATGAATTAGGGACATTTGAATATCCCAACAAGATCTGTTAAGGGAAAAGCCCATTGACTAAAGACAATCACAAAACATTTAGGACAGTTGCAGCCTCAACTCCTATCCATTATGAAAAAGTCCTTCTCTACACTCTGTATTAAGTGTGAATGGAATATCTCCAATTGCACTCAGGTCACAGGGTTCACTGGGGTCTCATGGTGTCCTATCCAATGCGGTGTCTTCAAGATTCAAATCCCAGGTCCATTTTAGGTTCACAGAAATGAGTATGATATTACTGCTTATTTCTACTTCCATTTTCCCTTGTAGCTATGCTGAGGGAGAATCCTCAGTTTTTGGGATTTTCTCACTTAAAAATTACTACCAATAAGAGAGCATCTACTAAGTCTGTCATATCAAGAGTCCTGTCATCCCCTCCCACCCTCCATCCCACCCTTTGAAGGCTCCTCTCCTTTACTGGATTTTATGTGCTTTGTTTATCAGTTTTAAGGTAGGTTGACCTTGGAACTCTATAGGTGGGCATAGGTCTCAGCTGTGTATTACATCTGGGATCAGAGTCTTTGTGCTGGGATCAGGTGAGACACAAGGAGAGAGCAAGTGGGCTCATACATAATGACATAATGTGACAGCAGCCATTTTTATATTCATTAGCTAACCTTATTTTCCAAATTAGATGTATATGAATATGAAACCTGGGCAAATGGTGCATCAGCAGCATTGTTTTAATGTTCTTGCTTTGTCCTCCTTAATTTAAACCTAGATAGACTTTTTTAAAAAACATTAAGCACTTGGTTACTTTCCTACACTGCTTCTAGTTGGTTAAAATTTGGTGTTTCCATTTTCTGGGGCTCATTCTTCCAACCATCTAATTCTTAACTGAGAAAAAGTGAAAGAGGAGAAGAAATAAAGTCACTTTTATTTGAAACATTAAATATTTCCATGTAGTGAACTGAACTAGTGCACCAATACTATATAGGCTGGTGATCGTGGAGGGAAGGGTTTGAGGTGTTGACCTTATGATATGCTCTCTTCTCCTGTAGAGACTTCAAAAGTGGAGGTGGCCTTATAGCCCAAACCTTTCCATCTGGGTCTGTCCAGTGCAACAGCGTCCATATTCAAAATTCTATCTTTAATGCTTTGCGGTTGGCCTTCAAAATGTCTTCCTATCTAAGGATAGGTTGACCCTTATAGTGGGCTCCCATGCTCAGCTGGTGTGACAAAGCTCCAAGTCTGTACTTGTGGGTCCTGCGTTTCTTGGCAGATTTCACTAGCCTCAGAGGCTCACTGTCATCATCCACGTAGCCCTTCTCTCTTTAGAGACAAGGTCACAGCCTATTGAGCCATGTTCTGTTCATGAGCCTTCTCTTGTATTTGTCCGGCTGCGTGGTGCCACAGCCGGCACAAAATCCATACTGAGACTGTGTACACCAAGTCCACTAGATGAGAGACAAGCCTGTTGAGGACAACCCATGCAAGGATCTTTCCCACTAAAGATAGCAAAGAGGTTCCGCGATGATTGTCACAGCTAGATATGTTTCCCTTCCTTTTGTATAGATGGACTTTGAAAGCATCCTTATATTGCATGGTACCCTGTTCCCACATAGTCTTGAAAATTCAGGTGATTTTCCTAACTAGGTGGGCACATCCAAATGTGTACACTTCAGGTGGAATGCCATTGGGGCCTGGAGATTTCCTGTAGATAGCTTTATGATGGCCTTAGCAACCTTGTCTAAAAAAGGATCCATGGACAGCTACTCCAGAACAGGATGCTGGGAGTGAGTTGACTGCTTAGTCGGACATAGTGGATTGATAGTTCAGGAGATTTTGCTCTGCCTTTGAGAATATAATTTTTGTTTGTGAGTAGCCGGCTATCATCTGTTGTGAAGAAAGGGGCTGTACTACTGGATTTGGGGCCAGATATAATACAGAGACCTTCGTAGAAGGGCTTCATGTCATACTTGTTAGCTACTTCCTGCAGTTCTGCAGCCTTATTCTCCCACCAGTCATTCTTTATACCCTTAATTGGGTTTGTAGTATATGTTTGCCCTGAAGATACCTGGACAGTCTTTGCTGCTCATTTCTTGTCCAAGACATAGGATTTGTGTGTGTTAAGCATGCTCTCCAGGAGTTGACTATCTCAGGGACTTTCTCATCAAACCAGTCTTGGTGTTTCTGCCTGTCGCTGTCTCCTGGTGTTGTCTTTTGAGGGAGCTTTTCTGCTTCTAACTGGACCTCCTTAGCTTGCCCTTGGTCAATGCAGTTCTTAGACCCTCACCTCTAATTAAGTCTAGTGATCTACGTCAGTCTCCCGGCTATGTTCATGGAGGAAAACTGGTGCAGGGGTGCCACCCCTTTGCTGTCCCAGGCCTTTCTGCCCCCCTTTCCTTCCCTGTACTCTCCCCTTTAGGGCAAGTCTTGTTTCCTCTATTGGCTGTAGCTGTGAGTTGCCTGCCTTCATGATTGGCAGCACTGGCCACTGCCTAGGGATGTAGTCCAGCATATGTCACTGTTTTGATCTAGGATGCATCCATGTTGTCTTATTTTGTTGACCTGTTGGAAGACTGTGTTGGTGATAGTGAGATTGAACTGAGCACACTCAGAGAAATAAAATTGGCCATTAGAGTTTGACCTTTCAATGCCATGAAGGCCTAGCACCCTGCTCCACATGTGAGAGTCAGCTGCCACATAAGCATTAAAGTCTCCAAGGACAATGAGTTTGTCCTGATGTGGTAGATCTCTGATGACCCTGCTGAGATTCTCATAAAATGCCTTCTTGATCTCGTCTGTACAAGTCGTTGTTGGTGCATAGCCCCTGATAATGGTAGCGTATTGGTCTCTGGACAAGTTTATGTGCAGGTGGGTCATTAACTCCTTTGGTGAGTGAGTCAAGCTTGCAGGCAATCTCACACCATACAGCAAACCCTACCCCCAACTGTTTGGCTCATCCTTGACCTTGCCAATCCAGTAGTAGGTGTAGCTTGCTCCCACATCTTCAAGGTGGGACTCCTCTGCCCCTGGGTATAATGATTGGCCAGTGACTGTGTATATAATGCAAGGAGCCCTTATATGCCATCACAAGAAATGCTTCATCTCCATCCTCACGGTTATCCTATTTGTTATAACCAATGTGTTCTTTCACATCATCTGCCAGTGAAGATTTCATGGTGACCCTGGCAAGGAGGATGAGGGGTGGGGGTTATTCACACTTTCCAAGGTGTGACTCCAAGACTAGTGGAGGGCAGGAGCATCTCACTTTTTCCATATAGACCTCTGGAGTTCTGCCCACTGCTCACTTAATAAATAGGTAGTAAAGATAAAGATCTTTATGAGTTTGAAAATCAGGTTTTCGAGGCTAAAGTTGTAAGCTGATAACAATGTGGCCAGCTTGCACTGTAGCATTGAGAAAGCCTAATGCTTAGCTTCTATTTGTTTTGACTTACTACCTGCATTTTTCCATTCTCTAAGCATTGTAAATGTCACTTCTTTCCATAAGCACAAAAGGCTGTGTCCTGATCTTTGCTCACAAAGACTCTAGTTCTGCCATCAGTTCTGCACTGTAGCTCTCCGTATTTTTATTGGAGACCTTGTACAGTTTTACGTGTTTATATTATCAGCTGTTGCAAGGAAGATATGCAATCATGAACTCCAGATTAGGCAGGTAAAATGGATCAGATTTTCAAATAGTTTGTTTTACAAAAGCTTATAAATGTAAAATTTGCAACTCCCAGGCAGCCACTGCTGCTAGCTGATGATGGAGTCATCCCCAGTAGCTACTTAGGAGTAGCTGTCAGCTCTCTACAAAAGCTATTCAAACTTGGGGTGATTAGCCAAAAGGATCCCTCATGAATAGAGCCAGTTTTCTCTGTTCTGAACCTGAACTTAAGTGATATGGAGTCAATCATTTACATTATACAGAAAATTAAACACTTTCAATGGATCATAGACATTAGTGATGGGTGAAATGCCTACTTGTTCATCCAGTCTTGCCTCCAAGTTTGGATTTTTATTTGAGTGATGGAAAAATATCCTCTTAATTTTTTGGGGTGGAGTGGGGGCAGTGGGGAAGAATGTGGTGGAGAAAATGCACAAAATGCTACAGGAGAATTCAATAGGCAGTGTAAGTAAATCTCTGAACTTTTCAACAGCTCATATAATTTGGGGGAGAAATATTATACAGAGGAGCTACTCTCCTCTTACCAGCCACTAATCTTAAATGAGAGCCACACATAGGGAGGCTAAACCTTAAAAATAGATGCTGTGTCACCCTGCATCCAGGAAATAATAAACCGGAACCAGGTAGCTGCACCACATAACATTAAATATAATAAAACCAATACTGCACTTTCTCCCTTCATATAAGAAAAAGGGGAATAGATCCTGCAAATGGCTCCACATGGACAGAAATTTATGCCCACAGTTAGTGAGGCTGTTAAAGTTAAAGGTCCACATATGCAGATCAGATTGCATGTTTGAGGTCTTAGTTTGTAAAGTAACCACCCATCCCCAAATATTAAGGTGAAATATTTGTCCCCACTACAGTCCGTTATGCTGGGTAAAAGGGCCAGCGCTGTGTAAAAGTGCTTTAAGAGCTCCAGATTTGGCTGTGGGAGATTTCCCCTCAGCTGCTGCCTTAATGCAGGTTTAAGCTCCATTTGCACTATTGAGAATTACCAGGGCCAGGAATCTGGCTCAATGTAGCTAGAACTTTGAATTCACTGGTTACTTCTTGGAAAACAACTGGTCTTCTTGGAGCATCCAAGTTCTGAGGGCCTGACCCAAAGTCTACTAAAGTCAATGGTAGTCTCTCACTTGTGTTCAGTGGTTTTGGATCAGGCCTTGAATGATTTTAAGAAAACCTTGTGATATTGGTGTTTGAGACATTCTGGTATCTTCCTTATCTGGAAAATGTGTACTGACCTATAATGTCAAGCAAATGCAACAATCAATCAAGTAGTAAAAATTTAACATTAGTGTTAGTAATAATTTTATAATCAAATATTAAGGATATACAGGGCCAAATTCCCATTGACTTCAATGAGAGAAGGAACTGGTCTTTAATAATGGATGTTTATAATTAATTTTAGAGCACAATTAATCCTATTTCAGAACACACATCAAGAGTCACATGAAACAGTCACTCCTAGAATGACTTTGCACAATAAAAACACAATGCTAATTTGTATCAGTTTTCTGTGAACAGTGATATCAAAATTTATAAACTTTAGATATTCTTGTTTTCACTCTCACAGCAAAATACCATCCTGCACAATACTTGTGCTAAAAGGATCATGAGGAACATAATTATTGCTCAAGAAAGTATTCATTAAAGCAAAGTTATAGCATATAAGCGTCTTTTAATAGGTTGTCTCAATCCCTAGTGAATAATGGAAAAACTCTCTGAGTTATCTTATTCCAAATTTCTTTATTACAGTTATAGGTCAAACTCATGTGACTTCAAAGCAATGAAATTACATGACAGGAGACTCAATAAAGTGTAATATGGAAAAAACAATAACTAAAAGCAAACAACATTCTAAGGTTCACAGGTTCATCTTCCAACACCGTTGACCTTAAAACCAGCTCAGCACAATGACATAAATCCAGCTATAATAAAAGTTTCAGTCACAATGTTCTATTACTCAGCACACTGGATTCTCTGTATTGATAGAAATCTGTGTGATCAGCTGGAGCGCCCAATCCATCAGCCTTCATACAGCAAAAACTCTCATTGATTTTAATGGAATTCAGTAATGGTTTTGATTGAAGTTTGCAGGATTGGGCACCTAAGTCTATTTACTTTTTCAATATAAAATCCCAATAATTGCAATTCAATTCTAAGGTCTATTCTCCATATGTGTGGCTCTCATTTAAGATTAGTGGCTGGTAAGCATACATGTCGAGAGGAGGGTAGCTCCTCTACATAATAATTTCTCCCACAAATTATATAAAATGTTTAAGAATTAAGAGTTTTATTTTACATTGCTTGTAGCACTCTTTAGTAGTTTTTTGTGCACTTCCTCCCCCATCTTCTTTCCCCACCCCTACCGCCCCTCCTCCAAAAATTTAAGAGAGTATTTACTCAGCATAAGGGACTGCAGTGGGAACAAAGATCTCAACTTAGTATTTGGGGATGGGTAATTACTTTACAAATTAAGATCCCAAACATGCAATCTCATCTGCATAGGTGGATCTTTAACTTTAATAGTGTCACTAACTTTAGTGGGGCCCTCTGTGGGCATAGGTTTATGTTCATCCAGAGCCGATTCCAGGATCAATGCCCTTTTTCTTTTATGAAGGGAGCAAGGGCAGTATTGGCTTCATTGTATTTAAGGTTATGTAGTGGGCCTACCTGGCTCCATTTTATTATTCCCTGGATGATGGGTGAGTCTGCATCTTTTTTGTTTGTTTGTTTGTTTTTCTCTGCTGGCTCAAGAGAATCCTTATAATTTTATTAATGTGTTATCCACCTTTTCATTAAATAAGTTAAAAGGGTTACTTGTGATCCAGTCATTAATACTTATTGGGAGATTTGGCATAAAGTTAATTGTCTTCTAAAAATAGTCCAGCAATTTCTCCATTATGACCCTTTATGATAGTTTATGTTTCCAAGATAACTTTAAAGTGGTGTTGTTTGTAAGTGTTGTAAGATCTTAAGAGAGATATTTTATGAATGAGTTCTAATTCTTTTTAAATACTGAAAGGTAAGTAGAAAGTGCCAGGGATTAACTTTTTCAATTGTCTATGATTCATTTAATGGTTGTCTTCAGAAAGGCAAGATGCCAGCAACCCTGAAACAGGCTGTGGTTAGACTCTACGTCAAGTAACTGATCATCATTAAGTTTCAAATCTTCTTTTTTTCAGGACGGTAGTAGAAAAGATGGTGTTGAAGAAATTTCAGTCACAAACAGAGACCACAGATTCCTTCTCCCTTCAGAATTGGGTATAGCACAAAGGCATTAGCTGACCCCCTCCTAGTAATCAAAAAGAATAATTCATTTATAGTGACTTGTTTCTGCTGTCACAGTGTGGGGTTTGCCTTTCTGGGGTTCCTTCTAGGACATTCCCAATTGTCAGTTCTCCACTTTGGGTCTGTTTTCTGCTCACATTCCATCAAATCCAAGTTTGGCAAGCTTCTGATCATGCTGCTATGCTTTTCTTTTCTTTTCTTTTTTTGGTCAATTAGGCTTAATATTTTGTTGTTTATTTCTTGTTTTTGTCTGTGAGATATTATAGGTTGGATCAGTATTATATCAAGGTCAGGACATGTTTGAGCCATTTTGGTTTCCTCATGTCTTAATAACCCCTCTAATGAACCTTGGGAAATTAGTTATAGATGCTGCAAAGACATGCAAGACAAGAGTCAAAGTGAACAGTTAGCAGAAAACTCATACTCTGAAAATTATTCATCCAAACTCTTGTGAACATTTATGACTAACAAATATAGTCAGAGAAGAATAGGATCACTTCACAAGCAATTAATTAATCATGGACCGTGGCTAAAATAATACATTTTGAGCCAGATTCTCAGCTGACTTCATTTTAGCAGTTCTGATTTACACCAGCTGTGGATCTGGCTCATTATCTATAATGAGAAGTCCAACTAGCTCTTGTTAAACTGAACTACAAAGGCTACGGTTTCTAGTTTGTTAATCAATTTATATTTGTACAGCACTTAGAAAGTATAAATGCTAGGGCTCTGACCTAGAGTCCACTGAATTTAGTGGAAAGCTTCCCATTAACTGCCTATTAACTGCACCAGACCCTGTATATACTTTTTGTGACATGTGACTTGTGACTTTTACTAAAACTATCCATGACAAAATCAGGCTTTATTTTTTTGGATCTTTTAAAGTTCCATCTCTTTGTGATTGGAAGTTAATACCTTCTAGAACTAAGAAGACCACCTTCTGATTTGGGGGCTTTACATAAGTAGAGTCCAGTTGCACTAATTTCAATGGTGGCTTGGTAATTCATTAAGCATGAAAATATGGAGCACAGTTAATTTCACAAGTGATTATTTTTGCATGTAAATGTCTTCTACTTTTACTTTAATGTGCAGAGGTGCTTTAAGTGCAACAATGATGGACCATAAACCTGTTCACCTTTTCATATTATTTTACAAGGACATATAAATGCTTTGTACACACTAATGATTTTGGAAGTGTTAACATTATGAGAAGACAACATGATTTTTAAGATCCAGAGTATGGTGTTTACACATATTTGTGTGCATTAGTAGGAGGAAGTACATATTTTTAAAGTTCCAGCAAGATTTTTTTTTAAAAGCCTCTGGCCACCAATGATCTACATGTAACATTTTGTTCTAGGCACTTTCAAAATGTAAATAATATTAAAGCACCATCAAATTTAAAATCCTTCCCTCCATCATGATTAAGACTACGAGTCAGTCATGGAGGTCACAGACTCTGTGATTTTACATGAGCTCTGTGACTTCAGCCTTTGGCGGTGGGGCTCTGGCTGTCAGCCCTAAGCAACGGGACTTGATCTTCTATGATTTATTGTTTACTGCCCGCATCCTGTCTGTGACTTTTACTAAAAATACCTGTTCCAAAATCTTAGCCTTAAGGATGACATAGCCCAAGACTATACTGAGCTGGCCTGCGTCTTCCAGAGTCAGACTTTCAGGTCAGAGATTAATAAGAGACACAGAGGTTGATGCGCCAATTCAAAACAGAGCACAGCAACTAACAGACCAATGTAAGATGCAAGTAAGAAGACTGCATAAACTGGTTCAGTACTCAATTTCCACTAGTGCATGCAGCTGGAAGATGAAATTCTGCACTGTACTGAGAAATTCTATACATTTGGCAAGTATAAAAGATTGCGTCCCTGGTGGAGACCTGTTTATGTAAAAATTTATGAAAATGCCAATTACATTTTTTTAGCCTTCTAGTACCCTGTCCTCACTCTAGCACATCACTGTTTTTGGGGGGGTACCTTGTTTGGTCACAGAAGCCCCGACAAACACATTTGACCCACTGCTCTTATCCCTGGCACAACCATTATGGCTCAGTGTGCTTGGTCCTGATACTGACACTCATCAATTCTACTTTCTCTTGCTGTTACTGTTTCTCTGTGGTAACTCTAGTAAGTTTAGATCTTTATTTGAAGACAAGAAAGGAGCAGACTACAAAAGGTTCAGGATGACGCCATAGTCATTTCTTAATTAACCTGAACCTTCCACACCTAAAATTTTTCATTGGTGGAAGCTTGATATAACCATGATTTTTTTCATGTGTCAAAATATAAGAGCATGACTGCAATGAAATATTGTCAAAGCTTTTGTTTGAAAATCTATAATGATCACTTTGAACTTGAATTTATTTCAGACATCTTGTACTTATATTAAATAAGATGTGGAACTAAATAAATTAATTATCATATTCCCTGATCCTTCACCTTAACAATAAGTATTATTTAATGTACACTGCCCACAACATGCTGGGCACTTTAAAGGATACAGACATGTTCCCTGTTCTGAAGAGCTTACATTCTGACAAGGGAGACGTAACAGGAGAAAACTGCACACACATTAAGTGGGGAAAGAGAACAATGGAAACATATGAGGCACAAATAGACAGTCACATGATAATTTGTGTGTTATGCATACATCTTGCTTCATAATACGTACAAAATCCCAGCCACCCAATCCATTCAAATCCTGCCCAGGGAAAATTGCTCCTTTAACTCTCATCCTCAAAGACTATCCATCACCCCTGCTCTTATTCTCCACCAACCAACCATCTTTGTCCTCACACCACATGAAAGCCCCAAATATGAAATTCTGAAAGCATCACCCACACTAATACATTACTCCTGGTATCTGAAGCTCCCAGGTCTGCAGACAGTTTGGATCCCCTACTTGCATCAAGTTGAGAATTGGTAATATACTGGCTGCTGATCAGACAGCGGGCAATGTATCTATGCCAGAGTCAGCTCCAGGAGATAGTCAGGATCCTGAGGCTAGGAGTGATAGGAGAGGGGTGCTGTGGCCTGGTGTTACTTGCAGTGGGCATCCCAGGTGCACAGGACCATAGAGAGAAATAACTTGTCCCACTGGGGACAGAACCACAGTATCAGGTTCCCAGGTGAGGGAAAGAGAGGACCTCAGCTGGGCTGCTCTGCTCCCTGCCTGCCAGCTTACCGATGCAGCAGCTCCAGGGAAAATTCTTGCTCCTCAGCTCTAATAGCTGCTGGGATCCTTTCCCTCAGCGGTGTCTGGATCTTAAGTGGGAGGGGGCTCGGCTGGGAGATTTCCAAGCCTGATGGAATAGCAGCAGTAGCTGAGGCTGGAGCGTTTTCATATTGTGTCTATGCCAAGCACACACCATGGGCATCTGAGTACAACCATGGTTCCAAAGGGTTTTGTCTGAGTGTAAAGACAAACCCTGGTTTGTAGCTCTCTGTGTTACCATTAGCTGGGGACCCGTCTCCCTTGAAACTTCCCCAAAGGGCATTATTGACTGTTTCCCTCGACAGAGGGATTCATTCCCAGGTACCCCACACTTCAAGCTGGGGGTGGGCGTCTTCAGACATAAACAGGCCCCGCAATTTCCCTCAGCTGCCCCAGCTCCAGCAGCAGCCTGCATTTAAGGAACCCCATTGGCAAGACTATCACCAGAAACCCCTCCCCCGCCAGATGTGTGTGGTAGCTTCGACTCTCGGCTGTTGCCACAGCTCTGTTGGACAGGGACCACCCGAGACGCGGAGAGGTGGGGAGGAGGGGGAGGAGAGACCAGGGCTGTCCCGGGGCCCCGGGGGCTCCCTTTGCTGGAGGGGGCACAGGAAGGGGGTTTAGAAGCCCAGAAGCCGGGTGAGGCTGGGAGGAGGCAGCCGGCCCTGGCGGGGCAGCCGTCCCCCCCCCCCCCCCCCCGGAGAGGAGGAAGGAGGCGGGGAGAGGGGAGGCGGGAAGGAGGGAAGGGGGCGGCCACCGGGGGGCGTGGCCCAGCCGAGCCAGACGCGATATATAGAGAGCGCGGAGCCGGCAGCCGGGTCAGCACCGCGGACAGCAGTGCCCAGCCCCAGCCCCTGCCGCCGCCGCTCTCCAGCCCGCCCGCCCTCAGCCACACGCGCCATGGCCGCGGAGACTCACCTGCAAGGAGTCGAGATCTCAGCCGCGCAGTTTTTCGAGATCTGGCAGCACTACGACTCGGACGGTGACTATATTTCATTGCACTTCCCCCCCCCCCCCAGCAAGCCCCGAGCCGGCGGGCACCCCCCCCTCCCAACACACACTCAAGCCCCGGAAGACTCGGCTGCAAACTCCCCCCCCCCCCTCCCAGGAAAAGCCGTAACTTTTCCCAGCGAGCCCGGAGCTCGGGCCCCTTGCGAAGCAGGAGGCCGGGGTGGGGCCGGGCTATGCGCTGGCCCCCAACCTGCTTTGCCTGGGGCTTGTGCGCCTCGAGCGGGACAGCTCTCAGGGTCCCGCAAGGGGATTCATGTTTCAGTGCCTCCAGCCGCAGCTAGGATGTCTTCAGTAACTTTGCATGTCTAGATGCCTTTGGCGGGGCGAGGGGTGGCAGGATGCTCAGCCTAATTTGGCAGCTCAAACAACCAAAAAGCCACCGATTTTTGAAGACAAGGTTTGTAAACGTCACATCCAGCGGCTGTAAAGTTGGAAGGGAACAAATCAAAGAGTCCTGGGACACTAATCATAACTCTCTCCGTTGTAGGCAATGGGTACCTGGATGGGAAAGAGCTGCTCAACTTCATCCAGGAGCTTCAGCAGGCACGAAAGAAGGCAGGATTGGTAGGTTAACGTTTTCTCCTGCTTCATCTTAATGAAGAATTTTCTTGAGCAGATTTCAGGGACTGGGTCTCTTCTGTCCTCGGCGATAGAAAGGTTCAAATCACTTAGCTGGTCAGGCAAAGACAACGTTTATAAATTAACACAAGTCAAGTAGGATGCTCAGCTACTTCGGGAAATGTGGGGACAAGAGGTACCTGACAAGATACAAGGTAACATAGATTTCGCCTTGGTACTAATGCAAGTTATTCCTCTGGCAATCTTAAAAAGTAAGAGTCCAGAAAAATATGGAGCTGGCATTATTATATAATAGATTTAAAGAAGGACTTTTCTCTTTGCCTCACTCAATTATCTCTCAATATTTTTAAAGAACTAATTTTTCAGGAGCTGGACTCATTTTTAACTCCTTCTTTACTAGGAAGGCTTATCTGCATTTCTGCCCCTTGGTGGTCAATAAACAGATCTGCAGATCATTCTTAACTATTTATTTTCACTTGATTGATTTTATGAAAGAAGAAAATCAATACTAAATCTTGAGAATCAGTTACCTGGAGAATATTAAAATGTGGACAAATAAAGATTCATATTGGAGTTTAATTTGTAACAATTATAAATTCAGCATTTTCTTAAGCAAGAGAGAAAAGTTTTAAAGCAAGATGACACTATTATTTTTTTTAACATTCTGAAAAAATAAAATGCCTCTAGATAAAGGTATTAGCTTAAATAGATAGTGACATTTCCTTACTGAATAAATAACCCCTAAAAGAATCAGAAAATAAAATAGACCACTTAGCGCCACACTAAAATATATAGCACAATATAATCAAGGCTACTTAAATCCACTCTAAAAGATACGTCTAAAAGCATATAAGATAAAAGTGCACTAACTAGCTGACCAAGGCAGGGGAGGGAGAAGGGGTTATAAATTCATAGAGGGCTACATCAAAATTAAGAAATTAATGTTAGTTTTTGGAAAATGAATTAATGTCTTTGTTTGGGTCTTACTGTTAAAGGCTGGAGAACAAATATGTACCAGTATTTTTATTTGGTTTGAGGAAAGTAACATCTTCCTACTAGCTTCATGAGTTAATACGCAGCTGGAAATCTGACATCTATAATATGACATATAAAATTACATGCACACTCTAGAGTCCTAATTTTTTTATAGCTGTCACTGTAGAATTAATATCCAAATGCATAGGTAAGTTTGATTTAAAAGGATACTCAGAGTACTGAAAATTATATGAGATTGCAGTTTCTAGAGGAAAAGGATATGTATAATCTTAGTTTCTTTCCACAAGGAGAATGAGGCAAGTAAATTACATTTAAAAGGGGAGTGGGGAAGAAAAGCCTGCTTTAATTCTTTCATTAGAACTAAATATTTGTAACATATTGAGATGCCAGTAACCATAAGTAAATCCAGTTAAAGATAATGTTCAAGGCTGTATGTAGAACATATTTATTATTATGAATTGTATATTTAAAATAGTCCTAATGTAATGCTTAATGGATGAAACATTCAGAGGTCTTACAACAGGAAAATGTCATTTTAAACTCATCTTTACATTTCTCAAGAGGCAATTTGTGTCATAATAAGTTCCCTTCTACTTAAAAAATTAGTGTTCACAAAGTAATGTATGAGATGCTTGTAGGATTATTGTTGTCTCCCAGCCACTTTACCATTTATGCCTTTTTAATAGACTCCGCCTGCACACTATGTTATATTTTGAAAGTGCTTCGGTGTTTAATTATCTTTTCCTTTGTCATTGCTGTGGTACAAGCTTATTTCTGGAATATTCTGCTGAAAAGATCAATCTACAGTAACAACACTGAACTTCCGTACTCTCATTGGATCATCTAGAGATTCTTGATCCCTGAAGTCTTTTCTGGATTATGGATATGTACCATCAGAGGTTTCAAATCTAAGCTGATTCTTGGATTTGGAGGGTCATTTGCCAGACAATCATATCACTAGTTCACCTATCTTCCTGGTTATGCCTCACTGGATAACTAATTCAGTGACTTTGAATTTTTTGCCCTTTGCCGGAAGGGACACAATAAGAAGATAATGGATGTTAAATGTGATTTCTGTGGCTGTGTCGTCCCTTCCCCTCTTCCCCCATAAGCTTCTTCATCATTTGCATCTGCATTTCAGATACTTTCTCTTGCTCTATATTTTTGGAATATTCAATTAAGCATTCTTCATTGCTGGATTATACATCAGTCATGCTACATGCCGATCTCATCGATTTCAGTCTTTGAACAAGATGGCTTAGCATTTCTCAGTGCTTTTCCCAGCTTCTCAACTGTCCTTATTGTTTTGTCATTCCCTAACCTCCATGTGGTTTTTTTTATTAATCAAATGACTACTGTGAAGTCCATCCTTTTGCTTTCTATTACTTCCAAAGAATAGTAACATGCAATTTGATGCATACAGTTTCTGTATTGTGTAATACTGTCAGAAGAAGGTTATATTTGCTATTTTGTGTTTGAGCTATTTTTGGTGACATTTTATATTTTCCAACACTGCTCCACCACATTACAGTATGTGAAATACAACATTGATCTTTCACAAATGCTAAAATAAATAATTCTTTGGCAAAAAATGAAATCACAATTTGAATCCCAAAAATATATGATCAATCTCTTTTGGCCTATGTTATACTTGATATGTTCTCTCTCTTGTTTCATTTTTGCCAATTGCCAAGAGAGAAAATGTGTGGGGAAGTGGTTATTAAAGGGCTTCCCAGCTCTCCTACTGTCTCACTGGGGACTTTGGGGAAGTTTTTCAACATCTGTTCCTTGATTTATCCATATTTAAAATGAGAACAATATTTACCCACTTGAGAGAGTGCGACTTGATGTTCATAAATTCAAAGGTACTGGTGTTACTATTGCATCATTCATCCTATGATTTCAAATCACTTTACAAAAACCAATGTGAACATAACACCTCTGAGTCAGGTGAATATCTCCAGTTTAAAAAGGGCAAGTTGAGGTACAGAGAGGTCATGGTAACACAGTAACAAGGCTATGGTAACATAGTAGCAAGACTGTGGTGGAACCAAGATTAAAACTGGTTGGCTACTGGATAAAACGATTTGTCACATACTATATCCAACAAATAAGTTATTCAAATGATATTATTCAGTTATATAAGTGATAAATCTATTAAGTGAATTTTTTTAGATGAATGACATTCTATTTTTTTAGATTGTAAGCAGTGACTGTGCCTCTTTGTATTATTGTACGGTACTTTACATATTGTGGGTGCTGTTGGAAACAAAAAATAATATCAAAATATTTAATCAGAGCTAATTAGAATCCAGCTATCTAGACTTTCAGGCCTGGACCTCAATCACTAAGCAAATACTTCTTCAGTTTGAGATCCTTGTGTGAAAGGTGACATTGAAGGGCAAAGTATTAATAATCATGTCTTAATTACAATTGCAAATTACTAACCACAACAGATGACTTTGAAACAAATAGGACATTGGGCCATGATTTGCTTTGTCACTAACAGTTATATTTAATGCATTTTAGCAATTTTTAGTAATACAAATTTTGGGCACAATCTAGTGGATTTGACTCAGGCAAAATTCTCAACAAATCCAGTGGGAGTTTCACCTAAGAAAGGACTGAAAGACTAGACTCTTCATAACATTATAGTCTTTCATTTGGATAACCATGAGATTATTTATACTACAGTTTTACACCCTGATCCTGCACAAGGATCCATTAGCATAGATCCTTGGACTCATGAAGAGCCCAAAAGAAATCAAATGGGCTCCTCAAAGGTGAAGGAGTCTGTCTGTACTAGTGGATCTGAGTCAGACTGATCCTTAGTGTGATGCCTCCGCCATATCTTAAATAGAGGCTGTCATTTTGAGACAGGTGTGTGGTGGGAGCAAACATTTATACCAAAAGCACTTTGACATTGGCTTTGTGGATGTACCTTGTTATTCAGGATTGCTTTGCATGTTTCTATAAGGGATTACTCTCTCACAACCCAACCTCTCCTAACATTTGTCCTGGCAATGAAGTTATAGTCCTGTTTTTATGACATCATAAACAGGGAACAATAAAAATGGCTGATGTACGAATTTCACTTGTATGACTTCATTGTGAGATCTGTTTGGAGAATAGTTAAAAGAGGATAAAATCCTCATTCAAATGAAAGTAATATAGAAAAATATGCAAAAGGGAAATATTTTGGTGTTCCAATCAATGTGTTCCATAAATTTTTCTCTCACTGTGAAAGACTTACGCTTGTCTCAGATTTCTTCATTTAAAAATGAAAACTGTGGAAAAAATGAATTGTAATCAGCTGTGAAATTTCATTGCCATTTGATTAAACAAAGGAATAATCTGACTCATCTTCCAGCAGAGTTGTCTTTACATTTGAAATGTTCTCATTTTGAAAGGTAAACTAGAAGATCTGAATATCTAAAGGTCAGATTCTACCACTCATTCCTATGAAGTAATATCTTACTGCTCAAGCAGTCACTGTCATTGCAACAGGATAATTCAAAGTAAAGCACTATTTAGCATAAGACTGGCAGAATCTAGGCCCTAACTAGGTTTTTATATATTACCTGGTAGTTACTCATTTGTGTTGAAATACTTAGCACATTGTTTCTACATATCTTACAAATAATAATTCCATTATTGTGCATTTATAGGAATTAACACCTGAAATGAAAGCTTTTGTGGACCAGTATGGGAAAAGTACTGATGGAAAAATAGGAATAGTAGAGGTAAGCTAGTTTATTTATTTCAGGCTCAGTCATGTTTATGTGCACAGAATGCTCTTAGTATGGTAACACGAAGCTAACTTGCACATAATATATAAATATATGGATTGTCTTGGATTTGCTGTAACACAGACTTCTTTCCCCATCTCAGGATCTTTAGTATTTTTTTCACTGTGGCATTAGTGGAAAACAAAATATTTCTTTCTCCTATTCAGACTCTATTGAACATTAGAGGCTTGAGTCAATAGAAATAAAGGAGATCATCATTACAGTTTTCCTGTAATGCAACTAAAGTCTGCATCTTTTCAGGAAATTCGAGTTCTTAAAAACACTGATGTGCTGGAATATCGTGAACTGTTTCATCCTGAGTTATTCTGGAATTTGATTTTGAACTAGCCTTCAATCCCACAACTCTGTCATGGGTGTAAAACATAATTCAATATAAATTGGCTAAGAATCGGATTTCCCTCCCTCTCCTCTTTTGTAATCATTGTTCATAATGGTTATTATTACTAACTAATGTATATAATAAGGAGAGAGGGGAAGACTAAAATCTGGTTGCCATTTCAGCAATGTTTTGACAATCCAGTTAGTGAGGGATTTTGATTACTTATTAATTCCTTTGTTGAATACAGAAACTGTGAGCAAAAAACTTTTATTTGCAAAAGAAAGAAGCCCCTTCTACCTGCACTGCCCTAGGTTATATGGTATTCATACTTTTCCATTATGTAGACAACTTTATAAGAAAGAGGGACACTCATGAAACCACTTTCCTTCCCAATCGCCAATACTTGGTTCTCAATGTTTAATTCTACGGCTCAACAGGAAGGTATCCATAGGCAGGTGTACAGTTTGTGACCCGCTGCTTTAGGACCAGATTCATAACTCATTGAAGTCTATGGGAGTTTTGCCACTGAATTAAGAGATCAGAATTTAACCCTTAGAAAATACAATCAAGTTCCCGGTTTGATTATCAGAAAAAGATATCTGAAGAATTTATATAGAGCTCCTTGGAAACATGCTATTACTGCAACATTTCTACTGTAACTGACTTAGTTACAGCTATTTAGAATTGACATACTGAATAGAATATACAACAACCAATGAGATTTAGAATATAAAATATCCTGTTATCAGTAGATATAAATTATTACCTTGGAGTATATTCTCCTTTTAGGTATAATTCCAATATGTAACTTTCACATACTTGCTAAAATATTCATGACACTTAGTCTAAATATACATGGATAAGTGAACTGTGACTCAGTTTTTAATTTCTTACTATATTTAAGGTTAAATTGACTAAATTTTGACCAAACTTTTGATTCATAATCAGATTGAAAATTCTGCAAGTAGGAAATGTTAGTGTAGGCATATCTTTTTTCCCCCTCACAAATAGATTATTAGTGTATGAAATTAAACAGGCCAGTTTAAATACTTGTTTTTAATAGACGCATGCCTTTGTTTTTGTTTAGAATACACATGACAGCAGATTGTCACATGAAGCATGTACAGGCACTTCCTGAAGTGGTCTACTGGTTAGACAAGGCAACTGGGGGTTGTATCTCCTGAGTTCTATTTTTGGGTCCGTGACTGACTTATTATGTGACATTGGCCAAATCCCTTAGGGCCTGATCTTGTAAGGTGCTGAGTGCCTATGGCTACAGTGCTGAGCACCATCAACACTGACTGATGTCAATGGGTGCTGAGTGCATTCAGCAATTAGCTGGAGGGCCTCAGCACCCTGTAAGGTTGGGCTCTTAACCTTAATACTACTTAACCTACATCAGTGTATCAGAGTGAAACTGAATTATGAGATCTCAAATGAAAGGTGTTGAATGTGTAAAGTGTTCGAATAATCTTACCGATAATCAGTTAGACTTTGTTTTCCTGACCCTTGAAATTTTCTAATTTAAAATGCCCAATGTTTCCAAAATAAATTCAGCTCATTTACATGCTGTATTATGAAGTCTCCCCACTCCAATGTTCATGTAGAGTCGATGAACCATGGTTTTTTTTAGTATAAATAAATGTGACAGTCAGTCATTCAATCACCATTATACATGGCACCTGAACATTTTTAATAATATCCTGTTAATAATTATTCCTGAGGGAAGATCTATTAAAGAGGAGTCCCAAATGGCTTAAAGTAATGCATTTTCAGCTCTGCTGACCAGATTAAGTGAAGCCTTAAAGTGCAGATATGGTCTTTGGCGATACATTGCTGCAGTGAGTTTTCCAGCTTTTAAACAGTTTCCCCCAGCTAAATGTAGAATCTGACATCTCTTACTCTCCTTTATAAGATACTGGAGTGGGGAGTTGGGAGGGAGTATTTGGTCTGGTCAGTGCTTTCACTGACATGTAGATCTTAAAGTCCAAGCTTTTTACATCTCAGTTATTCCATATCAAAATGTTTTAAATGCTTATTCCCGTGAGGCAAAATAACTACTTACCATACTGAAAATGCTTTTCTCCCCCTTCCAGATTAGAGTTTTAAGACATAGTGAAGCATGTAAATCAGGTATTTTAAGGAAAGAGTTCAATATCAGCACGTGAGATCCAGAGAGTGATTTCTAGAAAACTGTTCATGCTGATTTGTTTTAAATATTGTAGCTCCTTTTCCAATTCAGTAACAATCCCCCTTCTTTCTTTAACGAGGTCACAATGAGAGGTAACGGGGTCAAACTAGTCTCAGCAGAAGCATGTCTCCAACCATGTTGTAGTACACCTATATTCGCCATAAAAATAGCAGGAACTCATACTACAGTCACAGTTTTTGTGTCCTTTGAGTCTGCCATTGTAAGTGAAGGCTTGTGAAATTTAATACTCCTAATTAAACATCCTCAGGAGCTACTGCTACTTTTATAGTCTAGAAATTGACACCAGGCTTCCTGGTTTACTCTCTTAATGAGTCAGTCAAATCTGCTCCATTTACAAGTAAAAAGATGGTATGCCTAACCACTAACCCTGCCAGCTCAACTAGTAATAAAAATTCCGCAGCTGGAACTTCATTAATGCTATTGATGCAAGAATCAAAAGAATCTAGCTCCCTCTCTCCCACCATATTGGTCCTACAACGTTAACAGCAGAAAAATAAATAAATAGGGGAAATTTACTTTATCAAAAATCTAGGCAAATATGATTTAATACTGAGTTATCAAATGAGACAGTTCACTTATCTATAAAACACTAATACAAAGTTGTACCATATATGTTTCTCTCAGGCCCATGTGAAAATAACACACCTGCATAAGGGAGAGTAAAACTTAAAGTAATATTTTTATTGGCAGTGGTAATGTATTTTGTATCTGAAATGTAGCTTAGTACTGGTAGTTGGTTATTCTTTGGAAAGTTAGAATCATCCTTTCAGAATTCACTATCAGATAACTGTAGCTACCAGTAAGTCACAATGGGAATGTTGCAGTGACAGCATGCTTCTCCTCTAAACTGTACACATTAAGTAGCTTCTGACTGTGAATCTGGGAACTTGTCTATATCGTCAAAGGGTTAGATCCCAGTCCCACTGAAATCCATGGAAATAATTCCTTTTGCTCTCCATGAGCTTAAGATATAAACCTAGAAATAAGTTCTCAAACTGGTCCATGGGCACCTTCCTGTTCTGCAGAGTGAAACAAATAACGTTACAGTCACTGAATGTTACAAAAGAGATCAGCCCTGTGCCCCATTTACATAGTCATTTTTTTTTTTACCATAACTACACTAATGGAGGATATT
Source organism: Sternotherus odoratus (assembly GCA_032164245.1). Lineage (NCBI taxonomy): Eukaryota > Metazoa > Chordata > Testudines > Kinosternidae > Sternotherus > Sternotherus odoratus. The sequence continues at coordinate 38,341,028 of JAVMKO010000002.1, forward strand.
CTTCCTTATGGAAATGAATATTGCTTATGCCAGTTAAGTCCTGACACTGAGGGACAACTTGTAACAATTAGCTAATAGCTCAAGTAATGTGTGGTGAGGAAACTGATCACCCCAAGGGGAGCTTTGGGGGATGTACCTTAGAAAAACCAAAATCCCGCTCTGAACAAGCCAGGGAGCAGGCTATACTATCCTTTTGGACTTCTTGGGTTCTCTCATCAACCAGGCTTGGCCTGTCATGATTTGGCCCTAAAATAGCTACAGCCTTAAATATACATGGAGGGCAATTTGGCCTGAGCACCACTGACTAACAAAGGACAGTCTATTTTTAAAATGCTACAGTTGTGAGAAACAAAACAAGGACTGTTAGGAGATGTTAGCTGCACTACAGCCAGCCACTAATCTAATTCATCCACTATGATATAAATAATACATCTGACAGTGGACACAGTAGCGCTGTTATCACTTGGTAGGAACAAGTGTACCTTGGTATCATGTTTCACCAGTCATAACCTACAGTATGTGAAAAATCTCTAATTCATGACAGAGTGCCTACACACTCTCAAACATACGCACACTTTATCACAGCAAATGTGGTAACTTCAGATAGCGGATAGGTTTACCTGAGTATACCTGTTATACTGAGTATAACAAACAATACAGAAAATCCGGAAGTTGTTACATACTCATGAAGATTTGCAAAAACTTATGTCTAAATACAGATAGAGGAGCCTAATTTAGGCATGTAGGTGGCCTGATTTTTCAGAATTGCCAACCACCCACCAGCTTCCATTGACATATGTAAGATGCAGTACTTCAGTGGGAGCTGCTGGGTGGCAGTGCTTCTGAGGCCATTTACTTGAATGCCTGATTGTGGATTTAAGAGCCTAACTTTAGGCCACCATTTCTATAACTCCCATCTTTACAATTAGACAGTAACTTAACATCCAGTAGTACTGCAAGGGCTGTGCTGTGCTAAACTAATTTTTCTTAACAGTAACCGGAAGTCCTTGTAGAGGCTGAATATTTTATTATCTTGTACCTAAAGATGTGAAATTACTATTCCAGTTATACTCTTACAAATACCTCTATAATAACCACGTCTGTATCAATGTGCACCACTGCCCATTGTCAAAGTGCAATAATCCCAGAGTCCATTGGTATCAACAAGTAAATGGAAGTGGTGTTTTACTTTTGATGTCACAATCCCTCCACTCAGAGAGGTAAAGGAGACCTTCAGGCAGGGAAGGAAATTTCAGGTCTTTGAACTTTTCCTGTGTGCTAATACTAAAGAAACCGATCACACACCCATATCTATTACAACAACGCATATGTATGCACACGCGTTTTATACCTATCAAGGAATGGAATTTTGAACATTTTGAGACAGAAACCTCATTTTACATTGATTAGATTTAGTATTTAGCAATTTAGCAAAATCTCTCAGGATGCATTTTGCTATGCTTGATAGTCTACACCTATTGCTCTATCCTTGCAAGTTAAATGAGTGATGTGCATTTTAAATTGTATCAACAAATATAACTGATTTTTTTCAGTGGTAATTTTTGAAATACAGATGCTCTGTTTCCATCTCATTGAAACACGTTAAAAGACACCGATGGAGTGAGAGACAGGAGTTGCAGGCAGCTATGGTCCCACTGGAATCCAGCAACAAAGCCCCAGTTTTGCAATCCCAATTCATTGCAGTGAATAAATATTTAAATAGGGGTGGAGATAAAAGCTAAAATGCACAGAAAAGAACAGAATTTTGAATCCAGTCTTGCATGAGGCTACAAAAAAGTGGCACTTGTTACTGCTGTTTTTACAAATAGATGCATTTAAGAAGAATTTTAACACCTAAAGTAAGGTGTCTGCTTTCCCTTTCTTCTGTACCTATATTTTCAAATTTCTGCTCTTTTCCAGTTCTTCTCCCTGGTTTGCCTATTTTAATTAGAGCTGGTCAAAATTTTTTTAAACAAAAAGGTTTTTGTTTAAAAACAAATTTTTTTATATTTGAGTAATTTTTTTCCTTTGGAAAAAAGTGATTTTTATATTTTAAATGATAGAAAACATTATCAAAACCATCATCAAGTTTTCATTTTCCAAAACCTGGGTTTCCAATATATGAAAACTTTCAATAATTATTTTAATAAAACTAAAATAAAATGTGGTTCTTTTCAATTACTTCAAAATGAAAATCACTTCACTATTATTTGTGAAAACAGATTTTCATCAGGTTTTGAGTTTTAAGGGCATATTCCTTTAAGTCATTGGGATGGCTTTGAAAGACTGAGTTTCCCTCACCTTGCTGTTCTGATTCTTGAATTAGCTTTTTCTCAGCAAGCTTTCATGCTTGGGGCTGACAAATGACTGTGGTTCCAGGATAGATTTCCATCTATCTTACATATTTTCCTTCCTTGTTCTCTCTTCTCTCCTTCCCTCATTGGTTTCTCTGTTTGCCTTACTGCATCTTTGCCTTCTGCCTTTCACTATCCTTCTCAGCCTTTTCCCTTACTCAGTACCCACAACTCCATACAGTTCTCCTTCACCCTTGCTCTTTGTATCCACCATGGTTCTCTGCATCTTGCCTCCTTCACTCTCAACATTCTCCCCTCTTTGCTTTCCCATTCACTCTCTTACGCACTTAAGTTTTTACCACACTTCCTAACCCTGCATGTGAATGTAAGGCACCTCTCTCACCCTTTCTCTAGGCCTCTGGTTCACTCCTTTCCTGATGATCTTCATTTGTGTCCGCTCTTGAGGAATATCTCAAAAGCAGGGAGCCAAAGGGCACTGAGAGGCATGCTCCCCGTTCCAATGTACAGGAGATACTCAGCAAATGGCCCCTGGGGTCATGGAGAGTACTGATTACCAAGAGAAGGAAGGAGAGCTGATCTGGGTCATATAGCACTCACATCAAGAACAAGATAGGGAAGGCATCTGTGATTTCTATAAATAAAGGGGACAGGTGGGCCTGTTTGTGAGTTAGAGAGCCACTGAGAAAGCAACATCACACTACACATTGGAACAATATGGAACAACGTTTAAGGACCTGATTCTGTGGGAATCTGCACAATGAGAAGATGAAAAATTGGGGCCTGAGATCCTGATCCAAAGACCATTGAAGTCAGTGGAAGTTTCCTAATGGCTTCAGTGGCATTGGAGCAGGCTCCAAATTAACTGTAACAACCTGTTCAATGGCTGGGAGTAAGAGCACACAATTAAAATCTTGTCTGGAGAGTAAGACAGTGTAATGACTGTATTTGTAAAGCTCCCTGACTGAGGTTCTTGGTGTGTGCTGCGAGATGCATTATAATACAGCTAAAGAGCCAAATAGCAGGAATTCAAAACAATTTTTAACTTTTCACTAGAGCCCCACTAAGGAGATTATCTGTTCTCAAAGAAACAGTTGCAGTTTTAAAACAAACTTTAAACTTGCTTTACATCTGTTACAGCTTGCTCAGATATTACCTACAGAAGAGAACTTCCTGTTGTTCTTTAGGTGCCAGCAGCTAAAGTCAAGTGAAGATTTCATGCAGGTACTGTATGACATTTTTCCTTTTGTAAAGTCATCCAGGTCTAGATTTCAAATACATAGATACATAAAGAAACCGTTTTCATTTACTAATTGCAGACCTGGCGAAAATATGACACTGACCATAGTGGCTTCATTGAGACTGAAGAACTTAAGGTAAACTGATGATTATTTCACAATGATTATATAGGTGTGTGTGTATTACATGATAGTTCCGATATATATGGCTGTTGAAATGTAAAACACAACTGGCAAGTTTCTCTCACAGACAAATTGAAGTGTAATTTCTATTCTGATAAATGACCCTAAAAAAGGCACTTAATGAAGATCCATGTTTGTCCTCCAGTGATTGCCAAATAACTAGTGCTCAGTCTAGAAGTAAAAAGATGTTTTTAAACAAACCACCCTTCAAACTTAGCTAGGACTCTGAAAGCTAAAGTGGATTCATTCTCCCAACTGAATCACTACCATTACTAAACATTCTGTGGTCCAACTGAAACCCTCAGTAGTACCTCTGCAACCCTGTTGTTGCCATACTAACTCCTGTGCAACACAACTGCAATCCCATTGTCCACACTTTGTTTGCATAGGTGTGACTGATGGGAACTTAGCACATTCAATGCGTAAGAAACAACAGCATCCAGTTTGTTATATTAGCTGTGTCAGCTCTGCAGTTTACTGTACTTATTCTTGTCACTAAAGCTAGCAGATACTCTTTGACTCTGAATATACATGGAGAGCATGTCTGAGTGGGAAAGTGTCTTTTGTACATAAGCATTTTCCTGTGTAGAACTGCACTTCAAGTGGTGCAGAGCCTCAGCTGGTGCAAACTGTTATAGCTCCACAGGACCTCAGCTGAGGACCCGGCCCTCTGTACACACTGGTGGAGACCAATTGTCTTGTCCATATGCAAAATTCTAAACAAGAACGTTAACCAAATCATTCAAAAGTCAAATTGTCTGAAATCCTGAAAACTCGCCTCTTAAATGCATGTAGTAAAATTGTCTTTGTTCTCCATCCTCTTTGAGATGCTCTGGTAGTGCAAGAGATGAAGAATGTCTGTATCTCCTCTGCTGAGGATTCCCACTTCACAGAAGAGCCGTCAGTTGGCATAGCCAGCTCTTATGACCCTGATATACAAGTGACTACCCCTAAGCTCCCACATACAGGTGTATCAAAAGGGAAATGAGGTCAGGAAAGAGGCACAACTGGTAGACATTGTACTCTAGCAATCTCCAGTTGTTGGAAAGTCCCTTGAGGCCTGTTTGCAGAGCATATAGTTTAGACCAGTCATTAACGGCTGGTCTAATGAACAATCAGAAAATCTTAAATGGCTCCCTGATGGTTCTCCATCTCTGCTGTGCTGAGCAAAACTCATCTGCATCAGAAAATCTGGATCATTTTCATCCTTTCAGAACTATATGCTGTAGCTTACTTTTTTACGGCAGTGATCAATAAAATACTTCTCTTGACAGGTATGAAAATATTATGAATTTTCTGTAACTGGTTTTGTTCCCTGCATAACTATTTTAAAGCACATGTGATCTAAAATGTTTACAGGAAACCTGTTCACAACATTTCTGCAGTTGTTTTAGTATATAGCATAGATACAGAGAGGCCTGATGAGAAAATATGCAGTTTGGTGGTGACAATTGAGCTCAGTAGCTATCATGCTTGTCTTTTAAGTTCAGAGGCATTATGCATACATGACTGGGAGGGGAGATGGCTCATGAGGAAAATCCTATTGTAAAATGTGGTCCAAACTCTGAAAAAAGCAACTCCAACACATGAGATAAAGTGGTTAAACCAGCTCGGTGTGTTCTTCACTGAAAATTGATAGGCACGCTCAGTTCTGAAGACTTGCAGACTCCTTGTTTAATAAATTAAGATTTTTTTATGTCACTTATCTAGGACAGTTGTTCAAACTAATCAGTGGGGAAAACAAAACTTCATTCTTTAGAGAAAAAGTAGCAGTTGTTGAAGGTCAGGGAGAAACCTTGCCAGTTCCCTCTCAAACTAGCAAAATGGGCAAAGTGCATTTGCAGTATGTCTTTGTGAAGGAGCAAGGTGGTTTCACCTTCACCAGAAGCATCAGGTCACTGCTGTAGGTAGGCAAGTAGACTGGATTAATCATTAATCTTTTCTGTAAAACTATTCCTATATTTCAAGCAGCGACTAGGAATCCAAGCTCGTCTACGGGTCTCAAGGTTAATTCATGTAGTTTACTGTTAAAATTAATTAGTACACAGTAAGCTGGATGCCAATCTACTTTTCCAGACTTCTGATTAGTACAACAAAAGACATATTAGGCACAAAGCTCTGTGGGGATATTTTTAAAAATAAGGTAATGCAGTATACTTGGTCTGGTTAAAATAATTGTTGTTGTTAGATATACTTAACATGGAAACTACCACTTATTTTCATATCTGTTTTACATTTCAGAAGTAAATATGTAAAACTAGAATTTCCCAGACTGCCTCTAATAGTTACTTTCCTTATTGAAATTAAAGTACAATAAGGAAAGTAACTATTCTGTAATCATTTTGGCTTTGGGACAAATATTCACACGTGCTTACTTTACTTTCACAGAGTTTTTTGAAAGATTTACTACAGAAAGCAAATAAGCAGATTGACGATTCCAAGCTAACAGAATACACAGAAATAATGGTAAGATTATTCAGACATTTCATCCATAAAAGCATAATACTGTGCACATCTTTGGCCACTAACTCTCATTTAAAGGCTCCCATTGACTTGAATGAGAATCAGTTTGGATCCCTATTGTGCAAAATAAGACATCACATCTTAGAGATCATAGTCCAAGCCAAGGAGGCATATCAGGTAATTCTGTAGCAATGTCACCTTCGGCTGTAATCTGTAATTTTAGCCATTTTGGGCCTAATATAAATATAGGAAACCATAAAGGAAATTTAACTGTTGACAAAGCAACACCACAGCATGGTACTAAGAAGAACTTTGTCACCGAAGGTTCTTTCCTTTCAGGTAAGACTGAAAACTGAAGCTCTGAACACTTGTTATTAAAGGGCCCATGGCACTTGTCATAAGAATAAACAGATTAACCTGTGCCTGAGTGAAGTTCCAATTTGCCGAATTATAATCTACCTACCCGTTCCTTTATGATTTACTTCATTTATTTTCCTGCACTGTTGTGCTGTATTGCTTCCACTATTAAACAGGTGCTACATTTCATCCTAGATTTGGCTGCATCTTGATGATGAGTGAAGCAATTATTTGTGTAATCTACAAAGGCCAAGGGCAATGGGATAGTTCTGGATAAAAGGCTCTACACCTCAGCTTTAAGTTACTGCATGATTTAGCGTAGGGCACAAGGAAAGAAAAGCTGAGTAAGACTGCCCAAAATATAAATTATTGTATGCGTTCATTAAATACTTAAAAATACTAGAGTGATCTTTGTGTTTAATTCCATGGTATAGAACCTGATGACTATCTCAAATGATCTGTAGATTCTATGATAGAGGCACATTTGTTTGGCATATATTTGTTACTTTTCTCTAACTGTCCCTTCCTCACTGATGGAATAGTAGTGCACACAAGTAGCACTGAGGTTTAATCCATCCTCTTAGAGGAAGGGCCCAGAATCTCTGGTAACCATTTACCATACTACTTTGACCTTCAGAACCCTAAGGAATATATTCTTCCCCCTGCTATGACTCCTTCTGTTCCTCTTCCTTTCCTCTCCTCACAGCTATTAAAGGAACCTTACCCTACATTTGTGACCTCTCTCCCAAAATATGCCTCAATCCTCCTTTTCTATGAATAGGCAAGGAACATACCTGCTAGTCTTCAAGTACAGAATGCTAAATAGGTTTGATTTTTTTACACTTTTTACTGCCTTTCTTGTGCCCTATGCTAGTGTGAGAAGGGGAACCTGATAGCAGAATAAACCTCCTAGGCAGATGGAAACAGACACTGCTTCAGTCCTAGCCAGGCCCATCCTTAAACATACCCAGACTCTCTCTCCTCTCTAATTCCTGAACACAGGACTCTTTAGAGGCCTCCATGCAACTGTCAGTGAAATGTGTGTGTTCCAGAGACAGGGAAGAAGAAAATTCTCTGCTTTAAGAATGGCCAAAGTAGTGATTTTTTTCTTTTGCTTTGCCAGCAACTTCCTTTTATTTAGGGATTTAACATTTCAGGCTGAAATGCCTCAAACTGACCCCCACTATGAGAGAGGTTAAAGAAGACAAATATCTAGTGATTCAGTTTTCTTAGGGTAAGCTATGTGTTTAGAAATCTCATGACTGATTCGTTGAAGAAAGAATTATACGCTGGAGAAATAAATCTCACATCCTTAACCTTAATGCACTGCAATTTTTTATGACTCTTTAGCCCAGATTGTGCCAGATTGTGCCCTATATTTGGACTCAGCAGGCTGAAGCAATTATAAAGAATTAACAGTATAAATCAGTGATAAAGGTGATATGCCATCTCGTCAATAATTAGAAGGGAAAAACTAACAGAAAACATAACAGGAGTTAAGAACACTTACCGGTTAGAAAAAGGGAGAGGCATCTAACAACCAGACATAAAATAGGCACATTAGGGCTGCAACTGCTTGCCTCTGCCAAATTTAAAGCCCCCTCCCCTTAAAGGTACAGTGGGAAGAAGTTCCTATAAGGGTGTGGAGGGCTAGGAGCCAGGTTGTCAATGGAATGTATGGCTTCACAGTCACTTCTCTATACTATATCTTTATCACTAACTTGTATTATTAGGCAAAACTGTGCTTTTTCCTGCAGCATGAATTTTATATTTAAAGTGGTCCAAACAAACTGATACAAGTGTCTGATTCTACCCCAACCACTGTACATCTACAGTTACTATAATTGAAACTAAAGGGTGGGGGAGAGAAGGGAGAAATCCTGTTTTCAGTTATACCCTCAACAACTCTTTGTACAGTAAGTTTTCCCTGATGCTTTTTCTCAATCTTACATATAGCAAGAGGGAGATAACATTTGAAAATAGGAACATGAAATTGTACAGTGACTGGGAGAGGAAGTAACAGGCAGTCTAATACCTCAAAGTCCTGCTAACTAAATTTTAAAAGGTCTTAATTTCAAATTAGCCTTGTCTCTTAAGAGATTAGAGGCAATGCAATTTACTAACTTTTCACTGTATCTATGATACATTAAATATTACTTTTTAGGGAGGAAACCAATTTCTAATATATAACAGGATCCTGGGAAAGTTTAAAATAGTATATCATATTTTGTAAAATCACATTAACATATATTTATTTCTCTTACATGAAAACCACATCAATAGCTGAGACCTTTTTGTTTATAGGGCTTTAAAACTGGGAATAAGTTTAAGCATGAGACATTGTCAGTCCTGTTTTAATTCTATAAGTAAGATTATATTCATTAGCTACTTAATTCACTTGTAATACATCACAAGCTCAATTTTTTCTTGAAGTGCATGGCATGAGGCAGATTCTGATTTCGTGTGTGTGTGTGTAGATTTGGCAACCAATTGAATGAATAAGGATTACAAATGTTATCTTCCATCTAGATGGAAGTGAAGTGATTACCCCAACCTGTTTTAAGACTTTACCTGCTATACTTTATTAGATTTTAAACTGAATTATTTTTGTCCTTTTATATGCATATTTATGTATACTAAGTATTAAATCATGACTCAAGACCAAATATACTATTCAGTAGCTTTAAAGAAAGGCTGTAATTTTTTGTCTAAATCTTTATTCAATAAACAACAACCATATGGCACTGAATCTTGATCTGAGCTTAAAATAATGTTTAAATAGGTTCAGTAGAGGATGTTGAATATCATGGCTATAGCTTATGTACTATTTGTGAGGGGGCAAATTCTGATCTCAGTTATACAGGTGTAAACCTGAAATATCCCTATTCAAATTAGTTGAGTTACAAACAAGACCCTTTGTGGGTCTCCTTTCACACTGTAGTCCATACATAAAACAATCAGAATTCATCAGTAATCATGGTTGAATTCAGTTGTATGTGTATACTGGTCATTAGGCATACAGCTTAGATGACTATGCATATTGCTACTGGTACAGCTTTTGAGTCCTTCCTTTATATAAACCAGGTGAGGTATTTGGCTGTAGGGACTGAAATGGAAGCAATTCCTTTTCTTTTATTTGATGTTTTCAAAGATAGAAAGGTGAGAAATGCTTTCCTTGAAGCCCTTTGGCTGTGGTCAATGGGTGTTGCATCTTGTGGGGGTGACAATAATCACCTGAGTGACTGGTCATGATTTAAAAATACTTAAGAGGACCTTGCTCAGTTTTTGCAAAATGTAAATTTTGTTTCCATGCACATCTCTGATTTGGGAAGTTCACTGTTGAATGGAGCTGGATTTAGTGAACATTTCAACACAACTATCATAGCTGCACAAGCAGTTCGTTACCAGGATTTTATAGTAGAATAACTAGTTATCAATTTATGTTTTCAGGAATTTGTAAACTTGCATATGGTAAATGTACCACACAACAAATGTGAGTTGACTGAATTAGGTTCCTATATTATATTTAATTAGGACCTTCCCATTGCTTTTAGATTTCCCAAAGAATACTTTGTCTTTGCTGTGCTAACCAATACTTCAATAATAAATATCTACATTTATTTCAGCTGAAGATGTTTGATTCAAACAATGATGGAAAGCTGGAACTTACTGAAATGGCCAGGTATGTTTTTATACCTATGTCATCTAAGTTGTGCATGTCAGATGCCATTATGGAAAAAAAATGTTTGAACTCTCATTTTTATCTCCAAAGTTTACTTCCGGTGCAGGAAAACTTTCTTCTTCAATTTAAGGTATGTAGCTTTACATTCTGAAGTTTGAACATGTAAGACTGAATATTATTCTTTTAACTCTTGGCTTTCTTTTTGATTTTAGAGTGTCAAAATGTGTGGGAAAGAGTTCAATAAAGCTTTTGAGCTGTATGACCAAGTAAGTGATCTGAAAAATATTATAAAACTTGCCTTTTTATGCATTGATTGAATATCTTTGATATCACTTAAATTTTCTGAATTTGGGAAAAATAAATTAGGTGTAATGCTAGAGTAGTCAAAAGGAAAAATAAATGCTCAAAACTAAACAGATATTAATATTTTTCAGGATGGCAATGGATACATAGATGAAAATGAATTAGATGCATTACTGAAAGATCTGTGTGAAAAGAACAAAAAGGTAATTCTAGATCTTTTCTTAATGATTAGTTTAAATTGGGATTTTAAAGAGATTTTAAATCCACCCAATGATGATATAGCTGCTAAATCATAATTCTGAAGTGCAGGACAATTAGAAATCTTGGCAGAGTAATAACAATGTAAATCCTTAACTAAGTGAGCAACATTATAAATTGGCTTCAGAAACAATGAATATCAACGATCTAGTGTGCATGGATGTGAATTGTATGCAAGCACTTGAACAAATGGTACTGCTGGGCGGGCAGGCACCAGACAGATTTCCACCCGTCCCCCATCCCCAATTCTCTATCATTGGCAACTGTAGTTGGTAACTAAACTGGATTATAAAGCATTATCTGTTCTTTAAATAGGATTTAGACATTAACAACCTGGCAACATACAAGAAAAACATCATGGCCTTGTCTGATGGAGGAAAGCTTTACCGAACAGAACTTGCTCTTATTCTCTGTGCCGAGCAGGATTAGAAACCTCCTGTCACTTCAATTTAACTAGTGATATACTGTATCAAACACAATAACTGTGCACTATAAGGGAGTAGCCTGTACTTTCTTTTATATCTGTAAATTTAAATCGCATATAGATAATTAGCCATGATGTGTGGCACATTCTTTTCAGTCTGTTTCTATACTGTTTGTAATGTACAGTTTTTGTAATTATAAGATTGATAAAGAGAGTGTCTGTTTGGGCCGGTCTGTATATTCAAGAAGAAACTAAAAGACTTTTTGCTTTCATAAACACGTCTGGAAAAAATTAAAAATTCTGCTAAGACTGTTTTGTTCATCATATCCTTTGACACTTGCAACACTTGTTTAATGACACATATTAAGTAAAAGCCCAGAGAGTTTTTGTGGTGTATGACTAAATGCAGAATGTAAAAATGCTGTTTTCAAATAGGGAAAATGACCAGGGCTATTTGAACTGAAAGAGATTTACCAAGCTGGTGAGAAATATTTTCAGAGTCAGACTACTTACTTGCAAATCTATTCTCCTTGCAGTTTTGCAGTTAATGAGGAAAATTTATGAACTTCTGGCATACAGACATAAAATCTATAAACAGCAGATATCTGGAACAGCTACCAGTACTGCTGTTCACAAACAATGTTATTTTCCAGTTAGTAGTTTAATGTCACTAAACTTAAACCAGGTGATAAGCACCTAAGAAATACCAGAGACTAAACTTCTTGACAAGCCTTTAATCTATTTTGGAAACCTGGCTAAATTACTGATAGGATAATTAATACACACATTCCCATAATACAATAAGTGTAACTTATAAAAACTGCCGTGTCAGAGAATATGAGAATCCATTTTCTAAACTATATGCATATTGCAGGTTAAAATTATTCTAGTAAAATGCTGTTTTTAAATCATATTCTGTGTAACCTATAATTAAATTTAATATACTAAGACTACTCTGGTCTAGTTTGTCTACTTCCTAGATTTTCTTAGCAAGTAGAAAAGAAGGAAATAATAATTTGTTTTAAAAGTGTGCTTCCTGCATCTTACACTAAAATTTCTAATGGAGAAAATTATTGGAATTTGATTGAAAACTAAAAACCAATCAATTTCTAGAGTACTAATTAAACACCAAGTCTCGTAATTTATATATCAGACTCTAAATTAGATTACTCTGCAAGTGATTTTTTTTTTAAAGCAGAAAGCACACTATGTAATTGCTCCTGTCTTTTTTCTGATTGTGCTCTGTAGGCCTGGGTCTCCTTTTACTTACATGTTTTATGCCAGCATAACTCCAGACTTCAGTGGAATTGCTCCTGATTTTTAGTGGTGTAAGAAGAGAATTAGGTCTATGTCTTAATGTCAATCAACCTAAGATGCCTCTACTTAAAGTGTGTTGTTTCAGAAGCAATCCCAGCTCAATAGATTATTTTATTAGCTGGACACAATGCCTAAAATGCATCCACAGTAACTTATCTAACAAACAGGGGCAAATCGGTTTAATTAGATACAAGTGGTCTCAACCAGCAAGTGTATTGGGTACTCTCCAATCTTGAGATAGATGTAATTAGAAGATAGCAGGAAGAGGCAACAGTGTGATTCTTGGCGGGGGGAAAAATCGCACACTAAGAAGTTTAAAGTCAGATCAAGACAGGTCAATGCAACCTCACTCCAGGCACAGTGATCTAATTACTCACCTTTTGGTTCACCTCTTTTCTCTATGCAATGTAAAGTATAATTGTGTATTTTAAGTGATGGAACAGTGAATAAGTTACCTGCCTATAGGCTTAATATATATGATTAAAGTGAATTGCAGATAGATTTTGTTCATATTGTGCACATGAAGCAATGGATTTTGCCTTATTTTAACACTTAAAAGTAAAGCTGAAAAAATCTTGTACTGTAATAGTATCTGTGATTTAAAGTGACTGTTTGGTACAATAATTAGACTGAAAGATGAGGTAGTTAAATTGTTTTGACAGAAAGTCATCATCTAAACTTGAATCTGGCTTGATAGGCAAAAGTTGCCTATCAAAGATTTGTTCCAAAGTCTCCCTTCTACCATTTCTATTACAATCAGCTGCCTTTTGGTACTGTACAGAATATATAAAGAAGATTTGAGTTATCTACATGTGCAGTATTTCTTAAATCATGCATAACAAGCCCGTATTTCCACGGAAGCACAGCAGTATTTAAAGACAAACTAACAATGACGTGTCTTATGTTAATACAATGTCACATCTAGCAAATATAGTAAGTTGGGATCACTGTAAAAATGCCTGTTTTTTAAAACATGTACGCCTCCCTGGAATTGTTTCTCAAAGTCTGGTGCCTGATTTCAAGAGGTGTTGAAGACAACAGGAGTTGGTGATGGTCAAATCTTAAGTTTGCTTATTGTAGGAGATATCTGGTGGCAGCAGAAAGATCACAATAGAAGAATAATAGACAGCTAAAATATTAATTATACCTTGGGCTCCTGTAGACTGTATTCAGACTCTATACAGAAGCCTATAGAGAGGTAGTTGGGAAATAAAATATTTTAGTCACTATAATGTTTACATTATTTATTACTCATAAAATAATCTACTAAAATGTAGCATAATATGATATGCAAGGAAATGTGCTAAGTAGATGAATAGCTATAATATTTTGGAGTTTAAATATATACATTTTACAAAATATGCTGTTACAAGGGAGACCCTCACCACACTATCTGCTACTAATGAACTGAGAAGACCATTGTATATATGTATTTTAAATTGTATAGTTTAGGGAAGTGTAAAACAGCAAAATTCTATTGTACTTTGGGGGGGAAAAAGTGTTTTCAACACCTCAATTATATGGATTATAAATAAATTCCTTACTTATGAAACTGATCTAACTAATTAAGGGTAGACAGTGCCAAAACACTCCCCAATCTTGGCCTACACCAGACATGATATTCTATCCCTCAGGAATCTCCTGAACAGAAATTGTTAACAATGTACAATTGACATCTGTCACAAAGGACAGATATAAGTTTTTATATAATCACTACACAGAGTAAAAAGCAGCCAAGCTTTTTACTGGCAACTTAATAAGGATTTGAACATAGATCTTGACGTGAGAGATTTGTGCATTCATTCACGGTTGCACATAGGACTGACATGTTCTGTTTTGAGAGACAAGTTGACTGAGGAAATATCTTTTATTGGATCAACTTCTGTTCGTGAGAGAGACAACTTTTGAGCTTATACAGAGCTCTTCCTCAGGTGGAACAGATTGTTTAGCGGAAGTAGTTAACACAGAGGTGGGCAAACTATGATCTGTGGGCCACATCTAGCCTGAAGGACCATCCTGTCCAGTCCTTGAGCTCCTGCCAGGGGAGGCTATCCCCGGCCCCGCCCCTGCACCACTGTGTGGGCAGTGCTCTGGGCAGCAGGGCTACGAGAGCCTGCTGCTCTGAGTGACATGGTAAGGTGGTGGGGAGGTTGGATAAGGGGCAGGGAGTCCCGGGGTCAGTCAGGGGACAGGGTGGAGGTTCTGGGGGTACAGGGAGTGGTTGGATAGGCAAGGGAATCCCAGGGCCTGTCGGGACAGGGGTGTGGATAGGTGTCGGGGAGGGGGGGCAGTCAGGGGACAGGGAGCAGGTGGTGGGATCCTGGTGTGTGTGTGTGTGTGTGTGTGTGTGTGTGTGTGTATGGCTTGGGGCAGGAGTCCTGGGGGAAACGGGGACAAGGAGCAGGAGGGGTTGGATGGGTCAGGGTTTTTCAGGGGGGCAGGTAGTGGATGGGGGTCAAATGGGGCCAGGGGCCAGACTGTTTGAGGAGGCAGTCTTCCCAACCCAGTCCTCCATATAGTTTCGCACCCCGATGTGGCCCTCAGGCCAAAATGTTTGCTCACCCCTGAATTAACACATATTCCAAGAGCCCATTCAAGGTGACGAGATCCAATAACACCCCTCAAGGCAGAGGAGAGGAAAAGGGCATCTGGGGGTCAGTGGGGTGGAGGGGTTGTTAAAAGGGCATCTAGGGGGAAAGGGATTGTTATTGGGCTATTGATTGTTGTAATAAGTAATAAAGCCAGTGTCTCCATTCACTGCATGATTTTTAGTGTCTAGCAAAATTATTATGTTTCCAGGCATAGGTGCTGGAAATAGGGGTGCTGGGGATGGGGCCACACCCCCGGCATGGGTGGCAGGTATCATAAGCCTCCTCTGACCCAGGCCATGGCCCTGCTCATGTTGCACCCCAAAGCCCACCCCTCACTCTCCACTGGAAGGCCGTTGAAAATGTTTGATAGCAACTCTCACATTGTGCAAAGGTCAGACAGAGATCAATACACTATTTGCCAACACTGCTTTCTTATAAGATGTGCTTAATATAACAAGACAAACATGTATTTTCAAGATCTACTTTAACTGACAAAAACTGTACTTAAGGAAGGAGGAAGGGTTGATTTCATTAGACAAAACTAACTTTGTGTGATGAGAACTCTCGCACTGCCTTGTTACTAGAAATCAGTACATTCTTCATCCAAAGCATTTTTAGCCATACGCACTGAAATAACAGTCTTCTTAGGTGCCTAATAGGAGGCTCAGAAATCCATAGTTAAGCACCTAAATATAAGTGGCCTGATTTTCAAATGTGCTGAGTGCCTTCAAATCCCACTGAAATCATCAGGAACTGCTCTACACCCTGAAAATCAGGCCAATGTATTAAAACATCAAGAATCATTTTATTTTACTGGATTATGGCTCCACGTTAATATTTTACTTCAGACAGTTTAACAATGTAAAAGTTTGGTTCGTGTAGCTGTTTTGCTGAACCCTATTCTACAGGAAAGAGAAGACTGATTTCAGAATTAGAAACCACCTATATGCAAAAATGCTAGTTAATACCAGCATCAGGTGCAACCTGGGGTTAAAAAGTCAGTTTACAAATTACCTTCCACTTCAACTTTTGTATTTATTAAAGTGCTATCAGTGCATACTAGGATGGAAAGAACAAAGCGGAATCTCTGTCCAGACAGACCTCCCACCATAGAAATATCATACAAATATAAGGCAGATTCTCAGACTTGAGGCACACCATCACCAGTGATCTTAGCCAGGGGTGAGCAAACTTTCTGGCAGGAGGGTCATGGTTGGGTGGGGAAATTATATGCAAGGCTATGAATGCAGGGCTGGGGGTTGGGATGTGGGAGGGAGTGCGGGATGTGGGAGGGGGTTTGGTGTGTAGGATGGAGCTCAGGGCAAGTGGTTGGGGCACAGGAAAGGTGCAGGGTGTTCAAGGGGCTCAGGGCAGAGGGTTGGGGCACAGGAGGAGTGCAGGGTGCAGCAGGGGCTTCAGGGCAGGGGGCTGCAGTGTGGGATGCAGGAGGGGTTCGGGTAGCTGGCTCCAGCCCAGTGCCGCTTACATTGGAAACGCCATGCAGTAGGGCTAAGGGCAGGCTCCCTGACTCTCCTGGCCCTGCACCACTCCCAGAAGCAGCTGGCATCACCTCCCTGCAGCCCCTGGGAAGGGGAAGGCAAAGGGCTCCAAGTACCGCCCTTGCCTGCAGGTACCTCCCACAAAGCTCCCATTGGCCACGGTTCCCAGTTCCCAGCAAATGGGAGCTGCAGGGGGCAGTGCCTGCAGGCGAGGTCAGCACACAGAGCCTTCACCCCCCCCCCCCCCCCCCCGGGGCCATAGGGACTTGGTGCCAGCCACTTCCGAGAGCCCTGCGGCACAGGGGGGTTGCAATCCTGAGGGCCAGATCCAAACCCCTGATGGGCAGGATTCGGCTCACGGGCCGTAGTTTGCCCACCCCTGGTCTTAGCAGAACATGTGTTGTTCTAAAGGAGAGAATTTCTATATGCAATGAAAGATAAACAGCTACTGTAATGTCACAGTGAGGAACACTACACGTCATCTCTATTCAGTCTTCAATAGTAACTGCATAATTGTTCTGCACTCCCTATTTCTCCACATAAGAATCTGAAATGGGTTTAATATATTGTATAGTCTTCTTTAGGTGCATGTTGAACAATGCAAAAGAATACAACTCACTTTTACAGAGTATCCTTAATGCATAGAATTATAAAAGGTTCATCAAGACAGCAAATCACCTGCTGAGTCAAAGGAAAAACTTCAAGCTACAGTTGAAGAGACCAGAGTTAATTCTGGCTTGCAGAGGGATGATGAGTATCCATTTGCATGGTCTCTTCATGATGAGGATGAGTTCATCCTGAGTTCACAGGGTTGATTATACATTTCACTGACATGATAGCTACTGTCCCCTAGAAATGTGATTTTACTTCAAAAAGTAGCTGTAACTTCACATCCAAGGCAGCTTGTCCATCTCTGCAGCTCCCACTAGCTCAGGGATGGGCAAACGTTTTGGCCGGAGGCCACATCGGGCTTACAAAATTGTATGGAGGCCAGATATGGAAAGCTGTACCTCCCCAGACAGCCTACCCCTGTCCCCTATCTGACCCCTTCCCATTTCCTGCTCACTGACTGCCCCCCTCAGAATCCCCGACCCATCTAACCCCCACTGCTCCTTGTCCCCTGACCGCCTCCTTCAGAGACACCCCTAACCACCTCCCCGAGACCCCACCCCTATCTAAGTCCCCCTGCTCCTTGTCCCCTGACGGCGCCCTCCCAGGTCCCCCCACCTCTAATTTGGAGAAAGCCATCAGGTAACATATAACTGACTCTCTTCAAGAGCTAAAAAAATCCAGAGACCTGAAAAGTTTGGACACCGTTCCAAGAGATACCCCAAATTCTAGTAAAAGGGAATTGAACTGTTCCTTTTACTCCTGGCCTGCAGGGCACTGAATTATTAGTTTTCCTTGCTAGGAGACTGAGCTGCTTTGCCAGCGCAGTCCTCAGTCCGGACTTACAAGTCTCCTTTTCTAGTTTTAATAAAGTTTAATAAGCAGACAGTCCTAGTCCTGCAGAAAATGTGTTACTAATACTCACAACAGCACATCCCTGGAGACTGCAACTTGAGGCAATGAGAAGGCTTGTATGTGCTAATAAGAACTGCAGCAGTGTGAGTTTGGACTTCTCCTAAAGCTACCCAAGCCAGACAGGTCAAAGGTCAGAGATCAGACAAAAAGCAATCCATGGATCAGGTTGAGTGAAAGGCCGACAACCTATCCTCATAAAAAAGTTATAGAAACACAAGGTAGTCATTCTATCAAATAGCATGATAGACAGGAATGGCGGAGCCTTGCTCCTGCCCTAAGTGATATCAGACAATGAGTAAAGGATTCCGAATCACAATTGCACCAAAGGAGCTACTAGTCTTTCCCTTTTCAAGGGCATTTACTCAAAACTTTTGAGGGAGCAAAAATATACATAAAGAAAATATGTATGTACTCAGGAAGGCAAACCCAGTCTTCATCTATCTTTTCAGTAAAATATTCCAGAAACATTACTGGAATTGAAATGATGATGAAAAATATGCAAATGTCTAAACAACTGAGAAAAAACCCTGAAATATAGGTTTGTCTACATGATGTTTTAATGCGCGCCAGCTGGGATGTAAATTCTAGCGCACATTAGTATGTCACACACTGACCTATATGGATCCTGCTAGCACGCACTAAAGGTTCCCTAAATGTAGTACTGTTTGAAATGAACTGTTAATGGAGACTAGGGAACTTTTAGAGTGCGCCAGCCAGGTCCCACATGGACAAGTTAGTGTTGGTGCACACTAGAATTCACACCTCAGCTGGTGCACGCTATCACACCATGTAGACAAGCCCACATAAAACAAGCAGAAAGAACTAATTCTACAGCATGATACTAATAGACATTTTTACTCTAAGCTGTAAAATATTTTACATACCTGATCAAAAGACTTCGTCTATGGGAACAAAACAGTCAAATGAAGGGGTAAGTATAAATGACTCATTCAAAACATATTACAATTTCAAAATGTTTTATTAGAATTGTCAGATAAAATATTTAACAAGATTATTTTTAATGTGTGTGTGATTTACAGCTAATGGTACTTTTCCAGTGATATTTTCTGTAAGGAAGATGATAAGACAAGAGTATTTTAAGAGCCTTTTGTTTTCCTGATTAATGCTTCCATCATATCCCACTGCTCACTGGTAACCTACATTATATAAGAAGAAAGAACATTTCACTTGGGTCTGCATATGATTTTACTTACATTTTTAAGTATGTTTGTATGTAAATAGTAAGCATGTAACTTATTACCTTTTTCAGGTTATTGAACTCTCCAGCCATAGAAACATATTCTCCACCATCCATTCTGATAACCTAGGGGAAAAGGAAGAAATGCACTTAAGATTGGTGCTTTTTATTACGCTCCTGTATCATCAGCATTCTCATATATCAGGGTTTGGAAACGCCAACCTCAGCTTGTACAAATTCAGACTAAAAAATACACTCAAAATAAATGAATGCAATACTTATAAGAGGCTCTGTGTTTTAAAACCATTAGCTCGAGTGAAGTATAATTAAGGCTAAGCTTTTGTCATGGATATTTTTAGTAAAAGTTATGGAGAGGTCATGAGCAATATCATGGAAGCTGTGACCTGTCTGTGACTTTTGGTAAAAATATCCCTGACAAACTGGGGATCACAGATACCCACCACATGCAACAGGGCAGCTGCTAGGAGCTCTGGGGGCCCCCACCACAGGTTGGGTGTTGGAGCTCCAGGATCTCCGGCCCACCATGGCTGGGAGCTGTGGGGGCCGAGCTGTCTGCAGCTTCAGGGGTCCCCACCTGCAGGGATTGGGAGCTATGGGGTGCCCCCAATAGCCCTGAGGGCCTGCTGTGGCTAGAAGCTCGGGGGTTCCCCTCATGCTCCTAGGGGCCAGGAGCTGCAGGGCACTCCCACCCCCAGCAGCTCCAGGGGCCGCCACCACCCGCAGCGGCCGGAAACTCAGGGGCTCCCCTGCCACGGCATGGAGCTCAGGGGTTTCCTTGACGCTCACCATGGCCTAAAACTCAGGGGTGTTTCCGCCACTTACAGCTCTGGGGACCCCCACTGCAGCCAGGAGCTCCAGAGTACCCCCACCAGCTGGGGTGGCTTGGAGCTCCAGGGGCTGCCAGAGGTGACAGGTGTACCCCATTGCTCCTGGCCCCCACAGGCAGACGCAGAACCTGCAGCTCCCAAGCGCCACAGGCTTAAGTCACGGAGGTCACGTATTCTGTGACTTCGCGACCTTGGTTAATAAATCGCAGCTTTAAATATAATCAACTGATTAGGTTAAAAATGAACCCAAGGTTTTCAAATTAGCAATTTTAGAGTAAATTCTAAAATACTCTACAGCACCTAAAGCTTCTTTAAAAATTCTCAACACTGCTAAGCTCATCTATAAGCTTAATACTGCTGACAGCATGAACTAGAATAACGAAAACTTACTGCTCCAGTAACCCAACTTGCATATTCACTACAAAGGTATGTGGCAAGATTTGCAATTTCTTCTACAGTTCCCAGACGGCCACAGGGAATCCTCCCAATCATTTCTTTCTCAAATATCCCTGTTGGGTCAAGCCGGCTAAAAGCACCCTACAGAATTAAAAAAAAAAAAACATTTAGACAAATGTTCTGCGTAATTAGAAAATAAATTCAGACTAAAATCTGATTCCTAGTATCAGACTTAATACACAAGCTAGCAGTTAGTAGGGGTGTTGTGACAATCACATGCTTATGAGTAGGATGGGATAAGAGAGAACAGGAGACAAAGGTTAAATTCAGTCAACCACTTACACCAGAATTTAACAAAGCACTTCATGGTGTTCAGTGGTGATCCTTCTGCATGATTATAGAGCAATAAAGAGAGGCTCTAGTAAACGTCTTGCACACTTTTTCTGAAAACATACAGGATAAAGGTTGGAGAAAAACAAGAATGCCTCAGAGCTACTATAGAAATGTAGAAAAAACTTAAAAATAAACCAAAATCATACATAGCACAGAATAACCAAACTGAAAAGCAAGTATCCTTTAATCTGGTTGAATAGGAACAATGAACAGAATAAATTTAGATAGCTTTGGGCTTTAAAGTGCGTTTAAATATCTGGGGACAGTGAAAGACATGGGTGAGCCTGGGGAGAAAAACCTCACTCAAATGGACTCTTTTACTAACACGAGTAAACTTTACTGAACAAAATGAGAAACCTAAAAAAACATGTAATGCAATGCAAGCATAGTGCTATTTAGTAAAACATCAGTAAACTAGTAATATAACTACTTAATGATATTATTTTTTAAAATTCAGGTTGTATATCTAATAACTTTGCACTGATAAAGGGCTTTTCTTTTCCTCCTACAGTTACTTGAAACAGTGTTTCCTAAAATGTGGGGCCTTCCCCCTAGGCAGGTGGGGGGAGAATATAGATAGGCCTCTCAATTCTTCTCCAGCATATCAGCTTTCATTAAAACAGTAAGTCTCCAGCTATTACAGTTGCAGAGAACCTCGAAAACGTGACTCACTAGCACCTGATGCAGCACTGCCTGCCTTCGTTTGTAGAGAGCCTGAAGAATAGCTCTGAAGCATGAACTGCCCCACTAACTCAGATACAATGATGATAGTTAATGTCAAGTATTCAATTATTCAAGGTTTATCATGAAGATCTACATTCTACACAATCTGCGCTAACTGACGACAAGGGTGGGTTTATTTCCCTCCCTCCCCACACACACACTCCAGAAACAAAGCCCAAATTGCCCAGAAGGGGATCTAAGCCCACCTGAGTGGAAGCTAAGACCAAGAACTGTGTTTAACATAATCAATGAGTGTGAAACTGTGTTTTAGAGAAAAAAATTAATGTCACCACTTAGCACATGCAACTAGAATTAAAAATCACTGTGAAGTGATACTGTAAACTTGACAATGTTTTATTTCAGTTTTATAATTATTAAATAACTTGTATTCAATCATTTAACATTCAGTATGGACTAGGGAGTTACACGCTTTGTTATATCTGTAGGCCAAGCACACTGTATCCATTTGGGTTCTCCTTGCATTGCTCCATTACGCCTGCAAGCTCCCTGTTCGTCAGCCTCCCGTCCGTCTCTGGTTCAGGGACTCTCTGCAAATCCCCTACTCCATTATTCATGCCAGGGGCTCTGTGTGCTCCCCATGACTCCCTTTGCCCATACCCCTATCTCCATGCCAGGGGTTCTATGCCTTCACCATTCTCTCCCTCTCCCATGCTTTCCCTTTCCCCCTTCCTTTCCATACCAAGTCCCCCTCCATTCTCCTCACTGCCATTCAACCACCAGGTCTTCTGTGAACCTCCCGATTTCCCCCACCAGTCTTATTTCTTTTCTATCTGTCTGGGACATAACTCATTCAAGATGTCAACATTTTAAAATTGTACTGGGTGGAACAGCAGAGCTGAGATGGTGGGTGTTATGCTGGAAGGCACTACAGGTTGTCACCAACCAGTTCTTCAATATATACACAATTGCAGAAGAGGTTGAAACTGCTGGGTCTGCTAGCCAGGGACCCATGTGTCCTCCAGTTTCCTCTTTTCAGTTTTCCTATTTTCATGCCTACAACATTCCCTGAAATTTTGGAATTGATTGGATGTGGCATTCAAAAGAATTACAGACAAACAAATGCCACAGAATTTACTGTAAAGCCTTGATTTCCTCAGACAAATATACAACATTTCTTAAAATAAAAGCTGAAAAACTGTTTAAAAATACAATTTAACTAAAATTATAAAACCAGAGTAAACCTTAAACAACCCCCAGAGCAGTTGAAGGGAGGCATGAAGTTTCATTTTCCTTTATTGGGGGAAGGGAGGTTGGCTTTTAAAATACTATCCTAAAGCATTTACAATAACTCTTATTTCACAGATGGGGAAAATAAACCACTGAGAGGAAGATGCAACTTGTTCAATGTTGCATGACACTGCTGGATCACTGGAGAAACCAAGTTTGGTCTTATCCATACTGAAAGGGTTATAGAGTAAGGGTTATGTTATCTTAAAGCACGTTTGCATGACATAGCATATGTAGATTTGCAGTGATTAGATTTTTATTGGTAAATGTAGATATATGTCTGTGATGGGGTGGTCCAATCAGCTAATTAGGCTTTGAACAGGGGAGCTTTTGGCTGCAGGCAGCTAATTAGCAACAGGGTCACCTGTGTAGGAAACTTGGGGCCTATAAAGCCATGAAGATGGAAAGGGATGGGGACAGCTGCTGAGAAAGGGTAGCCACTCTCTAGGAAAGGGTTTTTTTGGAGCTGGTACACCCAGCGAGAGAAAAGGGGAACCAAAGAGTAGGAAGCAATCCAGGGAAGGAATAGTAAGGGCAGAGAGAGGAAGCCCAGAACTGCTGAGCTGAGGGTCCCTGGATCGGAACCCAGAGTAGAGGGCAGGCCAGGTTCCCCTACCAGCTACTGAGCGGGTGGCACCAGGGCTATGAATGAGAAGACTACCAAGGAGTGTTGATGGACTGAACCCCAGAAGAGGGAACACTGAATGACCTAGCTGGAGGGGTAAGTCACAAAGAAGATGATGTGGGTCCTAGAGTGAGAGGAGCTGCAGACCAGACACAGAGTGATGGCATGGAAACTGTGGAAAGGAGCACTAGTCTCAAGAGCTAATCCCCAGAGTGACCAGGAGGAGGCGCTAGACCGGCAGGGAGTGGAGCGCCTCAATTTCAATTTCACTGTACACACACAAACTGATTAAAATATATTTCAGTCAATTACCAAAATTTACAGATAGGCAAAGTAAAAGAAATGCTGCTTGAGAACTCACTGGAGTTTAATTTAAGACTATTTATTTTGTATATTTTGATATGACAATGTGTGTTAACAGTTAGGAAGCTTTAACTTTTTAAATCTCAACATCTAATGTCATTAAATAATTACTGTAAGATTGCTGTAAGTTCCCAAAATTGTAAAAAATTAAGAGAAAAAAATAAGAAAAGCTGAAAACACAATTTTGTGCAACTGTAAAAATATAAATGAATAAAAATATATAAAATGCTTAAAAATAAACATTAATACTTCCATCAAAATTATAAAAAAAATAAAATTCAATTTCTGCCAGGCCTAAGCACATGTAAAATCATGTCTCACTTTTTAATGACAGAAATGTACCTTTGTTCTTATTGGACCTGGTTGGATTACATTGAATCTCATGCCATATCTACCCCATTCAGCTGCAAGAGACCTAAAAATTCATGAATAGAATGCATAATTATTTCAAACAGCATGTTGTCTAATGTTATTCAGGATGTAATTTAGAATCAAAACTGGGAAGTATATATCAAATTTATAAACACTTTAACATTTGAATCCTGACCTAGGTACACTCAGATTTTGTTGAAATAATTTTACTTTTTTTGTTATTGGATTTGAATCTTCTCACACATGGATTTCATGTTATATGAATTAGCCAACTGACAAATACAGTAACACCAATTTGAAGTATATATTGCATATATTAATGACAATCCTTGGACTCAGGCACCTATCTCCCTTAGACACTTTAGAAAATCCTACCAGCATACACTTGTGGCAGATCTTTAATATAATTCTCAAACCAAGTGTTTTTAGGAAAAATAAGATAAGCAAACCCCAACTTCTAATATGTTTTACAAAGCGGAGTAAGCAAAGCAGTGCAGTTTGTTTTTTTATGAACAATATTGTCTTTGCATATGCTGTTTCTTTAAAGGTGTTAAAACATCTGGCGTGGTAAATGAATAAGATGGCTAGTTTTTTAAATACAGTGGAACGCCGCAACACCACGATGATCAGGGTCCAAAAATATCAACCACGGTAAACGCGGGGTTGCGGTATTGTGGGGTTGCGCTACATCAACGCGCCACCCGCTGCACCGTCGGGAGTCACGCGTGCCCCACGCTATAAATGGATTCACGCTATCGCAGGTCGCAGTATTGCGGGGCTCGACTGTACACACTTTTAAGTCACAACTTCTATGAAAAAAATGTACATAGGACAAAGCAGAATTGTCTCTTATTTGCTTTCTGTTTTTCTGAAGAAATAATCACACCTGACCTACTTATATTTTCAGACATTTCCATTTGATTGCCTCTACTGAAGTGTAATGTCTGAACTGTCTGTTAATATCATCTATTCCCCTATAGCTGCTAATCATGGATGTCTTTTTTTGGGGAATGAATGTGGATATCTGTGTAATGCTATTAAAGGAATTATTGCAGATAATCCTGATAAAAATCTAAGCAGCAGAAGTCCACGGAATTGAGTAAACATCTATTTATTGAGCTCTTTTTGCCCTAGTAAGATGGCAAAAGTAATAAAACTTCAATACTTCTTTCCATGAGAATCTCTGATAGTAGCAACTGCTTTCTTGTTACATAAAATGGAAGCTAAGATGTTAATTCATGATCCAGTCAACTAGCTTTATTTTGTCAGACTGACAGGATGTGGATAAAGAACCAATCAGCCGGTCTGGGAAATGTGAAGATAAAGCATTGGTGTGCTCAACTACTCACTTGCACAATGCATCCACCCCAGCTTTAGCAGAAGCACTTGGTGACACAAATCCAGATCCACTCTCTGCATAGATTGTTGTAATAGCCAAGAATGCTGCCCCTGTAAGTTGCAAGAAGGTAACATTTTAAACACGCAGGATGAGCTAAAAATCTTAAAATTAACAATAAAAAGTATTAGACCCAAACTGGTGTTTGCATCATCTCTGTTTCAGGGATTTAACTTTCAACTGTAAAAATGAACTCAAACAAGTTTGGCTCCAGCTGTTGTTTTCACTTATGGTTCTCCCTGTCCCTGAAATGAAAGATTCAAGAATAGCAGCCGTGTTAGTCTGTATCCGTAAAGAAAGCGGGGAATACTTGTAGCACCTTAGAGACTAACTAGTTTATTTCAGCATAAGCTTTCGTGAGCTATAGCTCACTTTGTCGGATTCATAGAATGGAACAGAAGTAAAATGCATTTATACACACAAAAAAAAGAAGAAAAAAAAATTATACATTAGCATACCAATTCTAAGAGGGCTGAAAGAGTTATTCCATATATACAAATGCTTTCTCTTGGTGGTACTACAAAACCCCAATACTGCATTTGGAATTGTGCAAGTAGGCCCTTTCACCCATAGAGTCCAATGACACTGAAATTATACCAGTAAACCCCTTCTAGCATACCCAAGGTATGAGCCACGTTACTATACTTATGATACTACTTGCTGCCCAGGTCTTTAGAATATTTCTATACTGCAATTTAAGCTGTAATTTCCAGTTGGGTAGATGTACACATGCTAGCTTTGCTTGTGCTAGTGTTCTACAAACAGTAGTATAGTTGCAATGGCATAGGCAACTGCTTGGGCAAGCTGCCTGAATACAATCCCATCTCAGATCCTAGATATGTACTCCAGTGGCTAGCCTGAGCCACTGCTCCTGCTGCTGTGGCTGCACTGCTATTTTTAGCTTGATGAAAGCTAGGAGGGTGTCTTCCAAAGCTGGGAAATACACCTCCACCTGCAGTGCAGGCATACCCTGAGTTTTCAGGCAGCTATTTTTGCTACCGCTTTCTTCAGTTCCTCACACTTCCCGACTGAAAGGGCAGGACATAAAACATCAGCGTGAACAATTATTAATTTCAGCATAGTTTTAAATTATTACGAGTTGCAGTAGGGGGCTTGAGGCTGAAATTGGAGTTTATTTTAGTGCCCAGAGATCTCTTTTCTTAGCAGATTACAATAACTCATACGACAACAGAAAATATACCCAAGTTAATCTTTACAATTGTACTACATCTTGCTATTAGTGCCGTAATGAGGTCTCATAACAAAGGCTGTTATTTTTATAAAATACATTAACAGACATTCAGGTAGAACAGCAATTAACATAAATGAATGATTTAATATATTTTTTGTTTGTTCACTCATTTTCTTTTGTAATGTTCAGTAACATAAAATAGCTTGCCCAATCATTAGTGTGTACCTACTGTAGTCGAGAAAGGGAACAACACATTAGCTATAAGTCTCTGGTAAAGAGACCACTTGTTCCTTATGCTAGTGAATGTAAAACGAAAATATTTTAAAAAATACGATAGGTAGAATAGTGATTTTAATTAGTATTGTTGTCCAATGAACATCACTAACGTTTTATGTCTTGGGGATTGCCCATATACAAAGACAAAGTAGAGTAACTCAGTTAAACATTTATGGTGAGAAAAATTCACAAGAGAATTAAAATAAAAACCAACAACATAAGCTAAATGGGCACTAACAGATATGCCTGAGGATATCCTGCAACAATTAGCCTTAGAAAAATAAATTTTTCCACACAGAGACTTTAAACAGAAAAAGAGACAAAAAGAAACACAAACTAACTTGAAATCTATTTTGAGGTGGATATAAATTATGCAGTTAGTAGATTTACAAGGGATAGGTTTATTAAATGCATGTTAAGTAAAACCAAGTGCCTCCAGCTTAGAAGCAGCAAGACTGATATTTACCAGGTATTGTTAAGGCTCATCAATGTTTTCTTTATATGTATTTCAGTTCATTTACACATACACCTTGTAAGAGTGTAGCAGTTCATTAAAAGGACATTATCTAATTGTTTCTGCCATCATGTGTTAACATTTAAAATAATGTTTAAGTAAAGTGTCACTGGACTGGCAGATTACTATTAGTAATTTGTATTAAATAACATTTATATGCCCCAACAGAGATTGGGGCCCCACTATGCTAGGCAGAATACAAATGCACAGTAAGACATTTCCTGCAACAAAGAGCTTAAAGCTAAATAAAATGTGTATTATTTACAAAAATAGTTTTAATGTAAATAACATTTTGGCCCTAAAATACATGTCAGTGTCCCTGTAACAGCTGAGACATATGCTAGCATATGATTATTAAATATTTGTTTACAGTTACACTCACACTGTACTATTTGTGTCCCAAACATTCAAGAAAGAATGGTCCCTGCTCCGAGGAGCTCATAGTGTAAGGGCAGGCAAGTAGACATGGGTTAAGGGAAAGGCAACAACAAATATGGAATTTTTAAAAATATAAATATGAGATTCACTGAAGGCAGTATAGCAGAAGTGGATCGCTAAAGAGGGCCTTAAATGTGAACTGGCCTTGCATGCAGGGGCCATGGAGAAGAAAGCAAGACTGTGAAAGATGATGATTAATTGGTGGCCAAGGGTGTGGACACTATTATAATGGAGAAGGAAGGTAAAGGGATGCCATGAAATTGAATAAGGATATGTAGGGATCGAAAGAAGTACGTGGAGCTTTGAAGAAGGAGGCAAGAAATTTAAACTTAATGGGATATGAGATGGGGAGCCAGAAAAGGTAACTGAAAAGGAAATAGACAAATTCCTATTATGAGACAAGGAAGCTGACTTTAATGGCTGCAATGTGTATTGACTAAAGGAAGCATATGTTTGGAAGGCCAGAAAAGAAGCTACTGCAGTAAAATAGGCAGGACATTAAGAGGTCCCAACAGAGATTTGTCTGTGGGGATGGATCTTGGAGATGCTGAGTAGGAAGAAGATATTGGTACCTAAGTGCTATTGGACTGACTGTACATTTCTAGAATGCATTGCATGTGGCACATGAAAGACGCTATGTACAGCTTTGTAACTTTAAACTGTAGTCATCAACAGACAGCAATGGCATAGCAAAGTCAAAGCATCCTGGATACTTTTGGGAGTAAAATTGTACTACCCTATCATAAAGACTGCAATCTCAATAAATCTGACCAGATTAGAATTTTTTGTAATTATGAATATAGTAACAGATTTTTGTTTGGGTAAAATATAGGAACAGGCATATATGCATACTATTAATTTTCATACTCTAGATGTGGCTTCTTCCAGAATGCTTTTCCTAGATCCTTCTGGAATAAATGTATATTTTGGGTACTAGAGGAAGAGAAATAGTAAAAAGATGGGGTGGCTCACATCTGTAAAGTGAACTACTCAATATTCATGTACAATGAAGAGACTATGAATTTTCATTATAATTATCACAAAATAAAAGGAAGATGATATAACTCATTCCTGAATTAAGTCTATATTCTACTGGCAATTTACAATTTTAAATGTTTTCTAGGAAAAATCCCATAGAAATGAAAATACCTTATTTTCAAGGATTCCCTAAAGCACCAAAAAGAGGAAGTTATATCCAGATATATTAAAAACATCATAATGAAGCTCATAATGATATACAGCAAAATATATGAAGAGATGATTTTGGCTATTTAGAGACTAATTTGAAAACTACAAGCTAATGAGCATTAAATATGGTTTCAGGTATGAAAGACGGAGCCTGACACAGTGATTGTACGATAATTAAGAACATATTTGGGAAAGTTTATTATTAGTAAAGAAACACTTTTTGCTGCTTTTACATAATTGCAGACTGTGTTAAAGCAACAAAAATCTGAAACCTTAGAATGGACAAGTCGACCTGATCAGGCAACAAGAGAAATGCAATATTAATAAGCTTTTCAGAATTCAATTTTTATTGTTTATATTGGACAGATATCAATGTTTATTTGTAAACATTTTTTATTTTTATCAATTAAAATGTTCTCTATTGTGTGAAATTATGGGTTTTAAGGATTTTTTCCCCAATTTTTATTAATTTAAATTTTCACAGTTGTGGGAAATTATGGGGTGTGGTCAGACAATTTTTTAGTAACGGTAGATATTGAGATTCAAAAAGTTAAATCTTCATAACTCTTAAAACACAAATTGTCAAAATATACGAATATAATTAAATCAAACTCAAGTTCTCAATCAGCATTTTTCTTACTTTGCCTATATGTAAATTTCTAACATCATTGATGGAAATACTTTTTGTTGGTTTGTGTACATTGTAGCGGGGTACAACCCGCTCCCCCCTTAAAGTGGGGCTGGGGCAAGGGGGGAGCGGCAAGGGGGTCGTGGCAAGGGGGAGCGGCAAGGGGGCAAGGAGCGGCAAGGGGGTCGTGGCAAGGGCCTGTTAATTCCCGGGTTAATTGGGAGTTTGGCTCAGCTGGGTGGCCATGCCCCAAACACTGCCCAGCCAGGATATAAGGGCTGGGAGGCTGACAGGGGGAGGAAGTCTCCCTCTGTAACTAGAGAGAGAGACTGGCCTGCTGCTGCTAGCTGCAAACAAGGTACCCGAATTGGGGGCAGGGCTGGGGCAAGGCACCTGGGAGCCTGGGAGCTGGGAAGCTCTAGAAAGAGGGCCCCATGCTGAGCCCAGGGCAGCCATTACTAATGGGGTACTGGGGGGGCAAGGAGGCAACCCTGGGCTGGGAGGAAGCAGCAAGCCAAACCCCTATGGCCTGTGATGAATGGCCGTGAGACTGCAGTCGGCCTCAGTGAGTAGAGGCAGTGGTGACTAGCAGTGGCCAGGTCTGAGGCCAGGTAGGGGATAGTGGGTGGAGGGTTCCCCGGGGAGGGGACCCCTAGACTCGAGGGGAGTTCTGCAGGGGTGCAGCACCCTCAGGTAGAGGGCACCGTGGTCCAGGAGGGACACGGGCCAAAGGTGTAAGAGCGGACGTCGGCCGGCAGAGGGCGCTCCGGACGCAAAAGAGCTGATTCCCCAGACGACCAAGTGGGGGCGCCGCTGGGTGAGTGACAGAATCTGTTACATACATACAGTGAAATTTACCAGCATTTACCTATAAAAAGCTAATCTTTCTAAATTTAAACACAAGTCAAGACAATTATAAGTTCTTATCTAGTGTGAGCTACTGACTCAATGTGTGACCTTGTGCCTTAATAAATCTGGAAAAGTGGTAATAAAAATGGGTCCATATGGAAAACCATACCCAGAACTTGCACTGCTACTATCCAAAACATCACAGCCAGGAACTTGAAAAATGACTGGAAACTGACTAGAAAGAAGACTGAAGTCAATATGCATACTTTTATTGGTGAAGCAGGGAAATGCATAAAGCCTCCAAATGTAGTGAAAAGAAAGATGATTGGAGTTTTTTTAACTTTAAATAAATCTAAAGTGATGATAGTAACACTAATGGTATTTTTTTTGTGGGGGAAGGAGGGAACGTACCATGATTTTTAACCGAACTGCATCCATTGAAACGAATGACGCATAGTTCATTGCTTAATTAAAGGAAAATGGAGAAAGGACAGAAGTGACAAGTAATAGCACTATTTGTAATTTAAAGAAAAGTCTTATTTTTAATAATTTACAGATAAGGTCCAAATTCTGCAATCATATTTATGTAGGCAGCCTCATTCACTTTGGATCTGACCGTAGGATCAGGTCTAAAATAAAATTATGGATTCTGAAAGGTAGTGCTGTGTTGTATAGATGTTTGCACTATAGATATGTTTCTTCTTGCAAACCTGTACAGCATTAAAACTCATTTAACAAAATGTTTATTTAAAGCATCAAAACTTACTACTGTACACTAGTGTTAAAGTAAGGACAGTAAATGGTAATGTCACAATATTTCAGCAGTGTTTAGCTTTAAGTATGACTTACCTTTTTGTACTTTAATTAGTTCCTTTCCAATTTCCAGAGTTACAAAGGCCGTACCATTAAGAACAATATCAACTATTGTTTTCCATGCATTAGCAGAAAGACGTTCAGTAGGAGAAACAAAATTTCCAGCTGCATTGTTTATCACAACCTAAAACAAGAGAAGACAAGCATAAAAAGTTATATGGAAACTAGTTCACCATAGCACTTAAGAGGTATAAGAAACCTTTTGGCATTGCTAGAGATAGAAGTAAAAATGTTCCTATCAAATGAAGTGCAGTTTAGACAGACAGAAAGGAAATAATCCATAATAAACTGCAGAGGAGGGCCACCATATAGCTCTGACTAAGGAGGCAGCAATATTGAACCTGGTCATTAGGCCTTGCAGTCCTGCAGAAGGGGGTAGCCATTTTGACTCCAGCCATACTGCCTGAGGTTAGGGTGGTCATTTGGATTCAGCCACAGGGCTATAACATCCTCTTCTCCCACCCCCCAAAGTATGATGGGGTGTCCCAGCCCCATGACCTTCTCCTATAGTGAATACTGGAAAGAAAGCTATTCTGGACAGGTAACTTGGTAGAATTTTAGGTGGTCAAACTAAAAAGGTGGATCTTTACTAAGAGTTCAAACAACCACCCACAGACCTAATATTCCCTAAATTCCTAATATCAGTGTTCACTGATCCTGACTGTTATATCCCATTGAGGACAAGTGGGTATAAAAGAAAAAATATTTTAAACAGCCTCACTGTCAAGTGGTTTTGTGACATACAGTACCGAAGTAGGATACAGAACTCCAAGAAAGTGGGGGGAAAAATGTATATATTTTCTTCAAATGGCTTCTGGTGGGATTTTTTCCTGACTTCTAACCCATGCTATCTCCCTTCTCTGCTTTATCCCATTTTTGTCCTGACTCCTTCTTTACAACCTCTACTCTGTTCTCTTGCCAAGTTAGTTTCTTCCTTCCTTTCTTGTACTTTTGTTATCTTTCTCCTCCAAGTTCTGCTTCTGATGGACCCACAAAACTGCATTAAGATATACCGGCAAAAGCAGTTTTGCCAGTTTAAGCTGTGTCCACACTTGGAGTCCTTTGATGTAGAATATCACTACACCTATACTGGCAAAGCCCTTCCAAGTGCCAGCCTGACCCTAAGTTTTTAACAGATGTGCCCTGTCTCCCAAAACTGAACAGGCTAGACCTCCTATAACTCTAACCAGATTGGGACCTGTCTACTTGAGACCCTGCCCATCTCCTTCTTCCATATTGTGACAGCTGGATGCCTCTGGACTTAAAAGAGAGGGATTGGGAGTAAAGAGTCCTAGGTGAGTAACCCTTTGCTTTGGAACTAGCTCCCTTAGCTTTCGTCCAAAAAAGCCTTACAGTAGACTCCTGATTATCCGGGCGCGGGTTAACCAGGCTGCGGATTAACCGGGATGTCTAAACGGGTCGGTAGGGGAAGCCCCAAAGCAGCGGCGGGCTCAGCTTTAGCCTGCCACTGCTTTGGGGCTTCTCCCACTGTCCCCTTACAAGCTGGGGTCTCAGCCTGCTTCCAGCCTGGGTGTAGGAAACCCAGGCTGGCAGCGGGCTGAGACCTAGGCTGGCAGGAGCCTGGGGGGAAAGCCCAAAGCGGCAGCAGGCTGAGTGCTGAGCCCACCGCCGCTTTGGGCTCTCTGCCCAGGCTCCTGCCACCTGCCCCTCAGCTCCCGCTGACAGCCTGAGTGCAGGGAACCCAGGCTGACAGCGGGAGCAGACTGGGGCAGGAAGCAGAACCCTGGCTGGCAAGGGGCCAGCGGGGGGAAACCCCAAAGTGGCGGCGGGCTGAGCGCTCAGCCTGCCGCTGCTTTGGGGTTTCCCCCGCTGGCCCCTTGCCAGCTGGGGTCTCAGCCTGCAGCCAGCCTGGGTGTAGGAAGCCCAGGCTGGCAGCGGGAGCTGAGACCCCGGCTAGCAGGAGCCTGCCGGGAAACTCTAAAGCAGCAGGGGGCTGAGAGCTCGGCCGCTGCCGCTTCTGAGCTCTCTGCCGCTTTAGACTTTCCCCGCAGGCTCCTGTCAGCGGGGGTCTCAGCTCCCGCTGCCAGCATGGGCTTCCTACACCCAGGCTGGCAGCGGGAGCTGACTGGGGCAGGCAGCAGGACCCCGGCTGGCAGTCAGCACTCAGCCTGCCGCCGCTTTGAGCACTCAGCCTGCCGCCGCTTTGGGGTTTTCCCCCCAGGCTCCTGCCAGCCGGGGTCTCAGCCCGCTGCCAGCCTGGGCTTCCTACACCCAGGCTAGCAGGGGAGCTGACTGGGGCAGGTGGTGGGACCACCACCATCCTCCCCTTCCCCCCCCAGGGCGGCCGGCGAACCCCTTCCCCCCTGTAGACACTTGATTATCTGGGATTTTATTAACCGGGATTAAAGTTTTCCCGATCATCCCGGATAATTGAGTCTACTGTATTTGTTCACCTCCTGGGCACAGAAAAAGGCTTATCTTTTTATTCAGGCTTTATGGAAGTTGACATTTTGTGAGTAGAGTTCTGATTTGTTTAGCTGACAGTGAGTTGCTGAGGGCTGTGGGCAGGTTATTGGAGAGTGTTTACCTGCTAGCTTTAGTTAATTTCTTTACATGTTAGTTTTCAAAATAGGTACCCTTTTCATATATTTTGGATATACCCAAAAAAAAAAAAAAAAAAAAAGGCAAGAATGAAAGAGAGACAGTGTTACTGTTCTTTCTGCTTTTAATCTGGAAGGTACTCTGATAGTAATGTGGAAGGTGTCATAAGTACAGGGATAAATAAAATCATTCTTGTAGTGCTACACTCTGCTCACTTTATTAGAGTGTAATTACTGGTGTGAGAAGTTATGGAACTATATGAATGGGCAAGGGGACGGGATTTGGTCCATTTGACTACTGAATCATTAAATAGCTACACAAAACCAACTAGATACTATGGGGATATGCACTGTAGAAAACTAAGATAAACAGATAAAACACTAGTTTTGTGCTGCACTACTGTTGTATTAGTAGCTGTCTTTTTCCTGCCGAGTCTCTGTATGCTGAGCTGCTTTTCTACCATATATCGCTTTTGTTCCTACATACTATGCAGGGTATTTTCACTGAAGATTAAGGTCCTTGCCTCATAACTATCATACTTACATCAGGATGTCCTGCCACCTTGATCAATTCAGCAACAGCATTCTTAACTGAAGCTGGGTCTCTCACATCACACTGGATTGCATGAACCTATATATTAATGGAGAAAATGGCAATTGTAAGATTTTATAAAAATATCACTCATGAGATAATAAAAACATTCTTTAAAATGCATTAAAATAATAAAAACAAACTTATCTATAAACTTACTTTGTTTCCTGTTTTAGAGGAAATCTCTTCTGCAGTTTGTTTCAAAACATCGATCTTCCTAGAAATAATAATAAATGTTCACATGACTTTTGAGTTTCCACTATGTGCATCTATGTTACAAATCATTGCACTTTGAAACATTAAAATCTTTTTATGAATGCCATTTGTGTGTTGGTGATTTTAGTGCAAAACTTACCTTTAAAATAAAAATAATGTAGGGCCTTGGTATTTCAATTTAGTTCTGAAAACACCTCTCTCAAGTAAAATAGAGGCCTAAAGAAATGCCAAGTTATGTCCCATAAAGTAATCATCTCTCATATTATCAGCTAAAGGCAACTCAGGTGGGACTTAAGAGATACTTGATAGTAAAACACAGCATGTGATATTTAACAAAAAATCCTTTCCTCCTGGGCACAATGAAAATTAGCAAAAACAAATGTAAGGTGCTACGCTTAGGAAAGAAAAACCAAATGCAAAAATACAGAACGGGGGATAACTAGCTTAGCAGCAGCACCGTTGAGAAGGATCTGGGATCTATGGTGGATCACAATCTCAACATGAGTCAACAATGCAATGCTGCTGCAAAAAAGACAAATGCAGTTTTAGGTTGCATTAACAGAGGCACAGCATGCAAATCTGGGGAAGGGGGGGTGATTGTAATGCTCTACTCAGCACTGGTTAGGTCTCAACTGGAGTACTGTATCCAATTTTGGTCATCAATGGATCGAAGGGATGTAGAAAAACTGGAAAGGATACAGAAGCAAATGACAAAGACGATCAAAGGAATGGAACATAAACCATATGAGCAAAGGCTGAAGGAACTGGGTATGTATAGTTTGGAAAAGAGGAGATTAAGGGGGCATATTGGCAGGGCATTAGAGTAGATGGTTCTATGATTCTAAGTATTTTATTTGGGGCTGTCAATTCATCACAGTTAACACCTGCGATTAACTGAAAACAAAATTAACGTTAAGTTCTTTAACATGTTAACTGCATACCTCTGGGTAGGGAGGGAGGCATCAGCGGTGGGCCAAGCTTGGAGCATCGAGCAGGCTGGAGAGGGGGTGGGATCCAACCCAGATCTCTGAAGGGGGGCGGGGGAGTGGTATTTGGGAGGGAGCCCCATGCCCTGTGAGTCGCTGAAGCCTGATGAGGGCTGGAGTCCAGAGCCCTGACAGGGGACTAGAGTGTGAAGCCCTGCACCCCAAGGGGGGCTGAAGCCCAGAGCCCCCAAGTCCATTTTTGAAAATACAGAAAACCTAAAAAGTATTTAAATAAGTGGTATTCTACTATTGTTTAGCAGTGTGACTAAAACTGCTATGAATTGCAATTTTTTAAATCTCGCAAATAGTCACAATTTTTTTAAATTGTTTGAGAGCCCTAATTTTATTACTTTTAGTTTTATATAATCACTTATTTGGGGGAGGAGGGCGATTAAGGAAAGGCCTACCAAGCGTTATAAATACATTATTTGATTTATTATTTGGAAGAGCTTCACAGGTTGTTTGTGTTAACTTGAAGGATGAGATTATTTGCTCTTATGCTGGAAATCAGTTGAAATCCTAATGCTAAAGAAATAGTGGCTATAGGAAATAATAAAAAAAGTGGTAAGAAAGATAATTCGAATGATAAAATCATAATGGCTATTGCTGTCCAATTAAAAAGAAGTGTGTTGACTTATTTTGTAAGCATCTAGAGCAGAGGTGGGTAAACTACGGCCTGTGAGCCACATCCAGCCCCCAGGACTGTCCTGGCCAGCTCCTAGCCTGGGAGGCTAGCTCCCTCCCCCTCAGCCTCAGGTCACTGCACCGCTGGCGCAATCCTCTGGGTGGCAGGGCTGCAAGCTCTTGCCAGGCAGCACAGCTGCAGAACCCTAGGCCTGCAGAGAAATAGCTTTTTTTGCTGATGCTGTTGAAATTCGGAAGGAACTGAGTGAGATCTTAAAAAAAAAAAAAAAAAGAGAGAGAGAGAGAGAACTATGCAATGACAGAGTTGAAACACAAGCATTAAAAAAATGAATCGGACAAGCACTATCTCCAACTCATTTTCTTGCAAATATTCTCAATATTCAGTATCAGGGTCAAGTCTTAACTGCTGAAGAAGAGGAGTTGGCTATGATAAGGACATTAAGCAGTCATCCCTCCATAATGCCAACTATAATACACTTCAGAGCTACGGGTGAACTATTCAAGAAATACATGTTTGCTGATGATATTTTAGTGAAAGTCCCACCCCAGTGAATTGGTGGAAGTCACTTGCATTCAGAAACTGTTGAAGTGATAATCTGACTTTTAACAGCAGTAGCTTCGTCTGCTGGTGTAGAAAGAATATTTTCTTCCTTTGGACTAATTCATTCCAAATTGAGAAATCATTTGGGACCCAAAAAAGCATGAAAGCTTTTTTTTCTTTTCCAGATTATGAACAGGAAGGTGAAGACAACTGAGTTAGCTGCAGAAGCCAATATTTTAAGTTTCTCATGTTGACCTGGCTGACACAGTAATTTTAATTTTTGTTTTTTAAAATATTTCATTTAACCATTTTTGTTAAAAACAATTCTAACAAACCTGATTTTAAAAAACTTGAATGTTTAACTTCATAAGCTTGTTTTGTTAAAACATTACATGTTTGCTGCTGAAGAAAAAAATCCAGAATACATAACGTTATTTTAGTTAAATAAAACAATTTAAATGTTTGTCTGGTGATATTCTCCTCCTAATACAGCATGGCAAGAAAATCCTCCAAATATTAATGATTAAACTGTTGAATTGGAAATTGTTCACCTCCCAATGACTTCATAAATATCTGCTCCAATTACCTTTGGTAAACGAAATAAACAATCATTCATTTTCTGATATAGCTATAAAACTAATCTGAAAAGTTTTCAAAATACATCACTTTAAAATGTATAGTGTGTACCTTCTAAAAATGAAACTGTCTATCTCTGAGCTGTGAAGAATATGTATTAAGGTTATAACAACCAATAAGAATGCACTTTTATGTAGAAATCCATGATTAAATCAAGTTTTCCTGACTAGTGATTGAAATCATGATTTAAGTCATTTTGATTTAAATCAAATCCACCCTTATTCAAAGAGTAGTTATCAATAGTTTGCTGTCACACTGGGGGGGGGGGACATATCAAGTGGAGGTCCGAGGTCTGTTCTGGGTCTGGTACTATTCAATATTTTCATTAATGACTTGGATAATGGAGTAAAGAGTATGTTTATAAAATATGCAGATACCACCAAGTTGGGAGCATTGCTAACAGTTTAGAGGATGGGATTAGAATTAAAAAGGACCTTGACAAATTGGAGAATTGAACTTATATTAACAAGAAGAAAGTCAATAAAGACAAGGGCAAAGTACAACATTTAGGAAAGACAAATCGAGTGCATAACTATAAAATGGGGAATAAGGGACAGTAGTACAGATGTAAAAGATCTGGCATTTATAGTAGATCACAAATTTAATGAGAGTTAATGTAATGCAGTTGCAAATAAGGCCAATATCATCCAAAGGAGAGCAACAAAACTGATAAAAGGCTTAGAAAACCTGACCTAGGAGGAAAGGTTAAAAAAACTGGGCTTGTTTAGTCTTGAGATAAGAAGACTGAGTGGGGACCTGATAACAGTCTTCAAGTATGCTAAGGGCTGTTTTAAAGAGGATGGTGATCAATTATTCTCCATGTCCACTGAAGGAATGGGCATAATCTGCAGCAAGGGAGATCTATATTAGATATTAGGAAAAACTTTCTACCCATACTGATACTTAAGCACTGGAATAGGTTTCCAAGGGAAGATGTGGAATCCCCATCACTGGAAACTTTTAAGAATAGGCTAGACCGGTCAGTAACCTTTCAGAAGTGGTGTGCAGAGTCTTTATTTATTCACTTAAATTTAAGGCTTCGTGTGCCAGTCTGGGTTGGGCTGGGGCAGCGAGCGTCCCGAGCCCTTTAAAGAGCCCCCAGAGCCCTGCCACTACCCCACCGCTATGGGGGCTCTTTAAAGGGCTCAGGACTCCCCTGCTCCACCACCCCAGGTCTTTAAATAGCTGTCAGAGTCCTGGGGAAGCAATGGCTATTTAAAGGGCTGGGGTGGCAGAAGCAGTGGAAGCCCCCGGAACCATGCCACTATGCCAAGGCTCTGGGGGCTCTTCAAAGGGCCCAGGGCTCCCATGCTTCCACTCCTACAGCCCTTCAAATAGCCGCCGGAGCCCTGGGAACAGAGAAGCAGATCATTGCAGTTTTCAATACTAACTTTAAACAGATTTTTTTTAGGTTTGATCATTAGTATTTACCTGCTTGATATAACACATTCGGCACCTAAACTGGACAGAGCTGTTGTCATTCCTTTGCCAAGCCCAGTACCTCCACCAGTAATGAAAGCCACTTTTCCTTGAAAGGCGTTTGGTGGTAACATCATTTTTTGAAGAGGTGGAAAGAAGCTAGCTTGTGGTACATTGCTACTTTGACTTAATACATTTGATCCATAACTGAAAAACTGAAATAAAAAAATAAAATAATTTATTACTCTTTATATACATGGATTCGCACAACTATCATAAGAAAATTAAGTTTTCAGTCTTGGAATTGTGAAAATATTTATTATAATTAACACGAATTCACTCTGAGCAATAATTGTACATTTATTGCATCATATGACATCTTAATATTTTTAAACAAATATGAATATTAAAGTAATTTTAATTTTTTGGGTAAGTTAATAGACTGCGGTAATTTCTTAGATAATGCTTTCTTAGACAGAAGGCTGAAACGAAAAAAATAAAATATGTTAAATGATTTTTGTTCCTTTGAACATTGTGCCCAGTCCTGCAGATTACTCACGTAGGCCCCAATCCTACACTGGGATTTATTAGTGTGGACCCATCAGCTGTTTGTAGATCCCAAAGCAGGACTGAAGCCTTAGACCCTGATCCTGCAAAGACTTTGGTATGTGCTTAACCATATGAATTGTGAGTAGTAGAGATCAGATGAAGAGCCAGTAGGGGGAGGCTGGGATTGGCAGGGCAAGGAGCCAGTGGAGACAGGAAATTGAGGGGAGGGAGAGTAGTGAGGAGGAGGAGGGGCAACTGGGGGCCATATCATAATTAAAGCTAAGATTTTGTCATGTGCATTTTTAGTAGAAGTCATGAACAGGATTCAGGCAATAAACAATAAATCATGGAAGTCTGAGCCCCAGCACCTGGGGGCTGACAGCCTGAGCACTGGCACCCAGGGCCGAAGTTACAGAGGTCATGTAAAATCAGGAAATCTGTGCCAACCGTGACTGACTTGTAGCCTTGCAAGATTGCATAGGCAACCTTAATTCTGGCAATTCCAACTCCTGAGTGTTTGATTTTGCAACCTTAATAATGTCCTTTGAACATATTTTTTTCAAGTAATTTGTATAACGAAGGATGTATTGTAAATACTTTATATTTTTAAAAATTAATCACTAAGGCTATGCATAGAAGATGGTCAGTCATAATTTACATAGATTTCCAGTTTTCTAGCTGAAAATTAAAGAAATTAAATTATTTTTTTGTATAAATATCATGTTCATTATTAAATTACATTAAAACTGGTTAGCTTTAATAAATGCATATTTATAAAAACCCTCAAATTCTGTTTTTTTAACATCAAACCATTTTAAACTAGAAAATTAATTTTTGTACTGAATCTCATGTTATCCATGGTAATGCTTAACACTTCAGCAACCAACAAACACCAATTAAAATGGACTATGGTTTTAACTGTGCTTCAGTAATATGAATCCACTTTACAGTGACACTCAGAAGTCCCAAATCAGGATTGGGGACCCATTATGCCAGACCCTATACTGTGCCCAATAATCTCCTAAATTTAAAGCCTCTGCACTGGAGTAGGTAAGAGAAACATGCCCAGGGTTATGCCAGTCTTATGTCACCCAGAAGGCAGGAAGACTATCAATGGGAGGCTGAAGTGGTGGAAGTTGCCTGCTATCTCCCTATCACGGGAGCATGAAGAATGTCAGTAGGGGCTCAGAACTGGACATTTCTGGCCAGTGGAGGCAGAACTATATTGGCTGCTCCTGCACCTACAAATAGAAACTAAAATTGCCTCCCGAATAGTTCATGTCAGAGGTTAGATGGCAGTTGTAACCTGCTCAGCAGCAATGCTTTCAAGACTTTCTGTAAGACTGGTTCTAACCAGGGTGGATAAAAATAAATGATTTTTTTTTATTTAAATCGGATTTTTTTTTTTTAATAAAATGCTTTTTGCCAAAAAAACCTTTCTAAGGATAGTTTTAATTAAGATACATTATAGGTCAAAGGTATCTCATCATGGAATAGGGATTATAAACTCTAATTTTATTTTATATTCATGTAATGTTTAAGAAAAGTTTTGTAAATGAGTTCCAATAGTTCATGGATAAGGGACCGAACCTTATGGGATTCCAGGGGCTTCTGTATAGATTATTTGGGTTAATCTTTCTACCTACCTAATGAGACTCAGTGCTCAGTCTTGAATATCATCAGAGATGCTTAGTTTTGCACTTCTCTAATTATGGATTTGTGTCTCCAGAGATAACATGCTTGTTAACAGCAAAAATGTTTTAAATAAATAAATATAGAGAGGTGAGAAATAGTTAAATAAAATAATTGAAATGTCTGTCTGGTGATGTTCTCCTACTAATAACGGCATGGCAAGAAAATCCTCCAAATATTAATGATTAACCTGTTGAATTGGAGATATTTATGAAGTCATTGGGAGTGAACTATCTGCTTCAATTACCTTTGGTAAATGAAATAAATAATCATTCATTTTCTGATATAGCTATAAAACTAATCTGAAAAGTTTTCAAAATACATCACTTTAAAATGTATAGTGTGTACCTTCTAAAAATGAAACCGTCTATCTCTGAGTTGTGAAGAATATGTATTAAGGTTATAACAACCAACAAAAATGCACTTTTATGTAGAAATCCACGATTAAATTGAGGCACTTTAAATCATGATTTAAATCAAATCCACCCTGATTCTGACCAGAAGAGAAAAAGTGTCTTTACTTTGTTATAAGATTGTTTTAAAGAAAAGGAAATCTTGTATTCCTGACGTAAATCTGATGATTGAAGTAACAAGTAAAAAAGAACGTAGTGAGGCATAGAAAAGAATTCAATACAATAAAGAAATTCTGTGGCAGAAAATGTCTGCACACTTATCATGAAAATCTAGATTACATACTAAAGTAAATATTCTGGGACAGTTTGCAGTCTGCAGGTAAATATCATCAAAATTTAGAACTACTCCACATCAGAGCTTGTGGAAATATTTTTGTAATCATGCAAGTTAATGATTTGCTTTTTCAGTTAGCTACTTACTAGTTGTTTCATTTTGGCATTTCTCGTCTCCTCCCCCCCCCCCCCCCATACACGATGAACTGACTAAACTACAATAATCTTTTTCCATATCAAAGACAGTTTTACCATCTGATTGCCATCCACCTCCAGAACTTTTACATGAAGA
The DNA here is from genome assembly GCA_032164245.1 of Sternotherus odoratus. Taxonomy (NCBI): domain Eukaryota; kingdom Metazoa; phylum Chordata; order Testudines; family Kinosternidae; genus Sternotherus; species Sternotherus odoratus. Next base: position 38,383,514 of record JAVMKO010000002.1, read on the forward strand.
TGATAAAAGTCAAATGCTTTTGCGTAGGATCACATTGTCACCGCTCACTTCTCAATCCTAAGAGTCTGCAACCTGCATCAGAACCGAACACCAAAAAAACTATCATCTTATCTTGTTAGAATATTACGCACATTACGGAAGCCTTCTCAAACAACCTGGGGATCCCCTCCACCTATCACCACCAGCATTCCTAGAGTTCAGTATATTCACTCAACAAGAAGTTCTGGACATTGCATAACTGTCAACCTGAAACTTGTGAATACAACCCATGATCTCCCTGGCTTGTGAAAGAGTCAAGAGCAACCGGTACCACCCCTGACTGAAATAAGCCAGTCTCAATCAAAAAAGGAATCTTTCCTTCTTACTTCAAACACGCAAGTCCAACCAACACTGAAGAACACTACCCTGGACACACCAGTTCTAGCCAACTACCGCCCAGCATTAAATCTCCCATCCCCCAAGCAAACTCACAGAGAAGCTAGCTAAAGGACAACTACTACCTCATCGAATTGAAGCTAATATTCTAGACACAACATAATCTGGATTCAGCCAGGCCATGGAACTGAAATTGCTTTAGTGGCACTGATCTCCTGTCAATTGATAGGACAGACATCTAATCTCATCCTATAAGACCTCTCTGCAGAATTCAACATTGTTGACAATTAGATGCTCCTGGCTCACCTGAGAGAGGTGGCAGAAGTCCAGGTTGATGCACTAAAATAGTTTAAATCTTTCTTTGAGGGAGCAAGGCAGAGGTAATGCTATTGGGCAAAAGAAAATATTTTCAAGTTTTCAGCCATGGTGAAGTCTCCTTTGGTTGAAGGTACATACCCACAATTGCTCAATTCAGTATAATGTTTAGGAGTACTTTTAGATTGCTTGTTGACACTAAACTTTCACATAGCAGCACCCACAAATAACACTCTCTTGCCATCTCCAGTTGGTTGTGTCCATTCTGGTGGACAATGACCTGGCCTCAGTTATTCATGCTTTCATGATTTCTTGGCTGGATTACAGCAATGCATAATACCTGGGCATGAAACCTTCAGTGCTCAGGAAACTCCAGCTGCCATAGAAAGCTGTAATATATCCCCTCAGTAACATAGGCTACTACAAATACATTAAAACCTGTACTACCCTTAAAATCTCAAATTAAGTTCTAGGTTTCAGTCTTTATCTTCAAGACACTCCATGATCTGGGCCCAGGAGATCTCCAAGATGAAGACCGTGGTCAACAACTTCACTCCTCTGACACAATGGAACTTTCTATAAAGAAGATAAAGTGCATTTTTGTGAGACACACAACTTTCCTGAGGGCCAGCCTGAGATTGTAGCATGAACTCCCTTCAGGAAAAAAGGACCATCACAAACCTCACCACATTTCTTTGACCTTGCCTCAGCTAACATAAATACATAGAAATGTATATTAAAAACATCCTAGTAAAATAAGGCTCCCCACTGTATGCATTTCCCTCTGGGGAGCAGATGCGAGAGCACACAATACATAGCAGATGGTAGTTACGCCAATAAATGCACCACTGAAAAGTGATCAGATAGTAATGACACTCGCAGCACATACTATGCATTAAGTTAGTGTTATCTCATCTGACTTTGATTTCTCAACCTCAGGAAGACCAATTACAGACATGATTATTCTCTTACCTATTCAACTCAACAACAAATGGTGAGCATATACCCTTTTGTTCCATTGACAAATGTACTTAATATTCATCCATTACCTCTAATATTACTCCTGAAGAATTCTACACTAAAAAATTAAAACTGCCCAGTCCATCTCACCCACTCCAGCGGTGATTTACATCTCTATCGGCTGCTCCAGGCGCCCAAATCAACCTGTCTTCACCTCTGGGGAAGGATGTGTGACCAGTGTTGTCTCTTCCTTTTGTTTCCCTGTCAGGAGTCATAATTTTCTGAAGGGAAAGAAAGAAATCTGCAGAGGACATGAATTCTGTGCATACACTGTGACACAGAATTCCCCCAGGAGTTTAATACGTAAGGGTTTTATTCACTTTTACACAGCTGTTTAAAGGGAGAGAGAGAGAGAGATGGGTTTATTTCAAGATTTGTAGGTTTCATATAAAACAGGTTTTATGAAACCTAACACTATAGGAATGTTTGAGAAATTGTGCTTAAAATATTACCAAAATGGGTATGCTTGAATTTGAACATTCCACATTTTTCATCTACATATTTTTACAAACCAAAGAGTGCAGCATTGGGCTAATGTAAAAGCCCTAATTGAAAATAACTGGTATATTTCTATTTTCTGACTATAGAACAAAAAGAAAAAAAAACGTGAATAATTAAAATTTTATTTTTATAAAGACGTTAAATCTAAAATAATATTTTCTTGCTAATGTTACTATTGGTTTATTTGTAATAGGTCCTTTTAAATATAAGATTCCAATATGATTTTAACAAGTCAGTTTGGGCCATTTTCCCCATTAGAGTTGTCAACTAAAATATATTAGCTATATTACTTTGTGCTCCCACTATAAATCAGAGAGAGAATATTATTTTAGAATGGCACTACTATTTAAAGATCTGAACATGGGTTATAGTCATTTTGTCAAAGATTTTCATCATCATGATTGGTCTGAGAAAACATGAATGCGGAGCTGTGTATTGCATGTGTGCGCACATCAGCAAGGTGAGTGAAATAGAGACCAGAAAGAAACTTATGTATTATAGTACACTAAGAAAAAATATATCGCCAATCCTATGCATCCTTGCCTCACAGAGCCTACATTCAGATGAAATTACTAACATCTGATGACAATCAAAGTGCCTCCTCCACAAATTAATGAGCAACACAATACACACTATTCATTCTTTCCCCACAAGATGTCCCATCATTCCAGTAGAGCTTTAGGCACCTAACCTAATATGGAGGAGCTCAATATTAGATTCAAAGCTATATATACCATGCAAGCAAAACAATATTTCGATATTTACATTAAACTGCACATTTCAGATATTCCTGCTAAAACTTAGACATCACAATAATATAGATGAAACAACACAGAACTCTTTAGAGATGATTTTCAGAAATTCAAGAAACTCAAATCAAGATTTTGTTCAGAATCAACTGAGAATCAATAATATTTTCCCAGATGGTGTGTCTTCTGAAGCACCAAATTCCTGGTAATGAGAGCTGTAACAGAATATCCCTGTATACAGATTTATTTTTTTACATTTTTTCTAATGAATACCAGATTTTCAGATTTTTATCTGATGCACTGTCAATTCTTAAACTTTTTCTGGAAGAAATTATTTCAAAAATATTGCTTGCAGAGGCTCTTTTTTTCTTTCCTTAAGAACACCAGAGCTTTAAAACGCTCAAACTCTCTACCACATAAACTACTTTTAATTACCACTTTCCTGATTTCCTTTTATTATCTTGGTTACAAAAAGCTAAGTGAGATAGATGCTCAAAACCTAACCTTATATATATATATATATATATATATATATATATATATATATATATATATATTAGAAATAGAACATAAGTGACATTTTGACCATGAATCTTTTTCAGGGCTGAAGGGAAGAAAAATAAAACTAGACTAGCTGAATTTTGAAAAGAAAATTCAGAGAAAATGGGAAGATGGGAAAACGAAAGGCAACTAGACTGGGAGAAAACAAAACCGGGAGAGTGGGCACATTTAGAACACGGGTTTAATATACTTTGGTCACATGCAAGCTTGCCAGCCAAACTGAAAGTGTATTTGATTTTGATGAAAGTATCTCAGAATCTCAGTTCCCAAACAAATGTATATGGGACTTGCAAATCTTACCGGGCCCAATTTTCAAAAGTAACTCCATGCAAGCACACACAACTGCAGTAACTGCTTATGTCCAAACGGTCACGTATACATCTATGTACTTACTTATACATTATAGCATCAACTGTCTCTGTGCCACCCATTTAACATTGTGTGCAATCACAGTAAACACATGCACAAATCAGGCTTGTAAATTGTTCTGGAGCTCTGGAATACTGAACTGAAAAGTTAAATAAAATAAAATGTTACTATGGTGGAGCAGTAGCTAACAATCAGAAACCTGAAAATGGTAGAGAATGTAAGAGTTGGTATAATGAGTGTGAAATGTAAACAAGAATGGTAACTGTGATGAAGAAACACTAGGTAAATAATATTTCCACAAAGGTGGAAGTAACGAGGATTTTGACAGACAATGTAGTGGGCTTGGAAAATCCACTGCTGCAGACTGATTTACTAAGTTCAAACTTCTTTATAAAATAGCCCCACAAACCAACAATCTTGAAAAACAAAATATTTAAATAAGTTAAATTAAGTCTATGTATTAAACTAGACACGGTATTAAAAATGCTGTCCAAGGCCATATATAGGTTCTGGAAGTCACCATGATGTTTGATGATGTAGGAAATAATGAGCTTGAAGTGATTTCCATTTATAACTGCTTCAGTATTTTCACTGAATTCATCTACAAACCTTCCTGTTTACACACTCTACTTTTGCTATAAAACATATAGTGAAGGTTTTTTGAGAAGCACAAAGGAAATTATGATTACATGGAAAAAAACGAATGGACTCCACCTAGAGGTTACATTCAGATTAATCTGGATGTGATACAACAAATTCTGTAAGATTTGGCAGAAGTGTGGAGATAAAAGAAATAGTATCTTGAAGTTATGTGGCCTAAATCAAGCAAGAATGGACTCTAAGAGTTTAAATGACTATATAGAGAATCAGTCAGAATTAGTATTACAAAAAGTTACACAGGAAAAGAAGAAACTTCTGAGAGAGAAATTATTAAGGGAGACATATAGGGACTAGAACAGGAGACTGGGAATCAGGAGACAAGGATTTTTATTTCACGCCTGCTAATGACTCTTATGACCATTAGTTACTTGCTAAGACCCGGTGTACACTGGGGGGGGGGGGGGGGCGGGAGGGAAAGAGGACGATCTAAGTTATGCAACTTCAGCTACATGAATAAAGTAGCTGAAGTCGACATACTTAGATCTACTCACCGCCTATGCCTCACCGCCTATGCCTCTCTCTGAGGTGGAGTACCAGAGTCGCTGGGAGAGCACTCGGGGGTCGATTTAGTGTGTCTAGACTAGATGTGATAATTCAACCCCTGCTAGATCGATTGCTGCCTGCTGATCCAGAGGGTAGTACAGACATATCTTTAATTTCTGTATCTCAGATGTACAGTCTTTAAAATAGGAATAATCCACCTTGTTAAAGTGCATCAAAAGAGTAAAATTACTATTTGCTTGATAAATTGACAGATCATGTGCATACATTTGCCACAAAATAATAAACATGTTTTTCTTTCTTTACTTAAATGCAGTAATAAGTTTATGATTTTAAAACTATGTGCAGAGTTTTCGGGGATACATAGACTTATAGGCACTTATAAAACTGTTCTATAACGATCTGATAGGTCCTTCAAGTGAGATTTGCAAGCAAGGCTGACAAATTAAAACCAGCTAAAATAAAAGAGGGCAGGATGCATGAGCAGCTGTATATTTTCCCTGTGTCAGAGCTGACCTTACCTATTCTGATCTACCAAGATACTGAACACATTATAGAAGGGACTGAGAGGTTACAAGACATACCCTCTGTGAATAGACAGCTGATTTAGAGTCAAAGGACGACACAGAGTCCCAAATACATCACTGGAATTCTGTGGCATATTTAAGAAAAAATCCAATTAATAAAAGACAAAAGTAGAAACAAATTAGAGTAAAGGACTGAACACAGGAGCAAAAAATATGTATTAGTAAAAGTCAGACAAACATAGCTGACTTCTAGGGGCAGGAGAACAGAAGAGGCTCATTATAGAACAAGAGCAGCAAAGTTGTTTAGAGGAGTCACAGTAGTGGAAATTGCCATAAACCACAATTGTTTTAGGCTGAAAAAAAATCTAATACTCTGCTTCATATTGGGAGATGGGTGCCAGCCACTAGTGTAGACTTGCTGCAACTGCATAAACTATATTTGCATGCAAATAGCCCAGTTTCAAACTGCACTGATAAAAGTCACTTTTTACATGGCTGCATGCAATGTTTTATACATTAAGGGGTTTCCACCAATGTGCAACTACATCAGACAGCTACACCGGTACAAAACAACCCACATGTAAACATGGGTTAGGGTCAACCTAAGTCGAAAGCATGCCCAGGAACAAGCAAAAAATAAGCTAGGTAACTGAAGGAGGGCAGAGAAATCATGACATTACCCCCACTCGTAGGAATAACACAGCAAGTTTTTTTCTTAACAGTTAGTGCTGTGTCTGGACAAAACTCTTCCAAAGCATGGTCTGCAAAGGTACCATAAACAAACAGAGCAATCTATTTTGTTGATATAACTTTAAAATGGAAGCTATTTTGGTTAAACTGTATTGAATAGTACTGCTCCTAAGACCAAAGGTTAGTAGAAGGCTTACTGTGTACCAGCATCTGCACTATTTATCCAGCTAGAAAAGGAAAGGTTCCACTGAATGCTTGGGGGAAGGGAGATGGGAATCACACCATGTAAGTATGGTGCAGTGAAGGTGACTCTGCCTAAGGAAGTTATACCGGGTGGGCAGAGGGGGAGCTTTCACTGTGTTCCTGAAGGAGAGGGAAGAAATGGAGTGGGTTTCCAATGTTGTCAACTCTCACAATTTTATCACAAGTCTCATATCTGATAGTGGGTTTTTTTAAGCCGTAGATACTGAAATCAAGACATTACATGAGAAACCCCAACTTTAATTAAAAAGTAAATTTCAAGCCCTTAACATGGCAGAGAAAAACTTGAAACAATTAAGCAAGTGCATCCTAAAGGCTAAGAAACCAAGAGGCAAATAAAAAGAAACCACAACTTATTTATTTTTTGAAATGTCATTATTATAAGACAATCTCGTGATTATTTTAAACACGTGGTGGGATTGGCAATGCTGGATGTCACTGTGTTTTACAGGGAAAATGGAGCACTACATCCAGAGAGCGCAGAGATGAGGTAGGTTATGATGGTTCCTGGGATAGAGTTACATTGTGCGCCCAATGGGGAAAGAGACTGAAAGATGGGGATGGGTTACCCCATGCCTCAGCATTAATGGCAGCATGTGTGTGCCAGTAGATGGCAAGGGTATACTGTTCCCTAGCCATGGGGATAGCATGTGTGTGCCAGCAGAGGTGTGTGCCCTGGTCGCCTGTTGGGAGAAGGTGCTACCCACTGTGCATGGGTCATGACAGCAGCCTGTAGGTGTGGGGAGGTGACATGCTGCGCCCTGGGTCATGAGGCAGCCTGTGGGTGCATGGGACAGGTGACATGCTGTGCCCTGGGGCAGCCTGTGGATGGGGGGGGGGGGGGGGAAGGAGACGGGACACTGTATCCTGGGGCTGTTTGTGAGTGCAGGGGAGGGGAGGGAAGGTGACATGCTGTGCCACAGGCCATGGAGTCAGCCTGTGAGGATGGGGTGGGGGAGACATGCTGTGTCACAAGCCATGGGGCAGCCTGTGGGTACAGAGGGGAGGTCACACACTGTGCCCCGGGCCATGGGGCAGCCTGTGGGTGCGGGGGGGGGGGGGAGGAGGTCACACGCTGTGCCCCGGGCTATGGGGCAGCCTGTGGGTGCGGGGGGAGGGGGGTGGGAGGAGGTCACACGCTGTGCACCGGGCCATGGGGCAGCCTGTGGGTACGGGGGGAGGAGGTCACACGCTGTTCCCCAGGCCATGGGGCAGCCTATGGGTGCGGGGGGGAGGTCACACGCTGTGCCCCGGGCCATGGGGCAGCGGGGAGGTCACACACTGTTCCCCAGGCCATGGGGCAGCCTGTGGGTACGGACGTCACACTGTGCCCCGGGCCATGGGGCAGCCTGTGGGTAAGGGGGGGGGAGGAGGAGGTCACACACTGTGCCCCGGGCCATGGGGCAGCCTGTGAGTGCAGGGGGGGGGGGGCACACACTGTGCCCCGGGCCATGGGGCAGCCTGTGAGTGCGGGGGGGGGGGAGGGGGGGGGAGGTCACACACTGTTCCCCAGGCCATGGGGCAGCCTATGGGTGCAGAGGGGAGGTCACACGCTGTGCCCCGGGCCATGGGGCAGCCTGTGGGTATGGGGGGGACGGAGGAGGTCACGTGCCCCGGGCTATGGGGCAGCCTGTGGGTACAGAGGGGAGGTCACACGCTGTTCCCCAGGCCATGGGGCAGCCTATGGGTGCTGGCGGGAGGTCACACACTGTGCCCCGGGCCATGGGGCAGCCTGTGGGTACAGGGGGGGGGGGGGAGAGGTCACACACTGTGCCCCGGGCCATGGGGCAGCCTGTGTGTACAGGGAGGAGGTCACACGCTGTTCCCCAGGCCATGGGGCAGCCTATGGGTGCGGGGGGGAGGTCACACGCTGTGCCCCGGGCCATGGGGCAGCCTGTGGGTGCAGAGGGGAGGTCACACACTGTTCCCCAGGCCATGGGGCAGCCTGTGGGTACGGACGTCACACTGTGCCCCGGGCCATGGGGCAGCCTGTGGGTAAGGGGGGGGGGGGGAGGAGGAGGTCACACACTGTGCCCCGGGCCATGGGGCAGCCTGTGAGTGCGGGGGAGGTCACACACTGTTCCCCAGGCCATGGGGCAGCCTATGGGTGCAGAGGGGAGGTCACACGCTGTGCCCCGGGCCATGGGGCAGCCTGTGGGTACGGGGGGGGGGGAGGTCACACACTGTGCCCCGGGCCATGGGGCAGCCTGTGGGTGCGGGGGGGGAGGATGTCACGTGCCCGGGCTATGGGGCAGCCTGTGGGTACGGGGGGGGGGGGGGACGGAGGAGGTCACGTGCCCCGGGCTATGGGGCAGCCTGTGGGTACGGGGGGGAGGTCACACGCTGTGCCCCGGGCCATGGGGCAGCCTGTGGGTACGGGGGGGGACGGAGGAGGTCACGTGCCCCGGGCTATGGGGCAGCCTGTGGGTGCGGGGGGGGAGGATGTCACGTGCCCGGGCTATGGGGCAGCCTGTGGGTACGGGGGGGGGGGGACGGAGGAGGTCACGTGCCCCGGGCTATGGGGCAGCCTGTGGGTACGGGGGGGAGGTCACACGCTGTGCCCCGGGCCATGGGGCAGCCTGTGGGTACGGGGGGGGACGGAGGAGGTCACGTGCCCCGGGCTATGGGGCAGCCTGTGGGTACGGGGGGGAGGTCACACGCTGTGCCCCGGGCCATGGGGCAGCCTGTGGGTACGGGGGGGGGGGGGAGGTCATACGCTGTGCTCGGGCGGAGACGCGGGGCGATACGGGACGGCTGTGTGGACGCGGTGGGGGACGGAAGAGGGCAGCGACTCGCCGGCCAGTGGCTCCGCCAGGGCTGGGGGGGGGACACACCTTACCCGTCTCGTGGGAAGGAGCCGCGCAGCCGCAGCAGCCCCCAGGACGCACCAGACCGCCATGACAAGAGCGGAGTGAGCCCCCCTCGCTGGGACAGGGGGCGGGGCTTGAGCTCCGCCCCGCCCCCCGGGGGAAAGGCGCGAGAGCCGCGCGCTCGCCTGTAGCTTCTTCTCGCCGGCCTCCAGCGGCTTAGCGGAGCCGGGGTCGGGCGTGGGCCTGCGCGAGGGCGGCGGGGACCGCAGCAGGCACTGGGCCGCGCGCGCCCGTTTCACCCGTCCCCGTCATGATTCTTTATCGGTGAAACGTTGTTACCCAAGTAACTGGCTGGAGCCTGAACCAGACTGGATCGGCCTCGTGTCAGCCCCTCCGGCCACTCCCACTCCCGTCTACACACAGATACACGTTCTCTGCCATAGACACGGGGCTGAACCTGACCTAGGGCGGCCTCCCATTCATTCCTCCCTCCTCTCTGAGTAACTGATTCCTAGAGCCCAGTGTGGATACAAAATCTATATCCTTACCTGATCCATGATCCACTAGCATGGTACATGGATATAAAGCGGATATCCGCAAATTTGCAGGGCCCTATTGATTTCATCCAGACAGACTTCGTACTGTCTCTTGCTCCCATCCATTGTAAGTGGCAGAATTTGCTGGCAAGAAAGCCAATTGATTGTCCCACAGGACTGGTGTGCAGTGTTGTAGCAGCCTTTGGGTTCCAGGATATGAGACAAGATAAGATGGGGGAGGTAATATTTTTTATTGAACCAACTTCTGTTGGTAAAAGAGAGACAAGCTTTTGAGCTTACACAGAGCTCGTCGTCTTCCAGTAAAAAATATTATTTCACCTATCTTGCATCTCTCATATTAAACTTTACTGGGCAGTAAGAGAACATTGTGTCATTTCCCACAGGAGACTATCAGTGCCTCCCTGAGGGTGTGCAAGTTGTCAGGTTCAGGGGTCCTCAATCTTGCCAACTTTTTACCTATGTCACAGTTATTGAGAAAGATAACTGGGAAGGACGTGACAAATCAATTTTTTTAGAATCTGGGATTCTCATATCTCCTGGACCCTACTCAGTCTGGGTAATTAAAGAAAGTGTATTTGCTGATCTAATCACAGAAGAAGATAAGTAAGATGATGAAGACTTGTGGTACCTTAGAGACTAACCAGTTTATTTCAGTATAAGCTTTCGTGGGCTATAGACCACTTCATTGGATGGATAGAATGGAACAGAAGTAAGATGTATTTATATACACAGAAAGCAAAAAAAAAAAAAAAAAAAAAAACCCAAAAGTTGTACATTAGCATACCAATTCTAAGAGGCTGTTTAATTTGGATGGGCCATTATCAGCAGGAGAAAGAAAATCTTTTGAAATGGAATCTCTGTCTGACAGGAGATAAGAACTACTGAAGGTAAATTAACTAGGGAAATGCAATCAATTAGTATATTGAGAGAGTCATCCACAATCCCTGTTCAGTCCTTGGTTTATAGTGTCCAATTTGAAAATTAAGGTATCCACACTGTTCCATTAAATATGTCAGTTTTATTTGATATCATTGACTACGGGTTGGTCTACACTTGAAAAATTAGATCAACCCAACTACATAATTCAGGGTATCAAAAAAAAAACCCTCCATCCCCCTGAACAATGTAGTTAAGCCAACCTAAGTCCCTGTGTAGACAGCACTAGATTGATGGAAGAATTCTTCCACTGACCAGGTTACCACGCCTCAGACAGATAGATTACCTATGCCAGCGGTTCTCAAATTTAGGAGAATCGCGACCCTTTTTTTTCAGAAGCGGCTTCTCAGCGCAACCCTTGTGTGTCCGCCAAAAAGCCACCGAATTGATTACTTCCGTATTCCATGGCTTTTTGGTGGACATGCCGAGCGCTCCCGACTTTCAGCCGAAGTGATTGCTTCCACTTTCTGCAGCACTTCGGCGTACAGTCGGGAGAGTGGGTATAAAAAAAAAAAATATGTCCGCCGAAAAGCCGCCGAATGCTGAAGTAATCAATTCGGCGGCTTCACGGCGGCCATAGGGGCTCGCGACCCTTCGGGAGGCACTCAGCTACCCCTCAAGGGGTCGCAACCCCCACTTTGAGAACCACTGTATGCCAATGTCAGAATGTCCACATAGGTAGTGTCTACACTGATGTGCTACAGTGCCACTTTAGGATTTCAAGGGTAGACAAGCCCTATATGTTAACTGAATACGGGTTAACTGAATCATTCTTCAGTGGCTTTACTCCTTTCCTTCAAGTCAAATGCTGTAAAAGTACTTGCAACACTCAAGGAATCCCACCCTATTGTGAAGTACAGGTGAACTAGAATGCATTGCAATGAACCTTGATATAGTAAGCATTAGGGAAACTTGGTGGCATGACAAAAAATAACAGGATACTGTAATAGTCGGTTACAAACTATACAGTACATGAATGCCAGGCTAGGCCAAAGATATGTGGGAGGAGTACTAGTAAATCTAGTAAATCATCAGGAGCAGATGGGGGTCGCGACCCCCACTTTGAGAACTGCTGTATGCCAATGTCAGAATGTCCACATAGGTAGTGTAGACATGTATTCATGTAGACTTATTCATGTTCCATAGGGTTGATGGATAATTTTCATCATGGCAAGAAGATTAACAGTGGAGTGCCTCAAAGTTCTGTACTCAATCCTGTTTAATATATTTAATAATTTCCTGGCAAGGGAAATGGGTAGTGAGGCAGCAAAAGTACTCCACTTTCATGTACTAAAGTTGCTGAGATTTCAGGTAAGAACTATATTTCCTTCTTTATGTTATTTAATCCCCATATGTAATGGTTTTAAATGAGGTGAAGTGCTTTTTGGCCATGAAATTTTAATTGTTTATTTAAAACAAATACTACAATAAGAGCATAATAAAATACATTTTACAAGATAAAAAGCAGTAAGGAGAAATAATATTGCAAAAGAAAAAAACCCTGAATTTTATTGCTGGTGAAATATGCTGAATGAACAATTCTGAAGTCTTCCATTTATCAACAGAAAAGATTCAACAGACTTTAACAAGCTGAGTGTGTTTTTGTCCTGACCATAAGGATTTAGAAGTAAGAAGTCATACTCTACACCTATTCAATCCTGGGCCTCTGCTGAGGTTGCCAAGTCAACGATGTACAGTATAGGCCGGTGGTGAGAAGAGGATGAATGGGGTATGTTCCTTTCCCCAACACTCCATTTATCAGAATCGCTGATGTAAGAATCAACCATATATAGTGATCAAAATCACTGGGAGAAAATTATTCCTATACTCATCTATACTCCGCTTGTAAGAATCAAATCACCCAGGATGGAACAGATGTGATTCTGCACTGTACCTTGTTGATATTTCCCGGTAATGGCTGTCAGTCTATCCTACCCCCAATTTTTTCGTAACTACATGTCTGTGCCTAGTAATGCCGATTGGCAGGATGTTCTTCAGTAGTATCTCAGACCTGTGGAAACCACTTCCTCTCCAGATCCTTGATGTTACTCAGAATGTGCTGCGAGGCTCACCTTTTCCCCGTTGCCTGTAAGATGTTGGGTAGAGCTGGTAGAGATGGGACTCTGAGGATAGTCTCTGTGTGTGTTTGTGCATATGCAGGGTGAGGTGATTATTAATTTATATTATATTTATGTAGATGTTGGGTTGATTTGGATTGGGGAAACTGATATGTCTCTGTGTGTATATATATACACACATATACACTAAGGATTATCAAGGCTGCCCAATGCATTGGATGGAGCTCTCATATTGTTTGTAAACATTCACATTAAAAAAACATTTGTTAGGCTGGTACTGTGATAAAGATGCGTGACTGCTAGGAACTAGCCAGAAACTCCAACCTCATTTCACATGTGCCATCAGAGACCCAGTCAGACACTAGCTAAAGGATGCGGCGGTTCAACTAGTGTCACAGAGCAGAGGAGAGAGGATCCATTCCCAAACCTCTGAGCCCCTCTCATAAGTCTTTTAATAGTAATAATCCTATTCTAAAGTCCAATACTTATTTCAAATGATCATTTATAGCAAGTCTCTTCATAACCCTGCATAGGTAGGTGAGCTGGCAGCAGTGCAGCCTCTCTTCTTCCCCCCATGACCTGACCTTGGGCTGGTCGCAGTGTAGTTGCTGATTGATGAGATGACCTTGTGTGTTAGCTGGCAGCAATGCAACCTCTTCCCTCCCTTCCTGCGTCCGTCCAGTCGCCGCGCATGCGCACAATGAGCAGGAGAAGTCGCTGTTGTTCCCCTCCCAGGCGGCCGGTGGCGCTGTGAGCCCCGTGCCTCCCCCCAGTCTCGGTCCTCGCCGTGCGGGAGCGCGCACAGGGACACGCCCGCGGATTGGGGAGCGGGCGGTGCTGGCTGAGGAGGTCGGAGATCTTCACCCCTCCCCCCCGCCGGGATGTGGCGGCTGGTGCCAGCGGCAGGGCCCGCGCCGGCCCCAGGTAAGGGTCGGCAGCCGTGCCGTGTTCCCGGTCCCCACTCCCTGGGCTCCTGCCAGGCGGGAGCCGCCCTGGCTGCTGGGACCGAGGCCGGCGGGCTCGTTGCCCTAAGGGTGGGGCAATGAGGCGGCGCCGACTCGGAGTCCTGGGGCGGGGCGCAGTGCCGGGAACCCTCCCCCCAGTCATAGGTGCTGGAGCTAGGGGTGCTGCTGCTGCAGCCTTGGGCTTCTCAACCGGGTTCACTGGCTTTCCGCCCCCCCCCCAACACCCCCCTGTGTTAGTGCATCAGGGTGAGCGGCCCGCGGGGCTTCCTGCCCCTGCTGGTTCCGGGGGTGCGTGCACTGACTGCATCACCCGCGTCGGGGTCCCCTCTCAATAAGGATTTAAAATTGGGTCTAAGCTGGATGGTCTCCTAACTCTATCAGGGCCTGATTTTGTCACCTGAATGGCAGCATGTGGCCTTGAGTTCCACAGGCTAAATATGCCTCCTTAAAATATATTTTACTCATTTTAATGTGAGTGCCTTTTCAGTTTTGTTCAGTGCCCCCTTTATTATGTGAGGTTGTATATAGGAGTGAATGTGGAACATACTTCCATTTGCTCCCCCTTTGCCTTTTATTTTGTTCCTCTGTCATGACCCCTCTTATGTCTCATCTTTAAATATGCAGTGTAGTTATTACCTCACCCACCTTGTCTCTCTGATCCCGAAATCATTACTCTTCAGGGTTTTTTAAATATGAAATTCTTTCTGTGCCATTGATCATTTTCATCACTTCTTTTTGTTTTTTGAGATGACACGACCAGAGCTGATCACAATATTCTAAATGGGGTTGTGCTGTTGATTTATGTAATATTTCCAGTTATTATTTTCTGTCATTCTTTATGCAGGGTAGCAGTTCATTTGTATTTTTGATTGCTACTGTGCATTTGGGAGAGATTTTCCTTGAGTTGTCCACAATGCATCTTTTTGTTTGTGTGTAAAGTTAACTTAGAATCATGTATTTTGTATGAGCAATTGAAATATATATCTTCCCATATGCATTACTTTGTACGTGTCAACAATAAGCTTTCTCTGCCATCCAGCTTTGTCAGGGCCCTCTGGCCTTCCTTAATCAACTATTACTTGCCCATCCAAAATAACTTTGACCATCCTAAATTTTGCCACCTTGCACTTCATCTACCTCTCCACTTCATTAATAAATATATTAAATAACATCAGCAACACATAGCTAGTGTATGCCAACTGCCAGAATTATTATTTTTTTTAACCATTGTGTCATTTGAGCCTGCTCTGAGCAGGAACTTTACGTGGGGCACAATGACAGTGCAAGAATTTGATTAAAACTTTTGTAGAACACAGTCTTGTGGCCTCAGTTATACTGCTTAGTTAGCTGATAGTTTAACTGGGGGCAGCAATTATATTTACAAGAAAGAAGTTTTACTTCATGTTATACAGTGAGATAGGCTGGGTAAATTTCTTCAGCTGAATTAAAATGTGAAAAGGTTTTGGGGAGAAAAAAAATCTTTAAAATAATTTAAATACTCCTTTTCTTTATGTTCATTATCTGTACAATTTGGGCTTCATCTTTTCTATCAGCCTGCATTTGGAAGGTGACAGACAGAGGTCCTCATTCCTGAAAGAAGAATCTCCATTTTCTTGGCTACTATCACATACAGAAGGGAGGGTCTCTGCTCTCTGTTTCTTTTTGGGGGTCCTTATCTGCTATAAATAATGTCTGTGCCTACAAGTGCTGCTGCTTTTAGTTTTCCAAACCACCCTAGAGTAAGTGTGTTTGGATTAATTTTAATACTGGCAACAGTGCAGTAAAACTGAGTAGAATCTTTTTAGTAATTATACTGCTGCTTAGGGAAGTGATGAGCAGCAGCAGAGGCACTGTTACTATTTTCATATTCAGGAAGACAGCACTGCACAGCTATTCATATTTGAAAGTTACCTGCTAAAGGCTATAAAGTGATTATTTCCTTAAATGAAAGCTCATGTTCTGTAGAAATTGGTGCTTTATCCCTTTACTCACCCACCTTGATCAGGAAACATTTCTTTCTACTGGCAAATAGGTGAACATGTTTTTCAAGTTCACTCAAAATGTTGTCTAGATGACAAATGGCAAGAGTGGAATTGAAGAGTCTGTCAAGGTGGAGTGGATATTTACCAACTTGGTTTGATTTCTCTTGTAGATCATCCAGCATTCAATTAAAAATGTGTAGAATTTTTTCATCTGAGTCTCTTTTGTAAGTTGTCTTTCTGAATAGTATTCTGTAATAGTAGTATGTTATACTTTTTTCCTCCACATAAAACTTAATGGTTCCCAAAAGTGAGACTGTACATTTCCTGTAAGCAATATTGCAAGTTTTGGGGATTTTTTTTGTTAGCACTGTGATGCACTTTACTGTAGTTCTGCGGTAATCTTCCAGAGAATAGACTCTCGATTATCCAGGATGATAGGGAAAAAATTAATCCTGGTTAATAAAATCCCAGATAATCACCACCCATAGGAAATATGGGAAGAGGGGGGTTGGTTCACCAGCCACCCTGCACCGGGGGGAGGGGGCTTTGGTTCACTAGCTGCCCTGCACCCTGGAGGGGTTTTTTTTTGTTTGTTTGTTCTTGGGGCAGCAACAAAGCCAGAGCCAGCCCTGTGAGTTATGCATATTTTTTTTTGACATCCTGGTTAATCCACATTCTGGATAACTCAATTCTGGATAATCGAGAGTCTACTGTATTAGCTCTATTTACAGTCACAACAATGAGTCCAGCTCAAGTGTGTGCAGAAGCCAGTGAGAGAGAGAAAATGTAGCTGTAAAATAGAATCGCACTTCCAATGCTGCCCAGTACATCTAGGATTACAGGACTGAGTTTGTTTACCTTGGCAAAAGCTTTTAAATGGCTCACAAGTACTTATGTTTTTCTGCTGTTAATTATTTGTTAATTTTGTCGATCTCAGGAGAGCCATATCGACTTTTGGTTGGTACTGAGTATGTTGTTGGACGCAAGAACTGTGCTATTTTAATTCAGGATGATCAATCAATAAGTCGAACTCATGCAGTTTTGACTACCACCCACCCTGAAACTAACCTTGTAAGTATCCACTTTACTACACTATGGCTATATGATCTAAAACTGACTGGATTTAGGGATACTTCCGCACCTTTAATATATGTGCTTCAATCTGAAATCAATTCCAGTCTTATTCCAACAAACCTGCATTTTATGGTGGCAGTAGACTCATGCTATCACTTTCTTGAATATTTCTAAGGGCTTGTCTACGCAGGGAAATTGACAAAATTATACTGCT
Source organism: Sternotherus odoratus (assembly GCA_032164245.1). Taxonomy (NCBI): domain Eukaryota; kingdom Metazoa; phylum Chordata; order Testudines; family Kinosternidae; genus Sternotherus; species Sternotherus odoratus. The sequence goes on from JAVMKO010000002.1 coordinate 38,400,659, forward strand.
GTGATAATATTGGTATAATTTCCCATGTGGATATTCGTATGCCCACACGGAGAGTTATACTGGTGTAATTATATCAGTAATTTTCCCCATATAGACAGACCCTGTAGGGTTTGGTATTGAATTGTGACTCACTTTGCTTTCTGTGTTCCAAGCTTGTGTTTTTGGGTATGTCTACACAGCAACTAGACACCTGTGGCTGGCCCATGGCAGCTGGCTCAGGCTGTGGGACTTGTTTCATTGCTATGTAGACTTACTTCCAGGCTTGGGCTGGAGCCCAAGTTCTGGGATCCTGCAAGGTGGGAGCCCAAGCCTGGAAGTGTACAAAGCAAAGAAACAGCCTCACAGCCTGAGCGTGTGTCAGCTGGGACAGGCCAACCATGGGTTTTTCTTTGCTATGTAGACATACGCTTTAAGGCCACACAGGTTTAACTCCCACTGACTTCATTACAATGGAGGGGGGGGGGGGGAGGGTTGTAAAGAGTAAAAATGATCAATTAAGGTATTTGAATGTGAGTATTCAATTACATTTATGGTTTGTGCATTTGGTGACCATCACATATGTAAAAAGTCACCTGAAACATTGCACAGCAACCTTAGAATGTAGTTCTGTAATTTATGCTTGCATCCGACGAAGTGGGTATTAGCCCACAAAAGCTTATGCTTCAGTACTTTGGTTAGTCTTTAAGGTGCCACAGGACTCTTTGTTAGTTCTGTAATTTGACGCACAATAATGGACCCTAGCTGTAGCACAGAGGCTCATTAAAATTAACAGGGCTCTATGTATGCAGGGTCCACCTGCATGCATTGAGTTTCAGAACTAGAGCTTTAATTTTGACCCACAGCAAATACCTACAGGCTCTAAAGATAATAGAATAGCTATATACATTTCTCCGTAGCTTCTAGACTGGTCACAGAAAAGGCAAAAAATGAGTAATTTACACAAAGATTTACTGAAAAGGAAATCTGTAGTGATAGGAAATGCACCCCAACATCACTCTGAGCTATAATAGCACATCTGGGTATTAGTACATAGGTACGGATGCATTGGTATCATGAGTATCATATCACAAAAGGTAGAGGTAGTGAATTATAGCAAAACAAAGGTGAATGCAAAAAATACTACTTCTCTTAAGTAGTTATGGAGATTTTTTTCTCAATTGTTTGTAATGGAAAGCAGGTGATAAACTTTGTACTGCATAGCTCACATTTGTCCCAATATATTTTATATTTTTAGGACAGTAATATGAAAATCTCACAATATGTGCTTCATTTTATACATCTGCTGCTTGTTCTGTAACAAAATAAGATCATTTTCTGAATACCTAATAAAACTTTACAAATTTATATTCATTTACAGAGTCAAGCTCTCTCAGTCCCTGAATTGATAATAAAAGACACCTCTAAGTATGGTACCTTTGTTAATGGAGAACAAGTTTTGAATGGTACTTCCAGAACTCTGAAGTCTGGTGATAGAGTCAATTTTGGAGTCTTTGAAAGCAAGTTCAGGTGAGAACTAGTTCGATTGATTCTGAAATGCTGGAATAAAATTGCAGCTTTAAGTTGTAATTTTTTTAAATAGTACCACAGGATGTACTTAAGGAAGTAAAAATATAATGTTCAAACTGCATTCTTGTAAAAGGTTCTTTGTATGAATTGAGATTGAAACCTTTTGTAGTAAAAGATTAGCCCATAAGTGACTCTGCATCATAAGCCTTGTGTCCTAAAATCAGCCTAAACAAAGAATAAAAACCCTATTGAATAAAACTGTTCCTAAAACATCCATGAATATTTACAAGAGGAATAATATTTGGGGGTTGAGATGAAATTTGTCAGAGCTTCCTTCCACTGTCAGTGATGTGGAGAGAAAGGAGCTGAGGTGGCTGCAGAGCTGCACTGTTACACAGCCTTGCATTTAAGAGGTAAGGTAGTGATTTTTCTCATAAATATACAGTGCTACTCAAGGAAGAAATAAAGTAACTGATAACTTTTTTTAAATGACTGTTAAATCAATGTTAAAGGAGGTTGGAAGCTGGCTTTGTCTCTTAAATTGGGCTCCTACTCCAACTGAGTGCTACCAGTGTCATTAGTTTGTAGCAAATAAGCACTCTTCAGTTCTTATAACAATAAGCTATTTTAGTACATCACCTTTAGCAGATATATTTGAAACATGTTTCAGAAACTAATGTCATAGAACCATATACAGTCATGATTTTAACACCAGAAAGCTGAATAATTTTAAGCCAAAGAACAATGTAAAATACATTTTTGGAAGATAGAGTCGTAAGACTAAAAGGGACCTCGAGAGATCATCTAATTCAGTCCCCTGCACTCAAGGGAGAACTGTATAATAACTAGACCATCCCTGACAGGTGTTTGTGTAACCTGCTTTTAAAAATTTCCAGTGATGGAAATTCCACAACCTTCCAAAGCAATTTATTCCAGTGCTCAACTACCCTGACAGTTAGGAAGTTCTTCCTAATAGCTAACCTAAACCTTCCTTGCTGCAGTTTAAGCCCATTTCTTGTCCTATATTTAGAGGTTAAGGAGAATAATTTTTAAGAAAATAGCTTATTACTGCAGAGTAAGCATAAGTTAGTAGAAGTAATCAACACCTTGGTATTCAAAATATAAAACTTTCAAGTGATGTCTTAGCACAAAGGTTCCCAAGCACTTTTTGCTGTAACCCCCATGGGTGTTGCATAACAGCCTTGCCAACTCCCATTTGTCTGAGGTGGCAAGTGACTCAGGAAAGGGGGCAGCTCATGCCCAGGTTGACAGTAGGACCTGCTGGTTTCCCTTTGGAGGAGTCCAAGGCAGTATGATACAGAGAGGATGAGGAGCCTGGTCTGATCTCCCCCTTGCCCTCTCTGTAAAGATCCAGAGGGTTTAACATATGTGGGGGTGGGGCTGCAGCTGATCAAGTGTCCAAGACAGGGCAGCAGGGAGGAGAGCACTCGGAGTCCTCAGTAGTCTGTAACGGGGAGGAAGGAGAGAGCAGCAAGCTGCTACAAATCCTGTCCCTGAGGACTCCCTGTGTGCATTCCCAGTTACTGTCCTGCCCTGGCCTAGATACCTGTCTGGCCTATGCCCTGTACTCCAGCTTGTTTCCCCCTCACCCCTGATAACCTTGTTATGCTCTTCATGCCCCCTTCTAGTTTAAGAACCAATGACTTAGCATACAGGGGCCTGCTTGTTTTATCTCAGTTTATAATAGATTTGGAAGATATCTTTTCATATGCCATAGCCCCTTACTATGGATTGTTCCACATGTATAGTAATGCATCATTCTGCATAATTCCCAGCACAATATCCAATAATTCAATCTCTCCAGTTTCTAACTGTAACCGTTGCTGGCTATTGATATTTTTTCTCATCACTGGATGTCATTGTTTTGTTAATGCATGTAACAAAGCTACGTAAGAAATGTGTGCAGCTTGACATATCTGCGCTCTTTTTTTTTTTTTTTTTGCTACAAAGGACAGAGGAACAAAAAACTAGGACCAAATCTTCATGCAAAAACCTGCTAATGCATTCTCCCTCCTCTTACCATAGAAGGAGGAGGAGGATTAGCCATTAAATTAGCTAATATGTCAAGATATTCAGAGACGAGGTAGGTAAGGTAATACCTTTCAGTGGACGAACTTCTGCTGGTGGAAGGGACAAGTTTATATTACCTCATCTACCTTGTCTTTCTTATACAGACTAAGAATTCCTCCCCCAACACAGCAGAACTCTACTGCATTCTCCCTCTACATCCAGGAAAGTTAATGCTGGTAGGGTTCACAATAATTTGCCTTCAAAAATCCCAACATTTTCAAAATGGAGATGTACTTCTTGTGGAGTTGGAACTTCCTTTCTACACCCAAATCTTCCTCCCAGCCCCAGAGTTTTATCTTACTTCTAGTGTAAAAGCCCGTGGACATGGGCCAACAGTAACGCCCCCCCCCCACTCCAAGGCCCCCCCCGCTCACTCCCCCCACTCCAAGGGGACTCCCCACTCAGCCCCCCCCACTCCAGCCCCCACTCTCCCCCCCCCCCCCCCCTCGCTCGGCTCGCTGCCCCCTCTCCCCCCGCCTCCCCCTCGCTTGGCTCTCTGCTGGGCACAGCTGGCCGGGCCATGCCCGGGCGCCTCCACCCCGCCGGCCCAGCGCCCCCTTCCCGTGCTCCGCCCGCCAGAGCTCCCTGCCCGCGCCTCCTGCGCCCAGCCACCCTCCTTCCCGCGCTCCCCGAGCCCCTGATCCAGACCCTGCTTCACTCGTGACGGCACACGCACGGCAGCCATGTTGTGCTGCCAAACTACACCTCCCAGCATGCCGTTTGTCCGGGCCGTCTACTGCGCATGACAGCTTCACACAAACTTCCCTAGTCTTTTATAATATAGGATGGTGGAGGCAGTGGTGCTGGAACAATTTTTATAGTAGGGGTGCTGAGAGCAATTGAACCAAACTATCAACCCGTTCCATAATGGAAACCACTTCGAGCCAAGGGGTGCTGCAGCACCCCTAATTCCAGCACCAATGAGGGGATAAAGCCCTTAACAGCGGTTCTCAAACTTTTGAGAACTGCAACCCATTTTTCATTCCTCAGCTGCCACGGCGGACACTTGTATGTCCGCCGAAAAGCCGCCAAATAAATTACTTCCGCATTCAGCGGTTATTTTTGGCAGACATGCCAAGCGCTCCCGAAATAGCTGGGTATGTCCACCAAAAACCTGCCGAATGTGGAAGTAATTCATTCGGTGGCTTTTAAGCGGAGCCAGGAGCTTGCGACCAGGGCCGGCGACAGGGGGGGACTACGGGTAGAGCTGTACCGGGCCCTGGACTTAAAGGGGGCCCCCTTAAGTCCGGGGCCCGGTACACAGCTGTACCCGTAGTCGTCCCCCCTTGTCGCCGGGTCTGGTGCTGGGCTCCACCCGTGGCGCCCGGCTCCGCCGCCTGCTCCGACTCGGGGCGCGTCTGGCTCGCCGGCGGCGAAGGGGGCAGGGCTGCGCTGGATGCTCAGCACGAGAAGAGGGGCTGGCCAACCGCACAGCATCCCTGGGAAAGCAGGAGCGAGCTGGAGCTGCAGGCAGGGGGCGCCAGGGCAGGAGCGGGGGCAGCGGGGCGCCAGGCACCTGCCTCCCTCCCTCCCATTAACCCTTTGACATCCTGGCCCCAGCACCCGGCCCCCTCGTGTCCAACCCCCCGGGGACAAAACAGCGACCCCCGCACCACAGCCCGGGCAGGGCGGCTTGTCCCTGACTCCCTGACGGCATGGGTGGGGAGGGGAGGAGGTTAGGCTGGGGGAGGAGATTAGGTTGGGTGGGCCGGGTCAGGTGGGGGGGAAGGAGGATAGGCTGGGGAGGGGCAAACGATCAGAGTAGGGGGCCCCCAACGATCAGAGTAGGGGGCCCCCAACGATCAGAGTAGGGGGCCCCCAACGATCAGAGTAGGGGGCCCCCAACGATCAGAGTAGGGGGCCCCCAACGATCAGAGTAGGGGGCCCCCAACGATCAGAGTAGGGGGCCCCCAACGATCAGAGTAGGGGGCCCCCAACGATCAGAGTAGGGGGCCCCCAACGATCAGAGTAGGGGGCCCCCAACGATCAGAGTAGGGGGCCCCCAACGATCAGAGTAGGGGGCCCCAAAATTTCTGTCGCCAGCCCTGCTTGCGACCCCCCTGGGAGAGTAATCAGCGACCCCTGGGGGGGTCGCAACCCCCGGTTTGAGAAACCCTGCCTTACAATATTATATGATTCTTTAATAGAGCACAGAGGGGGAAATTAAGAGTCAAAACCAAAGACGATAATGTGGGTTTCTCAGGCAAGACTTAAGGGATGGGAGACTTGGTGAGGAAGAGCGATTCAGATTAGAGGAGCTGTATAGAAAGAATTTTTTTCATGAACAGGAGAGAGAGGAAGCAGTGCTGGAAATGTAAAGGGAATGGACAGAAAATTGAACTTATCACAATTTTTTAAAAAAAATATTTCACACTATAAGAAGAGTTATTTTAACCAGTGTACTTTTAAAATGAGACTGAACAAAATGAATGTATTCTTTAAAACCGTGACTTTCAATCTTTCCAGAGAACTGAACCTCTTTCAGAAGTCTAATTTGTCATGCATACCCCCAAGTTTCACATCATTTAAAAACTACGTGCTTACAAAATCAGACATAAGTATATAAAAGTGACACAGCACACTATTACTGAAAAGTTGCTTGCTTTCTCATTTTTACCATATAATAAAATAAATCAATTGGGATATAAATATTGTACTTGTATTCACTATATAGTATTTAGTGCAGTATAAGCAAGTCATATGAAATTTTAATTTGTACTGACTGTGCTAGTGCATTTTATGTAGCTGGTTGTAAAACTAAGCAAATATCTAAATGAGTTGATGTACTCCCTGAAGACTTCTGTGTACCCCCAAAGGCACAAATACCCTTGTTGTGAACCATGGCTTTAAAAGAAACAACATGTATTTTAACTTGCATGCACTTTGACATTTGTTAGTTATGTATGTATTTTCTTTAATCAGTTGTGCTATTCAGTACACTTGGCATATGCTGAAATAAACTGGTTAGTCTCTAAGGTGCTACAAATCTTCCTCGTCTTATTGGCATATTTTGTTGATGCTATTCGACTTTAAAAGATCCGCATATAAATTTCCTTCCTGAACTTCCAGTCTCCTTGTCTGCAGGGTAGCCAATTAGGAGGGCTGCCTTGGAGTCAGGATTCCCAGAGCTTTCAGGCTCCCAGCTCTTTGGCAGTGGGAGCCTTTGCAGTTTCTGCTCCCTGAGCTGCCCAGCTTGCTGCCTGCAGGGGGGCGCCATGCAGCTCAGAGAGCCCTGGAAAGGTTTCAGACAGAAATTCCAGTTTTCAGCCAACCCTGTCTCCCCATAATGTTTCACTTTAACTATTTAGACTAGGACTGTCGATTAATTGCAGTTCACTCACTTGATTAACTAAAATAAAATTATTGCAATTTAAAAAATCATGATTAGTTGCAGTTTTAGTCGCACCATTAAATAGAAAGCAATTGAAATTTATAATAGTTTTGTATGTTTTTCTACATTTTCAAATGTATTGATTTCAGTTGCAACACAGAATAAAAAGTGTGGTGCTCACTTTATATTATTATTTTTATTACCAACATTTATACTGTAAAAATGATAAAATAGCATTTTTCAATTCACCTCATACAAGTACAGTAGTGCAATCTCTTTATTGTGAAAATGCAACTTAGGGCATGTCTTCACTACCACTTTAATTCGACCTTAACGACGTTAGGTCGAATTAAACATGTACCTGTCTTCACATACATGCCCTTAAAGTTGATTTAAAGGGCCCTCAAAATCGAATTTGTAACTCCAGCCTGACGAGAGAAGTAAGGCTAAAATCGACTTCTCTATGTCTACTGTGAGTAAGTGAAGAGGCATCTGAAGTTAAGCCTCCGACCTCCGAGCAGCCCCGCGGGGTGGGGGTCCGGCAGGGGGGCTGTTCAGGCGGGCGGGGGGGGGGGGGCGCCGGCGCGGGGCTGCTTGGGCGATCCGCTCAGCTGAAATTGACCAGGCAGCTGAGCCGATCGCCCAAGCAGCCCCGCGCCGGCTCCCCCCCCCTCGGGCGGGTGGGCGGGGGGGGGTGTGTCCGTGGGGCTGCTGGGGGGGGGGGGGGAGCCAGAGCGGGGCTGCTTGGGCGATCCGCTCAGCTGCCTGGTCAATTTCAGGTGAAATTGACCAGGCAGCTGAGCAGATCGCCCAAGCAGCCTGGAGCCGGCTCCCCCCCCCCCTCGGGCGGGGGGTGCGGGGGGGGCTGTTCAGGCGGGCGGGGGGGGTCCGCGGGGCTGCTTGGGTGGGTGGGGGGGGGTGTCCAGCACGCATTGCACTGTGGGCTACCTACCCACAGTACAATGCAGGCTATGTCGACCCCTGCAAAAGTTGTAGGACAGACAGTGTCGACCACTGTCGACCTGCTGTCCTGGTGGAGACACACTGATTCGATTTTCTAAACTCGAGTTTAGAAAATCGAATTAAGGGAAATCGACTTAGTCCTGTAGTGAAGACATACCCTTACAAATGTAAATTTTTTTTGTTACCTAACTGCACTTAAAAACAAAACAATGCAACACTCCATTCAGTCCTATTTGTTGTCAGCCAAACAACTTTGTTTACATTTATAGGAGATAATGCTGTCCACTTCTTATTTACAGTGTAACCTAAAAGTGAGAGCAGGAGTTTGTATGGCACTTTGTAGCTGGCATTGCAAGGTTTTACGTGCCAGAAATGCTAAACATTTGTTTGTCCCTCCATGCTTTGGCCACCATTCCAGAGAACATGCTTCCATGCTGATGACACTGGTTTAAAAAAAATAAGTTTAAAAAAAGTTTTAAATTTGGGACTGAGCTCCTTGGGGGAGAATTATGTCGACCGAGCACATGTTTGTTTTAAGAACACTTTCACTGCAGATTTGGCAAAAGGCAAAGAAAGTACCAATGTGAGATTTCTAAAGATAGCTACAGCACTCGACCCAAGGTTTAAGAATCTGAAGTGCCTTCCAAAATCTGAGAGGGATGAGGTGTGGAGCATGTTTTCAGAAGTCTTAAAAGAGCAATGCTCTGCTACGGAAACGACCGAACCACCAAAAAAGAAAATCAACCTTCTTTCTGCTGGTGGCATCTGACTCTGATGATGAAAACGAACATTCATGGATCTGCACTGCTTTGGATCGTTATCGAGCAGAACCTGTTATTGGCATGGATGCATGTCCTCGGGTATGGTGGTTGAAGCATGAAGGAACATAGAAATCTTTAGGGCAGATGGCACGTGGGACCCCAGCTACAATAGTGCCAGGAGAATGGGTGTTCTCACTTTCAGGTGATATTGTAAACAAGAAGCAGGAGCATTATCTCCTGCAAATGTAAACAAATTTGTTTGTCTTAAGAATTGGCTGAACAAGAAGTAGGAGTTAGTGGACTTGTAGGCTCTAAAGTTTTACATTGTTTTATTTTTGAATGCAGTTATTTTTTGTACATAATTTTACATTTGTAAATTCAACTTTCATGATAAAGAAATTCCCCTACAGTGCTTGTAATGGGGGAATTGAAAAATGCTATCTCTTTTTTTACAGTGCAAATATTTGTAATAAAATATAAATATAAAGTGATCACTGTACAGTTTTATTCTGTGTTGTACTTGAAATCAATATATTTGAAAATGTAAAAAAATCCCAAAAGGTTTAAATAAATGATATTCTATTATTGTTTAACAACATGATTAATCACATTTTTTTTTTATTTGCTTGACAGCCCTAATTTAGTCAATTCTCTTCTGTCACTTGTTCCTTGCAGGGTAGAATATGAACCTTTGATTGTCTGCTCCTCATGTTTAGAGGTTTCTGGGAAAGCTGCTTTAAATCAAGCTATTCTGCAGCTTGGAGGCCTTGTTGTGAATGATTGGTCAGAAGAATGTACTCATCTTGTCATGACATCAGTGAAAGTTACTGTTAAGGTAGGTTGAGTTTCTGTATGTTAATAAATTTTGTAACTTCAACATGAAAACATATGGGGTGAAATCTTAGTGCCCTATTGAAGTCAGTGGCAAAACTCTCATTGACTTTAGTGAGGCCAGGTTGTCACCCAGGAAAATGATTGTTTTCAAGTAAAGAGTCCTTAAAAACAAACTCAATATGAACTTCAACTAAATTCAGAAGTCTGAACTGTTTATAGCAGTTAAAATATTTTGCAATTGTCATCTACTTTTGTTCATGATATATTTTTCTGGGCTTTATTTTTTCTCTTCACTGTGGTATTTGAAAGTTCAAAAGAAGCAGACCACTTAAGTAGGAATCAGAGGAACACAGGAGTTACTATGTCATATTCTTAGGGTTGCAGTCCACAACATTCATTATCCTTGTGTCTGATAGAGGCCAGAACCAAGTACTGAGAGGAAGTGCAAGAAACCCTATAGTGAATGGTTATGGAATAATCTGGCCATGGGAGTGGAGTGGAGGCGGGGGGGAGTTCCCCCCCCCCCCCAACTTGTAGTTAGAGTTTGGTTTCTATCCTGAAACATGAGAATTTAGGTCCTTTCTAGTTTGTATGAAAATCCTATGTAATGTAACTCTGGATGCTTCCATTATACATTTACGAGCGAAAATACCCGGCGTTGATCGGGTCCGTCGGAGGTGGGGAGGGGGCAGAGAGCTGAACGAGTGCGGGGTCCGTTGGAGGGGGGAGGAGGCAGAGAGCAAACCTGACACCCCCACCTCACCCCCCCCGACCAAACCAGACACCCCCACCTCACTTACCCCTCGACCAACCCCGACTCACATTTTCACCCCCCTCCGAAACTCAACACCCCCATGTCACCCCCCTACCAACACCCCCTGACCAACACCCACACCTCACCCCCCCGTAGACCAAACCTGACACACCCCTCACTTCCCCCCCAACCAAACCCGACACCCCTACCTACCACCACAAACAAACCCGACACCCACACCTCACTTACCCCTTGACCAACCCCGACCCCCCTCACCCCCTGACCAACACCCCCACCTCACCCCCCGACCAAACCGACACCCCTACCTCACTTACCCTCCAACCAAACCAAACTCGGGTCTGTCGGAGGTGGGGAGGGGGCAGAGAGCTGAGCGAGTGCGGGGTCCGTTGGAGGGGGTATTATGACATCATAACTATGTTACAGAGAACAGCAGCTGCCCAGCTGATGTGATTGGCCTTTAAATAATTTCACCCCTGGGGGGCGTCAGAGGTGAGATTTGAAAAAATTTAGACTCTTACACTGATTAGGACCCTAAGACCTCTATCTGTACCAAATTTCGTCTCTAGCTCAAACGGTGTGGAAGGAGTAAGTACACGTACATACACGCACGCATACATGCATACACCATTTGACATATATATAGATAGATATGAATAAGACCATGTCTACACTATAAAGTTTGGCTGACTCAAGTTACTTTGGCATAAAGCTATTATATATTGCATATGCTCGTATGTGTGCATATTTAGCTCTTTGTGTCTGTACTTCGTGTACTCACAAGGAGTGCTTGTGTTGATGCATAGTGTGGTGCACATGGTTAGGCATCCCAGGGTGCAACTTGCTACTATCCAGCACACTGTCTTTTGGCTCCTTTTGGCAATGCATGGTGTGGCAGAAACGAGTTGTGCAGGCGTGACTGGGAACAAAGGGTGAAGTTCCGAGCATACAGCTCTCTCCATCCCATAATGTCATCCATATACCATAATATTTGAGCCTTTAAGAATCCTGCAAACCTTCTCGCTCTCTGCCATCTCTGACCGAAGATGCATTGCTCTGCAGAGTTGTCATGAGTGTTTCAAACACAGGATGCACAGTCTTCTGCTATTGTATTTGCAGAGCTTCAAGAAGAACTGCATCAGTGGGGAACATGATGATTTTGTGGAGGACAGATTGCTGTGGGAAATAGTGAGAACGAATTTAGGGTTATTGGTAGCATTCATAGAGCAGCTGTAAATGATGAAGTACCACTCTGAGTCTGAGATATGAGCACTGATTATGGGATTGCCCCATAATGCAGGTTTGGGATGAGAGCAGTGACTGCAGAGCTTTCGGACGTTCAAGGCCACATTCCCGGGTCTGTGCGCCAACATTACCCCAAACCTCCAGCTCATAGACACTAGATGAGACCTGCACTTCCCATGGAGAAATGAGTGGTGACTGCCATCTGGAAACTCGCAACACCGGATTGATTTCCTGCTCACTGGTAGCATTTTGGAGTTGGAAAATCCACTGGGCTATTGTCAGACAAGTGTGCAGGACATAGTGGATGGATTTTTACCTGTGGAGTTCCCAAACTGCAATGGAGTGACGGGTAGTGTGAATATCCCTATTTTGGCACCAGCCCACTTTGCCTCAGAGTGTTTCAACGGAAAATGCTACTTTTTCATGGTAATGTAAGAGTTGTTGGATTACTGGGGACACGTCACTGACATAGGTCTTGGCTGCTAAAGGAAGAACACGATGCTTGTCTCCTTAAGAACACTAGACTGTTCAGAAAGCTGCAAGCAGGGACTTTCTTTCATGGTTGGTGATTACCTTTGGTGAAGTTGATGAGTAGTGATCCTGTGGGACTCAGCCTACTCCTTGCTCCTGTGGCTCATGAAGCAATGAACCCACCACCTTAACAGTACCAAGGCAAAGATTGAACTACATTTATATTTTTCTAGATAATGCTTTCTTAGCCAAAAGGCCGAGAAGTGATTGTTTATCCGTGATCCTCTGAGTTCTGTCCCACTGTACAAGAACAAGTAAGTGGGTATTTTCAGTACTGCTAGACATTCTGCAATATATACTGTGAATTAATAAAGATGAATTATTTCCTGAGGAATAGAATTTTGAGTACCAGAACCAGCACATAGAAAAAATCTCTGCAATTTAAAAGCAAATACATTAAATACTTATTAATTTAATGGAACAGATCTTAACAAGGTGAAAGAACATTTTATGTCTATTTTAGTTACACATACAGGAACTGTGGCTCTCACAGATCAGTATAGGTGAAGCTGTGGTTGTTCTTGTGGTCCCCTGGTGTGGAGTAGTATTGGTAGCCGCTGTGGCCATATGGAATGTTGAGGTGGATATATGGAGTTGCTATACTGGAGTTCTCCATGGACGACAAAGGGATGATTGTTGCCTATGATTGTTGAACCTCTAGGCCCACAAGAGTTTGCAGCATCTGTATTTGCCGACATTGGAGCCCCATTATGTCCTTGTGCATCTCCCTCTGCATTTCGTGATGGGTCTCCTGAGTCTGTTTTCTGTCCGCTCTTTCCTTCTCCAGTCTGAAATCTCACCCTCCAGCCCAATGAAGCACTGCCTTGCAGGAGCTTGCTGAACATGTTATCTGGAGTCCATTTGTTTTTTCTTGTTGTCTGGCTCCTCAGGCATTTCGTAGGTGTGAAAGGGGAGCTCCTCATGGCCATAACAGCAGTAGCTACAGCTACAACCGAGGTACCATTGTTATAGTAACAATGAAAAGCAAAAGTTAAGGGTCAGAACTCCCTTCCTTTGCTCTCCTAAAGTTTCACATATAACCTGCTTGTTGACACTGCTGCTTCAGAGAGCTTTTGTGCAGTACTTCTCACAGCACCAGCTGGGGTGATGATGGCCTTCATAAACTGCTCCACATGACACATACTCCACCTCTTCTCATCTAACTCTACTGGGGAAAGAAAAGCAGATGATAATGCTATCTCTTTGTTGTATCATTACTTCTTCTAGTACGAGTAAATTAATGAAAAATTGATAACTGTGAATCAGTGTAAACTTGCAAAGTTCTGAGTGGAACAATTGTTTTTCAATTTTGAATGAAATATTTTATTTCAAATATTCATTTTTCTACCGCTTTTTGTCTTTCTAGACAGTGAGTGTGATAGAATGATTTCTAGGATCTGTATGGTGTGGTTATCTGGTTTTTGTTTATTTGGCTTTTGTTTTGCAGTCTCAACTTTTTATTTTCCACAGATGGGGAAGATTTGAAGTCACAGTCTTCTATTTTCATTGTACAAATTTCTAGCCATACAAAAAAAAAACCAATACACACCGTCATTATTGTGTGTGCACTCAAAGTCTTCAATTATAAATGTTACATGTACCTTTTTCTCACTTTCCCTTGGCAAGCACGCAGCACAGCCAAACATTAAACACAGGGTGCATTGTTGTGTTTGCACCTCCACTACTTTGTCAGTGAAACCTGACTTTTGTCAACAAAACTGTGTAGTGTAGACAAGGCCTTAGAAACTTCAAACAACTACATGGAAAAGAGATGTTAGCAGTCATTTTACCCACCATTTGATATCTAAATATTCTATTTTGGAAAATTTCATGTAGAGCTCTTTTGTGGCGAAATAAGACTATAGCATCACTAATTTTCCTTTCTCTAATTTTTTTTTTAAAGATTGCTTGCTAGTAGGTTAGTAATAAAAAGGGCATTCCGTTTAACGGCTTTTGTCGACATAATTCCAATTATGAAGAATAAGTGATGGGCATAAGAATAAAACTATTTATTTTTTTGTTTACATTAGCAGGAGTAGAATGATCATGCACACACATTCCACATTTGAGACCTTATATAAACATTAGATTTTAATACTATTTTTTGGGTGACAGCATATTCTACTTGAATTAAGTGTGGTAATGAATTTTTCCTTCTTTTCAGACTATATGTGCTTTGATTTGCAATCGACCAATCATAAAGCCAGAGTACTTTGTGGAATGTATCAAAGCCATTCAATCCAAGCAGCAGTTGCCAAAACTGGAAAGGTAAATGGCATGTTTTCAGTACAACAAAGTCTAATTTAACAGGGTTTTTGTTTAATTTAATACATACATTACTTGGGTGCTAGATTAATCATGTTTTCACATTTTGTTCTTCGGAACGTATTTTCTGAAGTTTAACCATTTTTTTACATATAAATACTTATTTATTCCTAAAATGAGAAGCCCCTAAGCTTGTCCTGTTTAGCTGTAACTGTCATGTCTTATTGCATATGCAGTAGTCTGTGTTATTCAGCACCATAGGATATTCTGACATCTATTTATCGTAACATATTCATTTATATGGCATATAACTACCAGATAAGAGCTAAACTAATTTATAATAGCATTGTTCTAGTTATGTCTTCCAGAGGATAGAGAAGTTTTTACATTTTTTCTTAAAAGTCCTAATTCCAACTAATATAAAGATGCTCTGATCAATTCAGTATTTTTTTATAATTCATCTTCTTGCCCTGTACAAAGTGGAAAGAAGTAAAGTGTAGCACCGAAAAAAGTTTTGATTGCAATAATTTGAGTTGCAGCAGACTGCTTAATTTGAAACATTTTACATTCTGGTAACTTTCTTGCCTTGATCCCTGAGGAGTTAAAAATCTTAATATATAAATGTGAGTTCTTGGTGTTCATTAGATGCTTAGAGATGCTACTAGCTCTACCTAGGCCTCATTTTCAGAGGTTGCCATAGAGATCTCTATGGTAATGTATTCAAAGCAGCATGTATACTCTTTTGGGAATAGATGCATGAAAAATCAAATTTTCTTGTTTTAAAATAATTATATAAAGCGTATCTCAATATGAAAACTTATTTCACTATTTTTTTCAATTTGTAAGACTAGTTTCATTTTAAGCTTTGGTCATCAACAGAAATAGCCCAAATATGTTCAGTTGCTTGAAATATCATTTTTTGTGCTTTTGTTTGAAGTTAAAATAAGATTATTATGCCACTAGATAACAAGGGCTAGGTCATGATCTCATGTGGAAGAATCACTTTATCTTGTGTAACCAAATGATGTGCCTGTGGAGTACTTCATTTTACAAGATACAGCCACAGTACATACTCTGTTTATCACATGAATACACAATGCAAATTACACTTAGTTCATGCCTGTGCATCTGAGATTATCATTTGGTCTTGTATATTTCACTTTGTTAGAAATTTAAGAACATAGACAGTGTCAGACTAGAAAAGACTAATGGTCCATTTTAGGCTGCTCTCCTACCTCTGCCTTCAGCTAATATTAAATGCTTCAGACAAAAAGCATTATGCACTTCATAGCTTATTTACACACAAGCTATTCTGGAATAAGGTAATTATTGTTAATCTTAGGTCTTGTCCTCACTAAATCATGAAAATGGATAGATGTTGTAGTTTTATGCTAGCTACTGTAACTATAGGTGCTGTTCTTCTGTTACTAATTTTTAATGAAGATGTTTGCCTCATTAATAGTCTGTAACATTAAACGTCATAAGTGAAAGGGGTGTTAGTTACCTTTTGATATGCTCCGAAATTAAGGCTCCATCACTGGAAGGCCAGGTGGGGTGGTGGTGGAAGGGATGGGGTTTTTGTTTGGGGTTTTCTTTGGTTCTCTAAGATGAATGGAGAATGCTTTAGATTTTGAAGGCTGCTGGAAAGCCAGGAAGAGAGATTTAGTTTTGGTCTTAATATATCTGAAACTAATCATTAATGTAATGTTTTAAAGAAAAATTGCTGTTAAACAAGTCTCTATGGAGTATAGCATAATTGAAGAAGCATTACAGTAAGCTTATGTGACCTTGCAGTTTGTATGCAAGAACTATGTGTGTTGCAAATTGCTAAGAATACTTTGTCAGAGTAATGTATGTATTTCTGAGCCAGAACTTTTCAAAGTATTAGTTCTGGACTGGTGTCCAGAGAAGAATTTATCGTGGTAGTTACTGATCATCCCTAGCTTTTTAAAATTTAATGGCACATCAAGCCCACCATTATTCAGAATAATTAGTTCATTTCCTTTTAATTTACAAAAGATTTAAAAACAAAGATACTTGATACCTGAGAATTTTTCCTTCTCATTCCTACAGCTGAATAGCTATGAAAGCTTGAGAGCTAAATTATAACCAAGATACTGTAGTACTCTGACCTAGAGCAGAACTTTTCTTATTTTTAAAAACAGTAGTGACAGATCTGGATGCTACAGAACTTCTAGGAGATCTGGTGATGATGTCCAAAGTCACTAAGTTAATACATGAGAAGAAGTGCATTGATAGTGTAAATTGTGATTAGTGTATATTTATGGTACTCCATTATCTAACTGTAAAGCTACTGTTAATGTGTGATGCCACTGCATATGCTTCTGAAAAATCAGGGTGTATAATGACCATTCTAAATCCAGATGTGCTAAAAGGTGACAATATAATTGAATGTTAACTGCTCCCTAAAAATAGAATTTGATGGATATTTTATCTTCCTACCATTTTTGTTAACTGTTAAAGCCCCCCAGTGGAATTGAACTTCACTAAACATGATTGACACTGCAGTGTATCTATCATTTAGCTTTCAAAGAGATACCTATGCATCAAAGAGGATGAGACAGCTCATATAATAAACAGATCTATATTTAAAATAATTATAGTATCTCATAATGGATTATGCTTAAGATATAATTTTCAGGGAGCTATTATAAACGTACTTAGCAGCTGCTTGTGTTAAATCTCCAAAACTCCTTTTGATTTCACAAATATCATATCTGCTTCCTTCCTACACCTCAAAAAAGGTGGAGGAGGGGCATTTGGCTATATATATTAAGTTCTTAGGCAGTGCCAAAGGCCCTGTGGGAGAAATACTTTCCCATTGATCATTAGGCTAGAAAAAATCATAATGTTCAGGAGCTTGAGTCTATCAGAAAGCCAGCAAGAGTGAAATTACATCAGGTACTTCTGAGGGATTTCTGCTTCAAAAAATTAAAAAGTTCTGTGGACAATATTTGAAAATTCTGCAAATTTTATTTGTCAACAAATATTGAGGCTCTTGCATGGCAGTGGGGAGCACCCAGCAATCATCCTTGCCTCCTTCCCCCCCACCCGAGGGCTCTGAGTTGGCGCCAAGGCCACACTCTACCCTGACATAGTGCAAGGGCCGGGTCTGCCCCAGAAACACCCTGGGGCCCTGCCCCTCCATACCAAGTATGGGCAGGCAGGCTCAGCCTGGCAGGATCCAAATGTGGAGAGGCTTAGTGTGGAGGGACCCAGGTGGGAGTGAGAGGGAACCACTGTGGGTGGTTCAGTCGGGTGTCTGGGTGTGTGTGTGGGGGGGGAGGGATCTGTGGGGGTCCTGGTGAAGCAGTTGGGGTTCAGCAAAGTTATAACTTTGTTTCCCCCCTCATTTTAGTTTTTATCCTCCAGTTGATGAGCCTGCTATTGGCCCTGAAAAATTGGATCCGTCTATGCGTCATGAAAGAAAAATGATCTTCAGAGGCAAAACGTTTCTGTTCCTAAGTGCTAAACAGGTAACTGGTCTCTGGGTTGCAAAGATGTACAAGATGACAATATTGATCAAAGTATTGAAAAGACACTTTGAAACAGAAACTGTATGAAATTAGTTTTGTTTGTAATAATGCACCAATTAGAAGTCAAATGCAACACCTGGTATGTTGGTAGTCTGTTTAAACTTATCTCATTCAGAAGGTATGTAATAGGGAGTGAAACATTTGTGGGGGCCTGCCACAGATGTTTAAGCTTCTGTGGAACTTGATGTTGATTTGGAGACTTTGTCTTAACCCATCAACAGAAATTGGACCTCAGCCTTTCAATCTGTCTTTTTACTCACTTTCATTTAAAACATCGTCATCTCCCTCACCTATGGAAACTATCCTCGAATGTCTCATTCCAATTGGCATGCCTAAAGTCCACAGATCTCTGAGTATAGAAAAACAATTGTGCTCATGCAGTTTTATATCAAACTTATCGGCTGTGGAGTGTCCTAAAACTATATCAACTTTGCCCATATGAGCTATTGGACAGCCTCTGTATAAAGAGAGGGATCTCTGCTTGCAGAAGCCTGAATAAAAAGCTGCATTTTATAACCGTTTTAGTTGAATACACACACAGCTGAAATCTGTACATGAAGAGTAAGGTTAACCTATTCCATTTAGGTTAGTCACTAAAAATGCCTTTTGTTGAGTGCAAAAAACTATTTTTTTGGTCCTGTATCATAAAACTCGATGAGAGAGAGGGTTTAAAGGCTCATATCTTCATTGCTCCCAGATGTTGCCTATATGTGCGCCTCTTACTTTTTTTAAACAAATGAGAAATATCAATGTTCATGACACTGTATAGATAAAAGATCCTACCTCTTCCCTCAGAATCTTAGAGTCAAAGACGGTAGTCATGTAAAGGAATCTGCAAGTGCAGATCATTACCCCATCTGAATTCCCACTGAAATAACTGAATTCTGCATGGGAAAGAAGTCTGCATTTGCAGATTTCTTTACAGGATCAGGGCCCAGTTTGAGACAAGGTCTAAGGAGAAAAATACTTATGAAAACATGATGGCAATTTTCAAATTGGATACAATTAACCAGGGGCTAAATAGGACTTGTGAATGGTTCTCTCATTACACTAACTGATTGCATTTCCCGAGTTAATTTATCTTCAACACTTGCTATCTAGTGCAGACACAGATATCCATTCAAAAGGTATTTTTTCTCCTGCTGATAATGGCCCATCCAGATTTAACAGCCTTGTAGAATTGGTATGCTAATGTACAACTTTTTTTTCCTCTTCTTTCTGTGTGTATAAATGCACCTTACTTCTATTCCATTCTATGCATTCGATGAAGTGGGCTATAGCCCATGAAAGCTTATGCTGAAATAAACTGGTTAGTCTCTAAGGTGCTGCAAGTATTCCTCGCTTTCTTTAGGTCTCTCAGAGTATGTCTACAGGAAGATACTTGCAGCTAATCTGGGTCATCTGGCTTGGGCTAGGAATCCTGGGCTAAAAAAATCGCTGTATAGGTGTTGGCAGCCCAAATCCAAATGTCTACACATCAATTTTAAGCCCCATGAGCCTGAGTCATGGGTCTCTTATCCCTGTGTAGACGTACCCTCAAGGTCTGTGGCTCCAGGGTACACTGACCATGCCCACTGCTTTGGGAGGAAGGGATAGCTCAGTGATTTGAGCATTGGCCTGCTAAACTCAGGGTTGTGATGAGTTCAATCCTTGAGGGGGCCATTTAGAGTAATGGGGCAAAAATGGGTTTGGGCCTGCTTTGAGCAGGGAGTTGGCCTAGATGATCTCCTAAGGTCCCTTCCAACTTTGAGATTCTATGACTGGGAACCTTAGTGCTTCATGGTTCCCAGGCCAGCTGGCTCCCAGGGCTGATGATTTGTCAAACTGAAGCATTTTCTCAAGACATTTTGGATTTGATGAACAGGCATTATTTGCCAACAAAAATTTTTATCAGAAAATTTCCAACTAGATCTAGATTTACTCAATATGTTTAAGATTAGCAGCTGTGTTAGTCTGTATCCGTAAATAAAACGAGGAAGACTTTGTAGCACCTTAGAGACTAACCAGTTTATTTCAGCATAAACTTCCGTGGACTATAGCCTACTTCATCGGATGCATGGAATGGAACAGAAGTAAGATGCATTTATACGCACAGAAAGAAAGAAGAAAAAGTTGTACATTAGCATACCAGTTCTAAGAGGCTGTTTAATTTGGATGAGCCATTATCAGTAGGAGAAAAAATACCTTTTGAAATGGATATCTGTCAGGCAGGAGATTACATTTCCCTTGTTAATTTACCTTCAATAGGTGTTATCAATTAGTCTAATGAGCGAACCATTCACAAGTTCTGTTTAGCCCTTGGTTTATTGTGTCCAGTTTGAAAATTAATTCCAGTTTCTCGTTGGAGTCTGTTTTGGAAGTTTTTCTGTTTCAAAACTGACACCATCAAGTCTTTAATGGAAGGGCCATGAAGATTGAAGTGTTCTCCTACTGGTTTTTGAATGTTATGATTCCTGATGTCAGATTTGTGTCCATTTATTCTATTGTGTAGAGACTGGCCGGTTTGGCTAAATTGGCTAAAAATTGGCTTCAAACTCCAATGAGAAACTGAAGAACTAGAATTAATTTTCAAATTTGATACAATAAACCAAGGGCTTAACAGAACTTGCAAGTGGTTCTCTCATTACATTAATTGATTGCATTTCCCTTGTTAATTTACCTTCAATAGGTGTTATCTCCTGCCTGACCGATATCCATTTCAAAAGATTTTTTTTTCTCCTACTGATAATGGCCCATCCAAATTGAACAGCCTCGTAGAATTGGTATGCTAATGTACAACTTTGTTTCTTTCTGTATATATAAATGCATCTTACTTCTGTTCCATTCCATGAATCTGATAAAGTGGGCTATAGCCCATGAAAGCTTATGCTGAAATAAACTGGTTAGTCTCTAAGGTGCTACAAAGTCTTCCTCGTTCAAATTAATATAGTTCTCTTTCTAGAATAGGTTCCAATATATTTGTTGTTTTTTCAGTAAAAAAAAAACCAAAAAAAACTAATGGATCTGACTAAATTTAATCTGTTCATTAAATTGTATTTTCTTTCTTGATTTTTAGCATAAAAAACTGAGTCCAGCAATTATTCTCGGAGGGGGAGAAGCAAAACTGTTGTCAGAGAGAAGAAAAGAAACTTCTTTACTGGTAGCTCCTGAAGTTTGTGTTGTTGATGCAGGATTAACTAACTCGCAGGTCCCAGTGTCTGACTCAGTGAGAAATTGGATTGATTCCATTATGACTGTGTTACAAAGGTGAATTTTTTTTTTTTTTACTTTAATGGATATGTCAGTATTTTAGGATAGTAATTTGGATTAATTCTTTGTGTACGGATTAAAGATGAGATTGATTTTTTTTGGGAGATGTTATTTATATTGCTCAAGAGTCTTTTTAATGAAATAGTGACTAAAACTTTTCGGGGGAGGGAAGGATTGTTTTGGTCTTAGATAATTTTGTGTAAGAACATCCAAATGTACCACAATTCATTGGACTTTGTTCAGTTAAAGTGTCAGTTTCCTTTTTCCCTTGACCAACTATTTTCTGACTACAATATAAAAAGGAAAGTCAAGTCCTTTCTTGGTTCTACCATTTAAAAAAAAAGCTAATTTCTCAAAAGATGAATAGGAACCACTTTCCAGATAAACTCTTATTGAATAGAATCAGAGAGGTAGCTGTATTAGTCTGGAATGGCAGAAGTAACAAAGAGTCCTGTGGCACCTTAAAGACTAACTAAAGTATTGAAGCATAGCCCACGAAAGCTTATGCTTCAATACTTTAGTTAGTCTTTAAGGTGCCACAGGACTCTTTGTTACTTCTTATTGAATACAAATAAGATCCCAATAGCTGGGGCTGTCATATGTTTTTATAGAGGATAACTGTCATAAGTATAAAGTAGTCTAGAATTCCTGTTTCCCTGTAAGGGGTTAAGCTAAGGGTAACCTGAGAAGGGAACAATTGACCAATGAGAAATCGGAGATGCTTCAACCTTGCAGAGAGAAGGGGTTTTTAGTTTGTTTCTCTGTCCATTCATAGTGAAGCTACCAGGTGAAAAACCTCTCCCTTTTTCTATCTATTTATAACCTTTCTAAATAGTAACAGAAGTAAAGTTAGCCAGACAAGATAGTTTTATGGTTATGTTGTTATATCACTCGTGAATTTTGCAGGTTTGTGGGAATTATTACTATGTTTCTCTATAACTTTAAGCTCAGCAGAGGAAGAATTGCCTCGGGGCAGGTTTGTCTCCTTGATTCTGTTGTGATTCTAAGTGCCTTTCCTACTGATGTTTTACAATGGATTTATTCCTTTCTTTTTTTCTTTAATTAAAATCCTTCTTTTAAGAATTTGACTGCTTGTTTTCCATTGTGTAAGATCATGGTTTGGATCGGGCTCGTCTCACAGGATTAGTGAGAGGTTTTTTTTCAAGTCTTTCTCAGAAAGGGAGGTACAGACTTGGGGGGGGGGAGGGGTACAGATATTTAGCCCAGTATCCTGTCTCTGAAGGTGGGGGGAGTTTGGAAAGAGAAAGAAGGGCTTCAATTGGCCCTGTCCCATAGTTTTTGGGACCTTCGCTTGATGGTGGCAGCAATCAGTTCCAGACACAAGAAAAGTTTGTGTTTAGGGGGAAAGTTTAACCTAAGCTGGTAAAATAAGCTTGGGGGGTTATTTCTTTTTTTTTTTTTTTTTCATGCAGGTCCCCACATCTGTACTCTAGAGTTCAGAGTGGGGAGGCAATAACATTAGTAATAATTATGATAAAAAAATAACTTTAACTGAACCTAATAGGTTAATAATATTTAGGCCCACAGATCACCCATGTAGAAAACCCCCCCCAGAGAATCTGTCTTGTTTCACGGGAGGCTGTGTGTGTGGAGGAGAGGTACCTCCATAGAAGTCACATCTTGTCAGAAGCATTTGTCTTTCATATTATTTTTCTACTATCCTCCTCCCCAGTGAATTAGAGCACACTTTATGGGAAGCACCTTAGTTTGGCTGACTGTCCAGATCTGAACTGATTGAGGTCAGGAAGGGAAAGACACACTGTCAGGATTACTAGGACTAAAAATGGACCTGCAGTAGCAGTGGGACATTGAAGTTCTCACCTACGGGGCTTATACGTTATTTTTTTTCCCCTTACGCCTGCTGTTGATGCATGAAGCATTTTGTACTGCATGATGGGATTGCTGCCATTTGCTACTCTGTCTTTGAACATGTTTTTGAGAAGCACATGTTTGGATGAAAGAACAGAGTATTTGGATATAAAAGCTGCTAATCTTTGATACTTAATTTTCTAAAACTGTTTTTAATAGCAAGAATCTCAGAGCCATTCCAGAAGCAGAAATTGGATTAGCAGTTATCTTCATGTCTACGGAAAGATATTGCAACCCCCAAAACCAGCTTGGCATAGGTAATTTTATAAACTTTGTTACTCTGCTGGGGAGGAGTGGTATTTTATTTTTTGTTAGTAGTATTATTTGTATTATCGTAGAATTTAGTAGTCCTAGTCATGGCTGATTATCTTAGTTTAAGCAAAAGAGACAACATATGTCTTTGTATACAAAAGGGTCAAGTAATAGCTAGTGGGCATTCTCTTTTCAGGCTTATATATGTTTTGAAAATAAATGTTTTTTTCTATATTGTATTTTTTGCTTTAATGTTTTTATAATTCTTGCACCACAAATGATCACATTAGTAGATGCAAATAAATAAGAGACTGACTTAAAATTGTGCAGTGAATATACAGAAATGTATGAAAAGAATGTTTTGAAATCCACATTTTTAAATGGCACGAAGGAACAATATATATGTCCTCTGCTTATTCCGTGCTGTCCTACACCCTTGGAATGAGAATAGTAGTGCAAAGCAGATGAAGGATGAATAGTTGAAAGTAAAAATAATAAAAATAATAAGAAATGGATGGATGCATTTATAATGCAGTTCCTTATTTGCACTTAAAGGCATTAATCTTTATAATAACTGAAATAAAAATTCAGAGCAGTGATAGTTTTAGTTGGCCTGAAAATGTAATAGGGAAAGATCTAGACTCCATAGTTTTGGTTTTTAGTGTTTTGTTCCCAAGCGTTCTCATAAGCCCAGCCATGGTGGGTCAGATCAGTGGTCTATTTAGCCCAGTATCCTGTCTCTGAAGGTGGCCAGTGCCACATGCTTTTGGCGATTGAAGGTTTAGGGACACCCAGAGTGTGAGATTGGCTATTAGCTAAAATGGTCAGGGATGCAATGAGGGACCCTATCCTCCATGAATTTACCTAATTATTTGTGAACCAATTTACACTCTTGTATATTATATTTATTCACTAATGCAATAAGAATCTAAATCTAGGTGAATAAATCTTAGGTTTTTCCTGTTTTCCAAACATGCTTGGTTTTTTTTGGGAGGGATGGGGGGCAGAGCATCAAGTTTGGTTCATGAGGGATTAAAATAGTATGTGCTTTGTATCATGTTGATAACCTAAGCTATATTTACAGGTTTAAATTACATGCCATTCTATGTAGTTTTTAAATTAAGCAAGAAGTCCTAAAATGATGGGTATTTCTGGGTCATTGGTGTATGTTTTGAGTGTATTCAGGCAACGAGACTGAAGGGTAAGGGTGAAATCCTTTGCCCACTGAAATCAGTGTGATTGTTGTCATTTGCTTCAGTGGGACCAGAGATTTCATCCCATGTGCCTTATACCACATAGTACATCAGTAACCCCTCCTGGTGAGGCTTGTTGATTCTTACATGTGTTGAAAAATGCACAAAAAGACAGTTTAAAGAAATAAGCTAGTTTTGGAAAAAGCAAACAAACCAGTATTCCTTGACTATGAAACAGAAAGTTGATGTGGGAAAGTGGGGTACACAAAACTGGCACAGCCCAATCAGATTTGTTGGTTGATGGTAATGTTTCTTTAAACCCAACAACCACCTGTCTCTGGACGTACGTGCATGAATTATATTAAAAACAATACAAAATAAGTAGACTAGTATTAAAAAAAGCAAATGAGACTTGTCCCACAGTTGTCTGAGTAGAGAGAGTGAGAGTCTTCATCTCATCAGGCCATCTCTTTTAAGCCAAGCTGGTTGCCTTCCATATTTGCTATTCTTTCTGCATATTGGGATGGTTTGTTCATGTGCCCTCAATAAGGCTTCTTTAAAATCTAGCCAGCTCTCCTGGACTCCTTTCCCCCCTCCTATTAGCCTCCTGGGAGATCCTGCCCATCAGTTCCCTGAGGGAGTCAAAGTTTGCTTTTCTGAAATCCAGTGTCTGTTTTCTGCTGCTCTCCTTTCTTCCTTTTGTCAGGATTTTGAACTTGACCATCTCATGGTCACTGCTGCTCAGGTTGCCACCCACTTCTACTTCCTCTACCAATTCTTCCCAGTTTGTGAGCAGCAGGTCAAGACGAACAAGGCCCCTACTTGATTCCTCCAACACTTGCACCAGGAAGTTTTTCCCAACACTCTCAAAAACTTCCTGAATTGTCTGTGCACTGCTGTATTGCTCTCCTGGCGGATGTGGGGTGATGTCCCCCATGAGAACCAGGGCCTGTGATCTGGATTTTTCTTAGTTGTCTGAAGAAAGCCTCATCTACCTCATCCTCCTGGTCTGGTGGTTTATAGCAGATGCCCACCACAACATCACCCTCGTTGCTTTCACCTCTAAATGAATCCAAAGACTCTCAACTTTTTTTCAGTTTCGTTCTGGAGATCTGAGCAATCATACTGCTTTGTTACTCCTCCACCTGTCTTCCCCCACCTGTCCTTCCTGAACAGTTTATATCCATCCATGATAGTGCTCGAGTCATGTGAGTTACACCACTAAGTCTCTGTTATTCCAATCACATCATATTTCCTTGACTGTGCAGGACTTATAATTCTTCCTGCTTGTTTCCCAGGCTTCTTGCATTTGTGTGCAGGCATCTAAGATAACTAGCCAATTGTTCTACTTTCTCAGTGTGTATCAGGAGGACTCCCCTGTTGCACCCTTCTCCACGTGTTTCCTCCTGATATCTGACCTATCTCTGGGGTTAGGTCACCATCCCCCGGTGAATCTAGCTTAAAACCCTCCTTGCTAGGGTAGCAAGTCTGCCTGCGAAGATGCTCTACCCTTTCTTCGTTAAGTGGATCCCATCTCTTCCTAGCAGGCCTCCTTCCTGGAACAACATCCCATCGTCAGAGAATCAAAAGCCCTCTCTCCAACATCACCTGCGTAACCACACATTTACTTCCAAAATTCAGTGGTCCCTACCTGGGCCTTTTCCTTCCACAAGGGAGGACATACAAGAACACGACTTGTGCCTCAAACTCCTATATCCTTCCCAGAACCATGAAGTCTGCAGTTGCTGAAAGTTGTTCTTGTCAGTATCATTGGCACCCACAAAAAGGAAGGGGTAGCAGGCCGAGGGCTTGATCAGTCTCTGCAGACACTCGGTCGCATCCTGAATTCTAGCTCTAGGCAAGCAGCACGCTGCCTGGAGTTGTATGTTAGCTGTTGAATATGTGTGGGTTTATAATTAAAATAGGCTAACAGTAATAGTACTAAAACGAGGAATACTTGTGGCACCTTAGAGACTAACCAGTTTATTTCAGCATAAGCTTTCGTGGGCTATAGCCCACTTCATCGGATGCATAGAATGTAACACACACAGAACGCACATCTTACTTCTGTGTGTTCCATTCTATGTATCCGATGAAGTGGCTATAGCCCATGAAAGCTTATGTTGAAATAAACTGGTTAGTCTCTAAGGTGCCACAAGTATTCGTTTTTTTATTTATGGATACAGACTAACACAGCTGCTAATCTTAAAGTAGTAGTACTGTAATCATGGCTTATACATACACAGCCACAGGAAGAATGCTAACTTTTTAATTGTTCAGTATGTTTAACTTGCAGCTAAACAGCCATTTAGTCCAGGATCAGCTATTCCACATCCAACCCTTTCTCAGAGTTCAACTGTAGATGAGACCATAATGCCTCTTACTAAAAGTGATAACACGGCATATGTAGCTGACACAGAATCAGAAGAACTGATGGACACATGGTAAGGTACACATTGAAATACTTTCCTAAGTAGATTTCTATAAATAAGGCTGTTACCATGCCAGAGGAAATTTGAGCCAGTTATAGACTTGCCAATATCAGTGGGGCTCAATATTTGATGTGGCATTCCCTAACTTGCAGAAGTAAACTGTGGTCGCTATCCATGGTGGTCCAATATCTCCCTTGAAGTGATAGGATATAGCAAGAAAGCCAGCTGGCATGTCAGTCTGACACTAGGACATGCAATTGGAGATGCGGCAGATCTGATTGGCTCTTGTAACCATGTTCAGAATTCTAAAGCAATTTCATAATTATCTAGGTCAGTTAGTCATAGCAGGTATTAATATTAATTTATATACCTTCCATTAGTGTTCATTGTATACACTGGTACAGCTTTATTACTGTGGTGCTCTGTAATGTGTGTGCTGTTTCTGCAATGACTGCCTGTATGTTTACATAGTATTTTTTTCTCCCTTTTGTGTAGTATGGAGATAGAGAAAACTCCCAAAATGGACCGAAGAGACAAAATGAGTTCACAGAATATAACCACTGTAAAGGAGACTCCTAGCACCAGTGGCAGTGTAAATACAAGGACAGTATTACCCAGGATCCATAGAACGCCTGGGGTTGACCAAAGAAGTCAACCCCTCTCACCCTTGAAAATTTTAGGAGTTAATAGAAATAGAGAGAGAGCTTCACAGCAAGAGTCTAACTCCATTAAAAATTATTTCCAGGCAGCTCCAAAGAAAAGGTATATTCACAGAGATCCTTTTTTTTTAGTACTTTTTCATATTTTCAGATGGTGCTATTTTTGTTTTAGAAAGTAATTTGTTTTAGTTCAAGGGGCAATATGTTTTATTCCCAATGTAGATTTTACTACCTCACTATGAAATTGAATTTCTCTAATCGTTTTTTATTTTAAACTGGCCATTTCTAGGTATCTGTTTCCCCAAACAGAGAAGTGTATGCTAAGGTTGCTCAGATTCAAATCCCACTCAATCATGAAAAATGCAGAAAAGCATCAGTTGAGGCATATAAATAAAGATTGCCTTAACTCCCACTTACATTGTGCAATGCTCATGCAGGTGTTTCACCTCTGTAAAAACTCCCATGAATACCCTGCATATAGCCAAGCACTTCAGCAACATTATAAAATCAAAATGAAAATCCTCACTTGTGGATTTTTGGATTCATATTCAGTCATTGTGCGTTGTTCACTTACTGAGTTTATAGTGTTGAAAAATTCTTTGTTTCTTTCTGGCGAAGGGAAAGGATTGAAGAGGGAGAAACATCAGTACCGAAACTGGCAAAGATGGAGGAAAAGTCATCTAATCTTTCCAGTCAAACCCAACCTACAACTTCTTTGATGTGGAAAAGTAAAGTGGAACAGACTCAAAAGGAACAATATACCTTGGACCTGAAAACAAACCTTTCACCTGTAGACACAAGCCTAAAGCTTGCAGTGGAAAGTAGCAGATCAGAGAAAGATAAAACTGTTACTAAAAATGTTTCCAGTGAAAAGCCTGCATCAAAGAAGAGAAAAGAGTTCGGCAATTTAGTTGACGATGCAGCTACGCTGGAGCTTGTGTTTGGGAGCAAAGAGCTGAATTGGGAAGCTGAAATGGGGGCTCATGGTGAGGAGCATGGAGCCAATATGCAGAAAAAAAGACGTTTGGAAACCCAGGGGAAAAGGATTGAAGAAAATGCAATTCAAGAAGACGCCAATAGGATATTAGTGAGTAATGTTCTTTATTAATTGCTTGTTATAGACCTGATCCTGCAAGTTGCAGTGTCATTGGAGGAACCTGTGCAGCAGCATCTTGCAAGATTAAACTGTTAGCATAGACAAATACAGCTTAAGAACAGAGACCAGCTTTGAGCAGTTTAAATGCATTGTATTAGCTCTCATGCCATTATAAACGAGCAGTGGGTATAGTTTGGGGATTCTATGTAAGTATTGTGATGGACGAGTTAAAATACAGACTTCCTGACTCTCCATGGTCACTATCCTGTAGCGTTTGTAGAGTTTATTTCCCCAGATGGAGGCACTTTGTAACTTTAAACCGGCATCAGTTATTTACGCTTCATACTTCCTTTTTGAAGCTGTCAATTTGCTCTTGTTAAAGAAATATAGCCTTTAAAGGCAGAACAGCCAAACCTTTTCCTGTCCTGAAGAGAAGGTTTTTTAGTACAGTGTGCAGTTATTGTTAATTCCCAGGAGAAATTGCGTCAAACTCCTTTCCAGCCAGAGAATTTCTATACCTGTGTGTTGGATGTCAGCAAGATGATATAATGTAATAGAGACACCATGCTGCATAGACAGAAGTCTGATCTGATATGAGGTTAATTTCTTAAATATTTTTCTTAAACTATAAGTATATTGCAGTTTAAATATTTTAGCAAACCTTACGGGTTTAGAAAGGTTTATGAACTGTAAGTGATGAGTATCTGAAACATTTTGGTTGAATATAAACAGCTCTTGTGACTTTTCTCTTTTTCCCTCTTTGGAAATATGCCTCTCTTTGCCACAGAGATTCTTTCCAAAGTAAAGTACTATCCCATTGTTTTTCCCCAAACATGCTATTCTGTATGCTGACTCCATATATCAGTCTTTGTTGGGCTGCCACAGTAAATCAACCACACTTGTATGCACCATAGTAAATTAACTAATGTTGCTCGCCAATGAAAACTCCTTTTCTAGAGGTACATTCTAAAGTTTTGAAAGCATGCCTCTTGGAAAAGCCAAGAATGTGTCAACAAAACTGGTCCCAGTTTAGCATGCTGTGACCATTAGCTAAACAACAGATATTGGACACGCAGGTTGCATAACTTCTTTTTATCTTCAGATTGCAGGAAGAAACCAGTTTTAAATGTTCTTATTTCACATTTATATAACATCATACATTTACACAAAACTTGTAGAAATGTAAAACTGTTCTTGGGTGACCAGATAACAAGTGTGAAAAATTGTGACACTTTTTTTTCCTCCAGGAGGAGGAAGAGGAAATATATATATAAGACGGCCCATAATATCAGGAATCTGGTCATCCTACTTCTTAACCCCAAAGAGAATATAATCAAAGTCAGACAATGTGAGTGATGACAGCAGGCAAACTGAGGAATAAAGATTATAACAAATAAGGGCTCACTTGATTGGTTGTGTGGTTATGATTACTTGCTCTTTTAAAATCTGAGAATGAAGTAAAGTCCTAGAGGAAGAATAGAAGGCACCGGATGTTTGATTTAATTAAAAATAAGTTACTTGGAGGAGGACAGGAAAATATGCTTGGGAGAAGGATATTATTAAAAGAATAAGGGACAAGTGTATGTATGTGGAGGTGTTAAGGGAGCAAGGATTTGGTTTAATTGACATAGTGATAAAAACACAAGTTGCTGAAGCTTAATCTACACTGGTGGAAAAATTACCAAGTGTAGACATGGCCTATGTGCTGTAATAATAATAATGGGATTTTTTTGCGTCAAATAACTTTTCACATTATACAGTAAAGAATCCCCCCTCTTTGCCTATATTGTGGAAGTTCAGCACTGAAAATTACTTATTTGTTGAAATAAAGGAAGCTGATGACATTCACCTGAAAGAGAGCACTTCTAAAGATTCTTTAGACATACAAACTTATAACAACTAAAGAATTTATTATAAGCTTAATTCTTCACGTGGTGGATGAGTTCTTGCCCGATCCTTCCTTGGCCTGGAATCCTTTTTTGTTTGTGTCCCTTTTCAGAGGTCAGATAAGTGTTTTTGGACATTTTCTGGATTCTGAGATTCTGGTCATGTGGCTGAGGTAAAAAGGTAGATAAATCTTTAATTTTCTGGTGTGAAAGAACATGTCTGGTATTGAGCCAAAAATGAGAGAGGGCTTTTGATAAAAGACAAAATTTTAATCTAATCTGACCACTTGGGACACTGCAAGTGAACAATTTAGGCAACATGTTGATACTAGCACCTTCCCAGCTCGATTTTTTCATAACAAACACGACTTGCGTAACAAACACGACTTGTGACATCAACACACCTTTATAGCAGAAATAGAAAAGCCCTAGAGAAAGTTTATTCGCTATTGAGCAAAATTGTGATGTGTAGTAGTCTGCTTTTCCTTCTTTAACTACAGGCTGTGAGGAGACTAGCCTTGATCCTAATCAAGATTGTTCCAAAATGGACACTTACATTTTGTTATTTCCTGATTGTGAACTCTGGAATTTAAAATAGAAAACTAATAGTTTTGTTTCATACCTGAAATCTTAGTGATTTTCATAATCCTTACTGGTAGGATTTTAGGAATTATGAATTCTTAAGGAAAAACATTTATGCTAAAAAAAGTAATCTGAACAAACCAGGGACAGTAGTTTTATTAGAGCAATGCATTGTTAAAGTATATGTCCAGGATATTTTTTTTATAAACAATCATAATTTACATTTATAACGATTGCTCTTTAAAATTGTTTGGTCAAACAGCAAGAAAACGAACTTGATGCTGTTCCAACTTCAAAGAAGAAAATTGAGATTAAGCAAGAATCCTCAGTTTCGGTAAGAAACTAGTCAAATGAAAGGAGTACCTAGCATTAGTTAATACTGAGAAATGTGAAGGAAATGGACCACAGTTTTTTGCTTTTAAAACTTAGTTCATGTGTGTGCCGACATAGTAGGGTTTGATGAATGAGGGCTTATGTAAACATAAAAGTTGTACCACTTTACTACATCAGTATATAGTCAAAGATGTACAGATACGTCACCAACTTCTCTTGTGTGGATGCAGTTACATTGGTATAAAAGTGCTTATCCCATATAGATTATTGCCATAAGGGAAGGGAGATCACTACACCAGTAGAAGTCATCTTTATACTATATCCTTAATAGGGCTTTTGGTGGTATAAAATTATTACAGTTATTAACCATGTTTATTATGGTAATCATAAGACAAGAATAGGCCCTCCCTGTGATAGGCACTGTACAAATAGTAGTAGAGTTCCTGTCCCAAAGAGTTTATAATCTGAATGGACCAGAGGGGATCAGCAACCTTTCAAAAGTGGTGTGCCGAGTCTTCATTTATTCAATCTAATTTAAGGTTCTGTGTGCCAGTAATACATTTTAATGTTTTTAGAAGGTATTTTTCTATAATATATATATAAACTATTGTTGTAAAGTAAATAAGGTTTTAAAAATGTTTAAGAAGCTTTATTTAAAATTAAATTAAAATGCAAAGCCCCCAAACCGGTGTCCAGGACCTGGGCAGTGTGAGTGCCACTGAAAATCAGCTCACGTGCCACCTTTGGCACACGTGCCATAGGTTGCCTACCCCTGGACCAGACATACCCAGGGTGGGGGAAGGGGTATAACACACAAAGTAAAAATATGGTGGCAGCAAATGTCATCTTAGTTCCATAATTTTGAGGGATTGGAGAATCAGCTAATTGGGGGAGGGGGGAAGATTGATGGAAGAAAGAGCACTGAAAGAAAGAGGGAGGGCAGGGGAGAAGAAGTTGAGAGCAAGAAGCGTGGAGTGAAGATGACGTGAAGTGATTGGGAGCGTTGAAGGAAACAGCCAATCAGCACAGGACAGAGGAAGTCCAGTCAGAACCGTAGAAAGGTCTCTGATTTGGCGGCTTCTGCAGGTGCTCCTGTGTACTGGAGTCTCTGGGTACATCTACACAGCAGCTGGAGATGTAATTTTAGGCTCTGGTGGATGTACATGCGATAGCTGTGCTCAAGCTAGTTTGCTAAAAATAGCAGTGTAGCCACGATGGCGCAGGCAGCATCACAAACTAGGTGCTAGGATACAGTCCCATCTGAGACTCCCAAGTCCGTAGTCCAGTGGTGTGCAAACTTTTCCAGCCGGGCCCACCCTCTTACCATTAAAGGAACCTGTTCGTGCCCTCCCTTTTCCCCACCATATGCACATACTACTGCACAGCCAAGGCTTCCTCTGCACCGGACTTATTCTACCTTCCAGCCAGCCTTTCACTGCTAGGGCAGTGCCAATATTTTCTCCTCTTCCCCTCCCCGCTCTGGTTTTCAGGGTGTGGGAAAGTGCATGTGATGGTCTCTGGGGGCAGAGCCAGTGCTGGGCACAGAGGCTGCTGGGGGTGGAAATTGGCGCGGGGCACTGATCCACAGGCTAGGTGGCCCACTGAGGTGAGTCTGGCTGGAGGTGGCGCTTTGTCCCCACCCCCTCATGGGGGCTGGCCCAGGCCCCACTGCACAGAGCTGGCATGAGCTCCCTGGCATCGCCACCAGCCCCCACCCCCCAAATGTTCCTCTGGGTGTGCCCCACGGTTTGCACACAAGTGGACCTGGCCCATGATGTCCACACTGCAGTGGTTACACTGCTATTTTTAGCTTGCTAGCTTGATCAGAGCTAGTGCTTGTACATCTGACTGAGCTGGGAACTGCATCTCCAGCTGCACTGTAGACCCAAGCCCAAATTTGCTTCATCCCTGCAGTTTCCCCCCCAAAAGCACAGGGCAAGGAGAGGAACCACCTTTGTCCGAGTTACCCCGGGGGTAACACTTAAGTTTAGACCAGGTCCTTAGTTTACTAGAAATCTAATTTTAAATTTTAAGCCTTATCTAGACTGTTATGTTCTAAGCTAATATCTGCCCTCCATTTCTAATCCATCAAGTGTACATTCTCTGATCTCTTAAAATAGGCTCTTAGTTTACTGAACAACTTGAAGTTCTCCTTTCCCCTTTTTCCTCTCACAAGAACACTGACAGACTTCCAGATGTCTCCAGCAATTTGCCCAGTGGACTCTTGTTGACTGAATTTAGATCACTGGTTGTTAGCCATCCAGGGCCAAATAGTCTTGCTGTTGCACAAATCAATTCTGAGCAACTGAAAAACTTCAAGAAATTCAAAAAGGTGAGTAGTGCATATTTTAAACTGCCACAAGATGGCACTGTTTGAAATAGCTATGTAAGTGCTGCCATAATACAATAGAGAAAGCGAGGAATACTTGTAGCACCGTAGAGACTAACTAGTTTATTTCAGCATAAGCTTTCGTGAGCTATAGCTCGCTTCGTCGGATGCATAGAATGGAACAGAAGTAAAATGCATTTATACACACAGAAAGAGAAAGAAAATAATAATAATTGTACATTAGCATACCAATTCTAAGAGGGCTGTTAAATGTAGATGATCCATTATCACTAGGAGAAAAATACACCTTTTGAAATGGAGATCTGTTGTCAGTAACTCATGAAATGCAATTAATTACTGTAATGAGAGAACCAGTCTGAACTTCTGTTAAGCCCCTGGTTAATAGTGTCCAATTTGAAAATTAATTCCAGTTCCTCAGTTTCTCGTTGGAGTCTGTTTTGGAAGTTTTTCTGTTTCAAAACTGAAACCGTCAAATCTTTAATGGAATGGCCAGGAAAATTGAAGTGTTCTCCTACTGGTTTTTTAATGTTATGATTCCTGATGTCAGATTTGTGTCCATTTAATCTTTTGCATGGAGACTGGCTGGTTTGGCCAAAGTACATAGCAGAGGGTCATTGCTGGCACATAATGGCATATATCACATTGGTCGATGTGCAGGTGAATGAGCCTCTGATGGTGTGACTGATGTGATTAGGTCCTATGATGGTGTCAGTTGAATGGATATGAGGACACCAGAATACAATAGAATACAATAGAAATGTTGTTATATGTTGTTATATGAAAGGCATTCTTAGAGATTCTATTTCCACTTATATTTTATTAACTTTCTGTCACCATTGTGGTAAAGAGCAAAATACTGTGGCTATTTTTGTGTTAATATATGAGACAGACACCAGAGAAGTTACCTCCTACCCAGAGGCAATCCATTTGGGGGGAGACGGGGATGCAGAGTCATGTTCCCCCCTTCCCCCCCCCCCCAATCATTTGCTCCTTGGCTTGTACTGAGCATGCTAACAGACTGAGCATGGTCAGTAACAGTACTGAAGCTGGCTGCCCTCACTCTTGTCCCCCTTCTCCCATCAGCAGGCACGGGTTGTCTCTGCTCCCACCAGATGATTACCTAGAGACCTGTGTTCTTTTTGGAGGCTTGTACAGTTCTTACACAGGTTGACTCATTAAATGATACTGTGAACTTGAACTGTATTATAATTTCAGGTTGTATCTCCTTTTAGGCTTACTGTGTCACCTTCAAATAATCTACTGAGGACATATATTGGCTTGAAGTTTTGCATTTTGACTAAGAAAATTTGGATTTCTAAACACACTACTAAAATGCACGTCTTATAAAACTAAGACCTAAGATCATTGGATTCTGAGTGACTTTTGCAAAACTGTGTGTTCATTGTTGGAATATAGCTTCAGCCCAGAATTTAAAGAGAAAGTGCAGTGTAATCTAAGATAAGCAATACACTACATTTAAGTAAAAAAATTTAATGCCTTTAAATGGACATGGTCATCTTGAAAATCACATCTGTATGAAAATATTGTACCCACCATAGTTTCAAGTAGCATTTTAAAATTGTTTAATAGAACATGCAGTATCTTTGAAAGTATCATCCTTTCAATTCTGCTGGGTTCTGCATTACAAGTTCTTCTTTACATCAGTCTGGATTCGAAACTTAAAATATCAGTTTCTGTTGTTTTCAAAATACATTTTAAATGCATTAGTTTAATTTAACAGATTAAAAATATAACTAGTCAAAGCTCTTTCTTTTGGGGGAGAATTGGCAGTTTGCAGGTGGTGTTCTGTTTAAGCAGAACTATTCATTGCATAGATACTGTTAGACAAATTGGATGAAAGGTGTTCTGCCACTGTGAATTTACTAGAAGTGCCTACTCTAGTCTTGCAAGGTTGCCAGCCTGCACTATAACAGCAAACATTTCTTGTCCAACAGGTACCTTATCCTGGAGCAGGACAACTTCCACACATTATTGGAGGATCAGATCTGATAGGTCACGATGCCAAAAAGAATTCACAGTTGGAAGAATGGTTAAGGCAGGAAATGGAGGTAAGGAATTATTTCCAGGCGGCTCTGTACTAAAAGTTGAGTTTATGAATCTATCTTAACACATCCGAAAAGATGTTAGGGATGTGACCCAAATAAACGAAAGGGGTTCAGTGGTAAGGCTGACAGTCTTCTAATTATTTTAGATGAATTTGATGTGTAATATTAATACAATTTTTAATAACATTTTGTAATCTGTTTACAGAGGAGACTGCTGTAAAGCAAAAGGCACTGACCTAGGAGAAAGTGATTTTAATTACTGAGTAAATTAAATATTTTATTGTTGCTCAGCCTGACATGAATTCTGAGTGTGGCAGTGAAATTTTTTGTATAAACAAGCTCAACGACCTCAGCATTCAAAGCATTCAGTTCAGCATTACTGATGATCTGCTCACAGACTACAATGAAGCTTATATTCAGATGAAAAATATACAAGAAATGTTTGTTGTGTTTTTCACTAGAGAACATCTTTCCATTTGTATGTCATTTCTGTCTTGCTCTAGCAGTTCTCAACTTCTTCATTTTGTGTGTTGCTTCTTTTAAAAAAAGCTCTTCTCATGGGCCACATCCCATCCCAATCTCCCATATCTTTCCTATCATGTCAGTATTATGTGGTTAATTGAGAAGGTAATAAGACAGTATTAAGGAGAGAATGTGATAGGTGGGACTTCTTGAGTTTTTTACTCCATCCTCACTTTTGTATTTGCTGTTTATTTCCTCTCCCTGATTTTAGCAGTTGGTTTCAGCGCTAGATCTTACCTTGCAGTATAGCACTGCATTATCTCTCCTGGCCACTTTGAAATTAGTCATCTTGTATGCTTGTTGTCCTAATTTGGCATCCCCCACAAATTTACTCATTGTTGCATTTATATGAGGCACAGCTAAGAAGGACGTGTGCAGCAGAGTTGAGAGGTTCTAACTCCTTTTTTCCTCTCACCCTCCAGTTCTGGTAGTTAAAAAAGCCCTTGGAAGCCCTAAAATTAATCAGAACCCAGATTCCAATTAACAAAGTATCCCCGCTTTAAAACAGACATAGATGCTTTATTCCCATGACAGAAGGAACTCCGTTTAGAAGAGGTCAGCAGACCACAGTTTGAAAGTGTGCTGTTACCCACTTTTTTTTAAAGAAGTTTAGAATATAGTTTGTGTAAAAAGGTACCATGTCTACCCCTGAGAGATGCTAAAGATCTGCAGCTTGTATTGTCTTTAGTTGTGGCTGTTCAGCACTTCTCTGGCTCAACTCTTAAAGTTTTATAGCCACACAAGGGATCAAACTCGGAGGACAGTTTAAAATGGTGAAATTTGCAGCTCCTTTTTCCCCTTTCCTTTTCCCCACCAAAGCATATATGTTACACTTAGACAGTATAGAATTACTTTAACTTGCATCTCCTTGGCATAGGTTACATGAACTTACAGCTACTTGACAGTGTGTAAAGGAGTCTGCCTTCACGACTCCACTGTACTAGTTCCAGATTTTAAAGCTACCGTATTTTTCGCCCTATAAGACGCACTTTTTCTTCCCCAAAACGGGGGGGGAAAAGTTGGTGCGTCTTATAGGGCGAATGCAAAAAAAAAAAAAAAAAAGCGCCTCGCTCTCCCGTCCCCGCCGCGCGGGCGGGCTGCCGAGGTTCCCCCCTCCCCGCCGCGGGCGGGCTGCCGGGGTTCCCCCCTCCCCGCCGGACCAAAAAAAAAAAAAAAAAAAGCGCCTCGCTCTCCCGTCCCCGCCGCGCGGGCGGGCTGCCGGGAGCGTCCCGGTTCCCCCCTCCCCGCCGCGGGCGCGCTCCCGGCAGCCCGCCCGCGCGGCGGGGACGGGAGAGCGAGGCGCTTTTTTTTTTTTTTTTTTTTTTTTTGGTCCGGCGGGGTGGGGGGAACCTCGGCAGCCCGCCCGCGCGGCGGGGACGGGAGAGCGAGGCGCTTTTTTTTTTTTTTTTTTTTTTTGGTCCGGCGGGGTGGGGGGAACCTCGGCAGCCCGCCCGCGGCGGGGAGGGGGGAACCTCGGCAGCCCGCCCGCGCGGCGGGGACGGGAGAGCGAGGCGGTTTTTTTTTTTCCCTCCGGATTTTTTATTAAAAAACGAGGGGGCGTCTTATAGGCCGGAGCGTCCTATAAGACGAAAAATACGGTAATTGTGACAAAACTCAAAATTTTGACCAGCTCATAGGTTTCTGCTTGTTGCAGTTTTAGTTAGACATTCCTACTTTTGAAAGTTCTGTCATGACAAGTAATATAAAGCCCTGGATATTTTCCCCTCCCCTTCATTCCTGTCAGACAGGACAGCTATGGTGTGCAGTTAGCCTGGGTAATTGGCACCTGGTTCTGAGCATTTGAGTTAGCCTAGCCTGAGTACGAGCATGAGCATTCCCACAATAAAGCTGGCCCCCTCTGTTACTGTGTCCTCATTATTTCTGCCCTCATCCATGCATGTCTTGGGGCATAACCTATGGGGTTTTTTTGTGCAGAAACTCTACTATTCTTTCCCAGTAAATTGTTGAAGAACTTCTCTATCCTTGAGAGGAAATTGTGGGAAAGGGTTTTGTAGGACTTTCCGCAAGTGATCTTGCCTGCATCTTCACTGCAAAGTACACAAGTTCCAGCCTGAGCTAAACCACAGCATGGGTTAAGTGTCTGATCGTTCCTCAGATTGATTTCTGTAACTGTGGCCTACTTATGAATTGAAAACCATAATCTGACATTCCTGTAAAACACATTGTGTGTGAGGTATTCACAGCAAGATGTCTCAGTACAGGACCATGGTATTAGTATGAACAATATTGACGAGATTTACCTTATTTTGTCAGGAACAGAATCGGCATGCAAGAGAGGAATCACTCGCTGATGATCTCTTTAGGTAAGGGAGTTTTTTGTTAGTGCTTTTAAAAGTTCTGATATGTTATACATCATCTCATCTGGACAAATTTCAGGTTTCTAATTAAACCAAAATGGATAATGCTCCATTGGATGCCTCCTTTCTTAATACCACATCTGAGTAGAACGTGTCCAAATTGACATCTCTTCTGCTCTTTCCTAACTTTCTTTATACCTTAAACTTCATTAGTTCCTGGGCTGTACATGACTCCTTTTAATGTAACATTCAAAATTACTAGTCTTATTGGTAATTAGAGCCTTCTCAGATAGAATTGTTGCCAATTCATCTCCCTCCTATAAACTCCACTTTAGCCCCTCATTCCAGGAACCCGGCCATTAAGTTTGAATCAAGAATCGCTTTCCTACTTGTGAGGATGCTGCTTTCCTTCCCGCCATCAGAGTTTGCCAGTGCCTGTCTCCTTATTGATTGGAAGGTTTTGCTCTGGCTGAACCAGAGATTCCCCTTTCCAGCATAAACAAAACTAGTCCAAAATAAAAGCAGATTGCTTGGGTTCTAGTGCCGTAATCCGAGTCTGGGGGGACCTGCTCCACTTTTCACAGGTGGCTAACACCTTTTCACACAGGGATCCTAAGTGGGCCTTTGCTCCATTCATTTCCAGGCTTCTTTCCAGGCTGATTCTTCGGCTCTTTCTCCATGAAAACATCAGTACTGCGCTTCCCTGCTTTCCTTTTTGGTAGCGAGACTCTCAGCAAGTCCTGCCATTTTCCTGATCTCGCTCTCCAGAATAAAACAGGCCTGTTAGAAGTCTACACGTTCCCATGGTTCTGTGGCTCCTGACTGGACTACAAGTCACAGAATCCCTCTGTTTGGGGCCGGCCCATGCCACAAGAGGGAGGTGACACCTCTGGCTCAAAACATTGTTATGCCACTGTATCTCGTATGCCCGTAAATCTATTCTGTGTAAAACACCTTCCCTTCCATAAACCCTCTTTACCAGTTTTCTGCTGATATCCTCATTTTACTTTTACTCCCCTCCTCTCTGAGAGGACATTAGATTCTTCTTTTACACTATTCCTTGGCCAGTTCATTCCCTGCCTCTCTACATCCTCTTTTCCTAGGCCTATGACTCCTAATCCAATCTCTACTAATAAACAAAAGTGGAAGCCCACTGCTAGAAAGCCTGCTTCTCTTTATTCCATTTTTCTCTTTAAAAGTCACTGTATTGTTCTGCACCGTTCCAACATATGCAAATTGTACGATCTATATTGTAAACTGTGTATGTATAGATTGTAATCTGAAATTAAGTATTTTGTGATTATTGCTAGAGCTCTTTTTTTTTTTTCAGTAATCACAAGAGTGACTCTCAGTTCACTTAGTTAAATCCTTATTTGAAACCTCAGCAACAATATGATTGTTTAGAAAGCATTATTTTTTCATTGCTCGTTAAACCTGCTACTGTTGGAACTTTTAACTAGGGGTGGAGGAATCCAGGTAAATTCCAGCTCTGATTTGTTTAATTCTACAGTTGAGAAAATTATGCAAAAATCAAAATTTGCAGACGCCAAACTCCTCTGTAAAAAAGGATAGAAATGCCAGGGCAGTAGAATATGATATGAGTAGGGCCCTAACAAATTCACAGCCTTTAAAAAATGTATCTTGGACCGTGAAATCTGTTTTTTGTGTGCTTTTACCCTATACTATACAGATTTAATGGGGAAAACCAGTGTTTCTTAGATTGGAGGTTCTGACCCAAATGGGAGTTGTGTGTGGGGGGTTGTCACTAGGTTATTTTAGGGGGATTGCAGTATTACTACCCTTACTTCTGTGCTGCCTTGAGAGCTGGGCAGCCAGAGAGCGGTGACTGTTGGATGGACACCGAGCTCTGAAGGCAGTGCCCCGCCAGAAGCAGCACAGAAGTAAAGGTGGCAATACCTTCAGAGCTGAGCAGCCGGAGACTGGCGGTGGCTGACTGAGGGCCCAGTTCTGCAGGCAGCAGACAGAAGTCAGAGTGACAATACCATTCCGTGCCATCCTTACTTCTGCACTGGTGATGGCTCTGCCTTCAGAGCTGGGTTCCTGGCCAGCAGGCACCACTCTCAAGTTGCCCAGCTTTGAAG
This sequence comes from Sternotherus odoratus, assembly GCA_032164245.1. Taxonomy (NCBI): domain Eukaryota; kingdom Metazoa; phylum Chordata; order Testudines; family Kinosternidae; genus Sternotherus; species Sternotherus odoratus. The sequence continues at coordinate 38,441,445 of JAVMKO010000002.1, forward strand.
GCAGCACCGACACCAGCAGCAGCACAGAAGTAAGGGTAGCAGTACTGTGGTAGCCCCCACCCCGCCCTAGTTCCTTTTTGGATCAGAACCCCTACAGTTAGGACACTGTGACATTTCAGTTTTGAATAGCTGAAATCATGACATTTACGATTTTTAAAATCCTTTGTGAAAAGGACCAAAATGGACCCTGAATTTGGTAGGGCCCTAGATACAAGACTAAATCTTGTGCTTAGTCTACAAGTATTATTGCAAAACTGAATTAAAGAATGCTGCTTGCCGTAGAATGTGTGTAGTGAAGTAGTAATAAGAGCACAATTCTTCAAAGAATGCCACCATTTTTATCATTAAACATGTTGGAATACCTTTTTCTGTTGCCTTTATAAAATATCCTTCATCATCGTATTCTACCAACTCTCCAATTTATTTTTATGCTGCTTTTGATATTCAGTTTTAGTCAATCGTATAAATATTTTGCCTTTTACTGTATTGATGTAAATATTTTGTGTGGTGGAAACTTGTAATACAAACATTTCAATCTTTGACACACTGCAGCCTGCTACCACTGGATGTATTCTGATCATGGCCTTGATCCTGCATAACTTCAGTGGGAGCAAGCTCTGTGTCATGTAGTATTAGCAGCTGGAGGTTCCTGTGAGAATAGCATTTGAAGATGTGTTCAGCTGAATCAGTCAAGCAGCACTCAAAGATCAAGGCTAGCTAGAAAGAAAAGCTCCACTCCACACAGCGTGCCAGGTCTTGTCTCACACTTTGTAGTTTCTGTGGTCTGAAGTCATTGCACCCGCCCAGGACTCCTTGCATCTCTCCATTCCATCCCATACGCTTGCTGTGGCATCTCTTTCTTTCAGGGACTCCCTGTAATCCTCTCCCTTATTCTGTGGCCTCTGTATGTTCCTCCCACCATACCATATGCTAGTGGTTCTGTGTGCTCTCCAGCTACCACAGCTGGTTTCCCTTTCAAAGACGCTTCATGTACCTTCTTCCCACCCACCCTTCTTTTTTTTTCGTTCTGTCTGGGAGTTAATAGTTTGCACTATTGTAACCATCTTAGGAGATACTAGTTCATTCACAATGTCAACATGTTAAACTCTACTGGGAGGATGGACAGAGGTGAGGGATGCAGTGGATGTTATCTGAAAGGTGGTGATGGCTGCCATCAGCCAGTTCTTTGATCTCTAGAGAATTACAGAAGTGTTGGTCCAATAAAAGATAGTATCTCACCCTCTTTGTCTCCCTAATATCCTATGACCAACACAGCCACCACACTACTGCATACAGCATTATAGCTGGACAGACAAGTGGAGAAATGCCATCAAGTTGAGTGTAGGGGTGCAGGGCTATGTCTACACTGGCAACTGAATGACAAAACTTTTGTCTTTCAGAGGTATTAAAAAAAATCCCCTCCAAAAAGCCACAAGTTTTGTCGCCGACAAGTGCTGGCATGAACAGCGCTTTGGTGGCAGGAGAGCCAAGAAACAGCAGCTACACTGCGCACCTTTTAGCGACACTGCTGTAGCGAAACAACCGTCGCTAACAGCGGCGTAGTGCAGAAATAGCCAAACATCCTGCTTTGCTTTACTTAAAAAGTATATGCTGTATCTTTTGTATCTTTAGTTTCCTTATCTGAGGGAGCTAGTAGTAGCCATGGGACTTGAATTGCCATCAGTTATGTCTAATTTAAACAAAACATTTTTCTTTTTTTAAAAAACAACCTGTATACTATACTATTACAGAACACACTTGTTAATTCACCAGCTGAACTAGTGATTTGCAGAAGAAAGTATTATAGCATATTCAAACATGTAAGGAGCCTTTCCAAATTCTTAGTGTATTAACAGCATGTGTTCTGTGATAAGTTATTCACAGTTCATTGCTTTTTCCCCAAAAGGATAAATGAGTTGCTTAGGAACAGCAATGACCTGTAATATATTTCTAGTTAAGTGATGATGTAAATTGGCTCACAAGTTGTGACATTTTCCTGTCAGAGAGAGAAGAAAGCTTAGTAAATGGAATCAGATTTAGGGGAAGTAAAACTGCTTGATCATTCGGTTGTGTCTGTAACCTATTCATCTGTGAAAACAAAGCAGGTTAGAAGCAAAGGGTTTTTGTATGTGTTTTGGACTGAGGGTGGGAGGCAGTCCTAGAGAGAGAAAAGGACAGGGTTTGAATTCAAAGTATAAACACATTTCTGGACAATAATCAATCATTTTGTACCCAAAAAGTTCATTAAAAGATCAAGTGGTAAGAAGGAGCAGGAGAAGAATCAAGTGTGGGAGGAGAAGTGAAAGGGATTGGTAAATGCTTTTCTGAATTGAGCAGTAGCATATGACATGGTCAGTCGGGAACTTTGTTTTTATTTAGAGGAAGTCCTTTCACTATTAGCCGATGTAAGTTTTGTGCAGCAAAAAACAGCAGCCTTCGTGGTGAAATATGTCTACAGTTTTTCATTTGCAACATTAAAGCATCTAAAAATCCCAGAAAGTAGTAAAAAACACTTTCAAATTCTAGAAATGGCACAGTCCAGGTGTAACTCTCTTTATTTTACTGGCAATAAAAAACAGTGCTGCAAAAAGCTAGAACACCCTTAACAGCTATTGATTTGGGCTGGAGTAGAGGTGCTTCTGACCCCATCAGAAAAGGAAATGTCAACTTTTAACGTTTAGCTTTGAATATCTGAAATAAATAGTTGGTATCTGTTTACTTAACATTTTTTCCTCTTACTGCAGATATGATCCTAATGTGAAAAGGAGAAGATAAATTCTCTTGAATTTACAATGAACCTACAGCAAAATCATCTTGACACCATGGTTGCTGGTTCCAGTGTACAATATATGGGAAGTTTAAATTATCTTTTGTTGTAAGAGTTTAAGTCCTGCTTTTATTAAAGGAAAACAGAATCCGTTTTACATTGTTTTGGCATTTATAGAGTCTACATTTCTGGTTTCAAAACTTTAGACTCCTTTGCTTCAAAGTATGCTATAGTACATTCTAGATATTTACAACCTCAAGCTTGCTTCTGTCGGTTTGAGGTACACTTCTGCTATTACTCTTTTCTGAAAAAAGACCCAGTTAATTTGTGAAGCTCTTTGTGTAACAGTAATAATTTGCCATCCAGTAGGGCTCAAAGCACAAACACTTAAACTACATAAAACATACTTGGTGGGGGCAGTAACCCCATTTTCTGACTCTGGATAAGTTGGGCAGTCTTTTTTAACAGTAATCAAAAAAGAAATCAAGTGTGAACACTGCTGCCATTCACAGATCTAAGTTTCTCTGAGTACATCTAATGCACCATGTGAATAAAAAGTTAACCTGTTACCCACAAGTCAGATCATGGCCAGCAGGTTCTAGATGAGCTTTCCTTCACCTGGCGTGGAGAGAGATTTTATTCTGAGCACATGAACAACAACGCTGTTTACCAGTTGGATAACATAGTTGTCAGAATAAAATCCCTGTCTATAGTGGGCAGGAAAGCTTTAGAATTCTGCCATCCACAGCCATCCTTAGTGCTGTGGCTACTGTTTCAAACCTAATATGGGCAGAGTCCTAGGTAACATTTAAAATAAAACCTTGCATCACATTAAAAGAGGTTTATAAGGTTTCACTTTAAATAACAGTGCCAGTTCTGTTGCAGAAATGCAAACAGGTGATGAAGTTAAGTCACTTTAAGGTTAAGGGGAAATGTGTTTACCTCACCTCCAATCCCTATTGGCTACAGTAACACTAATCTCTTTCATCAACAGAAGTTATCCAGTAAAAGACAAGCTTTTGAGCTCCACCAAGTGTTGCTGCTTTCCCAGAGCTCCGTGTATCTCAGAACCTTGTTGTGGCAGGACAGGGGTAAAACCCCTTGAATGCCCTGCCCCTGCTGGCTAAATCCTCCTGCCAGCAACCAGGGCCAGAGGCTTGGAGTAGCCAGCTGGGAGCCCTAATGAGGGCTGGCTCACAGCAACAGACTGGGCTCAGTGGACACGGTTGAGGCTGCAAACTGAGAGGGCTAGAAAGGCCCTGAGTTTAACTGAGTCAGGAGGCAGGCCAGGAAGGGAACAGGAGGTTGCAACGCTGTCTCCTTGCTGCAGGCAAGGTGCCTCAGGGGCCTGGAACCAGGTACAAAGAGGGTAACTGTTGGGGAACAAAGGGGAGCACTTTCTTGCACTGAAGCCACTGATGTACACTGTAAATAAAGGACACTAGGGTGAAGCACCATAAGAAGGTGTGAAGACTTTTATTTCTAGTAGCCAGAACACAGGGCACAAGGGAAAGAGAGCAAGACCTGTGTGGACCCTGTGACACTTGTCTTTCACCAACAGAAGTTGGTCCAATAAGAGATTCCATGTGTTAGCAAGATGGTTACTGCCACCTTGAAATGATCAATGTAGGTTACAGCTGTGATATGCAGCCAGCTACCAAACATACATTTATTTTTACATGCCAAGTATTCAGTTGGTTGTTTTTTTTAAACACCTATATACTGCTTTTTCATAACAGGCTCTATCTAGATTCCCATATATAACTGTCAGCAATAGTCAACTGCCCCTCTTGAGAGCACTGGATGAGCCATTATGAATACATTATACCCTAAGTGTCTGGCTCTTAGGCCTTTACCCCAAACACTGAATGAGAGATCTAACATAAATCCTGGACTTCTCCTTACGTCATCAGTGTGCTGCTGTTTCCAAAGCTACTTAGAATTTTCAAAGTGGACTCAGCTTTTCAAAGAGTCCTGTGGCACCTTAAAGACTAACTTAAAGTATTGAAGCATAAGCTTTCGTGGGCTAATACCCACTTCATCAGATGCAAGCAGTGGGTATTAGTCCACGAAAGCTTATGCTTCAATACTTTAGTTAGTCTTTAAGGTGCCACAGGACTCTGTTACCTCTGCTATTCCAGACTAACACGGCTACTTCTTGGATTCTTGAGCTTTTCAGTAGTGTTATGTACCAAATTCATGAGTGAAGTTGCTGTACTGTTTTGTTTAAAATGAATATTTTCATTATAAAGCTTCCGTGAAGTCAGATCACCTCAAATATCCATTTTTAAACTTTCATCATTTCTTCTGTTGCAGTAGGAATAAGAGTTGTATCAATGAGTTTGAAATAATACAAAGAATGAAAACTTGCTTACCTAGTTATTGGGACAAGTCATCACAGGTACTAGGAATCTTCAAAATCCACTTCACCTCTATTTCTATGATCTTAGTAAGCACTACTAACACAAATTAAAAGTATATAATGTATAGGCCCTAGTCCAACACCTCTACAGGTGCTTCAAGTTAAAGCAGATGTCAAGGGAACTATTCCCATCCATATGTAAATGTACTCGTGTGTGACCACCACGTACTGCTTTTAAAGAAGACCCTGTTCTTTCATATTGTGTGGAAAAGGGCAGCACAGGATGAAATTGAAGTTTGGGTTTTTTTTAACATCTCCATTATCATTCACAAATGGCTTGTACACTTCTTCCTCAGGACAGATACAGCTCAAGCACTTTGAAGAGAATGCTAAGAATTGCTCAACCTGCCAGTAGCTCACCATGTGCAAGGAGCCTGATTTTATTTATTTATTTAGTGGCTGTAATGAGCATTTAATCTTTTTATCTATTCCTCTGCTGCATAATTACTTATCTTCCAATGAGGAGAAATGCTATTTCTTGACTCCTTATGCAAAGAGGCTCCATCCATGAAAAATAAATGGAAGTCACCCAAAAGCCACAAGACTATATCTTCATTCTCTATATGGGAAGGGGGATGCTTGTGAATCAAGGAAGAGAGAGAAGAATTATTCTGGACAAAGTTGAGGCCATGAAGAAAAGGAACAGTGGTAGGAACAGTGGTAGTCAGGAGATCTTAGCTCTGCCCCTGACCTGCTAGTCCATTTATTGCTCTGTGCTTCAGTTTCCCTACCTGTGAAACAGGGCTAATGGCCCAGATTCGCAAAGGCATTTAGATACCTAAGTGCAACGTTTTAGGCACCACTGGTATTTTGCAAAGCCCCCAGTCAGCAGCCATCTAACCCAGTAGGAGCCTAAGGGACTCAAGTGCCTACATGCTGACCCCACATTGTGGATGGGACCTGTAACTCAAGTTGAGCCCCAAAGCAGGATTCTCAAACTTATCTTGCTACCAGGGCCTGATCACACTTAAAGCCTGATAACTGTCACAAAAGACATGCATGATTAGGAGCAGGAACCTGAAGCCAGGTGAATGCCCTAACCACCAGGCTGTAGTAGGGTATTCTGAAATGAGCCTCAGTCTCTCATGTTGAGCTGTTCTTGTCTAAATAAATATCCATTAGAAAGATTGACTATAGCCCGCTGGTTAGGGCATTCACGTGGGATGTGGGAGACTCAGATTCAAGTCCCTGATCCAATGAATATTTAATTACTTATACAATAGAACTGCTCCAATAGGAGAGAGAGTCCTAGCCCAACAGTTACTCACCTGGGAAGTGGGATGTGCTCTGGAGCAGATACTTGAACCCAGCTCTCCCATATCCCAGGTGAATGCTTTGATGACCAGGAGACAGTGTGTCACCAAAAGGTTCAAAGCTGTTTGTGCTCTCCCCTCGTCCCCCCGCTTAATACTTGTGCTGTGCTTCCCCTCCACCTCTCCCTGGAGCCTGACAGGTATCAAGGTCTTAGACACATTCGCCAGCAGAACCTTATCACCTACTGGCTAACACTGAGGTTTCTTGGATGTACTCCATCTCTTTCATCTGCTCTCAGGACCCCATCCCATTCCACTGCTCACCCCCTTTGGCTCCATTCTCACTTTTCTTCCCCTCACACGATAAGCATCATTTAGTCTCTCGCATCTTACACACCCGCCTTGACCTCACGTGCCTTTCCAATTATTGCCCAAACTCCAAAACTGACTCCACATTTTCAATCATTGCTTGAAATACCCATTGTGGCATAGTCGGCAGGATAAGAACTTGCACAGGGAAACCCCAATTGATTTCCACAAACCAGGCAGGGTAGTGATGTCCTAAGGGGGTTTCTTTGATCCCAACCCATCACACCCATCTTCTGCCCTCTTCATTCAACTGTCTTCTTCCTGGCCAAAGCTGAAGGCTTCTGCTCCATCTTCACTCTGGAAAGATTGAGAACCTCTGTCTTGGCTGATCTGGCAACTTAAATTGAACCTGGAAAACAGAGCTCCATTGTTCCTGCCAAAACCTCTTTCCTCCGTCACTGTTGTAGACAATGCACTATCCAAAGATATCTAGGCGTATTTGTCATGAAGAATGGCAACATGCTGGTCAGAACTTCAGCCTTAGTAGGGAGAGAGATGTAAGGCTGCAGTATAGTCCTCTCTCCACTTTTGCCAGATCTACAAATCCCGTTCTTCTTCAAGTGATTGGTCACATGCATTCCAGTTAGGTTAGGCACGCGCTGCTGGCCTGGTTGCCGGGTAGATTTTTCCCCTAGCTACAGGCTGGGTGAGCAGGGAGCCCCCTGGAGTGGCGCCACTGAGGCGCCCTACAAGTACCCCTGCGACACAGCCAGACCCTCAGTTCCTTCTTTACCGCTCGAGCTGGTAGTCGGAACAGGAGTACTGCTCTTAGCGTTCTCCTTATCTCCTAGCTATTGTTCTCTTAATCGTTCTTGTTAGTAGTTAATTTACATAGTTTTGTAGTGTAAATAGTTAAGTGCAGGCTTTTTCCCTGCTGCCGGAGCCTATGTCTCCCAAGGCTCCGGGATTCAAGCACTGCTTAGAGTGTGGGAAGCCTATCCCAGTGGGCGACCCACACTCTAAGTGCCTCAAGTGCCTGGGAGAAGCGCACTTGGCAGATTCTTGTAAAATCTGCAGTACCTTCAAATCCAGGACCCGCAAGGACAGGGAATCCCGCTTGCGGCACATCCTGATGGAGGCGGCACTTACCCCGGACTTGAGTATGGCACCGGGCCCCGCACCCAAGCCGCCGAAAGCCAAGCCTCGGCACCGGTCGCGCTCCCCCAACGCCAAGCGGAAGAGGGATGCTCAACCTCGCCCCGCTCCGGCGCCAGACTGCGTCCAGCCGTCGGTCCCGGTCCCGCGACCTCAGTCATCTCCGGGGAGCCGACCTGAGGAAGAGCCGCCAGCACCCGCACCGCTGACTCCGGCGCCGCAGGAGGCCCCGTCAAGTCCGGTGCCAGTGGTCTTGCCACTTGGGGTGCCAGCTCCGCAGCAGCTTCCCTCCATGACGGAGGCGTGCACTGCTGCGAGAGGGTTGCTTGCCGGGGATGCCCCGCAGCAACAAGTCCGGTCGAGGGGCAAGCCGCCCATGACCGAGACAGAGATCACGGGTCGGAGCCCGGCCGGGCATGGACGCCGCTCGATCTCGCGGCGCCGATCAGACTCCCGGCAACGGTCAGCCTCCCGGCACCGGTCGCAGTCTCGGCGCCGCACGGAGTCGAGACCTGGCTCGAGGTCTCCTCCTGGCCGTTCGCGCCACTCGCGCTCTGGCCGCCAGTCCGAGTCCTGGCGCCGATCAGAGTCCCGGCACCCTGGTACTCGGGGCCGGTCGTATTCTCGGCACCGGTCGCACTCCCGGCACCGGTCCATCAGCTGGTGCCGAGACCGGTCGAGACATCGCTCCCCAAGCCGCTCCACGTCCCGGCACTGCTCGTCGTCCCGGCACCGGTCCTACTCCAGCCATCACTGGTCACCTCGGCACCGCTCAGCGTCGAGACACCGGAGACGTCGATGCTCCAGGTCTCACAGGCGCTGCCCTTCACCTCGGCACCGGACCCCGTCGCGGCACCGAAGGTCCTCCCGGTACCGATCATCGTCTCGGCACCGAGACTCCCCGAGGAGGCACCGTTCGGGTAGCCACGATTCCTCCGATGGGCACCATACCGCCCGGCACCGGTCGAGAAGCCCACGGCACCGGGAGCGTCCAGAGTCCGCCGGCACGCGAACCCGGCGTGACTCTCCGCTTAAGGCACCACGGTCGGCCTCTGCAGCACCCCCATGGCACTCCTCCTCAGCCTCAGTGTCCCCTCGCTCGGTGGGACCAGCCCCGGTCGCCCAGAACCCTACCTGGCCAGAGTGGGCGGTATGGGGGTACGATCAGCCCCGGGAAACCCAGTCCGAGCCCGGGTTCCCGGTGAGCTCTGAGGGCCCAGTGGACGCGGTGGCAGGACCATCATCGGCAGTCCAGCCCTCCACGGCACGCAGCCCTATGGAACCAGGTCCCTACGCTTCCCCCATCGGGGTAGAGGCGGTGGCGGGTACTTCATCAACTAGCCTGCCCACCTTGGACCTCTCCAGCTACCAACATCTCCTCCAGGCAGTTGCAAAGAACATGAACCTGCCTATGGAGGAGGTCCCGGTGGTGGAGGACCCGGTTACCACTATGCTCACTAAAGGCACTCCGGCACGAGTGGCAGTGCCGTTCATAAACACTATTAAACTCCATACGGCGGCAATCTGGAAGACCCCCGCCTCTATCTCCCCCACTGCTCGTGGGGTGGGAAAACGTTATTTTGTCCCTGCCAAGGGCTATGAATATCTGTACATTCATCCCACGCCCTCCTCCCTGGTGGTTGACTCAGTTAACAACAAGGAGCGCCACGGACAGGAGGCCCAGGTTCCTAAAGCCAAAGAGGCCAAAAGGCTGGACCATTTTGGCAGGAAAGTTTATTCCTCCGGGGGCCTACAACTTAGAGTCGCCAACCACCAGGCACTCTTAAGTAGGCACCACTTTGACACTGTGAAGGCCCTTACTAAGTTTGAGTCTGCTCTCCCGCAGGAGGGCAAACAGGAGTTCAGGGCCCTATTGCTCCAAAGCAGGGACATATCCCGTCATGCCCTGCAAGCGGCCCTGGACTCGGCGGACTCCGCGGCCAGAACAATAGCCTCAGGCATAGCCCTCCGCCGGGCAGCATGGCTATCCTCATCCAACCTCGCCCCTGCCATGCAATTTAAGATCCAGGACCTCCCGTTTGAGGGGCAGTCCCTCTTTTCGGAGGATACGGATGCCCATCTCCAGGCCCTCAAAGACAGGGGGATAACTCTCAAAACCCTGGGCATGCACACCCCAGGTCCACAGAGACGTCCCTTCATCCCGCCACGCAGGAAAATTTTCCCTCCTGCGCGCCCGCCCCAGGACTCCTCGCACAGGAGAGGCCGCTCTTACCGCCGCCAGCAAGGGCCTAGGCAGGGCGGGAAGCAACAAGACTCTAAGCCTCCCCAGGGGCCCAAATCCAACTTTTGATGGTGCGCCCGGGGGCAGTACACCAACCATGAACCTGGATCCTCCCTTTGGAGACCGTCTGTCCTACTTCCTCCGTGCATGGTCGGACATTACATCAGATCAATGGGTCCTCCGCATGGTGGAAGTGGGATATTCGCTCCAGCTTTCCTCCACTCCTCCCACCCACCCACCCTCTTCAGGGACCCCTCTCACGAGCAACTCCTCGTACAGGAGGTGAGGTCGCTCCTCTCACTGGGAGCCATCGAGCCCGTACCGGAGGAGTTCAAGGGGAAGGGGTTCTACTCCCGCTACTTCCTGATCCCCAAGGCAAAAGGGGGTCTCCGGCCCATCCTGGACCTGCGCGGACTCAACACCTACATGATCACATTCAAGTTCCGCATGGTCACCTTGGGCACTATCATTCCCTCTCTGGATCCGGGAGACTGGTTCGCTGCCCTCGATATGAAGGACACTTACTTTCACGTGAGCATCAAGCCCTCACACAGACGTTACCTCCGCTTCATGGTGGCGGGGGAACACTATCAGTTTGCTGTCCTGCCCTTTGGCCTGTCCACCGCACCCAGGGTATTCACAAAGTGCATGGCGGTGGTAGCGGCGTTCCTTCGGCGCCGCGGGGTACAATTATACCCGTACCTCGACAATTGGCTGATCCGAGGCACCTCCAGGGACCAAGTGTCCGCTCACGTGCGACTTGTTATCAGCACGTTCGACCTCTTGGGGATCCTCCTCAACAAGGAGAAGTCCACCCTGGAGCCAACCCAGAAAATAGAGTTCATAGGGGCCCTACTAGACTCCATGGTAGCAAGGGCATCCCTGCCTCAGCCTCGGTTCCTCACCATCCAGTCGGCCATCAGACAGCTGCACACCTGTCCGATGACTACGGTCAGGGCCTTCCTCAGCCTGTTAGGTCACATGGCATTGTGCACTCACGTTATACAGCACGCCAGACTGAAGCTACGCCCACTTCAGTTGTGGCTCGCAGTGGCCTACAGACCAAGATGGGACAGTATGGACACCCTCCTCTCCATTCCGAGAGCCACCCTATCCGCTCTGGCTTGGTGAGAAGACCAGGACAATGTGTGCCAAGGGGTTCCCTTCCTTCCCCCCAGCCCATCTATGTCCCTGGTGACGGACGCTTTGTCCCTAGGGTGGGGAGCTCACGTTGGGGACCTCAGGACCCAGGGCCGCTGGTCGGAGTCAGATCTCTGCCTCCACATCAATGTCAGGGAGCTGAGGGCCGTCCGGCTCACGTGCCAGGCATTCCGGGACACATTGCGGGGTCACTGTGTAGCGGTGCTGACAGACAACACCACACTCAGTACTATATAAACAAGCAAGGCGGAGCCCGCTCCAGCCCCGTGTCAAGAGGCAATTCTCCTGTGGGAATTCTGTATAGCCCACGCTATTCACCCTGTGGCCTCCTTCCTTCCCGGAGTGCAGAACACCCTGGCGGACCACCTCAGCAGATCCTTTATGACTCACGAGTGGTCCCTTCGGCCAGATGTCATCCGGCCGATCTTCCTGAGGTGGGGGTTTCCCCACATCGATCTCTTCACCTCCAGACAGAACAGGAAGTGCCTCCAGTTCTGCTCCTTCCGAGGCAGCTCCCGGGGATCCCTGACAGATGCCTTTCTCCTACCCTGGACGGGGCACCTGTTCTACGCGTTCCCTCCGATCCCGCTTCTCCACAAGGTGATCCTGAAGATCAGACGGGACAGGGCACATGTCATCCTCATAGCCCCGGCCTGGCCCAGGCAGTGCTGGTATGCGTCCCTCCTCTGGCTGTCCAGGGCCCCTCCCATCAGCCTCCCGCTGTGGCCAGACCTCATCTCTCAGGATCATGGTCGCCTTCTGCACCCGGACTTGCAGTCCCTTCACCTCACAGCGTGGCTGCTCCATGGCTGAGAGGTCCTGAGCTTTTATGCTCAGCCGAGGTGCAGGATGTCCTTCTGGGAAGTAGGAAACCATCCACCAGAAGTACCTATACAGCCAAGTGGACCCGCTTCTCTGCCTGGTGCAGACAACATGACATTGTTCCAAGTGAGGCTGCTATCCCACGTATATTGGACTACCTGTTAGGCCTTAGAAACCAAGGCCTATCTACCTCCACCATCCGGGTCCACCTGGCTGCCATATCGGCTTTCCATCCGGGTCAGTCAAACCACTCGGTCTTCTCCGACCCTGTGGTATATCGTTTCCTTAAGGGCCTAGATAAGCTGTACCCGAGCGTCAAGCGTCCCATTCCACCGTGGGACTTGAACCTTGTGCTCTCACGCCTCACGATGCCCCCGTTTGAGCCCCTCGCCACGTGTTCCTTACTCCACCTTTCCTGGAAGGTGGCATTCCTGGTAGCTATCACCTCGGCTCGTAGAGTGTCAGAGATCCGTGCACTGACCTCCGAGCCGCCCTACACTATCTTCCATAAGGTCAAGGTGCAGCTACGTCCCCTCCCGGCCTTCCTGCCTAAGGTGGTCTCTCCCTTCCATGTTAATCAAGACATTTGTCTCCCAGTCTTTTATCCTAAGCCACACACCTCTGGAAGGGAACAGCAATTACACACGTTGGACGTTAGGAGGGCTCTTGCTTTTTATTTAGATAGAACAAAGCAATTCAGGAAAACAACCCAACTTTTTGTGGCAGTTGCGGAGAGGATGAAGGGCCAGCCAGTTTCCGCCCAAAGGCTCTCCTCCTGGATCACCTCGTGCATTCACACCTGTTATGAACTCGCGGGCAGACCGGTCGAGAGAGTAACAGCACACTCCACGAGAGCGCAGGCGTCCTCTGCGGCCTTCCGGGAGGGAGTCCCTATTACAGACATCTGCAGGGCGGCCACCTGGTCCTCCGTCCATACCTTCGCCGCCCACTACGCCATAGTCCAGCAGACCAGGGACGATGCGGCGTTTGGGTCAGCGGTGTTACGATCAGCAATGGGTCAACCCGACCCCACCTCCTAGGTATTGCTTGCAGTCACCTAACTGGAATGCATGTGCGCAATCACTCGAAGAAGAAAATAGGGTTACTTACCTGTAACTGTTGTTCTTTGAGATGTGTTGCTCACATCCATTCCAAACCTGCCCTCCTTCCCCACTGTCGGTTTAGCCGGAAAAGAAGGAACTGAGGGTCTGGCTGTGTCGCAGGGGTACTTATAGGGCACCTCAGTGGCGCCACTCCAGGGGGCTCCCTGCTCACCCAGCCTGTAGGGAAAAATCTACCCGGCAACTAGGCCTGCAGCGCGTGCCTAACCTAACTGGAATGGATGTGAGCAACACATCTCGAAGAACAACAGTTACAGGTAAGTAACCCTGTTTTTATAAGCATCTGCAGAGACCTCCTTCAGGAGGGCAATACTCCAGTCTCTGGTCCCCATTTAAATTCTCCAGGGCCATAGGGGAATCTTTCCTAGTCCTCATTCCTACTTTCTCTCCCTATTGTTCCTCATTGCTTGCATCAGTGAAGATCATCCAGAAGAATGCCAATTTTTTCTTCCATTTATGATTACACTAAATCATCCTATCCAACTGTATTCAGTTCACTTAGAGCAGGTTCCCACTAAATAGATTCAATTTCCCCCCCTCCCTCCCTCCAGGTGACAAGTCTAAAAAAATACTAATTTCAAAGATGGATTGAATTATTACATTCGGATTTAAATTTTCTACAACTTCGGATGAACTCTTCTGGTGGGTTGCCAGGTGAGTAGGTTCAGCACTCCCTTCAAAGCACATGAACTGCTATGGTACAATTCAGTCAGGATTAGTAGGCACAACATTTATAAATTAACACACCAATCTGTGGAACTCAGTGCCTTAGGTGAACACCTTGGTAAGATTCAAGAGAAGATTTAGATACTGTATCTGAATAGATAATTTTGCAATTACTCACTAGTATAAAAGTTTTGGCCACATGTCAGACTTCATGTTTCAAGTTATAAGCCAATCTGATAGACCCCAAAAGAAACTCTTCCTGGTGTCTATTATTACACAAATGCCTTTCTTTAAACAATTACCACCGTTAGACAGCCACGTAGTAAGTGTACCATTAGTCAGGTCTGCTATGGCAATTCTGAGGTTGAACTCCAAGACACTTGCAGAGATCAAGTTATTTAAAAAAACGCAAGGCCTGGAGATATACTCAGTATTGTTTTGGATTATATCCTATTTCTGAACCAAAGGCAACTATAAAAATATAAATTGCATTGTTATACAATTCAGGTTAGTGCTACCCTAGTTAACTGCAATTTTATTATCAATTTGTAAAATAAGTCCAGGTCTTCTGAAAATACCAAAGATTAATCCGTATAATTGACAGTTAACAGTATTTTCATCGAGTGGAAAAAAAGCCAGTTGCAAATATAAAACTAGCAGATCCTAGCATAAAAGGGAAGATTTCTCAGTACTACTTCAGTCAGTAAAAAGGCTTATTTACATACTGGCTAGCCAACATTTATTCTTCAAATTCTAGACATGCATACTGAAAACTACTGCTCTGTCCATCCCACTGACCTACACTCAAAACTTAGTTGAATGCGTAGGAACACTGGCAGGAATGGAAGAGATCACTGTTAACTCTCTGGGAGGTGCTGTAAAACTAGAGCAATGGACACCAATATAAGATCCTCAGTAAAAAGCTTAGTACTTGTGGCACCTCAGTACTTGTGGCACAAAATTGTTAGTCTCTAAAGTGCCATAAGTACTCTTGTTCTTTTTATGGATTTAGACTAAAATGGCTGCTATTCTGAAACCAATCAAAAACTCTTCAATTAAGTCTTGTCAGCATATAATGTGTTTAACTGCAGCAGCTACTTAGATATTATAAAGATGGGACTAGTCTGTGTCTTCTACATTTTTTTGCCTTTGTAACTGTCAGTCCCTTTGTCCCATTTAATTATTAAACTAGAAGTACGTAAAATGTCATTAACAAATTTGAATAATGGAAATGCTTTTTATAATCTGTAATGTTATTTTGTGAGTTATCTACCATAAATGTCTGAAACACCTCCAATTTTGGATATGCCTCACCTCCATGCAAAAGTATCGTAAGTTTGTTACAAGCACAATTAGGTTCTTTAATAAAATCTTTAGCACATACCTAATGTATGTGACTTATGTAATAAAATCAAAATCTCTTAATTAGATAACTACAAATTAGGTATAAATTTTAAACTATAGTATATACAAGTCCTGCTAAAATGAGGGGGAAAGATTATACTTGTCTACTCCATGTTTGGTTATGCAACCCTCCCTCCCCCAAAAAAACCTGAAACCAATTTTTCACATAGCTCTGTTTTCCAGATACAAAAAGTAGTTAATAGTTTATGTAAATACTCATGAAACAAGAAATGGCTAAATTCAAATCATGTGGGCATGACTAAGAACAAAAGCAAATATTTAAAAATTGTGCCTTGTTTTATTCACATTATTATTTATGCTATTGAATTGATTTTATAAATTGCTTAAGTTTGTAAATGACACAAATAGGTTTTTAAAATGTAGATTCCTTAGCCTTCAATTGAATATGCTAGTTTGAATGCCTGTGCCTCAATTGCCCTCCCCCCCACAATACACTTCCCTTACTCAATAGTCCAGATCCTACGTAACCATACTAACAAGCCTAAATGTTTGCAGGATCAAGGCCCAAGTTTATTAGTAGGCACAGACAGATTGGGCACTATCCAAATCTATTTGTGCCTATTACTGAATGAATGCAACTCAAGAGTTACATGATTGAGATAACAGAATATGTGTATCACCAATTATGCACACAATTGAAGTTATCAAGGTTCAGGTTCTTATAGCTTGTCCATCATTGTGATCTTTTTGGGGTTGGAGCTTCATTTTATTCACGTAAAAAAAGGCTCTTTTAATTTAAAACTACCATTATATACTCCACACTACACTTAAGAGCAGATATTAATTAACTGAATTAGACAACATGTCTTCTACCACATGAGGTTGGAGTTAAAGTGTTTGGTAATGGATTAAACTAAAACTGAACACCTATCCTAAGGGGGTACATACGAGTACTTAACTAGTTCTGAAAATTATTATTTAGAAACTTTCGATGTATTGTTTACCCCAGCTACAATGAATAACATTGGGTAGTGTCTATAATAGTTTATTTATCTAAATACTTGGGCTTCAGAGTCTAGGCATCACCTTAGAGACCAGAGGTGTGAAATTTAGTATGTGCTGATTTACAATTTTGAGTTTGCATCCTCATTACTCCTGTAATCAAAGAATGATGATTTTGCATTTCTAAACTGGCTCGGTCATTTTGTATGGTGACAGTTTTAGACCATGGCTTTTAAAAATGAAATATGAGTGGTTAGAGACATCCTAGTTCAGTGGTTCTCAAACTTAGCGCTTGAGCGACCCCTTTTACACATCCCGTCTGCGATTGCGACCCTGCCCTGTCCACCGAAATGCCACCAAATGGAATGTTTCCGCTTTCGGCGGACATACACATGTGCGTGAGCCTGTCCACCAAAATACCACTGAAAGCAGAAACAATCACTTTGGCAGTATTTCGGTGGACGTGCTCGCACGCATGGGTATGACCCCCCGAGGGGCCGCGACCCCCACTTTGAGAACCACTGTCCTAGTTGCAATGTTAAACATATCTTAGAAAAGAGCAGGGGCCCATGCTTAGACGTAGTAAGGGAAAATGGGCATGTCTGCCCCCTATCTCCACCAGATAAGAGATCCCATCCAGTCTTCTTTAGTAGTAGTAGTAGTATGCGAAAAATTGTTTACAGGTTTTATAGTTACTTCTCAACAATACTTCCTTTTCAAAGAGATTTTTTCTTTCAAACGTACCTTAGGTATTCACTATACTGACATTGTCGTAAGAGCACTTACATCAGCACTTTATTATTTTACTGTAAATATTGTTGGAAAGTTACATAGCAGTGTAATAGAGAACAGATCTCTATAAAATCCCTATATTATGGTCCTTATGCATTTATGGAAATGTAGGCATATGCTTGACAAAAACATTAATGGATTGTCAAATTTCCAGCTAAGCTTAAAGGAATGCTGTTCTCTCCTTTATCTCAGTACCAAATTATGATGGGTGTGGTTTAACTGTTAAGCCAATCTTTTTATGCTTGTAGAAATCCTCTTTGTTTATTGTAAAGATTGTTTTACTAAGGGCTAAATAAATGTTGATACAAATGCCAGTATAAATAAAATCCATGTTAAAAAATACACACACTTGCTTTGAGACCAAAGATAATCGCAAAGAAAGCTTTCTTTCTGCTCTTCCAACTTAACTTAGACTTTCACAATAAGTGAAATAATAAGAATAAAAAGCAGCACTTAGGCAGACATTCTCTTTCCCTAGAGTAAATGTGCGCTTTCATTTGCGCAAGAGACCATAGGCAAGTCAATGTAAGTTAGTCTCATTTGCTGTCTATCTGGAAGAAATTCAAGTTGGGGGACAGAGCACTTAAAAGAGCAGACCACACTTCTGTCTTTTGAAAAGGATGAAGTCATGTAGAGTCAGCATCCTTTACCAGGCAATAAAAGCATGACTCGTATACATAACAAAGAAGAGGCTACTAATGAATTTAGCTGTCAATGAGTTGCTTGTTAGAGTATGCCTGTAATTCCATATAAGAAAGTTTATATGACTTCATGTTTTAGGGGACTCCATCCCCACTGCTGCCTCTTTCAACAATGAGTTGATGTTTCTTCTTTTGTCTTGTAGCCAAACATCGTGTAATGCCCAGTGCACCTCCTTTTAAAAACCGTACAAAATTGTCTCCAACCAGTGGGCCTAATGCAAAAAGATTGGCTTCCTTAGTGCACTCGTAAGTATATGGATCAATCTCAATAGGATTACCCTTGCATGTGATTGGTTGGTTTGGGCTATGACCTATCCCCTGACCATGGTCCTTTAGAAAGAATAAATTAGGGTGAGAACCTATCAATACTAAGGCTACGGAGAACTTGAAGATTTTCTTCAATCCAGAGGCACTCTGTAGGACACATTTCATGTCTGGTTTGAAGGAAAGTACACGGTGTTCAGGAAAGCTGGTATAAGCAGAATGCAGATTAGAGTCCACACTATGTGACTGCGTACACATCATATGATAGACCTTATGGTATTCAGGATAAAGCTTTTTAGGCAGCTGTTTGAAAATTAAACTTGGATCAGTAACCCTTCTACGAAACACATGAATTACAGGGATGTTATTGTTGTAAGCACACAGTACTGCGTCAGCGGCTGAGAGTCCAGCACCCACGATTAAGACAGGGTCTACTTTCCCACGTAGTTTTCCTTTGCTGATGGCACCTCCAAAGTCAGACATGGAATGAAACACAAAGGGAAATTCTTCTCCTTCAACTTGTAGTCGGCCAGGAGAATCAAAACTTCCAGTCGCAAGAGCCACATTCTCAGCAAAGAGGCAGAAGGGCACCTGAGAGCCATCTGTTGTTCTCTGATACCCTCGGACTTCCCAGTTTCTCTTGATCAGTGATGTCTGTACATCTTCCTTTTCCATTTGCAAATGCTGTGTTGAAATATCTTCACTCACTTGGCTTTCATCTTTGTCATCCTGTTCTCGGTAAAGTCTTGAAACAGATGTTATGTAAGCATTGTCTCTGAAGTTCTTCTGGAGGCCCAAGACTTTAACATACTGCTTATAATAACAAGCTATTTCCTCTGGCATAACTCTGTCACTCTTTATACTTCTGAAACAAAAACAAAAGGCTTCCAGTTAACATTTATGCTCCAATGGATGGGTCAAACATCACATTTTAAATATCGAATGTACAGATTCAAAATTTAAGCAGGATTGACTCAGCCCTTCACTTTCAACATAACTACACCAAATTCAATATATTTTATTGTATGGAGTTTGAAGACAAGATTGTTAAGTTTTCAACCTAACCTCTGACTTGAGCACTTGAGGGTGGGGTTTTGCATAAACTATGTATGATATATTTTCTATGCATTTATTTAAATTGAGAGATTTTGATTTAACTAAGAACGTAATGGCTCAGGCCAAAAGCTACAATTTTCTCTGTGCAATGTTGAGCCCTCAGTCAGTGTAACATAATCCTGCACTTACCCCACTGGTAAAAGTTCCTAAATCTAGAGCACCAAAAACGTGTTAATTTTATCTCTTCAGTGTTGTACAAACACCAACCAATCCTTACAACACCTGCAGTAGGTAGGAAGACGGGTATTAAATTGTCAGGCACATAGGAGATCGGGGTTAGAAGGGACCTCAGGAGATCATCTACTTCAGCCCCCTGCTCAAAACAGGACCGATCCCCAATTAAATCATTCAATAGATTTTTGCCCCATGATTTAAATGGCCTCCTCAAGCACTGAACTCACAAACCTGGATTTAGCAGGCCAATGCTCAAACCACTGAGCTATCCCTCCCCCCAAACAGTGAGAGAATTTGCTCCTTTTTTCTAAAAAGTTCTATTTACAGCAGTCATGTTTTCTGCATCTATCACCTTAAGAAACTTAGTGTCTTTACCTGCGTTTACTAGCTGCCCAATCCTTAAACTTCAGTCCTGGTAACTCCATCCAGTCTCCAAAACTGATTGTCAACATAGAATCTTCCATAGTCTACGGGAGGGGGGAAAAAAACAAAGAATCAGGTAAATTTTAATAAATATTTTTTATATGGAGTACTTTTCTTCTAACCATAATTAAAGTGGTTCCACTGCACTTATGCAGAAATTAAAAGGATGATGATGTATCAGTATGTGGACTGCAAATAAAACAAGATTTCACTATGCTCGATCTTAGCTCAAAAGAGCAATTAGGAAATAAAGTATGCAGTGTGATCATGGGGTGATAAATTTAATGGAGAAAAGCAGAAGAATTACAGATGAAAGTATAACTGGAAAGGAAAATAAAAGCAAGATACTGCAAGCATGGCACTAAAAATAAGAACAACAAGTGTTGAGAGGCCAATAAAATATGAAAAACAAAGTCCTAAATCTTTAGATAAATAGTGCCTGGTAGCAGTCAAACAGAGGGCAGGTGGAAAACAAAAGGGGTAGAAACAGCAACGTTTCTAATGTTAGGAAGCAAGAAAGTGTTGCAAAACTGTTTCAAGATGTCCCTGAAAAAACAAGCACCGTGTCTTCCCTTTCAACAGCACTGCTCCTCCTAAATACACTATTGCCAAGGCTTACCTCTTGAGATATTCCATTTTGCAAGGTAGTTTTCAACAGCTATTTCTACTTTATTTACAAAAATAAGATCATGAAAGTTGAAATTAATTCAAGTGATGGCTAATGAAGATAAAGGAGTCCACATTTAGGCATAATAACCTTTTGTACTTCTACAGTGCCCTCCATACAAGAATGAGTGCTTTAAGAAACATCCCAAATCCCATATAAGCAAAGAAGAAACAATGTAAGACACTCATTGTTTTATAGAGTTTAGATCAGAGGTGGGCAAACTATAGCCCATGGGCCACATCCAGCCCGTGGGACCCTCCTGCCTGGCCCCTGGGACCCTAGCCCAGGAAGATAGCCCCCAGCTCCTCTCCTGCTGCTCCCCGTCCCCTGTAACCTCACTGAACTGCTGGCACAATGCTTTGGGTCGTGGGGCTATGAGCTCCTGCCAGGCAGCGCAACTGTAGAGCCGCCGCCTGATCCGGTGCTCTATGCCGCACATTGGCATGGCTGGCTCCAGCCAGGCAGCTCGGCTGCCTGTTCTGGTGCTCTGGGCAGCACAGCTGTAGCGCCACCAGCCACCTGTGCTCCAGGCAGCGCAGTAAAGGGGCAGGGAGCAGGGTAGTGTGGATAGGGGTCGGGGCGGTCAGATGATGGGGATAGGGTTGTTGAATGGGGGCAGTCAGGAAGGAGAGGGGGTTGAATGGGCCGACAGGGGCTCCGGGGCAGTCGGGACAGGGAGAAGGGGTGGCTGGATGGGGCAGGAGTCCCCCGGGGGGGGGGGGAGGAGCAGTAAGGAATGATAGGAGGGGCTGGATGGGGTGGCGGGGGGCAGTCGGGGTGGGGGATCCGGGGATGCTCAGGGGGCATGGAAGGGGCAGGGGTCCTGGGGGAGACAGTCAGGAGACAGGGAACGGGGGGGTTGGATGGGGCAGGAGTCCTACAGGGGCCATCAAGGAGCGAGAAGTGGGAGGGGCTGGGTCTATGCCTTGCTGTCTGGGGAGGCACAGCCTCCTGTAATCAGCCCTCCATAAAATTTTGGAAACCTAATGCGGCCATCCGGTCAAAACGTTTGCCCGCCCCTGTTTTAGATGATCTAATGGTCCCTTCTGACCTTAGTCAGACCCGTATACCACAGGTCATTAAATATTGAGCCCAATAACTTGGATTATGAGAAGTCCTCAGGAGACTAAACTGGG
This sequence comes from Sternotherus odoratus, assembly GCA_032164245.1. NCBI lineage: Eukaryota > Metazoa > Chordata > Testudines > Kinosternidae > Sternotherus > Sternotherus odoratus. The sequence goes on from JAVMKO010000002.1 coordinate 38,463,003, forward strand.
CAAAAATTCTTTTTCAACCTCAAATCTGGAGATCAGTGTGAGCAACACACACCAGCCAACCAATCAAGAAAGGATTCTCTGTACCACCTCAAAGCACTGGTTCACACTACTTGATGTCCTGTCCTAGCTTGAACCAATCCCTGATGCTTAAGAGGGGGTAACCAAAAAACCAACCCCAACCCAAAATATTTAATCTGGCTAATTGTGCACCGGAGCGGGGGGGGGGGGGGGGGGGAAGAGGGGCTGTGACTTTATATCCTAAGTCTTGCTTTCTAGTGCCTGGATTTTTGTGGCCCTTCTTCGAACTCTTTCCAGTGTTTCCACATCCTTCTTGAAATGCGGACGTCACAATTAATCAATGCTGTGCACAAAGTTAAGAACATTTCCCTTCTTCTACTTGATAGCCCCCTTTTTATATATCCAAAGATCACATTAGCTATTCACCAAAGCACTGTACTGAGATCTCATATTGAGGTAGTTATCTACAACGACCCTCCTAAATGCTTTTCCAAGTCACTGCTTTCCAAGACATAGTCTCCCATCCTCTGGGCATAGCCTGCATTCTTTATTCCCAGATGCAGTACCTTGTAGTACCTTAAAATAAAATATGTTTTATTGGATTGTGACTATTTAACCAGGCAATTCAGCTCACTCTGTAACAGTAACCTGTCCTTCTCATTATTTAGTACTCCACTAATTGGTGAGTCTCCTGCAAACCTAACTGCTAAAGATTTTATATAATCATTTAGATCACTGATAAAATATTAGAAAGCTAAGAACCAAGAACAGTTCCCTGGAGAACCCTGTTAGAAACGGGGTCCATCACTGATGACTCCAATAACAACTACATGTTGAGATTTATCAATGAGATGGTTTGTAATCCATCTAACGTGTGTCCTGTTAATTTCATATCATGCACATTTTTAAATCGAAATGTCACCTGGTATTAAGTCATATACCTTGGATAAATCCAAGTACACTATATCAGTATATTTGCCTTTATCAACTAGACCTGTAATCTTGTTTTTTAAAAAAAGATAAAAAGACAACAGGTTTGTTGGCACTGCTTTCGGGAGCTGCCCGAGATAAGCGCCACCCCGGAGCCTGCACTCCTGAGCCCTCCTCCCCCACACCCCAGCCCTACCCCTGATCCCCCTCCTGCCCTCTGAACCCCTCGGTCTCAGCCTGGAACACCCTCCTGAACCCCAAGTCCCTCATCTCCAGCCCCACCCCAGAGCCCACACCCCCAGCAAGATCCATATTCCACGAAACCATGCTGACCAGCATGAATTATATTTTTAAGTTCAAATTCTTAACAAAGAATTAACCATTCCATGATTTTAGCTGTGATCACAAGATCACCTGGCATGGAGATAGTACTGACTTGATGGTTGGTAGTGTGTACAAACACATGAACTTTGAAATTTTGCTTAGACACAAGAATACCATTGCACCCCTGAATTTAAACAATAAATTAATTAGTTAATGGGTTCTACAGTATCGTAAAAGAACATTATGTGAGATATGGAAAAGAGTCCTAATAAATGAAAAGTTATCAAACCATATTTACTAGCAGAATAATATAGCCAGCAGGCAAGTTCCCTGTTGAATTAAGTTAAGCATTTCTTGTTCCTCTTCTGTTAACATTTGCTTCCTGGCACAGAATTCAGAATAAACAGGGGGCTGCAAGTCTGACAACAAACAGGTTATCACAATCAATGATAACAGAAGATCAGCCATCAATTTTATCTGCCCTGAGCAATTAGGCTGCTGCTAGCAGTAGTTCCCAAACTGTGATCTGTGGTCACAAATGGTCTGGAGCTGTTTGGGGTGTATGAAGAGCTGGCTGTTTGCGTGGGCTGACTCTCCTGCTTGTTTTCAGCTACTAAACTGTATTACAGAGATAGCAAAAATATACATACATATGAAATACACGTAAAAGTAATATTAGAAAAATAAGCAATTGCTATAGCTGACATAGGAATGTTTTGCAATTGCTAGAGGAAGTGGGTCATATGACAGCACATAAGAAAGGAAGTGGTCAGCAAGACATTTACTTTATTAGTGATCTATGTTATCAAAAGATTTGATGATCTCTCTAACTAACAGATATGATGAACATAGGCAGATGTTTGAGATTACCGTATCAAATTTTATCTATACCTCTGTGAGCCACGGAAAGCATGCTGGCTGGGGCGGGTTACCAAGATCGATCTAGGACAGGGGTGGGCAAACTATGCCCTGTGAGCTGCATCCGGCTCACCAGCCATTTTAATCCAATCCTCGAGCTCCCACTGGGGAGTGGGGTCTGGGGTTTGCCCTTGCTCCAGTTGGGGAACAGGGTTGGGAGCCGCTTTGTGCAACGCCCAGAAGCAGTGGCATGTCCCCTCCCCAGCTTTTATGTTTAGGGGCAGCCAGGGGGCTTCCGTTCAGCATGCTGCCCCCGCAGCTCCCATTGGCTGGAAAAAGCAGCCAATGGGAGCTGCAGGGGCAGCACCTGCAGATGGGACAGCATACAACAGAGCTGCCTAGCCGTGTTTCCATGTAGAAGTTAGAGGGGGAACATGGCACTGCTTTCGGGAGCTGCCCGAGATAAGCGCCACCCGGAGCCTGCACTCCTGAGCCCTCCTCCCCCACACCCCAGCCCTACCCCTGATCCCCCTCCTGCCCTCTGAATCCCTCGGTCTCAGCCTGGAACACCCTCCTGAACCCCAAGTCCCTCGTCTCCAGCCCCACCCCAGAGCCCACACCCCCAGCCAGAGCCCTCACCCCCCCCATACCCCAACCCCTGCTCCAGCCTGGAACCCCCTCCCACACCCTGAACTCCTCATTTCTGGCCCCACCCCAGAGTCCGCATCCCCAGCCAGAGGCCATACCTCCTCCTACCCACTGAGCCCCCTCCCATGCTCCACCCCGCAGCCCACAACACCCTCCTGCACCCCCAAACCCTTCATCCCTGGCCTCACTCCTAAGCCTGCACCCCAAGCCAGAGCCCTCACCCCTCCTGCACTTCCACCCCAATTTTGTGAGCATTCATGGACCACCATACAATTTCCATACCCAGATGTGGCCCTTGGGCCAAACAGTTTGCCCACCCCTGATCTAGGAACTAGAATCAAGGTGGGGGGAATTACTGAAGATCCTGGGACAGATAAATACATCAAGAGAAGTACCACCCTGTGGGATGAATTGCATATACTGATACAGACCAGGTTCCAGAGACCCAGGAAACAAAGAAAGAGCTTGTGGTATAAAGAGCCAACATGAACTCACTGGGGGAAGGGGCTCATTTTGACTTTTGACATGACTTTTTAACCAAGAGGGGAAAAAACTCTGCTGAAGGGTTCGAAGAACTGATAAGGTCTCTATAGAAAAGATGAGAGATATCTGGTAAGCTTAAGCACGCATTTAGACATTGTTGCTTAGAATATGTTTTCTTTGTAATGCTTCTGTCCTAAAAATAAACACTCTGCTCTGCATAAGGCTGTTTGGTCACTGGTGAACCAACGTCTTGGTCCTTGAGAGAGCGAGCGTGAAACCGCAGATGCTGAGCTAGGTCAGACCTGGTGGGATGATCACTGAATTGCCAGGGGCTTCAATCTAAAGCCCTGGCCCGGAGGGAGAGGGATGTAGGTCCCTGCCCAGAGGCCCAGCACCTAAGGGGGCATTCCTTGAGCAGATCACAGAGAGGGTCTGGGTGCAGTTACCTGAAATTATGGAACAAGGAACAGCCACAGCCTTGTCTTCAGGTAGCCTATACTGCTCCTTCCAGGTGCTGCAGGCCTTGCCACCTACTGATGACTAAGGCTGTGACTTTATCATGGAAGTTACGGATTCCCTGACTTTCCATGACCTCTATGACTTCTGAATTGGCCAGGGGTGCCCAAGCACCCCAGGCAGCTCCTGGGCCAGTCACACCAGCTGCTGCTGGGGCAGTCTCAGGCCACACCACCCCCACAGCAGCAGGAGTATGGCTTCAGGGCTGGGGTTTGGGATGCAAGAAGGGATGAGGGCTCTGGGCAGCACTTACCTTTGGGGAGCTCCCTGGAAGTAGCAATGTGCCCCTCCCTCAATTCATAGCTCTGCACGCTGCCTCTGCCTGCAGGCACCACCCCATCGCTCCCACTGGCCGCAGTTCCCAGCCAATGGGGGATGTGGAGTTGACAGCGTGTGGCGCTAGGAGCTTAGGGAGGCACATGTTGCTGCTTTCTAGAAGCCGGGTAGGGAGCCTGCCAGCCCTGCCAACCCCTCTCTCACCCCCTCAGCACTAGTGGGGGTCCCGGGCTGCTTCCCCGAGAGCACCTCTGGTGCCCCACTCTGTACTCGTGGCACACACACCCCAGCACACCCTGGGCTGCCCCCCTGCAATCGTCTGGGCCACACCCCTCCAAGCACCCATGCTCCCCCAAGTGCATTCACAGCATTCCCAAGATTTAGTCAATGGTATAGTACAAGTCATGTGCAGATCACAGGCTGTGAACTTGTTTCCTGTCCATGACTTTTACTAAAAATACCTGTGACTAAAACGTAGCCTTAGTGATGACAGAGAAATCACCTTCCTTTTACAATAGGGGTTTTCAAAGATCCTTAGAACTTTTTTTTTTTTTAACCTTTTAAACATTAAAAAAAATTAAAAGTCCAAGACTAATCTACTGTGCCATGGCCATGAACTATAATGATTCAAAACTGGATTCCAATAATGCCTAAAAAGAATTCTGTCAAGACTGAAAACTGAAAGGACAGTTTCACTTTCTGATTCTAAATGTATTAGTACCATGCTATTTAGGTTCACAAAGCTACAAGGACATTGATACATTAAAATCCATTTGATATGTTTACAATTTGAAAAAAAACACCACTTGCCTTTTCTAACAGTTAAAAATAACCAGCAACCACCAAACATGGGCTTTAAAGGGATTATATCTTTTTAAAATGACAGAATTTTTTTTTGTAAATTAGTCTATTACAAAACGCAGACAGAATACAGAATGCCAGGATATCAGTATTAAAATTCTGAATCAGACTTGCAACAGTTAGAAAAACCAACTACATTGCTAACCTATTGATCAAAATTCTGTGTGTAGTCTGGTAGTGGAGCATAAAAATATGCAAACATACTAGGAACACTTCCATTTTAATAAGTTCACATGCAGGAGTAATGGGGCCTGTGGAGCTGCTGTGTACCTGCAACAAAACCTCTCAAATGCTCTCATTTCAGTTTCAAAGTTATCTATATTCCACAAAAATGTAGTGTCCTTTTACTGCTGAACATTATTTACATCAAAAATAAAGAATCATGAAATTGAAGTAACAGAGTTATTTATGCTAGCAAATGAATCCCACAGCATTTATATATCCTTAATATATTTTAGGCCCTCATTTGGGTTCTTGTCAAAGATTTTGGGATTTGGTAGGTTAAAAGGCTGTAGCGGCAATTCCCATTAACATCTACAGATCAGCCCCATAGTAAGAAAACCCTAAAATACAAACCCATCAAGTTAGAGGAATATAAATTAAAAGAATCAGAGGGGTAGCCGTGTTAGTCTGTATCCACAAAAACAAAGAGGAGCCCAGTTGCACCTTAAAGACTAACAGATTTCTTTGGGCATAAGGTTTCATGGGTAAAAAACCCACTTCTTCAGATGCATGGCTGATGCATCTGAAAAAGTGTGGTTTTTACCCATGAAAGCTTATGCCTGTATAAATGAAATGTTTACTCACATGCCAAGATCCACCAGGTGGTCCTTTGCCAAGCACTATATGTGGGATATAATGATGCTGTTCTAGCTTCCACTGCAGAACAGGTGGGTAATCATAGCCAAAGTCAGCATCTGGATGAAGCAGTGTATCAAAAAGTACTGCAACTGGATTGGAAGAACGTCCTTCAAGACCTTCAGACAAGTATTCTAAATCCTATATTAAGAAGAAATATTTCCTTGTTGATGTTACCATACCATATAGTTTTAATGTGCAGAAAGAATTTCAACTGGAAATCACTACTGAAATATCAAAAACTTAAAGGAAAACCGCTGTAATTAGTTATAAAATCATAAAATATCAGGGCTGGAAGGGACCTCAGGAGATCATCTAGTCCAACACCCTGCTCAAAGCAGGACCAATCCCCAATTAAATCATCCAACAGATTTTTACTCCATATCCCTAAATGCCCCCTCAAGGATTGAACTTACAACCCTGGGTTTAGCAGCTAAAATATTTACTATAATGATATACTCAAAACAATTTTAGATACAGTACCTGCCACTGTTTCAGTATCGTCATAATTGTGAAAGGTGTTACTGTCTCTCTCAATAGGAGCTCACTTTTTAATACATCAATACCTGCCAATATTTGAAAACTATCAATAGAGACATTTGAGAAAGAAAAACAGGGGGACACACCTTTTAACTCAACTGAAATACATTTCACCAGGAAACCTTTTTAGCAAGAGAGTACATTGAGACTTTTAAAAAAAGATAAAGGACAGTTCCTCTTAATTAGGGATGGTTTGCATTCCCAGGAAGAGTCTGACTCTAATAAGTTAGGATTGTCTGAACGGAAAACTGGTAACTTTAAAAGTTGTTGTAAATTAAGTCCTATTAGTAAAAGAAGAAGTAAAGCATATTTTTAAATAATAGAGGATTCCATAAAATGAACAGGTTCCCTAAATCACACGCTCCCTCATTGGGTGGTTATACTTACTCATCTGCTGTGGAGGGATTGGACTAGACGACTTCTATCATGTCAAGAGGTCAGCCTCCTGTATGAATGGCTATTCCCAAATTTATTTCAATACTATTTATTCTTTTTTACTAGACTTTTTAGATTAAATTAGAAATTATTTTACAATGTAGTTTTCCTTTAACAGACATTTTATAAAACTTCCTACCAGTAAGAAGTGGCCGCCGATATGGGCCTGTACACAGCCGATGTTAAAGCGCTACCAACAGGGGGAGAGGGACAAAAGCGGCAGTGACGTTAAAGTGCTGCACCAGCAGAGGACCCTCCTTAAAACACTGCAAGCTTTAATGGTAGCGCTTTAACACCACTGCCCCTTTTGCCCACTCCTCTGGGGCTGGCAATTTAAAAGGGCCCCGGGGCTCGCAGCCACTGCCACTGCAGCAACAGCTGGAACCTCAGGCCCTTTAAATCACCACTGGAGCCCCGGGCTGATTCCCAGCTGGGCCCCCATATTGATAAGAACTTAATGTTACTTTCACCCCTGCATCTACAAATATTTATATTCCTTTTTCAGCATCCACCTAACTGCTAGGACTTCAAAGCCAGAAACATCAGTTTAGCAAAGGACTTCTCAACTAACCGAAAAGAAAAACTAAGACTTCAGACACAATTTTGTTGACAAGGCAAGGAGACATTTTATTCTCCAAAATCAGGGCAAAGCCCTGTGGGTGGGTGCAAAGTCACAGACACATACATAGCATTTATAGACAACAGCAAAAACAAATTACTTTCCTGCCAAAAATCAAACCTTGAGTCATTGAGGCCTACAAAGTTGGCACGTGAGTGGTGTTAAAAACAAATTACTTCGTAGTTCAAATCTTATTTTCTTTCCTCTACCCAGATTATTTCTCCCTCCCTCTATTAGATGAATTAATACAGTGAAATATACATACCAGTACATAACTAAGAGCCCAGTCACTTACTTACTGATGGACATAGTGCTGCTTATCATCATTAAATTAAATTCAGACTATAAATTAGCAGATTCTCACTTACTTTGAGAAGAATAATTTTACAGCATAACTGAAATTAGCCCAGTAAATTCAGTGTTATTTTTGTGCAAGTGAAGATGCTGAATGTTAACAACTTGTTAAATATTTTAACTGTGACTGGACAAAGTATGCCAATCCCCACAGAGTAGCTTTCTTAAATTTCTGGATTAGTAATTATCACTTATTTAGCACTTTACACATTCAAACCCCTTTACAAATATTATCTTCATTTTACAAGTAAGAAAAATGGAGGGAGAGAGATCAGGTGACTTGCTCAAGGCCACAATGGGAGTTGCTGGCTCCCACTACTATGCTTATACCATGCCTCCCTCAAGGAATAATAGTGTAGGTCTTGAAGAATTCTTTGCAGGTTAAGAGCATGCCAATGGCATTACATATCTAAAATTACTAGAAAGTATCTTAGGAAGCTCATAAAAGGAAACAAAGTGTTTACTAGTTTGGTTTGTTTAAGGAAAACAATTGGATGAAGTGTTAGTGAAAACTTACTTGGTCAACAATAGAGAGATGTCTAGCTTCTTCTAATTTACTATGCAAAATGGGATTTGGATGTACAGCTTCAGGAGACAAATATGGCCTATACCCAGACAGCATGTAAGAAAGGCAAATTCCTGAAGGTCCATTGCCTATTAAAAACAAAAGTTAAAACATTTTAACAAACATTTTAAGAAGTCTTATACACCCCTTAAACTGTTGTAATATTACCACAGAAATAGAAAAATAAATATATTGTAGCAGTGTTCCAAAATATGCTATGCACATAGCACACTATCCTTACTCAGAAAAGCTTAAAATTTAAAATCTTCACATTACAATAAATCCTAGCATTAGAGACCTTTTGAAAAACAACCTTGCAGAATGCTTTTGTGTGGTGGGGATGAATAGTTGGTTAAAAAGAGAAGAGGAGGAGTACAAACATGATATTTAAGCCAGTCCCAAACTTTTTTGGGGGTGGAGTGAAGTCCTGATAAAGTACAACCGTATGAAAATCTAAAACCAGAAGTATGTCAGTGTAGGTCAATGCAGGACTCATTAAAAAAAGCTCAGTCTCTCAAAGTACAGTAGACTTTTGATTATCCAGGATTGGATTAACCAGGATGTGGATCAACCAGGATGTAAAAACAAATACAGTAAAACCTCGATATAACGGACTAATTCGGGCGAGGGGGTGTCCATTAAAGCCGAAAGTCCGTTATATAATATAGTAGGTTTTCCGAATGCGTATGTTAAAAAATTTACAAATTAGTTAACCTGTTTTTACTTATGTAGACACGTTTGTGTAATTAAAATTAAGTATGTATGAAAAGTTTAATTTCACAGAAAAGTTTTCTATACAGTAGACTCTCGATTATCCGGGATGAACTACGAAGTAATTTGTTTTTAACACCACTCACGTGCCAACTTTGTAGGCCTCAATGACTCAAGGTTTGATTTTTGGCAGGAAAGTAATTTGGCCCCCTATGAATTTGATATAGTGTCTAATTACGTATAATTTTTTCCACAGCATCCATGCCTCATCTATTATACAGGATGGATGGTGCTCATTTAATGAGCAACTATTGAATATTTTGTTTATCCTCGTTGTTCAATACTGGCCTTATTTACTGCACACTATCCAAACTTTACCCTGAAGACAGAATTATTAGGTTCCTCATGGGCATTTATATGGCACTCATTATAATATCCAAGTGCTTCACATTGAGATCCACTGCACAGAGCTCTGCCACATAAGCTAATGGAGTAGCTGACAGCAATAGAACATTAGTAGTACCAGACTATAATTAAATAATGAACCTAATTATGGAGACACTCTGAGGTTTCATCTACACTACATGACTGGGTCAAAGATTTAACCAATTACAGGAAAAACAAAGTGTTGTGCAGAACATAACACAACTAGGCCCCCTGTCTTTATTAACATTGTAATATGGATGGGCCTCAGATGATTTTTCTGATCAAATGTTTTTAAATAAAATATATATTTTTAGATGGTAAACTCTTCAGGAAGGAATCACATTTTTGTACAGTGCCTATCATAATGGGGCCCTGATGCTCACTGGGGCATCTTGGTATTACCGCAGAATAAATATACATTTAAATTTTAAACTCAACCACCAATTTGTCTAGTTATATAAATATTGGCTGACTGCATAAGGTAGAAGTGGGTCTTGGTCAACAGCAATCTATGATAAAAGATAAATTAAGACACTAATGCAAATACCCAACTTTGTGAATCAATGAATGTAAAAACTGTTTATTGCAAAAATTGTTTTTTGGATGAGAACTTATGGAAACAGGAGGCTGAACTGCATTCTGGGAAAAGCAGACCGAGTTCAAAAGCCAAGGTGTTTGTTTAGCACAGGAAGTATCATAGATTTGCGGGCGGGGGGGGGGGGGGGGGAGGACTATCTTCAACTTCAACATTTGCAGAAACTTGTTAAAATAAATCAAATTCAAAAAGTGTTCCTGATCCCCAGGAGATTGGGAGGGAACTGAACAGGATGGAGAACAGACATTGACTTCTTTCTGAGTGGCAAATCATCTCTACTGCTCTATTGTTAAGGAGGAGAAATATTGCCTCGCTTATATTTATATTTGCTTTTAGATCTGTGAATGTTAAATTCAATGATAAAATAAGGTAAATATACCCCTACCTGTTCTGATTAATTCTATTTAGTATTTGTCTTGGACTTTGTCCATCCCATCGCTCAGCAGTAGTAATCTTTGATGTTACTTTTAATGAAAGTAGGTGCAAAGTTTTCAGACAGAAGTATGATTTTCAAATTGATGGTGTCCCGTTAGCGATATTTTAGAAACATTAATTGAACGATTTTTCCCCATTAAAACACTTTTTACCAAGAGTGAGTTTGTTAAATGAAGATTTGTTTCATCTTCTGAGTTTTCCTTTTCTTTACCTTTCTTCTACTTAATAAATGCCAAATAAAATGTTTTATTGCTAGTACTGTGGCAGCAAAGAATGAAAAATTATCTTAAAAGTAAGTTACCCTAAAAAATCTCTCCAAGTCCCAACAGTACTATTTATCCAAGCAAGGACTATCTGCATGAATAAGGATTTGCAGGATCAAGTCCTAAATTACACATAAAATAGGGAAAGATGAAAGACAAAGGTCAGGGAAGATTAAGGAAAGGACAATATAAGGTCAAGATAACTGTGCAATAAACACATTTTACTAATTTTATTACTAAATTTGTGCAATGGGAAGACACTAAGGCTATGTCCACACTTGCAGAGTTTTTGCACCATCAGTTTCACCTGTGATCAGGAAGCAGTAAAAGAAAGGCACTGGTTTGTGTTCTTACTTCCACAGGCATCAGATTGTGTTCACATCTGCAGCACTTCCATCGTGGATGAGAGCAGTGCATTGACGGCAGCTATCTCAAAGTGCAGCTCTCTCCATTTTGAGGACAGGTCTTGAGGGAAAGGGAGGGCAGGTAATCACGGGGCATCCTGGGTCCCTGCACAGCCTCCTCTCCCAAAACACTGATCAGCTACAGTAGCTCAGCATTGCTCCAAGCAAGGGATCATTTGCCCTGTGGAGTAGCCATTGTCACCTGGCCAGATGATAAGTACACACTTGCCAAGAAAAGAGGAAGGGGAGTTTCAAAGTTGCCAGGGCTTTGCAAGAGGAGAGACAGACGTTTGTTTACCTGGCGTCAGAGCAGCGGAGCTGCTGGCCAGAGTGGTCACTTAGGCACTGTGGAATATCCTCCAGAGGCTAAAAGCTATGTAAACAGGAAGAATGTGTCTTCACTTGCACATCACTGCAAAACGATCACCGGTAAGAAGTTCACTTGCACATCACTGCAAAAAGTCATTGGCAAGAGTAGATGCTCCCATGGTTTCTGTGCAGAAAAGGGACTTTTTGCACTTTAAATGGCATGTAAACATAACCTAACATTGGGAAGCTAAAAGAAAGATGGGCAATGAATGGGGGATGGGAAGGAAGACAGGGAGATTACATAGCATACATGATGAGGAGATCATTTCAGTCACAAGAGGCAGCACAGGAGAAAGCATAGAGGTACTTGGAGAAAGAGCAAGATGAAATACAGTGAACAAACTTGCCATTCTTTTATTCTGTCTTACTAAAGTATTATTTCAAATCTTTTTTTTTTTTAAGGTTTCTTACTTGCAATAGATGCATACTAGAGATAATAGGCTGTCCACTGAGGGGATCAAGTTATAAGATTTCTAGTTCTAAATTATATGACTAAAAAATTATATGACAGATCTGGGATATGAATGTTTATTTTTCCCTGGAAGAAGTCAAGGCTGCTGCATTTGATGTGGATAAATAGAGAAGTTCTGAAGGCAGCAGCAGTACTTAGCACAGGTATTTGCATAATGCACAATTATTGAAAACTAGTGCACGTTTTGAATAGGGAACCATATGGCAGTCCTAGACCATGACTGGTAGAATGCCATGACACTATCTCTTCCTGCAAGGTATGAAATTCACCACAGCAATAGATGCCTCTGTCATCTCCAGGTTAACATATTATTATGGGCACTATGTTTGGCTAATAATGATGCATCACAGTTCAGCACCTTGCTTTGACAATTCAGTAGGTGGGGATGATGCCAGAATCTAAGCTCCAGCCTGAGCCAGGACATCTACACTGCAACTGTACATCCCCATAGCCCAAGTCAACTCACACAGGCCAGCCAAGGTGTTTAGTGGAGTGTGGACATATCCACAGGCTCCACTACCGAAGAATTTATTTCTTCTGTCAGTTTGTCATTTGCCAACCTTTATAGTACATGGATTTAATAGACTGTTTTATCAAGTCTACACTTTAACAACTTAAATTGATTATCTTGGTGAATAGTTTTATGGTGTGTTTTATGGTGTGATGATTTAAATTGCTAAGGCACCCAGACACCATAGTCATTGCTGTTTCAGAAAAACTTATGAATAAATATAATCCAGGATGGATACAGAAATTTAATGGTTTAAAACAAACACAAATTGAATTTTTAAAATTCAAACTAGATATAAAAAATTAAGCAGTTTAAATTAAGTATGTTTTCTGCCAAAGTTTTGAAGAAAGTTAAACCAACAGGTTGAAGTCACTGGCTAGGCACCTGGAAACACAGGTGCTAAAGTGCTAAATCAGCTTTTGACAGCTGTAGACTCTTCTGCAGGTGCAGAGAGAATATTGTCTTCATTTCATTTCTTTCAGCTAGCTGAGTTCCATGACAGTTCAAAGCTAAAAGCCAACAGATGTTGACAAAGCAGGAAAGATTGTTTTCTCTTCTAAGCTAGTAATAAAAACTAGGGGTGAGAGGATGAGCTCTACTAGTTCTAAAGTATCAAAGGACATGATGACAAGAAACAATCAGTTCACTGCAGATTTCTTTGTTTAATAAATCAGTTAGTTTTAAATGCAAATCATGTTTTGATAAGCTCTTTGATGTACTTTTTTCTTATGTATAAAGCACATTTAAAGTAATTATTTTAACTAATTAAAAAACTTTTAAAATGTTGTTTTGGCATTTTAAATTGAATTCAAATTTCCACCCCAGAGGGTGACACAAATCACAAGTAAAAAAAAAAAATTAATCAGATAGTAAATAAGAAATGCATTATTCACCATTTTCTAATATAATAAAAAATGTAAAGGTTAGGAACCTGAATAAATGTAAGTTAAGTTATATAATTACTTAAATGTCTATAGATATAGTATGTCTTCCTTGCAAAAAGAAACATCACATTTAGTGTAGTCAATTTTTAGTTGCAAAACCATGTTTTATGGTTATCAACCGATGGAAAATCAACCTTTGTTTAGGAAAATAAGTAATAAATGAAATGCAAAATATGATTAAAAATCAATTTTAATTGATTCCCGCTTGCTGATTTAAATGATTACAGTGAGTTAAATAATAGATTTTGATTTAAATCAATCCACCCTGATACAGTTACTGAGACATTATAAGTCTAACTGTTCTGTACACAAATTGCCTAACTGATGTTTTCATCTTCCAGTCTAATCCATTCAAACAAAGCCTTTCCCATGTCCGGTCCTAATGACATAAGTAGGACTTCATGCAGGCATAAGCTTGTGCTCAAGTATATCAGATTGCAGAGCTGCGGCCTAACTCTACTGCACTCAAATCTGATATCTGCCAACAAATTCATTATCCATGCCCAAACACTGCTGCCTCAACATCTTCCAGTAAAATAAGCATTTTCAGTTCAAATACATTTCAATGATAACCACTCATTTGACTTAATGAAAACTTGATGGTAACACTGTTAACTGTACTAATTGTATCAATCTAACAAACAGTCACCTTGGAGATGGTTTATCACTTGGCAAACACCAATTTATTTAATTAGAAATGGATTTGCATTCCTGGTTCTTCAAAAGTAATGGTAGTGACACAACACAAAATAATCTCTGGAAATAACTCACCTATTATTACTATTGGCACAGTCAGGAGTGGGTCCCCAGTCAAAGTGGTTTCTTCTAGTAAGGGCATTCTTTTATCTTTCTTCCCAAGGCTATCACCAAAATGCTGCACTAAGGAGCTCAAAAGCTGTCCTTCGCTTTCAGGGCCACTGTAATTTCTATTTGAGAAAAAACATCAGTAGAGCATTACAGAGCATTCTTCAAAAACTAAGTTGCTATTGGATCATTGCCTTAAAACTGTCAAATTGAAAAAAAACCTCTGATTGCATTACGCAAAAGTAAAATAAACACTAATCAGTTCACATACAGAATTTTTTTCTTCAGTATAGTTTTTCCCACAGCAAATATTGCTTCTTTGCTACAATAATGGGGGGAGAAAATCTATTTCCTCCAAAAAAGACCACAAAAGGATACAAGCGGCAAAGGAAAAGGACCTCCAGAATATAATCTACTGTGTGTCTCATTCAAACTCAGGGTCTGACTGTAAATCTAGTGATTTAAATTATTGTTTTCCCCACACTCTTTTTATACCTCATTTGTACTAAGTATTTGGTCCTTGGCAATAACTGCCTACCAGGCTTTCAGCAATGCCAAAGCTTAGGGTCAGACATTTATCCATCTATAAACATGACATTTAATTATGAAGGCTTTTCCCCTAAATTGGTCAAAAAATTAAATGCAATACTTTCCAAAGTTTTATTACACATTGATGTAATTGATAAACTACATACAACTAGAGAATTTGGGGTAATTTATATTCAAATTACAACTTTAGTTCAGGGTAAAAATACCTCATTAAAAATAATCAACAGATGTTCTAATGAACTTTCAGGTGTTCTGAGTTGAACAAGAACAATTTCAATAGATTGTTTCTGCTAAATTCACTCCCAATAATATAGAATCCTTTTAGATTCAAAAATTCACTATTTGTTTTACAGTGGCCAAATGTGAGATAACTACCTCAAAATAGGTCCTTGACCCAAGAAGTTTATGGACTACTTGGTTTTCTGTTAGATTAAACAAATAATTAAGCACTGTACAAACTCCTCTCTTAAAATCATTTTGTGGTGTTAATGGAGCACATTCTTTACTGGTATATCTAAAAGGATACTGGCAGGTTAAAAGTAACCTGAAAATCTAGTTCTTACCTATTGTAGGGGCACTTCAGATTACTTAAGATTTGAAATTATTTAAAAATATAGTTCACTTTTTTAGGACTGTGTTTAAGGACAGAGACACCAAAACTCCAGTATTACGCCTTCCCAATCAGGAAAGTACTCCCCGATATTTTAAGTGAATAAAGTTGCTAACTAAATAAACCATAACCATTGTCTGCTGTCTTTCTTCTGGAATAGCTGGACAATGCTAGTAAGTGCCTCTCCACCTATTTTCCCCAGAACCTAGGGTAAAAAGCTTCACTGTCTTACTGAGTCTACTAAAATGGACAATTACTGTTATAGTATCACTAGCCTACTGTGATGATAGTTTTTTGCGCTCTTTAAAAAATGCTTTTTTGCATTTCACTCATCTTAGAAAGTAAAAATAGACTAGTTTCATCCCACTCCTCCTCCAAGAGCATATTTGTTCTCAAATGAACTTGCATAATGCTGCAAAATTTGATTTCCAAGCACTGTAGCAGACTCAGTTTAAATAAATAACTTTACATTGGAATATTTAAAAGGAAAATCATGAGAATATTTTGACTAATTTTAAATGTTGCAAAAACTTGTTTTTACGCATCTAAATTGTGGCCCTAAATCAACCAGCAGTGTCTCTTTAAATCTAATTATCCTTTCTCTCCCCTATTATGTTCTTGGCATCCATAATGTTAAAAGTAATAAGGTGTTACCAAGATGTGTTTGTGTGCATGTAAAATGCATAATATATTCTTTAGTAAGGCGGCAGTATCTTATATACAGATACTCTTCTCTAGGATTCAAAATATACTGCACTGTACCATTTGGATTGAAGTTCTAAGTTCCCAGCCAAAACTGAAGGACTGTGGTGTCCTTGGTGATGTGGATTCTTCTGTAGTAGGATGCAACACCATATATTCACTGTGTTTATCCCATGACAGAAACTATTTGAGATGTGTTTCTTCTTGGTCCTTGATCAGCCAGGTGACACAGAGCAGTACATTAAAATTAAACTAAAAGCACCATTCTCTAAGTATTTAATTGAATCCAACTTTTAATTTATATCCTACAGAAAAAAATCTTTGTTAACTTTGAGTTAAGACTGTAGGACTGCACCAACACAAACCATGAAAAGAAAAAAAAAGCAACTAAACAACTCAACACATTACCTACACTCCACTCATCAGTTCCCCTGCTCAACTAACTCTGGCCAACATTTCATACATCTTCATCCACAACATGCAGCCTAATATCAAACAATACACATAATAAACCTACACATACATATAATATGCAGATTTCTACTCTAATTCCCATCTAACAAATAACACCAAATTTAAAGCATTTCTCCTAACCTTCTCTCTGCAAAATTTAATTCAACCCCTTAGACTCCCCAAAGCCCTTCTTGCTATGCCTGTCTCCTCAGGTCTCCACTCACACCCAGCTTCCTTTCTCCCCCTTATGGCCCTACCCGGGATTTCAGAAGTAGCTGATGGATATGATCAGTCAACTCCAAAGGCTCAAAATCCTGATTTTTAAAAAAATAAAAATAATTAACTGTAAAATTTCAAAAGTGATCTGTGTCTGGTCTGTGGTATTATTTGAACATAAAAGACAGTTGGAGTTTGTAGGGACTATGAACGTTTAGCCAGAGGTACTAAAAGAGATTAGAAGAAAACATGATACATTCAAAAGTGGGCCAATTAAGTTGGTATATTTGATTAAAATATTACACAGAAATTTACTTTGTTCTCTGAAGAGTTATCATGTCAGGTCTGGAGACTAAGTTTAATCATTACAATGTGAAACAGCAATTTTAATCCCACTTTAAGTGAAAATCTCTATGAGGTCTTAACTATGGAGTAACTAATGCCATCTCCTTTCCAATCTTAAACCAAATATGAACGCAAAACCCAAAACAAATTTTCTGTAACAAGGATAACATACATCATTGTAGCCTTGGTAGACAACTTTGGGGGTGAGGGGGATTTGCTAACATGACTATGGCTCTTATCCTACATAACTACAAGTGGGCACAATGGTTTGTCAGTTATAGAGTCAGGGCCAAATAAGTTTTCTTCAGATAACCAAATTTAAAATTAGCTTCCTTATTTATTGCATGCTAATACTTTTAGAGGTTTTTTTGTTTGTTTGTTTTGATTTTTTAGTTATCAGTGCAGAAAAGTTGTCAGAGAAAAAGTTAGCCTAAGTCAAGGTTTTTTTTCCACACCAAATAATATCAAATTCTTCTGCAGTATCTATCATTTAACTGGCCGCAGCATAGTTTTGTAGGAAGGATGCCTTACACAACACTATAAATTTTAGAATAGTGAAAACTTAATTTAAGCCACCCTTTCTTCAACAGACAATTTCCAGCTTTACGTGATTCCTATTCCAGTACAATTTTTAGATAAATACTTCTGCTAAAATACAGGTTTTACTCTCCACTAAAATATAGGATCAAATTTAAATGTTGTAAAAACAAGCTTTTAAAAACTTTAACACCAATAAAAATGTTTTTAAAACAAATGTCCACTGAAAATAGTTGTTTATTTTTAAAAAAATAATTCAGTGTTTGAAACCCAGACACTGCAGTACTAAGAACCCAAAAATAAAAGGGAGAATCAACAAATGTAAAAACTACTTCACTGATTTTCACTGTCCAAGCTGAAATAGGAGAGAAGTACACAAACAGCATAAGTAGTGACTAGTATAATTTTTTCCACCTTTCAATTTTTACTTTTAGTCTAAAGTGCTAAAGTAATAAGTAAACAAATGTTTGTTTATAACAGGATTTCTAAATTGAGTGTCTCAGTCCATTCAAAGTTTAAGACTACACACAGACTGTACATTAATTTTTACAACACGCATAGTAATAATTAAATTCCCTACTTTACAGTTGAGTAAATGCACCAAAACCTTGTGCACACTGAGCCAAAGGCACTACAGCCTTGTCTAAATTGAGCTTTTTCTTACAATCTCTCACCGTCTAGACATGCTCTTGAACAAGGTTAAATGACAGGGCTGTATAAACATCAGCAGCCAGTCTACACTAATGTGCTCACCACTGCTGTCAACAGTGAAGTTACAATGGAGAGGGAAGCTTGAGAATAAAGCTCAGTGCAGACAGAGCTAGAGAGTTTAAGTGACTTGTCCAATCACACAATTTCTGTGGCACACTCAGAAACAGAACCAAGATTTCCCGATTCCCACTCCTATGCTTTAAACACTAGATATATTTTTTCCCTATATAGAAGACAAAATAGCAGTGGGGATGGACATACAAATAATAGCGCCCTAAAAAACCCGACATTTTATAGTTACAAAACTACAATGAGCGCCAAATATTCAGCAAAATACTCTGAATTTGCATCCTTAAAAATAGCATGTAATTATTTTCTGCAAACAATTATAGGCATACTCATTTTTGTGAGCATATATGAGCATGTGCGATTCCCCAACCACAAGAAACAAGGCAATGGAGTCAGTACTAACACAGGCTGGCTACTGGAGATCTGTCCTTTTACCCTATTAATACACACCTGTCTCTGCCCCACCCCTAACCATACCCAGACACAACCATGTTTACCAAATCCTATCTTCCCCAACCTGGTCCCCTCCCACATCCTTCCATTGCCCCCTATTCCTATCCCCCCACAGCTGTCTCCTCCCACCCCTATTTGGCTCATACTCCATCCCTGTTACTATACCTCCCTGCTCCTACCCAATCACAGCCCCTACCTGCAAGACAGTCATTACCCGAGCAACACAGCCATTCCCTTTGCAACTCCACCTCCCCCCAGACTACCCCCATTACAGCCATTCTCTTTGTGACCCCACCATACTGCCCCCCCATATCCCAACTCTCATCACAGCCCTTCTTGACCTCAACATCCCTTCGCAACACCCCCAAACACCCCCATCCCGTTCCCCCCACCTATGCCTGCATCACTGTCATTCCCCCTGCGACCCCATACCCACCCACGACCCATCGCAACCATTACCCTTGCGACCCCATTTCCCTGCCCCCCCACATTTACCCCATCATGGTCATTCTCCTCACCACCTCACCTCCCTTGCCCCTCCACACCCCTACTCCCATCACCACCAGTCCCCTCACAACCCCATCACCTGACCCCCCCCCCCCATCATGGCCATTCCCTTCACAACCACACCTTAACCCTCACCCCACCCTCCCCTCATCATAGCCCTTCATGACTCCACCGTTGTGCCCCTCACCACAGCCACTCCCTCTCGGGGACCCCACCTCCACTCCATTGCCTTCACAACCCCCGCATCTGGCCCCGTCCATACATCCTCCCCCCACCACAGCCATTCCCCTGGGAACCCTATCTCCCCACATCTACCCCCATTCCCTTCGCAAACCCTCATCCCCCCCATACACCCCTACCGCCATCACAGACATTCCCCTGGGAACCCCATCTCCCCACATCTACCCCCATTCCCTTCGCAAACCCTCATCCCCCCCTACACCCCTACCACCATCACAGCCATTCCCCTGGGAACCCCATCTCTCCACATCTACCCCCATTCCCTTCGCAAACCCTCATCCCCCCCCACACCCCTACCGCCATCACAGCCATTCCCCTGGGAACCCCATCTCCCCACATCTACCCCCATTCCCTTCGCAAACCCTCATCCCCCCCTACACCCCTACCGCCATCACAGCCATTCCCCTGGGAACCCCATCTCCCCACATCTACCCCCATTCCCTTCGCAAACCCTCATTCCCCCCACACACACACCCCTACCGCCATCACAGCCATTCCCCTGGGAACCCCATCTCCCCACATCTACCCCCATTCCCTTCGCAAACCCTCAGCCCCCCCATACCCCTACCGCCATCACAGCCATTCCCCTGGGAACCCCATCTCCCCACATCTACCCCCATTCCCTTCGCAAACCCTCACCCCCCCCATGCCCCCCTACCGCCATCACAGCCATTCCCCTGGGAACCCCATCTCCCCACATCTACCCCCATTCCCTTCGCAAACCCTCATCCCCCCCCATACACCCCTACCGCCATCACAGCCATTCCCCTGGGAACCCCATCTCCCCACATCTACCCCCATTCCCTTCGCAAACCCTCATCCCCCCCTACACCCCTACCGCCATCACAGCCATTTCCCTGGGAACCCCATCTCCCCACATCTACCCCCATTCCCTTCGCAAACCCTCATCCCCCCCCACACCCCTACCGCCATCACAGCCATTCCCCTGGGAACCCCATCTCCCCACATCTACCCCTATTCCCTTCGCAAACCCTCATCCCCCCCTACACCCCTACCGCCATCACAGCCATTCCCCTGGGAACCCCATCTCCCCACATCTACCCCCATTCCCTTCGCAAACCCTCATTCCCCCCCACACACACCCCTACCGCCATCACAGCCATTCCCCTGGGAACCCCATCTCCCCACATCTACCCCCATTCCCTTCGCAAACCCTCAGCCCCCCCCCATACCCCTACCGCCATCACAGCCATTCCCCTGGGAACCCCATCTCCCCACATCTACCCCCATTCCCTTCGCAAACCCTCACCCCCCCCATGCCTCCCTACCGCCATCACAGCCATTCCCCTGGGAACCCCATCTCCCCACATCTACCCCCATTCCCTTCGCAAACCCTCATTCCCCCCCACACACACCCCTACCGCCATCACAGCCATTCCCCTGGGAACCCCATCTCCCCACATCTACCCCCATTCCCTTCGCAAACCCTCAGCCCCCCCCCATACCCCTACCGCCATCACAGCCATTCCCCTGGGAACCCCATCTCCCCACATCTACCCCCATTCCCTTCGCAAACCCTCACCCCCCCCATGCCTCCCTACCGCCATCACAGCCATTCCCCTGGGAACCCCATCTCCCCACATCTACCCCCATTCCCTTCGCAAACCCTCAGCCCCCCCCATACCCCTACCGCCATCACAGCCATTCCCCTGGGAACCCCATCTCCCCACATCTACCCCCATTCCCTTCGCAAACCCTCACCCCCCCCTACACCCCTACCGCCATCACAGCCATTCCCCTGGGAACCCCATCTCCCCACATCTACCCCCATTCCCTTCGCAAACCCTCATCCCCCGCCATACACCCCTACCGCCATCACAGCCATTCCCCTGGGAACCCCATCTCCCCACATCTACCCCCATTCCCTTCGCAAACCCTCATCCCCCCCTACACCCCTACCGCCACCACAGCCATTCCCCTGGGAACCCCATCTCCCCACATCTACCCCCATTCCCTTCGCAAACCCTCAGCCCCCCCCCATACCCCTACCGCCATCACAGCCATTCCCCTGGGAACCCCATCTCCCCACATCTACCCCCATTCCCTTCGCAAACCCTCAGCCCCCCCATACCCCTACCGCCATCACAGCCATTCCCCTGGGAACCCCATCTCCCCACATCTACCCCCATTCCCTTCGCAAACCCTCATCCCTCCCTACACCCCTACCGCCATCACAGCCATTCCCCTGGGAACCCCATCTCCCCACATCTACCCCCATTCCCTTCGCAAACCCTCAGCCCCCCCCATACCCCTACCGCCATCACAGCCATTCCCCTGGGAACCCCATCTCCCCACATCTACCCCCATTCCCTTTGCAAACCCTCATCCCCCCCCACACCCCTACCGCCATCACAGCCATTCCCCTGGGAACCCCATCTCCCCACATCTACCCCCATTCCCTTCGCAAACCCTCATCCCCCCCCACACCCCTACCGCCATCACAGCCATTCCCCTGGGAACCCCATCTCCCCACATCTACCCCCATTCCCTTCACAAGCCCTCATCCCCCCCCCATACCCCCCTACCGCCATCACAGCCATTCCCCTGGGAACCCCATCTCCCCACATCTACCCCCATTCCCTTCGCAAACCCTCACCCCCCCCTACACCCCTACCGCCATCACAGCCATTCCCCTGGGAACCCCATCTCCCCACATCTACCCCCATTCCCTTCGCAAACCCTCATCCCCCCCCTACACCCCTACCGCCATCACAGCCATTCCCCTGGGAACCCCATCTCCCCACATCTACCCCCATTCCCTTCGCAAACCCTCATCCCCCCCTACACCCCTACCGCCATCACAGCCATTCCCCTGGGAACCCACGTCCCCCCCCCTCCCGGACACAGCCCTCGCGACCTCAGCATCGCTCCCCGCGTGTCCCCATCACTGCGCCCCCGCCGGCCTCTCTCCCACCCCGCCGCGGGGCTCGGCGTGCGGCTTCCGCACGGGGGCGGGCTGGCGCCTGGCCCCACACACCGCCCCCCGCGTGGGGATTCACCTGAAGTGGCGGGCCAGGGAGCAGCGGCAGCACCACACCGGCATGGGCGGGCGCGGGGAGCCGGCGGGCGGCTGGGCTGAGCGGCGGCGGGTCCGGGCTGCGCTGCTCCGCCTCCTCCCGCTGCCGCTGCCGCTGCCGCTGCCGCCGCACTGGGGCCCGGCTGGCTCGGTGCCTCCTCCCCGCCCGGCGGCCTCAGGTCACACGGGGGAGGAGCCGGAACCGGCGGGGAGAGGGACACGCTGGGGCGGGGACTGCGGCCGTCTCCGCCGGGGATACGCGCGGAAGAGCCCGATCCCGGGCCGCAGCCTCGCCGCGGGGCGGGGTTAGGGTGGGAGACGCGATGGAGCCCCGGGAAATGGGTTTCCAGCATCCTGGCCTGTGCGTGTGAACGGCCCCAGCCCCACAGGCCTGGGCGAGCTTGTCCCCACGACCCATCGCAGCCCCAGCCCCAGCCCCAGACAGCAACACGCCCCAGCCCCTCTCCCTCGCAACCCCCTTGAGAGCAACTTCCCCTAACCTCTTCTTCCCTCCTGCCCCCAAACAGCAACACCCCCATAGCCCCTTCATCGATCCTATCCCCAAACAGCAACACTCCCAGAGCCCCTTCATCGATCCTACCCCCAAACAGCAACACCTCCAGAGCCCCATTCATCGATCCTACCCCCCAAACAGCAACACCCCCAGAGCCCCATCCAAACAGCAACACCCCCAGAGCCCCATTCATCGATCCTACCCCCAAACAGCAACACCCCCAGAGCCCCTTCATCGATCCTACCCCCCAAACAGCAACACCCCCAGAGCCCCTTCATCGATCCTACCCCCAAACAGCAACACCCCCATAGCCCCTTCATCGATCCTACCCCCAAACAGCAACACCCCCAGAGCCCCTTCATCGGTCCTACCCCCAAACAGCAACACCCCCATAACCCCTTCATCGATCCTACCCCCAAACAGCAACACCCCCAGAGCCCTTTCATCGGTCCTACCCCCAAACAGCAACACCCCCATAACCCCTTCATCGATCCTACCCCCAAACAGCAACACCCCCATAGCCCCTTCATCGATCCTACCCCCAAACAGCAACACCCCCAGAGCCCCTTCATCGGTCCTACCCCCAAACAGCAACACCCCCATAACCCCTTCATCGATCCTACCCCCAAACAGCAACACCCCCAGAGCCCTTTCATCGGTCCTACCCCCAAACAGCAACACCCCCATAACCCCTTCATCGATCCTACCCCCAAACAGCAACACCCCCAGAGCCCCTTCATCGATCCTACCCCCAAACAGCAACACCCCCAGAGCCCCTTCATCGATCCTACCCCCAAACATCAACACCCCCAGAGCCCCTTCATCGATCCTACCCCCAA
The DNA here is from genome assembly GCA_032164245.1 of Sternotherus odoratus. Taxonomy (NCBI): domain Eukaryota; kingdom Metazoa; phylum Chordata; order Testudines; family Kinosternidae; genus Sternotherus; species Sternotherus odoratus. Next base: position 38,487,004 of record JAVMKO010000002.1, read on the forward strand.
ACATCAACACCCCCAGAGCCCCTTCATCGATCCTACCCCCAAACTGCAAGTCCCCCATATCCCCTTCTGCCCTGCCCCCAAACAGCAACACCCCATAGCTCCTTCTGCTCTGCCCCCACACAGCAACTGCCCCATGGTCCCTTCTGTGCTGCCCCCAAGCAGTAACACCCCCATATCCCTTTCTTCAGTCCTGCCCCCAAACAGCAAAAATGCAGATGGCCCAAGGGCCGGGAGTTTGATGCCCCTAATCTAGATAATACTTAGTCCCAGGAACTGGACTCGATGATCTCTCAAGGTCCCTTCCAGTCCTATAATTTTATGACTTTCTAAGAAAGGAACAGACTTGCTCTCCCTCATACTGTCTGTTTGCCCCTACAGAAGCTTTCAGGACCTCAGTATAGGAAGCAAAAGCTCAATTGCAATCTAGGTTGCAGCAAGTGGCAAATTTGATGGGAAAATATCTGAAATAGAACAACATAGACCAAGCTTTGGGTACAAGAACTGGCCTAACTTAGCTGAGGCTCTGAAGCAAGCCATTTTACAGCCTACTCCAACTGGATGAAAGTTGAGTTCAGGCTCAAGCTCAATAAATGCATAGACGCAGAAAACCAGTACATTAATGTGGAAACCCAGAGTTGGAGGAACGTGCTCAAGCATCTGATCTCAATTATCCTCTTCCTCGCAAAGAATAATTTGGCTCGTTGCATAAGGTGTTCACTGAACATAATGGAAATTTCCTTGGTTTGGTAGAGTTCCTTGGGAACAACGATGATGCCATGCGTGTGAACCTATATTGAGTAGTTCATAAAGAAGCTATGGACCATTACTGCAGCAAAATAGTCAAAATGAATTGATTGACCTTATAGCAAGGAAGATGCTCCATAACATATTGATGCAGCTCAGCAAAGCAAAGTACTATGCCATAATAATGGACTACACTCCCAAATACAACAAATAGATGTCATTTACAGTCAAATTTGTTGATGACTAGGATGGCTGTATCCAAGAAAAGGAAGACTTTATCTATTTCTGGTCTGTGGGGGACTCTACTAGAAAAGGGCTGAGAGAATTGTTTATGAACGTTTTGAATGAGAAAAAATAAAACTTCTGGATTGCTCGGCCAATGCTACAACAACGGTGCCAACCCGAAGGGAAGAAACAGTGGTGTCCGAGCAAGGAGCCTTGCACTGAATCCAAGAGCTTTCTTTATGACGTGTGTGGCTGCCATTCCCTCAACCTGGTTGTGTCAGAGGCAGCGTCATCTTCTTTAGATGTAGTCCAGTCAATGCATTGTCCATGTAGAGTGCCCTGAGTTGCTTACATTACCTGCTGCCACCGAGGGCTGACAGCTAGAACTACCCGAGGCTGACAGCAGGAACCCTGCTTCCATCTCCTGGTGTGGGATTGAAGTTTGGAAGGGAGAACACAAACCTGGGCTGCCTCCCAGTGGGGAATTTGGGGGAAGAAGAGCCCGAGTCCAAACCTGGGCAGCTTCCCCGTGAGGGATTGAGGTGTGGGGGAAGGAGAGCCTGGGCAGCACGGCTCCAGCTGTCAGCCCCGGCACTGGGGCTCTGGCTGTCAGTTCCCCCACAATGCCCCACACTGTAGGTTAAATCAGTGCAAACATTCCACTGTGGACATTAAATATCAAATTAATTATAGTGGTAGCGGCATATCGACTTAAATTATGTTGACCTAATTTTGTAGTGTAGACATGTCCTAATAGAGTCTGCTTGGAAACTAGCACCAGGTGGGTGGAGGGTTTGACTGAGTGTTGTTACCAGATAGGGGTGAAGGTGAGAAAGAACACAGAAAAATGAAAGCAACAGAGGGTATGTTTACATTGCAAAAGACACTCACAGGAGGAGTCTCAGAGCCCAGGTCAACTGACCCAGGTGCATGCTACAGGGCTAAGAATAGCAGTATTAGACATTTAGGCTCAGGCTGGAGCCGGGCTCTGTAACCCATTGAGAGAGGAGGGTCTTGGATACTCTCTATGCTGGCTATTTTTAGCCCCATAAACCAGAGTCAGTTGACCCGAACTCTGAGACTTGCTGCCCTGTACTTGAGGGATTTTGGGGCACACACTGTAGACGTATCCAGGGAAATGGCCTGATGGAGCAGCTGAAAGCATAGTGACTGACTCTAGAAGAAATCACGGAAGAGTTTATGAGTCAGATGTACAGGCTGAAGAGTGCTCTTGGTGCTGGGAGCAAAAGAAGTGCTTTCCTACTGTTTGATTATTTCTGTGTTCAGAGGCACAGGACTTTGTGCTTTCTTTGTAAATAAACAAAAACTGCCTCAAGGAAATACTTGACTATCACCACTTTCCACTCTCAATTGGAACATGCTCAGGGACCCAGAGTTTGATTAGATGCTTGGGTCAAAAAGGGACAAGAAGTTTAAAAGTTTTATTGGACCAACTTCTGTTGATGAGCGAGCTGTGGAGCTTAGGAACTTCTCTCTGACCAACGGAAGTTGGTCCAATAAAAGATACGACTTCACCTTGTCTCTCATATGCTGGGATTAACAACTCAACAACACGCAAACAATAATGAAATAAGAGGGTTCATGCAAGTGGAAAGTTTCATGTTAATGTTTTTGTAAGGTTGTAACTTTCTTCTTTTCCACTAGATCCAAATATTTCCTGAAATTCACTATACTGAAAAACCATTTGTCTTGATTTTGTAGATTAACAAGTACAGTGAAACCTCGATTTAACGGACTAATTCGGGCGAGGGGGTGTCCGTTAAAGCCGAAAGTCCGTTATTTAATAATTTTAAAAAATCATTAAACAACAGGACTTTTGGCTTTAACGGATACCCCCTCACCCGAATTAGTCCCTTATATACAGGTTTTACTGATCATGGGCGGGAGCTGTCAACCCCCCCCCCTCCACCCGGCTCCCCGCTGCGGGGAGCCGGGTGGGAACTGTCAGCCCACCCGCCGGGCTCCCCGCAGTGGGGAGCCCGGCGGGCGCTGTCAAACCCCCCCGCTCCCACCCACCGGGCTGTCAGCCCGCCCGCCTGGCTCCCCGCTGCGGGGAGCCCGGCGGGACCTGTCAAACCCCCCGCCCGCCCGGCTGTCAGCCCGCCCGCCTGGCTCCCCGCTGCGGGGAGCCGGGCGGGAACTGTCAACCCCCCCCCTCCCCCCGCCTGGCTCCCCGCTGCGGGGAGCCGGGCGGGGGGGGGTGACAACTCTTGCCGGGCTCCCCACTGTGGGGAGCCGGGCGGGAGCTGTCAACTCCGCCGCCCGGCTCCCCGCAGCGGGAAGCCCGGCGGGAACTGTCAACCCCCCCGCCTGGCTCCCCGCTGCCAGGAGCCGCTGCGGGGAGCCGGGCGGGGGGGGGTGGTTTGACAGCTCCCGCCTGGCTCCCCGCTGCGGGGAGCCAGGCGGGAGCTGTCAACTCCGCCGCCCGGAGTTTGACAGCTCCCGCCCCGCTCTCTGCCCCGGGGAGTCGGGCGGGAGCTGTCAACCCGGCCGGCCGGCTCCCCTCTGCAGGGAGCCGGGCGGGAGCTGTCAGACCGCCCGCCCGGCTCCCCTCTGCGGGGTGCCGGGCAGCCGGGTTGACAGCTCCCGCCCGGCTCCCTGGGGCGGGAGCCGGCAGCCCCCAATAACGGATTTCAGATGCATCGGGAAATTTTGTCCGTTGCATCCGAAGTCCGTTAAATCGGGGTCCGTTAAATCGAGGGTTTACTGTATATTTTAATTCAAATCTATATACCAGACTTTTATTGTAAAGAAAAAAATAGTTAATTGCATTTTGAAACCACCATTTCACTGCTAGAACATTTCCAAACTCAAGTAATTTAGTTGTATAATTCTGAACTATCTACTTTGTTACATTGGCCTGGCACAACAAAAACTGACCTATTTATTTTTGCAAATATATGGGTAAAGGTACTTGCTTGCCCATCATGATTGTTGCTCTATTTTTAACCATACTTGAAAATGACTGATTGATAGGGTAAGGGTGGTGGTGGTGAATTAACCAGTCTCCAATACTCTTACCTTCTTCTGTACCCTGCCACTATTCTTTTACAAGCTCCAAAGATATCTTTAAATAATATAATTATTAAATATTTGTATTACCATACACATGGGGCTTTGGTCATAGACCAAGACCTCATTGGGCTGGACACTGTTCAGACACAGACTAAAGACAATCACTGTTCCCACAGAGTTCACAATCTAAATACAAGACAACCGATGGATGTAGACTGATGACAAAATACAGTAAAACAGTATTGCTGGGCATAATAGGCAGTTGTTGCTGCACACCAACAACCTCACCATTGTCAAGATTTTTGTAGTCATTATGGCAAAGGAGACTTTTGAGAAGGGATTTGAAGGTGGATAATTAGGTAGTTTTATAATATTTACAAATGAGTATCATGGGCCAATCAAAGACAAGAATCAACAGTTTTATAGTGAATGAGAGATGATAGAGTGGAGATTGAGTTAATTTCAAGGCCCTTCACAGTCAAACAGCTATGTTTGATGCAATAAAGTAGGGGGAGCCAGTAGAACAGGGGCGGGCAAATTACAGCCCGTGGGCCACATCCAGCCCTCGGACAGTCCTGCGTGGCCCTGAGCTCTCAGCCAGGAACGCAGCTCCCGGCCCTTCTCTTGCTGTCCTCCGCAGCCTAAATGTGCCGCCAGAGCTCTGGCCCGCTGCTCCTGGGCAGCGCAGCAGTGGTGTGGCCGACTCTGGCAGGGCCTGAGTTCCTGCCCCTCTGATCGGCATGGTAAGGGGGTGGGGCTGCGAGCTCCTGCAGAGCAGCATGTCTCACTCTGGCGGGCCTCAGCAGCATGGTAGAGGGGGTCTGGGCTGGATCTGGGGCCTTGGATAAGGGACAGGGAGTCCCAGGGGCGGGGGTGTGGATAGGGGTCAGCGTGGTCAGGGAGCAAGCGGATTGGGTAGGGGTGGTGTCCTGGGGGGGCAGTTAAAATGGTGGGTCTCAGGAGGGAGCAGTCAGGGGACAAGGAGCAAGGGGGCTTAGATGGGAGGTGCAGTCCTGACGGGTGGTTGGGGCGGGGAGGGCTTGGAAGGGGGCGATCAGGGGACAAGGAGCAGGGGGGGGTTGGATGGGTTAGAGGTTCTGAGGGGGTGGGAAGTGGGTGCGGGTAAGATAGGGGACAGGGGCTGGCTGTTTGGGGGGCACAGCCTTCCCTACCTGGCCCTCCAAAATTTTTTTGCAACCTCAATGTGGCCCCCAGGCCAAAACGTTTGCCCATGGCTGCAGTAGAGGGATGCAAAGAGAAGGATGATATGGTCAAAGCAAGAGGCTAGGACATTGAATTTTGCAGCAGCATTCTGAATGGATAGGAGTTGGGGAAGACTGCATTTGTCAAGACCAGAGAAAGAGATGTTGCAGTAATTGAGATGCAAGATGAGGTTTGTTGAGAGTTTTAGCTGTGTGTAAATGGATAAGAAAGGCTATATTTTAGAGCTGTTACACAAAAAGCAGCAGCAAGGTTTAGACATAGCTTGGATGTCAAGACCTAGAGAGAAATCGGAGTTGAAGATAACACCCTGCTTACAAGATTGAGTGACAGGCAAGATGGTGATGATGACCACTGGCTGTTCTATACCTCCCCTGGCTGCTTGCCAGTCTTCTTTAGGATCACAGGACTTGCTCTCCCCCATGGCCTTCATCCTTACTTGACTGCAGACTCTCTCCTGCTGTAATCTTTCTCATTATACTAACCAGCCTGCTTCTGCCCAGCTGGGCTTCATGATCAGCAAAGCCTGACTCCTCCTCCAGGTGCAGCATGATATATTAATTGGCCTCAGGCCCACACTAATCCATTTAGGGCCTATGTCAGGTACCTACATGTCCTCACACGAAGAAAGACATGCATAGAGGGTGACACATGAGGCACACAACTCAAGGTGTTCTATAGACTAGGGACACACACCCGTTAATTGCCGGGGCTAATACACAGCAAGAAAATGTAGTCCAAAACAGAATTACATAGCTGACAGCAAGTGTTAATGTTATTTAAAATTGGGAAATCAGGGTGGTTTTCCTTCCTAATGGAACCAAGAGAGAAATGGCCCAAGTAAATGTGTTTTAATAGTTTTGCTATGTTAAATGAAGAAAGCAATCCAGTTGTTTATATATTAGAAAAGCAAAATCCTGCCTGGGACCATCTCCACCCAATGCTAACTCCCAGGCAGGGAAATAGGGTGAGAGGTAGCTGCCAATATGCTTGGGAGTTGGATTATGAAGTGCTTTCTAAGATAATATAAAGATCTTGAATAATATTCATTGGTATACTAGTAAAGATCAGGAGGAGCTGACTGACATCCTTTCGCCTGGTCTAAGTAGCAAGTGAGCAGTCACTAGACAAATTTCAAGGGAAGTTCAGTTAGGAGTCTGTACTACTTTGGGTGAGGGTGGCAAGGTAAATATCTGAAATAAATGGGTGAGGTTTCCACATGCAGCAGAATTTTCAGTAACTAATCCACCATCAATGGCCCCCCACACTGAGGAAAAAGGCAAAAATGAAATCATGATCCACATCATTCCCACAAGTAGTGGTTGTATCACTCAAATGTGTGTGGCAAACAGCTGCAAGCTCCTCAAAACACTTCTCCCTTCCCGGCAGCCTCACTTCAGGTTCTCTCCAGTATTAGTGTCTATGCCACCCTACTAGAAATGTCTGCTAGTTAGCTGACTCCAGACAGTCAATAATAAGTGGATCAAAAGGGAGGCATAGATGTCATACAGCTGAAGTCTGCTTGTTGAAATTTCTCCTGACATTTTCAGTTGGATGTGGTATTCTCACATTATACTAAACTGTTATCATCAGCTGTTAAACAGTTGCCTTATTTAGCCCCTAAGGTAACCACATTTCAGTGGTGGAGGAAGCATTCCCTGTCGGTAGTTTGTATTCCAGTTTAGACTTGTGAAGTGCTTTGGGATCTTTCAGCATATAAATGTCGTCCTCATTACGGATGTGAATAATAAGCATTTTGAGAAGTAGACATTATGCCCTATTATATCTTTAATGGACACCCTTTCCTAAACCACAATCTGCCTTGTGACTAGGTTTTGATATCCTTACTCTGTCTCTTCAACTGTTACCTCCTCACCAATTACAATATTATATGTATAATATATATACAATATGCAAATTATGCCTTCAGATATATATTTTGTCTGGGAGATTTATTTTACATTGTAATTATGCACTTTTCCAATATGACCTTTAAAAGAACCGTCAATACTTTATCTGCATCAAATCAACAACATAAAAACATTTAACTGTGTTATGAAATGTCTGCTTGGGTAGTTCTCCAGTTACATTAAATTGCTCTACAAAGAGACTTTGTCAGTTTATAAACATTATCATCAGATCATTTTGTGATCAATACTAGGCATATAGTTTAAATCCAATAAGTCTCTTAAAAAATTAGAGTTTGTGTATTTTGTAATGGATTATTAGAGGACTCAAAATCTGTCTGCCCCTATACATTTAAAATAATTTTATATCTTAATGCTGTATGATTTTCCCTTTATGTTTATTCTCTGAAGCATTATGATGTGTTGTTCATAATGTCAGTCACTATATCTTTTAGTATCTTTAATTTATATTTTCTGCATTGCTCTACCACAAGGGTGGGCAAACGTTTTGGCCCGAGGGACACACTGGGGTTGCAAAATTGCATGGAGGGCCAGGTAGGGAAGGCTGTGCCTCCCCATACCATTTCCCACCCCCCTGACTGCCCCCCTCAGAATCCCTGACCCATCCAACCCCCCACTCCTGGTCCCCTGACCACCTCCCCCAGGACTCCAACCCCTATCTAAGCCCCCCTGCTCCTTGACCCCAGACCACCCTCTCCTGAGACCCCCATACCCGTTCCCCCCCATGTCTTGCCCCCTACTCACTCCCCCGCCACCGACAGACCACCGGGACTCCCACGCCCCATCCAACCCCACCTGCTCCAGACTGTCCTCTGATATTCCCCACCTGTTATGCAACCCCCCGGCTCCAGCCCCCTTACCATGCTGCTCAGCAGCATGTCTGGCAGTTGTGTGGAGTCAGACATGCTGCCCCACGCCCCAGAGCACTGCCCGTGATGTGCACTGAGGCTCCGGGGGAGGGAGGGAGGTGGGGGCGGGGCTGGCGTCAGCCTCTTGCCCGGGAGCTCAGAGGGCCAGGCAGGAAGGCTCCACGGGCCGGATGTGGCCCTCGTGCCGTAGTTTGCCTGCCCCTGCTCTACCATCAAACTATGCCAGTTGACATAATCCTTAGGTTTTTTAAAAAAATAGAATAGAGCATAAATATTCTGTAGAGAATGTTAGGTATATTTCTTTAAGTATCTGAATTACTCGAATACAACTGCAAGATCCCTGTCCAGTTAGCCACCCACAGTAGGATCCTCACAGGATATAGTTATAATTAACATCACTTTTGATAAAGTATATGGTTTTGTTTGATGGTTTCTCATAGTAGGAGAAATCTAACAATAGATTCAGCTCAGTGCTCATATATACATATATAATGCTTCTCATTCTAGATTACTTTTATTTTAGATTAAAGGAGAAATGTATATATAATATGCATGAGAAAGACAGTGATTCACTCTAACATTCTGCATCTCAACTGAAATACAAGATGACAGCTGCCTTATAATTTCTCTGGACAGGCAGCTAGATGCCTATATTTAAAAATGTAGTACACGGAGAACAAAATAGCTACATCTTTTAATTACTTATACATATAAATCAACCTCAAAACTAAGAATGTTGTAGCGACTGTAAAGGGGAGGGGAGTTAAGGGAAGGAAGCACTTACTTATTTAATTTATTTTACCAGCTGTTGAAGTGCTGATTTCTTGGTGAAAGTAACACTTTAATGGTCAGCTCGTTCACATTAGCAGCCAGTACTCTCCAAAATGAAACAAAAAAGAATTGCATTCAATAGCACATGTGCCAATCAATCAGATTAACTAAGTGTTGAATAGATCCTGAGCCAGTAGGAAAACTAATAAATGGTATCATTTTAAAAGGTATTCTTTTATCAATATGCAAAAATACAAGCTTTAATAGGAGTAGGATCGGGCTCCTGTTTTCTATCAGAGTGTGGCAAGAAACTGTGTCATATCTAGTCACAGTATAATGGATATAATGAAATAATTATTACAGAATCACACTGTAACAAGTTACATGTCCCTACTATTAAAATTGGGACAGTTTATAACTCTCTAAGGGTATGATCCCATTAAATGCATGTTTAATCTTGATAAATCTTGATTCTCAAGGATGGTCATTTAGAATCATCCCTGCCCTGGGAACAAAGTGGAACACACTGAACACGTACTATAGACAAGAGAGAGAGCAAGAATAGTTGCGGAATGAGAGGCAGCTGTATTTACTATATATAAACTACTGGAAGACATTTTGATGAGACCAAGACCTTGAGATAAGATCTCTTGAGTTTTTCAGTTTCATAGAGAGGGATCATCTGAGGTAAAGGCCTACACCTACAAGCTTCACAGTCTTGACATTTTTCTAAACATGGCATTTTACAATTTATTTGATGGTGAACTGATTAAAAATAAGCCAATGTCATGAGTTTTAAAACAACAGGAATCAATAAATCACCTTCACTCTGCACTGGGGGAGGGGCCTTCACACATCTCCTAGAACTCAATGTATGTTTGCTCCCAGAAGCCCATTGGCCAGGCCACTCCTGCTGTCTGCTGCTGTGGGGAAGGCCCAGATCGAAATGCTTCTCAAAGGGGAGCAGGATAATAAGGAGTAGGGACAGACACACAACCCCCTCTGCCCACTGCATTCTCTGAAAAGACAAAGAAAGCACCCTTGCACTTTGGGAGAGGGATCCTGACTTAACTCATTTGGTCAGTAAGACTGCTGAGAGCATGTGGTGAGAAAACTTTGCTCTGAATCTAATACAGTTTATTAAGTTAGGCACCCGCAAGTGGTTTATCTTTATTTTTCTTGTAGCCATTTCCAACTTTTATGCCTCATTTATTCTATTCACCTGAAATCTTTGTAGTTAATACATTTATCTAATATGGTGTGTTTAAACTGGTTGGGTAACTAAAGGGATAATGGACAATATAGTTGCACTGCTCAGGAGAGAGCTGGACAGCACAGGTACCTTTGGGGTAAGATCGGGGACTGTGTGTGTTGGGGTCACCCTGCAGCATGACCAATGTGAGTAAAAGCCAAGGTGTAGCTGGCTGCAGCACAACAGACATACCTGAGAGTGACATACACGTAGGTGACTGTTTGTGAGCAGTTGGAGGCTACAGCAGCAAGGCATTGGAAAAGGCACCCCAGGTTACAGGATGGGGTGATACAGCTACTCATTAGCCTGGATTGCACCCCAGTACATCACAGGGAGGAAAGTGGAAGAAGGCACAGAGAAAATAGTGAGAAGCAAATAAACATGTCAAGGCTGGCACAGAGACTGTCATAGAAAAAGACAAAGAAGATAGATTCATGAAGGCGAGGACAAGAAGCTGGAACTGGATACAATAGATATTGTCATCTATTATCATAGTATCTTGCATCATGATATACAGCATCCTCCCTCATTTCTACCCCCGCCATGTTCACTCTTCATCCATTCGGAATGCATGTTCCTGGCCCCTAGTTCTTGTCACACAGATTTCTTTAATGTGCACCTCTGCTGTACTGAGTCTAAAAGAAAAAACAATCACCCAAGCAATATGGGTAAATGAGTTACAAAGAGCTAGTTTTATATATTTACTTTAAAAAATAACCTTTCGGATTTGAAGTAATCAAGTTGCACAGTAGTTTATCAATGTATCTGTGGGATCTTCTTGTCATTGCACTACTCTTCCTTTCCCCCTTCTTCACACTTATTGTTAGCATTTCATTTCAAATTACATTGTAAGCTCTTTGGAGCAGGGACCATGTCTACTCTGGTGTCTGTGCAGCTCCTAACCTATTGGAATCTTGATTCTGACTGGGACTTGTAGGCACTACTGCAGTACAAATACAGTGAAAAATAATAATGAAAATCTGAAAGGATGAGGACAAGTGGACTGGTAATAACTGCTCTTGTTAGTTTGCTTTTTCAGTAATCATTATACCCATCCAAAGGAAAAATGAAATAGGCTATTCCCATATTTTAAAATCACTGCTAAAGTAATGCAGACTTTAGTTTAGGTGCTTTTTAGTTCCCAAAGCTAAGATGATCCTAAGGCTAAGCTAAAGATGATTTTTGCAACCTAGTTGGGAGAACTGAGAGTGCCAAACAACAATGGAAAGTGGAAAATGAAAGTTCCTCATTCTCAGCTGCCACCTACCTGCAGCCATTTTACAGAACTGGAGATTGGATCAATCATATTAAGTTAAGGGGAAGCAGATCTTACAGTACCTAAAAAGAGTGTAAATATTTATTTAAACCCTTACCTTATTTTTCCCCAGATAGATGTCAACAGGAGCCAGAATGACAGCCAGCCACAAAAGAGATTTTAAAAATATTGTATTCCTTTGTTTTAATGCCCTCCAGAAGTTTGATTTTGCCAGATACCTGCACTTCTTAAGCGGTAAGTCACCTACCTTTGCCAGATTTTGCAGCCACTATATCATACAAACCTTTATTACATTAGTTACTACTATATTATTATTTGAGTGCCCAAGTATTTTAGGTGCTTCACAAACAAATAAGACAGACATGTCCCCTGCTGCGAAGAGTTTGATGTCTAACTGTAACACAATAAGTGAGACCAATAAACAAAGGAGGAGGTTGCATAGGTTACAACAATAAGTCCATATGGTAACTGAAGTTGGTTACGTGCATGTTTGTAGTTTAATACTATATACGTTTAAAAATAATCCTATATTCCTATCATCATTGAATAAAAGAGAATAGGAGCTGCTGTTATGCAGTGACGACAGTAGCTGGCCCCTTGTGTGCTATTTCATATATCCTTATTCATACACTTTTATAACTTACTATTTTGTTTCGCCTCTCCAATAGTGTGTGATAACACAGCTGCAAATTACACACCTTCTTTTACAGGTGTTTTGGGAGATGGAACAGGGCTTGATATAGAGCCGATATGCTTAGCAACACATTCCTGTTGGACACTTTTGTCCTGTGATGACAGTAAGAACATTACCTTTTTTACAAAGCACCGAGAACATCGGACAGATGTTTTTAAAAGTTAATGTTGAGAAAATAGATACAAATAAATAAGTACTGAGCATGTTTTTCTGGCTGAAAATAAAAGGATTATTCTACAGCCCACCAAAGTACAGTTTATCCTTTTTAAAATCTGTATGTGTGTTTGATTTCCTGACACATGTGTTAAAGGATTATTAGTCTGAATGTCTGATTGTTCCTTTCTCACTGCTGCAAATAGAATAGCAGTGTCTATTCATTTGCAATGCAGTTCCTATGGGATGTGCTGTGTTCAGTGGATTCCTATGTAGTTGCTCATCTTTACATCATATTTGAGACAAAAGACAATATATTGTGACTTCAAAGTATTAGATTTTGGAAACAAATGCAGACTTTTCAGTAGTAGAAGCCAGGAACCCCAATCTCTTTCCAGTTATACCTCATGCAACTTTATTCACTAGGGATTATGTGTATTAACTTCATAGCAAAATTTGGATCCAGGAATCCACTGCTTCATTTCCCTCCCTTGGTCCATATAATAAAATATTCCAAAAGGCACCAACACTGTCAGTCCTTCAAAAGAAATGTCCTATTAGCGTTTTTTGTTGCATTAAGGGGATATTTGATGCATTCTAGCAGAGATGTTTTTCCTTTTATTATCTCTGCATCATAGCCAGTTTATTATAAGGAAATTATATGAGATGTATTAAAAAAACAAAACAAAACCAAACCCCTGTCAAATATTCTGCCCAAGTGTTATTGTAATACAGTACTGTATATTTTCTCACCATGACCATTTAATATCCGACTTCAGAGTGTAATTTCTTCCACTGGTGGAGAATTCCTGCACCTGGATTTAGTTAAACTAGATAATCTATAGGACATAAGATCCAAGGAGGAAAACCTTTACTAAGATCAGAAGATGTTTTTTTGAAATAACGCGAAACCAGAACACTGCAAGAGTAGTGATAATTTTGAAGATGGAAACATGAAGATCCTCAGTCCTCGCAGACACATTAGCTCATGGTCACTGTCATTTAAGATCTTTGCACAATTACCTGTTAACTGAATACAGAGCTATCTGAAATCACAAGTAATTTCTCACTCAATCACCTGCAGAAAATCCTCTAGGTAGTTCAGGAGACTGCTGAACAAAATAAGAACTGTGCCTCTTCTTGCTCATTTCAAACATGTGTTGTATGCCTCGGTGAGATCCCCAAGTAGATATCTGCCTAGCCGTGGTGTAAATCTATGTGTTGATGCCTGGTTAAGGACACTCATCTCATAATGGGCAATTGAAGAAATTCATCCCATCCAGTAAGCCTTTCCTATGGACACCTCAGAAAAACTGTGCATGATGGCTGCCTCTATGAGTCAGCAAAGCATGTAAGGGCATGTGATATGCTCATGTGATCTTAGACTCCATCTTGGGCCAGAAAGTCTGTGGGCTTTGTTTGGGACAGTAAATTTCCAGGCTGATGGCAAAGGATATAAAAGGCACCTGACATATCTCCATTTTGCCTATGTCCTACTCTAATTCTCTGGATTGTGGATTTACAACTAAAAGAAATATTTTGAAAAATGGACTGAGGAGCTTCCAAACTTTTTGAAGTTACCAGAGAGACTTTTGAAAGCCAGCAGTCTATTCCATCCCTGCTACAGACCTGATAAAAGGACTTTGCAATCATTTGCATGTATATGATCAATTAACCATTTATAACTTTTTGTATTAATAAATCTTTAATTAGTTTACTACTGATTGACTGACTGTGATATTTGGATAAGATCTAAGATACATATTGACCTTTGGGCAAGTGTCTGATCCTTTGGGATTAGTAAGAACTTCACATATGGTGAAATGGGTTTTTAGTATCTTCTCACCATATTAGACTTGGTTGTCTGGATGGGAGTCAAGGGATGGAATACTTAAAAGGGACTGTGTTTGGGGTCTGGTGCTACAGAACTCTTGATACAAAGTTATATGCTGTTAATACCCAAAAGATTACCTCTGGTTATATATTTGATCTCTGTAGATACAGTATGTTTATCAGATTTTACTCAGAACCATATTCAAAGCATACTTTTTAATAAGAACCATGCTGCCAATGAATTAATCCTATCCTCAGAATAGAGATTCTGGACCAAATTATGCTTTTGATATAACCTGTGCAGACCCATTGAGTTCAGCAGCACTGCATGAGTTGATCAAGAGCAAAATTTGGGCCATGAATGGATGTGGTCTTTAATTTTGGACATTATTAAGCAGCTTCTTTTTTTGTTGTTTTTGAGCTCAGTGTTCAGTAGTACATTTTATAGGGTTCTGTACTCAATAAAAAAACCATCATATTACTGAAACAACAAGAGAGAAATGCATTGATAATGGCTTCATTCGCCCCTGCTGGAAATGTACAATCCAGTTACAATGAAAGCTTTGCTGTTTTATTGCCAGCCAACTGCTCTTTGCTTATTGTGGAAAATATTTCAAAGCTTCTAACTTTTCAAGGAGGACAAGTAAAAAACAATACGTATCTATAAGATAGTGCAACTGTGGAATGTAGGTATAAAGTTCACAGGATTCTGGACACATACCTACAATATCTCCAAATTGTTAATAGAATGGTAGAAGACTAATTCCTTTCTTCCTGAAAAGTAATCTCACATTTTGAATACTACATAATATAATTTTAAGTTAGTTAGTGAGCAATCGGGGGAGATAAATGGACTGTACCCATTCAAACCCAATGTTTGAAACAGCTCATGCTTGCTCAATTTAGACAAGGTTCTTGCCTGGGTGTGTAGGGACAGAAAAAATGGCAAGAAGCTTCCTCTCCCCAACTTGACTCTGAATTCAAGTGTCAGGCACAATTTCAAGTCTGACACTCAGGGTAGTATAGGGTGTGCTTCCTGGAGCACCCCTATGATGAGTTTTACAGATCACAGACTAAGGTTAAAATAGTGGTGGAACGGAATTGGGCCAAGAAGGTCCCTGTCCCTCAGCAGCAGGAGACTAGGCTTAACCAGGAGATCTTCAGTGACCTCAAACTCCAAAAGGAGTCATACAAAGAGTAGAAACTAGGTCAAATTATGAGGGATGCATATAAGCAAACAACACAATCATGTAGGGACAAAATTAAGAAAGGTCAAGGCACAAAATGAGATTAAACTAGCTAGAGATCTAAGGCGATATCTGAGTAATTAGCAATGATCTTTGAAAACTCGTGGAAAACAGAAGATCTCAGAAGCCTGGATGAGCTCAAATATAGTTCCCATTTATAAAGAGTAATAAAGACAACCTGGGGAATTACAAATCAGTCAACTTAACTTCAGTACCCCAATGATAAAGGAGCAAGGAAACAAGCAATCAATTTGCAAACATCTAGACTATAATAAAGTCAATAAGTAACAGTCAATATGAATTTGTCACAAACAAATAATGTCAAATCAACTTAATGGCTTTATTTGACAGAGAAACAAGCCTTGAGGATGGGGTCGGGGGGTGGGAGGGAAAAGATGGAGAAGGGAAGCAGTAGATATATGATATTAGTAAGGATTTTGATACTGTCTTGCATGACTGTCTTATAAACAAATTAGGGAAGTATAGCCTAGATGGAGCTATTGTAAGGTGGGTAAATAACTGGTTGAAAAACCATTCCCAGGGTAGCTCACGATGAACTGAGGTAAGTTAGAAGGGCCAGAGGCTGCTCTCACTTATGCTGTAGGCCATTTTGGCTACTAGAGCAGCTCAGAATTAGGTGAGCTCAGGCATAGCACAGAACTGGACATTCTTGTTTAATCAAGTCTACATTTAAACACTGATACAACTAATCCCTATTGTAGGGAAGGAGAAAAGCAATACTTTTATTTTTGTTACTCTGCTTGATTTTTCTGTTTAGAATTTCATGTATTTGATTACAACTGAGTCATTAATTACAATTTAGATTATTCATTCTTGCTGGTTGTTAATATGGAAAGCACTTTTTTCTGTCACTTTTAAGCTCTTATAGATATTTGCAATTTTGTCTTCCAAAAGTTGCTCAGTCTGTCCTGATCCTACTTACTGTGGTTCCTAAACTGATTTCCTTAATATGTTCCTCAGAGTAAATTTTCACTTAATGTCAGCTGTTCATGATTTGAATATATATGAACATGACTTGAATATATTTATTTCATTGTTTTAACTTAGGAAATCAGCCATATCTCCTCCCTCTGCCCTTAAAAGCTGTCGTACCTGTCCAATAAAACTCACCCAACTGATTTGCATTCAAGTTACGTCTGTGAAATTCTAACTTTTCAATATTGTTTTCAGTGTTGTTATAGCTGTGTTGGTCGCTACTTTTTTCAATACATCCATTTCTATCACTTATACCAAGACCTTATCATCATATGCTTTTACAGATAGAGGACCAAATATGTATTTAAATGAGAGAGGACAGAAACAAAATAAGTAATTAACATACAACCATTCAAATCCACCATTTTCTTATTGTTGCCTAAGTTTTCTTTATTCTGGGCAGTTTATTTACATAATTTAACTTATTCACTGATTCAATATAGTTGTTGCAGGTGATGGGTAATAGTAAGCTCAGAGAAAATGGTGTAAGACTTTGCCTCTACAATCCACTGCAGCCCCCAATCCCACCCCACAAAACACACAATACAAACTACTACACACCCTCCCCATCCAGCAGCCACCCACCAATGCACCATATCCACCAGCATCCCTACCCAGGTCACACAATCCCGAATATTCCCAACCACCTCCCAACAAGTGCCACACAAGCCCAGGCCAGGAAATGGTTGTATATACATCGATTCTCCTACCCCCCTCAAAATAAATTTCATAGTCTCCTAAAGAATGGTTTCCAGTCAGGGCCGTCCCTAGCTATTCTGGGGCCCTCTGCAGCCCCCTCCACGGGTGGGGAGGAGGCTGTGTGGGGACCCAGGCCTCCACAGGAGAAGGGGAAGCTGGCTCCAGGCCTCTGTGGGGTAGGGGAGGGGAGGGCTGGCTTGAGGGGCAGGAGGGAACTGTCCCCCAGAACTCACCAGTGGTGCAGGAGGGTCACTGCACTTCCCGCCACCAGTGAGTGTGGGTCCGGCTCTGCTGCAGTTCTCAGGGGACTGGGGGGTAGGGCTGGGGTGGAGCATGGGGTGGAAAGAGGCAGAGCAGGGGCTGGAGCAAAATGCAGGTGTGCAGGGCACCAGGAAATGTGGTGCTCCAAATTTCCTGGTGTCCTATGCAGCTGTGTACTTTGCATATGGATAGGGATGACCCTGTTTCCAGTTCTCTCCTCCTTTTACCTTCCTGTCTGTCATTCACAGTCTCCTTCTCTCCCTTTCACCAACCTCCAGTACCCATCTCTCCCCCAACTGTCTCCACGTCCCAATCAACTTCCCTCACCCCACAAATCCCAGTTTTGCCACCTCCATGTCTGAGTCAAGCAGCTACCTCCTCCATGCAGCCTGGTCCCAGTACGTGGGTCACTGAGAGCATAGAAGAGAGTCTCCCTTCTCACAGTTCAGCTGCCCGGACCATAGCATAGTCCACAGCAGCCCAGAGCTGCAATTGCAGGGAATGTCCTAGTCAACCACAGGCTGGAGCATGCCCAATACAGACAGAATGTACAGGGAAATCTGCTATAATTTAAAGCTCTCCACTGAGCATGCCGAAACAGTGATTTTTGAAGGCTTATTACTTGGCCAAAATTGGGTAGGTTTTCAGGGGACTGCAAAAGGCACATCCCTGTAGCAAAGGCCATTTCTGTGCCAAATATCAACTATATGCTTCAATGTTTATGGCTGCGTTAGGGCTTGCCAAAGAAAAGGTCACCGGATTTGAACTTGGGCAAATTGTATTTTCCTGTAGCCTTGTTCTCAGAAATAGCTTTTGCTGAAATTTTCCAAAACACTGAGGCTTGAAACTGACTCAACTTGAAAAATTTCACATGGCAAACCTATAAGCAACTGAAAACAGGGTCTTAGAATTGGAAGTCTCAGGTAATGCCTATAATAATATGCCATCTTTTCAACCTGAATGCTAGTCAGATTTTCAGGACCCTGAAAGGGATTTTCCAGTTGGGAGTAGAAATTGATAATGGAGGCTGGTATTTTATTGGGTGCAATCTTGTTTATTTACAAGGAATGTACAAAGTCCTGTTCCTTCACATGCAGGAGGAACTGAAACCGGGGGACAGCTTCTTTGCATACAGCCCAAACTTCTTTCAGCCAGTGCCCGCAACCAGAACCTTCCTCTTGGCTTCCCCTAGGGTCACACTGTGCTTGCGGCAGCTGTTTCGCTTTCTTGCTATCGCTCCTCCTCCATTCCCAAATCAATACTCAGCAAAAACCCCTCTGTCCGGTCAGACATCTGCTTAGGTCTAACTTGAAACCTGACCTGGGCAAAGCTGACACAAACCTGACCTGAGAGTCTTTTCAAACTTGACCTAATCCAGACCCAACACTTCCCCTGAACCTGTATCTGCCCGACCACTTCAGTCACATGATCCATCTCTGGTTATCTCCTGCCTGCACGGTTGGTGTAGTGGTGGCTGCATAACCCACTTCTGCCAGCCTCCACCTCCTCACTGTGCTGTGTGTGCTGCAAAGTGAGAGGCACTACTTGTCAGCACACTCTCTGCAGCACACACAGAGCACTGCTAGGAAGGGGCTGCTGCTAGGAGTGGGGCAATGCAGCCACTACCACAGCAACCCCAAAGGAGGTGATCAGAGACAACCCGACCTGAGCTTGAGCGGGTGAGGCTCTTTTCAGACTTGATCCTGACACTTGCAGCTGGATCCCATCAGGTTCGGTCAGGTGGCAAGACTATAGTTCTACTCTGTCCATAGACGCCAACTCCATGGGCTTGATCTCCTGGGGCTTAAGTACCCATGGAAAAAATAGGGGGTGTTCAGCACCCACCAGCCACAGCTATTTGGCTGGGCTGGTGGGAGGTCCTCGAAGAAGGGTGAAGAGCAGCAAGTGGCAGACAGGAGCCCTTGTGGGAAGGAATGGAGTGAGCGTGGTGTCTTAGGGGCGAAGCACCCACCAGGAAAAATAAAAGTCAGAGCCTGTGCCTCCATCACTCGTAAGGAGGATTTGCCTCAAGCAACAACAAGCCTTCACCCACCACAGAATGATAATGCACCTAATCATGGGGTAATTTTCAGCACACTTCTGTATGAGAGGGAAGCATGGACTTCATTCACTCATCAGGAAAAGAGGCTCAGGAACTTTCATATGTGTTTCCTTCTTTGGCATCTCCTGGAGGGACAGTCACCAAGACTGAGGTGCTCAAGTGCTCCAGCAAACCCAGCATGCAAATGCTCCTCAAACAGAGAGGTCTCCCCTGACTTGGGCATGTAGGCTGGATGAATGATGGGTGCATCCCAAAGGACATCTTCTACAGTGAATTGGCATCAAAGGATGGCCAAAATTGCATTTCAAGGCTGTGTGCCAGAGAGACCTCCAAGAAATGGACCTGGATGTGGACAACTGGGAAGATCACACTCAAGACCGCAGCCGTTGAAAACAAGCTCTCCGGAGTTATGAGGGGAAGCCGTCCAGCTTAGCAGAGGAGAAAAAAGCTCAGAGGCAGACCCCAAAGTGTTGAAACGTCACCTTATGTGACAGATGTGGCGGAGATTGTCTCGTTCACATAGGTCTCTTCAGCCACAGCTGCCATAAAGCCAACTGGGTAAATTCTTTACCTCTCAGGGGCACATACCCGTGGTCTCTAAAGACTGAAGGATGTCTACTATTACGTGCAGTAATTACTCCATTTAGGTAAAACTCCTGTCTGAGACAATAGTCGTTCTTGCTGAGAAAGGATGTTGTGCTGGATACTTAGATGCATTATGCACTCACAAAAATCCACGTACTTCACTATTGCAATCAAGTCCAGAATAAAGACTTCAGGATTTGGTCAATTTTTGCATATAAGTAGCCTGAACCAAACCCTCTTGAAGTTAATGGGAGTCCTTTTATTGACATTTGGGTTTTTTGCATTTGAATCATAATCCAAACATATTAAAATATATACAATTCTAAAATTATTTAAACACATTTTCAATTATATCAGTAGGATTTTCTTTCTTAAAGTTGTCTTTTACTGTAGTTTCTGAGTGCCTGTAAAATAGATTGGCAATAGGCAGCTTCTTGGGATGGGATTTCTGAGAAGTTGGTGTTTTTGCTTGAGGGGCAGATAGCTGGTGCTGTGAATTTCCTTCCTGTTATGGTGGAAAAGCTTGATCAGAGATGAATGTATTACACATGATCACACTTTGCACTCATCTAATCGCCTCAGAAAGTCCATTCCCTGGTTGGATCCCCTAGACAGAGAATGCTTTGTTTGTGGCTAGTATCATGCACTGAGTATTGCCAGTGTCAAAGTCCAAAGCAAACTGAAATGTCTCCTAGCAGCCACAGGAGAGATCACCATGCACAAGACAGTGAGGTGTCTGGCAAAGTTCCACAGCCACTTGGCATACGAAACTTTAATTGCTGTACACAGCCTCAGACAGTCCCTCATATAGAGGGATATGACAAAGTTTTCAAAGTAGTTCTACCATTCATTATTTTGCTTTTACAAAAAACAGGAACAGTATATGGGGTTCTCTAGAAAGACAGCAGAGCAGTAATAATATCCCCAAAGAAGCTATGTAGTTATCGGCATTTTGGGTATGTTTCTGTGCCAGTCAGACTCCTGCCTACTTCACCGGAGTCGAGGGCATTAGGTAGCTTTCAGGATCAGACCTTACATTCTATGTTCAAAAAAATAAGTGACAAAAACAATCAGGCCACTGAAGAAAGATTCAGTCACTGTCTGTCATTCCAAAAATAACCCTCTAACACCATTTTCCAGCTTAACAATGGATGCTTTTATGTACCACTATCAATAGAGGAGTGGAACAAAACAATCGTTCTCTGTGTATAGACACTTTTTAATTTGTAAGCAGTTTGATCCTTTTAAAATTGCTTAATTAGCGAGGTTATGATTAATAAGACTCAAATAATGGAATAATCTCATGATCTCATGATAACAGGTCTGTTCAGCTGACTGGGCCACAAGGCAAGCATTTGCTTAACCAGTAAGGAAAAAGGTTTCAGACATCATGAGAAAGAAAGTAACGATTCATCCCGCATTGTTTGATTACAGAGCAAGGTCTTGAAGCTTGGTTTTATCCACCCCAGGAAAGGGCCCTAAACCCCATGCTATTTGGGGGAGGAAGGGAGCTGAAGATCTGTCTGTCCATTCCTTTCTGGACCTGAGAAAGATTGGTTGAAACCAATATGTTTCCACAAAAAGTGAGGGTTTCAACAGATCAGCATGTTTAAGGGAAAAAAATATTTTGTCACAAAATTCTGACTGCTCTTCTCATAAGACACACATGTGGTTGCCATTGAAAACCAGCCTAGACAAGCCAACCAAAAGCACATGAGCATTACTTTTCAAACTTGGCCCTAATTTGTCAAATTGGTCAGCCAGGAAGGCAATTTGTTGTTTCATGCAAATCAGCAGAGCACCAATTCCATCAGCAAAGCTGTGGATGACAGAAAGTGTTTAGCAAATGGGTTGGTCTCCTCTCATTCCATTCCTTCCTTTGATGGAACCAGTTGGAATTTGCTTTTCCTCACAATTGCTGCTCTATGAACTGAGAACAACCACTAAAAGGCACAGACACAATGGAGAAATACAACATGCAAACAGCCTACATGGTGATACATGACTTGACAAGCAAAATACCCAAAATTGGTGTATGATTACACTCAGTCAGATGACAGGCTTACAGATAGCATAGAATACCTGCTGCTGGAAAATTCCTGTTCCGGGGATTTTAACTGTTTTTGTATATATCTGAGTTCAAACAACTTGCATTTGCTTGTCTAAGGCCATGTCTACACTACCACTTATGTGGGCAAAACCTATGTTGCTCACTGGTGTGAAAAAACCCACACCCCTGAGCGACATAAATTTCACCCATATAAGTAGCAGTGTGCCCAGTGCCATGTTGGCAGGAGAGCTTCTGCCATCGACATAGCTACTGCTGCTCATTGAAGGTGGTTTTATTACGTCGATGGGAGCGCCCTCTCCATTCAGCATAAAACAGCTGCATGGGAGCTCTTACAATGGGGCAGCTGCATCAGTACAGCTGTGTTGCTGTGAGGTGTCTAGTGTAGACGTAGCCTGAAATCAAATGAAATGGATATTACAAAGACTGTAACTGAAATGACTACTAGAGAGGGAGACTGGTGGAAAGGGATCTGGTGGTTATAGTGGATCACAAACTAAATGAGTTAACAGCATAACATTGTTGTGCAAAAAACAAACACCTTACCCCCCCCCCCCACACACACACTGAACATAATTCTGGGATGTATTAGCAGGAGTGCGCTAAGCAAGACACTGTACAATGGAAACCTTTTTTTACCCTCAAAAATAGTTACTCCAAATAAGTTGTTCTTAAAGGGGTGAGTGAAATGATTCCTATAAATAGTTTGTAGCTCTATCTATACATGTTTTTATCCAATTTTTCATCTTTCAGAAGCAGATAAACTGAATATCATACAGTACTCAGTATACATTGTATTCTTTTCACAAGACCTTCAGTTCTGTCTACTCTGAGGGGACAGTCACATTCAGAGTCAGCGCAACCCTCCAGTTTTTGTGGCTGAATGGGTACAACAAAAAGGTGGGGTGGGAGGAGAAGAAAAAAGAAAAGAGCAGCGAAGTCAAGACAATTTTAAAAATCAGGTCTTAACATAGCACCTTTCATATAGGTGACACTTCTTGTCTAAGGGTCAAAATCTGCCTTTACACAGAGGCATGAGGTTTCCATTCAATTCAATGACTATCCAAGGTCAGAATTTATTTTAATGCCATTGGCTCCAGCTGTTCCTTATCCTGCTGTCCCTTATCCTTTCATATTTCTTGGACCATAGTATAAGCTGTCAGACTCCTGCTATATGTACTCTATACTTGATTCCCTTCCCTCTGAATACTAAGCTATATGAGGCACTTCATTCAACTCTTTAGAAGAGCAGCCTGTTTTAGAGTAAATGATTTTTGAGGTCTCCTTTACTGAGTCTAAAACGGTACTGGAATCAGTGAAAGGTGGTGGCAATATTTGTCTTACTTATGAAGGGGCCGGGAAGCGCCTGGGGGAGCTGCCGGCCAGGGACGTGCGCGGGCCGGATGGAATGATTTGGCGGGCCGTATAAGGCCCGCAGGCCGGAGGTTCCCCATCCCTGGTTTAGACCATCCATGACAGGTGTTTGTCTAACCTGTTGTTAAAAGCCTCCAAAGATGAAGATTCCACAACTTCCCTAGGTAATTTGGTCCAGTGCTTAACTATCCCTAGAGTTAGGAAGTTTTTCCTTATGTCTAACTGTCACAGGGTGTACTACTTACGGCTGGAGTGTCTATTTCTGGCAGCAACTGGGGATTAGCTATTCTAAGACCATGATCTTCCTGTGGCTGCACTCCATCACTCTCACACTCTTGAGACTTAACTTCTCCCACTTCACCTCCCACCAGGTCACTACAGTCCTCCCCATTGGGGGTATCAAAGTTCCTCAGGACCCATTGACTCAGGCAGTCTTTCCTCTCACTGCCCCTTAACAGTGCCAGATTGTTGAACCCAGTCAAATCTTCTACACTGAGAGTGACTGAGCTTTGAGAGTGACTCTCAGCTACTGAGCTTTCCACAGCGCTCCCATGTTCCTATCCAGCTGAGCATCATCTCTAATTAGTCCTTGCTTCCTGGCTCTTCCTCCAGGTTCAGCCTACTCAGTTAATTGACCTACCTGGCCACCTTCACCTCTTCAGGCTTTGCATGGGGTTGACACTCCATCACACTAACTTAAATCTCTCTTGTGCAATTTAAGCCCATTATTTCGTGTCCTGTTCTCAGTGAAGAAGAACATGTAGCAGGGTGGTCACCCCACTCCGGACTAAAAGAGCTTAAAACAGCCCAGGAGAGGGCTGTGGCTGGGCGCAAGCAGCTCCCAAGCTGATTAGGAAGGCAGTCACAGCTGGGGCCAGACCCAATTAGGAGGCAGCTGGCCCTGATAAAAGGGCTGTTAGTTTAGAGCTCTGTCAGAGTCTCCTCTATCTGTAGAGGCAGATGAGTCTGTCTGCTGTGGAGCTTGACAGGGTACCTGGAGTGGAGCAGGGCTGGGGGAAGGCCAGAGGCGCTGGGAGAGCTCCGGCCTGGAACCCCTCCCAGGCTGCTGGCCTAGTAGATGGCTGAAAGGGGTACTGGGGTTCCAGGGGCAGCCCAGAGGTAGGCAGAGGCAGCAGGCCAAACCTCCCTTGCCTATGATGATTGGCTTATACACACGGCAGTCGGCCCCAGTGAAAGGGGACTTGATGATGATTGGCTGTAGCCCATAGGCTGAGGCAAGGTTGTGATAGTGGGTGTGGGTTCCCTGGGAGGAGAGACCCAGAGATCTGTAGGGGTACTGCCAGAGGGCAGCCCCAGGGAAAGGGGCACCATAGTCTGGGAGGGACACAGGCCCAGTTGCACAGTAAAATATTAGCCTGAAGAGGGCGCTCCTGAGGCTGGAAAGCTAATTCCCGGAGGTGCCGCAGGGGTGAGTTGACGTGCCGTGACAGAACAATTTATCATCCTCCTCTTCATAACAACCTTTTACATACTTGAAGACTGTTATCATGACCCCCCTTTCAGTCTAAGCCAGTTTGTTCCCCATCTTTCCTCAGAGGTCATGTTTTCTAGACCTTTTGTTGCTCTCCTTTGGACTTCCTCCAATTTGCCCACATCTTTCCTGAAATGTGGTGCCTAGAACTGGACACAGTACTCCAGCTGAGGCCTTATCAGCTGTACTTGAAAGGACTGCACTTATCTGCACTGAGCAGACTGGAAGAATTACTTCTTGTGTTTTGCTTACAACACTCCTTCTAATACATCCTAAATGATGTTCACTTTTTTTGCAACAGTGTGACATTGTTTTTAGCTTGTGATCCCCTATAGCCCCAGATCCCTTTCCGGAGTACTCCTTCCTAGGCAGACATTTCCCATTTTGCTTTTGTGCAATTGATGTTCCTTCCTAAGTGGAGTTCTTTGCATTTATCCTTATTAAATTTCACCCTATTTACTTCAGACCATTTCTCCAGTGTGTCCAGTTCATTGTGATTTCTAGTCCTGTCCTCCAAAGTGCTTGCAACCGCACCCAGCTTGGTATCATCTGTAAACATTATGCCATCCTCTCTATGCCATTATCAAAATCCTTTATGAAGATATTGAATAGAATCAGACTCAGGACAGACTCCTCTGGGACCCCATTTGATATGCTCTTCCAGCTTGACTGTGAACTATTGATAAATATTCTCCACGTATGTTTTTCCAACAAGTTGTGCACCCATCCTATAGTAGGTAGAACTCCAGCTGTTCCTTATCCTTGTCCTCACTCCCAGGTTCTGCACAATACCTACACCTCTGCTTCCGCCCTCCCCCTCCTGCTGCCCATGATCATCCCAAGCCTCCCACTTGGCTCCCTCTTTTGTCTCCCCCTCACTCCCATCTATGTGCGTTCTCACCCTATGTTTGGCATTTCTACTTTGTATAGGCTCTGCAATACTCGCTGATAGAATCACAAGGGTTTACTGGAACACCCCACCTTACAACTCCAGCACACACAGGAAGGACTGAATTTCCTGCTACTGCTCCACCCCAGATCAGATACGACAACATAAGAGCATACCAGACTACAATTTAACACTAATAGTAGCATCCATTGGTGCAGGTGCTGTCTGTACTGAACATTATGCTCCTTATACCAGCCTCAGCACTGTGGTATCTGAATGACCTCTCCTCCTCCGTTTGCCAAATGACGGCTCGCTCATCTCACTTGAGCCCTTCCTCAAAACACACTTCTACCACACCTCAGCCAGTAAAACCAAAGGCAGGAAAGAAAACTTGGAAGTCAAAGTAAAACTATCTGCCCAAAGATCTGAGCCTTAGCCAGTGTATCCTGGATGTTAAAGTGACTGTATAGATCCACGTTTATTCAGCATTATATGGAGCTTCTTTTCTCATGTAATCTGCATTCTGAATTTTCCCGGTTTAATTTCAAGAGTTTATTTGCCCTTAGAGAGGCATCACCTAAGAACATATCTCTGATCTGAACTTTCTCTGGGCTCTGAATGAAGTTTTGTTGTATCTCTCACATCCCTGCTGAAACTAAGAGTCTGTCCACCACCAACTTTTCTGGCTGAAATTATTTTGGATGCTAATTAATTTTCTATTGATTAAGATAAAGGTATTGCTTGAAGTACTTTTTTATTCTTTCTGGGCCATCAATCTAAATATTTTAATTCTTCTACCTTATGAATAATATCGAATTATAAAAAAAATTTCAAGTGGTATACAAAACAATTCCTGGCTGGATGGTATCCAAGATATCACTAAGTCTTCCACTAGAGGCAAGAAGGCGGAGATGGGGAGCTATTGGGAAAAATAAAAGGAGCCGACAGAGTGAAGGGGAAGTTCAGTCGTTCTCTTTTGTGGCAAGAGTATAGATGGGAAGATAGGAGTCTATCAGAGTACAAGGATACTAGCTGGGAAGATGAAATGGAGAGCATAGTAATAATAATTTAAGAGTACTCTCTGCTTACTTGATAATGACCAAGAAGCTACAGGATGGGAAAATTTTTTTTTTCAGGAATAGTAAAGATACAAGAGTTATTCCTTGCTCTTTTTCAAAAATGCCACGAAATCATTCATTTCTACCTACACAGGCATTAGGCAACACGCAGACAAAACATAACTGAAAGAAGGACAGTACTTTCCTGTAACATTAGCTTTGGATATCAGCTTCTGCTCAGAAGTTGGAGATGATGCTAGGAGTATGACGCTAAAAGAACACTGTCAAAGTAAAAGTTCCTTAGGGAAAAATTGCACTGCTTTAAATCTAAAGAATCTCAAAGGGTGTAAGAATGGATACTCATATTTGGTACATATCAGTCATTGATATCATGCAGAGAGACAGCAGAACAACTGCATGAGCAAGAGAACAAATCCAAGAGAAGAAATTAAAATACCAGTGGGCTGATTGTGTTGTAAATAGAATAGGCCTTTGCATATAACAGAATGGAGCCTGATGGGTAAAATGGAAAGCAAGAGATACCAACAGTTAGCTTTGTGTGATCTATATTGTCACATATTGACTGTGTCAGGGATATTGGTTACACTATGATTCAACAGTCTTTGTGTGTGGCCTGAATAAGACTGAAGCGAAGTATTTGTCATTCCAGTGTTGTGTTTTTTTACCTTCCTCCCTTTATCTTTCTGTTCAATTCTAATCCTAAACCCATGGTTGGTGTTTACCAGATTCTCCCTAGCATTTAAATCTTTAATGCTGTCCCTTTTGTTAGTTAGTCAGGCTTTTTGGCTGCTGCCCGAATGGATTAGAATTCAATCCCATTCCATTTATACCAATAGCCGACACTGTCACCTCTACTTGAAATAGTCCATCCTGCGTCCAAATAATTAGTTAACTGTAGTTAGTATTTTGGCTTTTCTAGACTATGTGCCTTCTGCATCTGTGTAGTGATTTATAATCCTGTTGTCTTTCTCTTCTCACAAAATCTATGATATTGTCCTTACTCAACCCCATAATAATTTCCCACCAATCCAGTTTCTGCTAAATGTCCTCTTTAAAGCTATTCAATCACAAATAATGTCACACTCTCATGCAAACCAGCTCTCTACCATGGGATGGTTTGACTCAGTAGGGTTTCTTTGCATATAGAAAATGATGTAATATGCAATTATTGTGGTTGAAAGACAACAAGCATAGCTGTTTTAAACCCTTTATGGTTTAAGTGCACCTAGTTGCTTTAAATTGTTTTCTTGTTTCATGCAATGTGAAATCTGCTTTCTGTACTCTGAGTAGTAACTTTGATGGTGAGCAGCCTCTGGAGTAGATTGTTTAGTTCACTTCACTGGTCTCCAGTCAATTAAAAGTAGAAAGATGTTTTACTCTTTTATTATACTTGTTGTGGATAATCTAATTTCTAACCAAATTTCACTTTTACCCAGGTGTACTTTCCTGCATATGCAAATGTTCCCAGTGCCATATTTTCCTTGCTTTGCATATTACATTTGTATATTACATTTGTATATAAGGTCAAGGAACCTCAATAATCTTTGGATGAGATGTTTCCCATTAAATTTGTGTATGTTGCTGATTTATACAGCATTCCATGTCCAGTTCACTTCTCCCAATATAGTCTAACAATTTGATTAGTCAAATGGAAACTAGGAACTCCTGAACTCTAATCCTAACTCTGATCAGTGGTGCTGGAACTAAGGGTGCTGCCACACTGCCCGGCTTGAAGTAGTAATAACAAACCCCAAATACATGGTTTCCATAGTTTCCAGCAGCAGCACTGCCACTATAAAAATTGTTCCAGCACCCCTGACTCTGATGTTCACTCATAGTGCAGTCCGGGGAACTCACTAACCTCTCTCTGTTTCTCCGCCAGTAAAATGAGAGTAACAATATTTACTTATTACTATCAAACACATGGTGTTTGGATGGGATTAGCTAGTTTATGTCTGAGGGTGTAAAGTATTCTAGGCAGCATTGCCAGCTGGTGCAATTTTTATCATAAGTCTCGCAACATGGCAGGTTTTGCTTTTAAAAAATATCCAGCTTCTGGAGTCATAATACTGCACGATAACCACAGCTTCCTCTTTTATATATAACTAGCGAAAATACCCGGTGTTGCTCGGGTCAGTCGGAGGTGGGGAGGGGGCAGAGAGCTGAGCGAGTGAGGGGTCTGTTGGAGGGGGGAGGGGGCAGAGAGCAAACCTGACACCCCCACCTCACCCACCCGACCAAACCCGACACCCCCACCGCACTTACCCCTCGACCAACCCCGACTCACATTTTCACCCCCCCAAACCCAACACCCCCACGTCTCCCCCCTACCAACCCCAACACCCCCTGACCAACACCCACTCCTCACCCCCCCATAGACCAAACCTGACACACCCACCTCACTTCCCCCCCAACCAACCTGACCCCCCTACCTACCACCACAAACAAACCCGACACCCACACCTCACTTACCCCTCGACCAACCCTGACCCCCCTCCTCACGCCCCCAACCAAACCCAACACCCCCACCTTACCCCCCCACCAAACCCAACACCCCCTGACCAACCCCAACACCCACACCTCACTCCTCATCCAACCCGACACCTTCCCACCCCACCAGACCAAACCCAACACCCCCGGCTCACTTACCCCCCGACCAAACCTGACACCCCCACCTCACCCCCCCGACCAAACCCGACACCCCTACCTCACTTATCCTCTGACCAAACCCAACTCGGGTCCATCGGAGGTGGAGAGGGGAAGAGAGCTGAGCGAGTGCGGGGTCCGTTGGAGGGGGGAGGGGCGGAGAGCTGAGCGAGTGCGGTGTCCATTGGAGGGGGTATTATGACATCATAACTATGTCATAGAGAACAGCAGCTGCCCAGCTGATGTGATTGGCCTTTAAATAATTTCACCCCTGGGGGGGCGTCAGAGGTGAGATTTGAAAAATTTTCAACTCTTACCCTGATTAGGACCCTAAAACCTCTAACTGTACCAAATTTCAAGTCTCTAGCTCAAACGGTGTGGAAGGAGTAAGTGCACGTACATACACGCATACACCATTTGACTTTTATATATATAGATTTTCTAGCCAGCATGATTGCAGAGAATGACTTGAAAACATGACTGCAAATGGCTCCAAATCCAGAAGGCAAATAAAAAGAACCTCAATGTTAAGATTTTTCAAAAATATCATCTGATTTCTAGGCCAATCTCAAGGATTTTGAAGGACTTGACTCATGATTTTAAATTGGGGTGGGGGTAGCAATGCTTTATAAGGGAGCTTTGATGGGCTAGAAGACAAACACATAATGGGGCCCAGCAGGAAGGGGTTAATGAGTTGTCCTGGAGACAAGGAATGGAGCTGGCCTTTCCCCATAACATTGGACAGCACTATGAAGCCTGGAATGAGGCCTCTTCTGCAGGATGGGATAAAAAGTGAGAGCAGGTCTTTGTTTGGAGGCAGTCTTTGTTTGGAGGCAGAGAGAATGTCTGAGCAGCACTCAACTAATATACGAAGGAGCTGCTGAGCCTGGGGACAAGGTATAGACAGGGCCCTGTAAACTCAACTCCCAGGAGAGAGATGAATTTTGACCCCCCAGGCAGATTAGGGGGAGCATGCGTTTGGAAAGGTGGAAAAGTCACCAGCTCATAGGAAAATTAGGTCACATGAGCTAGTGATGCCCCATTTTGAATATCTGGTTCCTCTGGTGCGGAGGCTGCACATGCTCCTAAAACAAGGATGATAATCTTAGCAATCCAATGGTGTTAGAAAAGAGCACAGGTTCAACTATTTATTCAGCAGGGAATGTGGCCCATTCTATTAGGGGTTTTGCCATATTGCTTTACAATCATTATAATAAAAACTAGCGAAAATACCCGGCGTTGCTCGGGTCAGTCAGAGGTGGGGAGGGGGCAGAGAGCTGAGCGAGTGCGGGGTCCGTTGGAGGGGGCAGAGAGCAAACCTGACACCCACACCTCACCCACCCGACCAAACCTGACACCCCCACCGCACTTACCCCTCGACCAACCCCGACTCACATTTTCACCCCCCCACCCAAACCCAACACCCCACGTCTCCCCCCTACCAACCCCAACACCCCCTGACCAACACCCACACCTCACCCCCCCAACCAAACCCGACACCCCTACCTACCACCACAAACAAACCCGACACCCACACCTCACTTACCCCTTGACCAACCCCGACCCCCCTCCTCAACCCCCAACATACATACATACATACACGCATACATACACGCAAACACCATTTGACTTTTATATATATAGATATATATTTTTTAAAATGTTAAATAGGGCTTAACATTTTCATGAGCTCAAGCAAGCCTCTTAAGAAGGGACTTTATATCTATAACCTACACAGCACCTGCCAGGTGGGTGGTGCTTAACAAGAAATCATAGTTCAAAAAATTGCACTTGGGAACCTAGCTGAGAAAACAGAACTGACTAGGAGCTCATTCTATACAACACACACTGGAGAAAAAATGGCATGTGGACAAACAAAAGTTGAGTGCGAAGTGCTGGGATCCCTGTCTCTAAGGTTCTACTGCACCAAAGGGCCAGGATTTGGGGAAGCACCAGGGCTGCAAAAAGCCCATGCGTTAGAGCCATTTGAAATGCAAAGTTCATTCTGTTCTTTGATCAGCTCTCCCTTGCATGCCACAGCACCCCCAAAGAAGGTCCTTGGTCCAAGTCCAGCTAGTCAAACTGGGTGGAGTGAAGAGCTTTTAAAAATCTTAAGATTCATATTCGGCTGTCTTCACTCTTTCCTCAACCCCCTGTTCATAGCAATGAGTGCTTAGATACCAAAATGCTAGGCACCTTAAAAATACAGTACCGTAAACAGATTAGCTAAATATCAGGACGTTTTGAATAGGGCCTTAAAGTGATCAGAGGCAAAAATATTTTGGCAGGGATCTCTGGGAAAAGTCAGCCAGAGGTTTTCAGTTTCTGGAATTTGTAGTCACGTAAAGCTCAAAAGTGCAAAATCCTTCTTTTGATTTATTAGGACTGGGCTGGCTGTACAGAATAGTACTATTGACGATGCCAGGCATGCATCTCCATTACACTTTTGTTAAGGCTTCTGTGGTTGACTACAGACTGCTACTTTAGCTTTGCCCATTAAAGCCTTTCCAGTATGAAACTAAAGCCTCTGAACTATCGTCCAGCTACCTCATGTGCTCTCACAAATACTGGTCAAGAAGATGAGCAGTTTTTAAAAAAATACTCTACATTTTTTGAAGATCTCAACACACTTTATGAACATTAGTGAATTAAGCCTCCAAAGCTCTTTGAAACATTCTTATAATGGGCGAGCTAGAGCATAGCAAGATGATAATCATTTGCCAAGGTCACACAGGAAAACTGTGATGTGACTGGGAATAGAAGACAGCTCTCCTGATTCTCAGTCATGTGCTCGAATCACAAGACAATACAAATGAATGCAGGCAGCAGTCAGACCTGACAATAGCATATTTCCAGTTAAGATTATTAATAAGGATTTTAGGTAGCTGAGTAACCCAATGGCAGTGCAACATACGAACCAGTGCAATATATGAACTGCATGCTGGCAGTAGCACTGTCTGAACTAGATTTGGCTTTTTTTGAGCTTTGTTTTTTGGGGGTTTCTTACTGTTTCCTACAATTGTTTCTTACACTTCTTGCTCCATTAATGTTAAGTATTTTTGGCATGCAGTAATTTACAGTGGACACAAATCCTTTCTGAATCCCCTCACTTGGAATAACATGGTCTCCAAGTTGCACCCAAGAATGGAATGTCAACATATTGTTCACTCCTGGGAATTTGTTATCCCTATGCCTGTGTGTGTTCGGTTTTGAACTTTTTCCAGCCAGCACTCTGCCAACGGTTGCTTTTTATCTTTTCCCAGTAGTTAACCTCTCCTCTGTTACAATGGGAACTTTCAGCACCTATGCCAATGTTTGTGGGAGAAATTTCACCAGAGCTACCGAGGGTTACTGATTCCTATACTTAGGCTGCTACTTTGATAACAGCAGCTAAAATAACCTTTTCAGCAGACCTCGTGCTCCAGTATCTTATTTTTATTATTTTAGTACTATTCCATTGTGAGATGTTTGGCACTGGCTATAGTATTACTATGCTAAGTTTATCTAGCCATAACATACTGTGTATCACAGCAGGGTCTCTCTGTTCTTTTAAATGGCATATTCACAAAAAAGAAACAGTTATTCTGTTGCAGCTCAGCTATGGTCATTGGTTAATTCCAGTGTGAGCACTGGTGGCTCTGGTAATGATCAGAAAGGTTTTATAATAGAAAATTAATTAATATGCAAATGAATAAAAGAACAGATACATTTTAAAATGGAATATTTTAGCTTATGCACATTAGCGGAAGTAATATTATAGTCGTGACTAGAGACCCTAACCAAAGGAGAAAGCACTGGGCCACATAAAGTATCAGTGAATACAGTGAAATTATTGGGAAGAGAAGGCATCAAGTATCTTACAAATTTGTTCCATGATATTCATAAGCAAGAAAAAATGCTGGATGAATGGCATAAAACTTGTGGTGCCTGTTTTGAAACAAAGGAGCTATTACAATGTGTGCTAATTATTGCCCAGTTAAGCTGATGTCACATTCTAAGATCATATGGGAGAAGAAAAGGATCTCCCTGGAATGACTGAAATTTTGAAGTGTCCATATGGAATCATGCCAGAAAGGAGTACAATTAAGGTCATATTTGTGCCCCAAATCCTCATGGAAAAACAATTTAGAGAAAATAGATGGCAACTGGGTATGGGCTTTATAGGGCTGGAGAAGACATACAATCGTGCACCAAGAGAAGGCGTTTGACAGAGTTTGCAATGGAGTTGTGTTCCAGAAATTCCCAGGAAATGTATGATGAAATGACTGCTGTAGTTAAAACTAAATGGGACCACTATAGTAAATTTCCAGTAAACATTGGCCTGGATCAGGGTTCAGTGTTGTGCTGCCCTCTTTTGTTTGCAGGTGTCATGGATGTGATAAGCGAGAGCATACAGAGAGCACCTTCTTGGAATATGCTGTTTGCTGATGACTTAATGATAGATGTGGAGCTCCTGCAAGCCAATTCTGAACAGTGGGAACATAGTTTTGAAGTGGCTGTACTTAGAGTGAGGCATGGTAAGACTGAGGCTATGATAACTAAGGGAGGACTCACCATAGAATCCTAGAATATCAGGGTTGGAAGGGACCTCAGGAGGTCATCTAGTCCAACCCCCTGCTAAAAGCAGGACCAACCCCCGACTAAATCATCCCATCCGGGGTTTGTCAAGCCAGACCTTAAAAACCAATAAGGAAGGAGATTCCACCACCTCCCTAGGTAACCTATTCCAATGCTTCACCACTGTCCTAGTAAAAAAAGTTTTTCCTAATATCCAACCTAAACTTCCCCCACAGCAACTTGAGACCATTATTGCTTGTTCTGTCATGTGCTACCACTGAAAGCAGTCTAGATAGAGGGGAATGATCACGTCCCTTGATCTGCTGGAAATGCCCCTACTTATACAACCCAAAATGCTGTTAGACATCTTGACTCACTATAAAGAATATAACAGGCAAAGAACTTAGAGTGAAAGAATTTAAATACCTAGGACTGATTGTTGCTGACAAGAAGGCCTGCAATCATTCTAATACTGGATGCAAATATGGGAGCTGATCCCAGTTATCTGTGATAAAAATATGCCAGTAAAGTTAAAAGTTAGAGTGTATAAAACAGTTGTTTGACCCATCTTAATGTACAGAAGAGAGACTTGGCAAAACACAAGAAAGGAAATTGTGTTATGCTCTCCATAATAGACATGAAGATGTTGAGATGGTCAAATGGTTAGACAATCTCTACCCTTTGATTAGATAGAACACCAAATAAGGTTGTAAGGGACCTAATGTAAGTTGCTTCAATTGAGGACAAGTTGAGGTAGGCTAAGCTACGTTGGTATGAACATATCCAGTGGAGACCTAAGAGCTATATTGTTAAGATGCCTCTTGCAGTGATGGTGGATGGAAAATGACCCAGGGGGAGAACAAAGGCTTGGTAGATGGATCAGATATCAGTGGACCTTGGCAAAACCAATCTGTATAACAACCTAGATATGATCACGAGTTTTGGAAAAAGGCTATAGAAGTCACCTACCCTGAATACGGAAGTGGCAAGAAAGAAGAAGAGGTCAAATAAAGGAAGAACTAACCATCAAAACTTGAACTAAGGCCTTTTTTGAGGTTCCAAAAAGTTTGGCTAACTTTATTTTATCATGTTTCCAGCCTTTTACACTTTTACAGCATGATTTGCATACTGAGGCCAGAAGCCGATGTGTTGAAATTTTTTTGGCTGCTGTTACACTGTCTGAAGCCCAGTTTTGAAATCTTGGGATTAGATGAGAATCTCAGTTTTCATATTTTTAAACAAAATTTAATCCCTTTTCTTTTGCAGAGGAAAGCTTGAAAATGTGACCCAAGTGTGACCTAAAGACATAGACACCAAAAGACAAAAAACCCAAACTCAAACATTAATTATTTTCTAAAATTCTCCTGATTTTTAAGTCAGTCTTACATTTTTTTGAGGCCAAACCCATGATAATTAATGCGGGGTTGGCAGAATGTCTTTGAGGCAGCTGAGTATGAGTTAGCCCAGCCCAAGGATTTCTCTAAATTACCGCAGGAGTTGGGCAGGCCCTCTAATAAAATAATACCTTAAATTACCTTACAATTCATGCTGGTGTTGGAGACTGAAATCGGCTTCCTTTCCAGTGGGAACAGCACAGGCAAAGGCAGCACAGACGTCTGTGCATCTCTCCTCCAACCTGCCTGAGCCTTCCTATGAAAGAATCACTTCTAGGAGGTAGTTCAGTCTCCCAGTCTTAGGGTCCCTAGCCTCTCTCAAGTGCTACTTGGTGCCTGTGATATGGGTACCTGCACTCCAGGAATTGTGCTGATGCCACCTCACCCCCTCGTATGATATGGACAAGTTTGGACAGGTTTAAAATTTTTATTAAAGCTAATGTTCAACATGAAAACATACACAGATTGAGGTAAGGTACTGGGCATCTGGGGTCAGGCTCATCACACAATGCCTCATAAATATTAAGACCAACAGCACAAGCCAGCCTTCACTATGGTAAATGTGGCTGTGGCTGCCTGCAGATCTCTCCATCACCCAATGCTAAAGGATGGAAAGGAATGTATGGTACAGTGTATTGGTGGTTTAGTGAGGACATATTCCTTCACTACAAAATGAAAGAGTGTTTGGCTCCCTCTTGTGGTAGATTGATTACACTATAGATTCAGGACATCCTGGGAACCGCTTTCAGTTTAAGTACTGAACCATTTACAGTAGTTATCCTTCTTTATAAGGCTTCTATCGTATATTTGTAATAAATGTGTCAATACATAAATAATCTGAACATAAATTTGAAGAACATAGCATTTTAACAGTTAATTATTTAGCTTTTCCAGTGGCTGAAAAAATAAAAGGTGTGTGTGTGAGAGAGAGAGAGAGAGAGAGTTTGGGGGAGGAGGGCATTTGCATTTAATCCATCAGTAGAAATGGGCTAAAGCAGACATTCAGATCCAAATGCCATTGGGATTGGGGGAAGTTTGGCTCCAGAACTGATCCTTAAGTGCTGGGGTCCCTTTTCTGTTAAGTAATTTCCACACCTTACAAATATTGAGATTCTATGTACTTATTCTGCAGAAAATCTACATACTCTGCAACATACTCTTGATCTGGTTTAAAGACAGAAAGGACCTAACTTTCAAAAGTGTGCATGTCAAATTGCACATGCATTACAAGCAGCCAAGAACGCATGCACCTTCTTGAATCATTCTAGAGAACTTAATAGGGATAAAGCTAATAGGTTTTTAGAGAAGTTATGCTAAAACTTTGGAACTAAACAAAAAATGATGATAACCTTTCTGTAAAATTGTTCAGCCATCCTGTGAAATGTAATGAAATTATATCCTTACTATAGACTCGTATAAGCAGGCTTAGAATGGGCTATTATTATTAGTTGTATCACAGTAGAATCTAGAAGCCAGGGCACCATTGTGTTAGGGGCTGTACAAATCTAGCTAATGTACTTAAATGGCTTCTTTTAAAAAAGTATCTGAGCTCTTCACAAAAATCTTTAGTGAATTTATCTTCACAACTCCCCATGACATAGGGAAGTGCCTCTATCCCTATTTTACAAATTAGGGAAATGGAGGCAGAGAGATTTGTTGAGTTGCCCAAGGTTACACAGATCATCTGTGGTGGAGTAGGGTACTGAACTTAGCACTCAAGTGCCAGCTAGTTTAGCCCCTAACCACTGAACTATCCTTCTGCTCTAGAACAAGCATAACAAATGACCCATGCCCCAAAGATGTAAAGTTTAAGTATAGACAGCAGGTAGATACAGACAGACTTGTGGTAGGGGTAAAGGGAACAGGGAAGAGGGAGAATGGACAAGCAAACAATGAAATTTTCCTATAGCAGACTGTCTTTAAGAGAACTATTAGTGACCAACATCAGAAAGTATGACTGGCTGGATCCAATAAGTGTACACACAGCAGAATCTCCAGGTAAGATGCAATAAAGGTCTTTTTTGGAACCTCCTTGATAGTGCTGCCCATGGGTCCAATACCAATGCCAGGGGCATTATATTCTCTTTCTCCATTAAATCAAATGTCACCTAATGTGTGTAGTTCTGGTCAAGGCATTTCCTGCTGGCCCAAATATAATAATGTTTTACTTTCCCTGCTCTATCCTGGCAATCAGTGCAATATACTGCTATTCAGATAGCTGATGAGTTTAGGTGTTGAGCTCTCAGGTCAGCCAAGGCTGTGCATGAAGCAAAGATGGTGTGATCAGACCTTATTAGTGAAAAAGTGGCATGCTTTGTATTGTTCTTATGGCATAAGGGTACACCTTGAAATAACTTGAGTCCGCCTGAGCACTCACTGTGTTAGATATTTGAGAAGCTGCTAGGACCTAGTCAAATCAGCAATAGGTACAGCTAGACTTTTCATGTTTATACACAGTCAGCAAACAGGGTTATTTTGGATCCAGCTGTGCCCCTGTGGTTTCTTAATGGTGTTACTATTATGTAAAGAGCAAAAAACTAAGACAAAACATGACACTTCAAGTAATTCCCTCTTATCAACAGTTAAGATTAGGGCTGATGGGCTTCACAGGGTGATGTATTCAGTCCATCTTCACTGGAGCAGGCTATTACAAGGTGTGGGCTTGAAGAGATAGAAAGAAGAAAGGGGAGCCTTGAAAACCACCTTGGAAAAAAATCTCCACTAAATAAACTTAGTCTGCTTCTTTGAATGGTGTCATTTCAGAAACCAGTAGAATTTGTCACTGCTGGCAAGTCATAATCCAGGGCACAGTCAAGTCAGAGACTGGTACAGGTTAGAAGTTCACTGACTCTTTAAAAAAAAAGAGCATGCAGTGGGAGAGTGCAGGAAGCAAGCTTATAGTTCTTGTTCTACCATTGTGCCCTAGAAAGTGAGATGTCGGGAATAGAGAGAGTGAGCAGAGGCTAAAAAGAGGACAAATAATTAAGCAGGACAAATACATAAAGAAGACAGTGATCAGATTCTCAGCTGATGTAAAGCTCAGTAGCTTTACTGACTATGATGGACCTATATACGTTTGAGGATCTGGAGACCACATCTCGTTGAGTTGGTACATGAGGAGCAACAGCTACATTACTAAAAGTCATCCGTAGAGCCAAGGAAGTGTTACTTTGGAGGGTACATATAAACTCGAATAAACTCAGGAGCATTGTTATCAACTTGCATACCAGATTTTAAGATGCTCTGGAAATATGGAAGAGGAATCCAGCAGTTGGGTGGTGGCTCTCTCAAAGCACTCCAAGTTCCATGCAGGGACCTGTTAAACAGAAGACTTCACAGTCTTTACAATTAAATGTCTTGAGTCCAACGAAATGAAAAGAACTAGCTGAAGTATCTAATAAAAGTAATGGGAACTTCTTCTTCCTCAAATGAAACAGCTTAAAAAAAAAGAAGAAATTGGAAAAAAGCTGAGTCAGGCACATACAGGCAGGGAGTTTTGAGAAATTGCACAAGGGGTGTGTTACCATTACACCAAGTCATGTCTGAACTTTGGCCAAGATCCTGCTAATGCTTTTGGGAGTAATTTCTATTCTCATGAGAAGTGATCCCATTGCCTCCAGTGGGACTTGGATATAGGCTATGCACATGGGTCCATGTTTATAAAGTTACAAGGGATTGAAAAAGGAATACAGTTACAAGGGTAAGGCACTCTGCATGGCCATTACCTCCCCTCCACTTGTTTTTTAAGATGGTCTTGTGGTGTGACCATTTGGATGGGAGTTAATAAGGGTTAGCTAAAGGGAACGTGGAATATTGCTTTTGGGCTTGAAGACAGTGTGATCCATGGTTGCTCTGCTTTCTTCCAGGAGTTCTCTAGCAGCTCTGTTTGTAAAGGGCCTAGCATAATGGTGCCTCAGCCTTGGCTGTAGCTCTAGCCATTACAGTGCACAAAGACACTATTATTATGTTGTCAAAGATCCCTTTGGGGTGTTTTTGGGAGGGAGTCGGAGAGGGGAAATCTAGCCGGGTAAAGGCTTCACTCAGGCCTGGTCTACACTGGGGCTAGAAGGGGGCGAGCTAAGTTGGTCTAATGGCTTGTCTTCACTACGCTGGGGAGGGATCAATCTTTTGGTGATCGATTTATCGCGTCTCGTCAACATGCGATAAATCGATCGCCACTGACGCCTCCGTCGACTCCGGAATTCCAGCTCGCCAAAAGGTGCAAGCTGGAGTCAACGGTGGAGCTTGCTGCCACCCGCTGCCGCTGTGAGGACAGCAGGTAAGTCAGCTGTAGATACGCCGATTTCAGCTACATTATTAACATAGCTGAAATTGCGTATCTACAGCCGATCTCCCCCCCAGTGAAGCCCAGCCCTAAGTTACGAAAATAGTGTAGCTGAAGTCGATGTACTTACAGCTACTTCCCATGGTGTCTTCACTACGGTAGGTTGACTGCTGATGCTCCCCCGTCGACTCCACATACGCTTCTCGCTCCGGTGGAGTACCAGAGTTGACGGGAGAGCACACGGTGGTCGATTTATCACATCTTCACTAGACACAATAAATCAATCCCTGCTGGATTGATTGCTCCAGAGGTAAGTGTAGACATGCCCTCAGTTACTGGCCTACAGTACCAAAGGCCAAATATGAACACTATTTGAAATTGAACACTATTTTTGGATTTTACATTGTCTACTTAAGTCACCCAAGATAGCCCACTGTGCTAGGAATCATGTCACCTCCACGGCCTTGGGCAGAATATTATATATTAAAATTCTTCACAATAGGCCTTCATAACAATTTAGGAGAGAAAGTGAAATGCTTTGATTGTTGAAACTGCAGGGGGATACAGCAGGCAGAATACAGGTGCTTGTGTTACCTTCCTCCAAATCCAAGCTATTGGCCTGGTGGCAAGGTCCATTCAAAGTAATAAGACTGGTTAGAACTGTAGATTATGACAGTGGTTCTCAAAGTTTAGCAGCCCAAGGACCCCCATTTTGATTTCAAAATGTTCAGGAACTCCAAAGCTCCCCTGCTCAGCTTTTGCTCTGCCCCTTCCATGTGGCCCTGCCGATGCTCACTCCACCCCCATCCCTCCATTGCTCACTCTTCCCCACACTCACTCACTTTCATCAGGCTGAGGCAGGGGCTTGGGGTTAGGAGGGGGTGCAGGCTCAGGGACAGAACCTGAACCTACACCTACTCCTGAACCTACACTGAGTTGGCAGAGAT
The DNA here is from genome assembly GCA_032164245.1 of Sternotherus odoratus. NCBI lineage: Eukaryota > Metazoa > Chordata > Testudines > Kinosternidae > Sternotherus > Sternotherus odoratus. The sequence continues at coordinate 38,527,587 of JAVMKO010000002.1, forward strand.
CTTAAAAGTGACTGGGGGTGGTATCTGTCAGCACAAATCCACTTGGTGACTCTAGAGCTCAAGGGGAAGATCGTGTGATGGGCTTTTCAGACCCAACACTAAACCAGAGCAAGGCATGGAGCAGTACTGGGCCAGGGAGGCCCTGCCTCTCAACAGCTGCAGGGCATACTCCATAGAGGAACAGTTTAAAAAGGCAATGGTAGCCCAGTCAGAAGGGAAAAGGAGTTACAGGCTTCACCAAGGAGTGAGGCTGATGCCTGGAACTGTGGGCAGAACAACTGTAACTGTGGTAAAGCTTCTCCAGGAGCAGTGATTCATATTTCCCACACACGCCTGGTCCATTTTGGAGCTAAGAACCCACAAGAGTCCCCAAAGAAGGGGACATTGTGTCCTGGCAGACATAGCAGATATTTATCATGATAGTAAATAAAGTTGGGCTGATAACACTTCTCTGTGGTGTACCATTTTTAATATTATACATATTCAACATAACTTTCTCAGCTCTGACTGCATGGTCCTTTACTCAAAAATTCTCTAATCCATCCATACATTCTTCCACTGATGCCTAGTGCACCTACTTTGTACAATAAGTCTTTCCTCCATGGCATGGCATATCTGGAAAGACAGCTATCATGAAACCCTAATGTCTCATACTTTTCTGTATATCGGCTTCTAATTGAGCAATGCGATAAATGGTGCTTCTTCCTCTCCTAAAACCACTGTGCACCTTATCTATAATGCCATTGTTTTCCAAATAGGCAGTCAGTCTTTCATTCACCCTTCTGTCCATAATTCTACCCAGACAGGTTGCCAGGGCAATTGGTCTATAGGCATCCACTTTTGTGTTGAATGTTTCCACCCTCCCGGCATCACTCCTTTTCCCTATATAATTGGTTCCAAGACAGCACTAAAGTGCTTTCAGAAAGATATGTGAATATTATCTTGCATAATAACCATGACTCTCTTCAGTGAGATCTGATCCCCCAGGGCAGCCACAAAGAGGTAGCACCTGCTGTGAGTAACCCCGCCCCATTACACTCCTATTCCCCCTTCCCCCCACAGCTCTCTCCAAGCAGGCGATAATGAAGGATAATGTTGTACCCCCAAAGATAAAAGCTACAGAGATCAGTTTAGGATCAGATGTCTTAGATTAATTGGAGCTACTGAAAGGAACACGGATAATGAAGCTACAGAAAGAATATGATGTGTATTCCAGTAGCATTATGGAAAGTAAGTGTAACACATCCTCCAGGATGACAAAGTATAGTGTATATCAAGAAAGGCTAGAGGAATCACCTCTGAAGCCTAGGTCCCTGATATTTCTTTCAGGGTATTTATTTTCTCTTCTGTGTTTTCAGAAGATAAATACTAAATGAAAGTCAATCAGCATATCTACTATAGTTTATGAAGCCACAATTTCTGATGTTTGTAGGTGAACACAGGCTCACTAAAGGAAGGTGATGTGCTTACCCTGAATGTACACATACTGAAGTAGGACTTGCAGTCTTTTTATCCTATTTCACAGCAAGCTGATCTGCAAGAGATCTAGCATACCTGTGAGAACTAGGTGAACTAATTTGTCATCTGAAATGCCTCTACTGTAAAAATATGACAATTGTATGTCCTCACATAAGATTTAGTACACAGCTTTTATTTTTCAGATAGTCCACTTCCCTTGTGTTCTTCTTGTAACTGAATTAAATGTGTCTGCTGGGATCTACTTAGGGGAATATGGAATAGGGTTTTTTTGTTCTAGTGATGCATTTATACTTTGACAATGCTTGCCTATCTACTTAAACTTTTTTGCTGAGAAACAAATTTTCTAATTGCAATACAATTCTTAAATTTATATTATGACTTTCTTCTCCCATCTCAGCTTTAGAAATGTAAATCTAGTAAGTGTCTGATTTGCATTGTATTCTTTCATTTGTCTTTTCATTTCTCAAGATTCTACTTTGCACTGGATAGATTTATTCCAAAAGGCCTGCAAAAACTAACACTTATATAAATATTTTCAAAGCACTTCACAACCATTAGCTAATCAATCAGTCTTTCTTAATAAACAAGTTTTTTTAAAAAATCCTGTAGAGCAGGGATTGATAAATACCCTTGGCAATGAAGGGGCTAATAAAATAAGCACAAAAATAATTAACATCAAACTGATGCACAGTGTAATTGTTGGTGCTTTCATGTAACCAATACTATACAAAGAATTTCAGACAATAAAAATACTTCAAGTATGGAAATGTCCAGACAACTCTATTTGGCTTTAGCTTCGGTCTGATCCACTTCAGTGTCCAAGTCTGTCAGGCAACAGTAAAACAACATCTGAACATATTTTGTTGTTGTGGCTGCAAAATACAAAAAACACATAGATGAGGCAAAGTTACAAGAGAACTTTGGTCTTTTATAAATTTTATGTCGAAGGATCTCAAAGCACTTTGCAAACATTGCAGCACCTCTGTGTTTCCAATGGGCAAATCGTTCACAGAGACATCAAAGCCCAACTTTGAAATTCTTACTTTTTAATCAGCCCTTCACTGAATTTAATGGAAATTTGTAAGAGCTGGGAGCAAACTGAACAAGGAGCTCAAGATGGAGCCTTTCAAGACTAGTCTGTGAGTCAGTAGCAGAGAATCCTCTGCAGCTGCTAGTTTCTGAACCTGAGTCAACTAAATTAATGATTTCATAATTTAGGAAACTTTCTGCTAATGTTTAAAACTCCAAAAACTCACATCAGCTTATTTATACAAGTTATGGTATCTGTCCCATCCTACACACACAGAAACAACCTCTTTTTCAATTGCTCCTGGAAGAGAGCACCCAGAAATAAGTATGTGTACAACCCTACAGGACCACCATTTTTTCCCCCTAATGCAAATGTTAGCCCCTTACCAATCTCAAATATCCATCATTATAGCAGAATTCACATTTTAACTGGGTACCAAAAAAGGGGGGGGGCTCCTCTAGCTCAGGTACTACACTAATTGGTCAGTCAGTGAAACAATACAGTGATGTGGTAGTTTCAGTCCTTCAGGAGACCAAAAATGAGTGAGTTTAGTCTTTAGAGAGACAAGGTGGGTGAGGTAATAACTTGTTGGACCAACTTCTGTTGGTGAGCGAGACAATCTTTTGAGCTTACACAGAGCTCTTCTTCAGTCTTCAACACTAGGAGAACTTTTGACTGAGCCGAAAATTATTCCTCCATAATGACTCATAATTAATGTACTGTAATATTTTTATTGTATCTAAATGCTGGAAAATTCTGTAAAGTTGCATGGTTCAGGTTATTTTTTCCTCTAAAACATACAACAAACCCAGTAAAACTTCCTAAACATGTTATATATTAAAATTTTCTGAGGGAACAAATTTTACAAAAATCTAGTAAAAATAGCTACGATTTTTTTTGTTTTCTGACAAGGTTCTCACAATTTATATTTACAGGTGCCTGCACGTAGAGATGTACATACAGTATTCACATACTAATGTAAAGTACATTGCTTACCAGAGAGCCACTGAAGACATTTAGGTTTCTTTTCAGATGGTAAATAGACTCCCAAATAATATGCAGGAATTCCAGAGAGGGCTATGCCAATTCCAATGAGGGCATTGATTGTATCGCTGTAGAGAGGAACCATGACCAGGAAAATGGAACATAAACAGTATACTACAGGAAAGAAGAGGCTGAGCTGCAGATACAAAAAGATGAACGTGAATTAAAAGAAGCAATGAAACATACTGTAGAAAAATGTGAGGCCTTACAAACTGAAGCACTAATGAGGTGTGCTGTCATAAGTGTGAAGTGCCTTGGAGGGTTGTTTTACCTGTTAGGGGTTAACTGAGAGAGGGTGGGGTGACGTCAGAACAGCCCACCTCGAGGAAGAACCAGGAAGTCAAGTTCAGTTCCCCCGGAACTTTTGGGTGAGCTCGGCCTATTTTCCAGCTATGAAAGTTCTTTTTCCCTCTCCTAGCTTTGGGAGAGCTGGAGCATCCTTTTATCTCTAAGTTTAGACTAACTGTGAGTAGCATATTGATTCATAAGTTTGTACCTGATCTGGAGTGTCACTAGCCTTCTCAGAGGGAGGGGTTAGGAAGCTTCATATCTGTAAGGTTGTATCTATATATATAAAAGTCAAGTGGTGTATGTATGTGTGTATGTATGTATGTATGTATGTATGTACGTATGACTGCGAACTCCTCCCGCACCGTTTGAGCCAGAGACTTGAAATTTGGTACAGTGAGGGGTCTTGGGGTCTAGATGCTGGTAAGGGTCGAAAAATTTTCGGATCTCACCTCTGACGCCCCCCAGGGGTGAAAGTCTTTCAGGGCCAATCACATCGGCTGGGCGGTTAGGTGGTGATGATGTCATAATACCCCCCTCCAACAGACACCTCACTCGCTCAGCTCACCCCTCCCTCCTCCAACGGAACCCCGGAGATCCCTCAGTTCTCTGCCCCTCCCCCCTTCCAACGGAACCCCGGAGATCCCTCCATTCTCTGTCCCTCCCCCCTCCCAACGGAACCCCGGAGATCCCTCAGTTCTCTGCCCCTCCCCCCTCCCAACGGAACCCCGGAGATCCCTCCATTCTCTGCCCCTCCCCCCTCCCAACAGAACCCCAGAGATCCCTCAGTTCTCTGCCCCTCCCCCCTCCCAACGGAACCCCGGAGAGCCCTCAGTTCTCTACCCCTCCCCCCTCCCAACGGAACCCCGGAGATCCCTCCATTCTCTGCCCCTCCCCCCTCCCAACGGAACCCCGGAGAGCCCTCCGTTCTCTGCCCCTCCCACCTCAACCCCGGACTCCAGCAGCTCTGTGCCCCCCTCCCCCACCTGCGAAGGTCCCCGGAATCCCTCGCCTCTGGGCCCCCTCCCCCCCTGCAACGGATCTGAGTTGGGTTTGGTGGGACGGTAAGTGAGGTGGGGGTGTCGGGTTCGGTCGGGGGGTGAGGTGGGGGTGTTGGGGTTGGTCAGGGGGTGTTGCGGTTGGTGGGGGGGTGAGGTGGGGGTGTTGGGTTTGCTTGGGGGGGTGAGGTGGGGGTGTCGGGTTTGGTCGGGGGGTAAGTGAGCCGGGGGGGTGTCGGGGTTGGTCTGGGGGGGTGGGAAGGTGTCGGGGGGGTGAGGGGTGTGGTGTGGGTGTTGGGTGGGGTGTGGTGTGGGTGTTGGGTTTGGTCTGGGGGGGGGAAGGTGTTGGGGTGGGTGCCCAGACCAAACCCGACACCCCCCCCCCCCGGTTCACTTACCCCCCGACCAAACCCGACACCGCCACCTCACCCCCCCACCAACCGCAACACCCCCTGACCAACCCCAACACCCACCCCTCACCCCTCCCAACACCTTCCCACCCCCCCAGACCAAACCCGACACCCCCTGGCTCACTTACCCCCCGACCAAACCTGACACCCCCACCTCACCCCCCCCACACCAATCGCAACACCCCCAGACCAAACCTGACACCCCCTGGCTCACTTACCCCCCGACCGAACCCGACACTCCCACCTCACCCCCCCAAGCAAACCCGACACCCCCACCTCACCCCCCCACCAACCGCAACACCCCCTGACCAACCCCAACCTCACCCCTCACCCACCACGACACCTTCCCACCCCCCCAGACCAAACCCGACACCCCCCCGGCTCACTTACCCCCGACCGAACCCGACACCCCTACCTCATCCCCCCAAGCAAACCTGACACCCCCACCTCAACCCCCCACCAACCGCAACACCCCCTGACCAACCGCAACACTCACCCCTCACCCACCCCAACACCTTCCCACCCCCCCCAGACCAAACCCTACACCCCCCGGCTCACTTACCCCCCGACCAAACCCGACAACCCCACCTGACCCCCCCAAGCAAACCCAACACCCCCACCTGACCCCCCGACCAAACCCGACACCCCCCCCCCCCGGCTCACGGTGCACTGTGTAGCACACAGATTATTAAATACACTGTTCGGTCGGGGGGTGAGGTGGGGGTGTCGGGTTTGCTCAGGGGGTGAGGTGGGGGTGTCGGGTTTGGTCGGGGGGTGAGGTGGGGTTGTCGGGTTTGGTCGGGGGGTGAGTGAGCCGGGGGGTCTTGGGGTTGGTCGGGGGGGTGGGAAGGTGTCAGGGTGGGTGAAGGGTGGGTGTTGGGGTTGGTCAGGGGGTGTCAACTGTCCGCCCCCTCCCCACCTCCGACTGACCCGAGCAACGCCGGGCACTTATGCTAGTTAGCTATAAGTTTTCTTCTCTTTATTAAACCTTTTTTTGTTATAAAAGCGTTTGGTTATTCTCATAAAGGAATCCTAGCTTTGGATGGGGCAGCTCATGGTTAGTGAGGGCTGTGTCTGAATCTCTCTCTCTGCTTTCAGGGTGAAAAGGGAGGGGGAAGAGGATTTGTGTCTCCTAGGTTGGAAGGGGACGCTGGAGTTAACTCTCTGTGTTTTTTTTCCCTCCCAAACAGAAAAGGAGGGGTCGGGAGGGTTACTCTCAGGGGGGGAGTCAAGGTGCCCCTACCCCATAGTCTTGGGGTAATCACTGAGTGGTGGCAGCGATACTCCAATTTCCCAACTGGTAGACTGTGGGTTTTGGGGGGGGAAGCTTTAACTTAGGCTGGGAAGCAGCTTAGAGTTAAGGGTCATAGGAGAGACCCCCTCTGTTACCCCAGTGTCTCAGAGGGAGGTGTTTTTTTCTCTTCACATGTGCCTATAGTCTTTCTCTGCCTGGAAGAGGGAGAGGAGCTTTAAAAAAGGGGAAGCTGCTATAGGAAGGAGTGGTGAAAAAGAGGAGGGTTGCTTTACCTCAGAGACTGCTGACAACAGAGACACATCAGCCAAGAGGGAAGAGACTGCCTCCAAAGCTGTACTGACCAGCTGTGAAGCAAGATGCCCCAAGAGGAGGGGCTGGAGTTAAACCCTAATAAAAGACAATAGACCTATTAATAGGCTAAACCCAAAGAGCTGAATCTAGAAAGATGCCTGAGAGACAGGCCATCTTTCCCTTCACTTAAAAGGACTTCCTTTTGTCTCTTTTTTGGTTTAACTTGAGGACCCTTCTTATGCTACAAAGTGTGTGTGTGTGTGTGTGGAAGCACATTATAAATGACTTGAGGAAGAGTGTGAAGGAGAATTGGGGGAATCCCCTTTGTGCCCAGGTGTAAATACATGTGTGTGTCTTTATCTGTCCATCCTGTTTCCAGGACCGCACAAACTCAGCTTCAATTGACATTTATGAGAGATCCACAAATGCAGTAAGAGCAGAACACTGAAGCCGAGCGCTACCATGTATGGAATTTTTTCTCTAAGCTTCTAGTGCAGAATTTTTATCATTTGTATGTCAGAACTTGAATAAACCCAGCTTGACATTCAAGAGTCTAGTTGACTTTGCAGAGTTGGAAGTTAGAAACGCATCATTTTGCTTGTAAAATTAGCCCATCTGATATGGAAAAACTTGGAAAACAAATAGGGAAGCCCATAATAAACTTTTTTATAGATTCATTTCTTAAAGTAGAACCACACTTTGATACCTAACCACTGTTCTCAAGAATGGCCTTTCAATATTTGATGACATTTTAAGAATTAGCTGTAACTTAAGAGAGTTTTTGTTTAAATATTATTTTTATGTAACTAAAATATAACGTGAGGAAAACAATCCACTGTGAGTTCACAAAATTCCATGCAAAAATGTGAGGTCAGCTAAGCAGGCAAAGAGTAACAGAAATTCATAAATTGTCACCCACAGTCAGCTTAGATAAACTCTCTAGGTGCAACCTTGGGTGTATTGGAGGTTATGGCAAAATTCCTATTGATTTTAATAAGGCCAGGATTTCACTGCCTATTATCTGGAGCGTTTGTACATTAAGTGTGAAGACAATAAGTTTTCTCAAGGCTATTTGTTGTCAAGCAGGGCTGCATATGGTAAAGTGTGGAATCCAATAGTTCATTTTTACAACTTCAAGATTTGTGGGCTGCAGCAGACCCATGACCAGCTTGTGTTTTGTCAGTCTGATGTCCAACAGAAAGCAGAGCTGGCTGGTCAAAAAACAGGAAAAAGATTGAGCAAAAGTTTCCCCTGTTGATGGTTGTTATGTGTGTTTTTGTTGTGTGTTTTTTACATTCAAAATATGAATGAAAGACTTGTCAAACTTTAAATTAAAAAGAAATTGACTAGCTTTAGAGAATTAGAAAGTTTACTAGCTTTAGAGAATGTACTTCAATGCTGATTGTACACAGGAGTTCCATTTTTGTGCCAGATGCTAGATAGGAATCAAAACATTGTGCTCTTTAACAACACAGAAACAAAAACAGATGCTGGTAAGGATGGTGCAGGAGACAGTGACAAGACAGAGACACAAATAAAAAGATCTTTGGAAAAGATCCTGAAGGGATATTAATTTATATTCTAAATTCACTTGACTGACAATGTTACTGGGTAACACTCCTCTGTGCTTAAAGAGTGTATAGGGTACCATTTCCTGGAGGACCCAAGTAGCATTAATACACCTCACTCCCACACTACCATATATGTCTTGCATGGCAAAATATATATGGATGAAGGGAAGAGGAAACAAAGTACTAGTCCTACAAAAGAAGGAGAGGTGGAACTATTGTCTATCAACTCAGAATTTCCCAAACTATAGGAGGTGTAATCAAACCTGAATACTGAACTGTGCGAGAGCCCTAGGCAACCTGGATGTAACTATGGCAATGTAAAGATCCACCATGAGAAAACATGACTACACAAAAATAAGGGCCTATCCAGCTACACACTATGGACTGAGAAGCCTAGACAATTTCATTTTAAAAACGAAGGGGATTTTAAGTTGAACAGAAGCAAAAATGAGTCACATAATCAATAAATATCAATTTTATACTATATAGAGCAAAACTGCCATAATAGATATCCCTCTGAAAGCTGGAATACATTTTGCTCCTTAACCTGTGACAGTGTATGTTAAAAGGACTTTGTGGCTAAAAGAGTAGCACATAAGGGAAGTGCGGACACATCCTTAGTACCAATACTGTAATGTACATACAAACAGAGGCATTGACTGTATATTATGTTTTGTTTCCTTCTGTAATGTACTTACTTTAATAGGCCGTGGCCTATCAGGCTGCGTATGTCTCAGGTATATTAATCCAGCAATAGACAGCCCAACATACAGCCAGTAGTTGAAGCTGTAGTAATTAATGAGGAGAAAGACATCTTCCACAAGGAGGTAGAGCAAAGTCATTAAACCCTACAGACAAAAAATATGACAGGGGAGGGAGGGAAGCCTTTTAAAGTAACAAAATAGTTTCTTATGAAACAAAAACATACTCTATATAAATTGCCTGATTTTAGTGGTGCTGAGCTCCTAAGTTCCAACTGAAATCACCGTGAGCTGTGTTCTCAGAACCACTAAGAAATCTGTAAGTGAACTGGTGGACAGTGCTCAGGGAATGAGCAGCTGTTTTATATTTTGTTTTCTCCTCACTGCTCAATGCATGGCCCCATGCCTTATTTACCTCACACCAGTCAAATCCTGCTCTGAAGACAGAACCATTGATTTCCTTATGGGCTTGTCTGTGGTGCTCATTAGCATAGTATCTGAGTGCTTCACAAACATTAGTTTATCGTCACAACACCCATGTGAGGTGTGGTGGGGGTGTCGTATCCCCATTTTACATATGGGAAACTGAGGAATAGAGGGGAAAAGGTCCAAAAATTTCCACCTATGTGGTGTCTAACCTGAGATAGAACCTGTGTTGTCAGAGTTCTGAACATTATATAGTGCTCTATATAAAGCACAGCTCTCATTTGACTTCAGTTGCAGCGGTAAGTGCTCAACACTCCTGCAAATCAGATCCAGAGTCTCAAGTCAGGAACCCAGAAAAAGAACAGATAATTAGTGACCACCTGTGAACAGTATGGTCAATGGACTTGTCTAGCATCAGAGTTGAAACTCTGGCAGAGGCAGGGATAGAACCAGAGGTGAAAGTAAGGCTGTACGGGCCAGGATTCTAGTAAAAAACCAGAAAACCTCCCTTGTGGGTAAGCGAACCCATTCAGAAGGCTAGGAGACAGTTCAGGCCAGTGAGGACTCAAAGGCGGTTCCTAGCTCAAGTAGGGGCAACCAAAGGGAAATAGATCCCATGGAGTTAAGTCAGATGGGTACCGCATGTGAGAATTTCGGGCAGGACCAAGCCAATGACCCCCTGTATGCAAATGTGAGGGAGGAGGTAGTGGAAGTAAATGGCGTGCCTGTGGAAGGAAAGACCAAAGGTCCAAGGCCATATTATGTGATCAGATGTGATCTTTTGTACTGAATAGTACAAATACGAGGGGAAGAAGTAGAGCAGCTCTTAGTCCCACGGAAACACACAAGGGCAGTACTGGAGTTAGCTCACAGTCATTTATTTGTGGGACATCTAGGAGTAGACAAGACACTTGATAGAGTCCTAAGGAGATTTTATTGGCCAGGAGTACGCGCAGAGGTCCAACGCTATTGTACCTCCTGCCCAGAATGTCAGTTGCATAGTCCCTGACCTCACTTGCTGGCCCCATTAGTACCTTTGCCTATTATTGAAGTCCCTTTTGAAAGGATAGCCATGGACCTAGTGGGCCATCTGGAAAAATCAGCACGGGGCCACCGACATGTATTAGTCATCCTTGACTACGCCACACAGTATCCAGAAGCCATTCCTTTAAGAAACCCCACATCCAAGGCAATAGCAAAAGAATTACTCCATGTTTTTGCCAGAGTGGGCATCCCCAAGGAAATCTTGACTGATCAAGGAACCCCTTTCATGTCAAAATTAATGAAGAACTTATGTACCCTGCTTCGCATCCATGCCATACGGACCTCAGTCTACCATCCTCAAACAGATGGCCTGGTTGAGCGGTTTAACAGCACCCTTAAGAGTATGATCCGGAAGGTGGTAGCACAGGATGGAAAAGATTGGGATACCCTTCTACCATACCTAATGTTTGCAATACGGGACGTTCCCCAGGTGTCCACAGGTTTCTCTCCTTTTGAGCTATTATACGGACACCACCCACGTGGAATCTTAGATATCGCCAAGGAGGACTGGGAAGAACAACCCAACCCTGGAAAGAATGTTATCGAGCACGTGACACAGATGCGAGAGCGAATAGCTCAAATAACCCCTATAGTATGAGAACATTTGGAAAAAGCCCAAGAGACCCAGCGGACATATTACAACCATCGAGCAAAAGTACGGAGGTTTCAGCCAGGAGAACGGGTGATGGTGCTAGTGCCGACAGCAGAAAGCAAACTCCTGGCCAGCTGGAACGGGCCATATGAGATAGTGGAAGCTATTGGAGAAGTGAACTATAAAGTCAGACAACCAGATCGCCGAAGACCAGAGCAGATCTACCATATAAACTTACTGAAGCCCTGGCGTGACCGAGAGACATGCCTGGTACTTCAGAGAGCTCCACCCCAGATGGACGACCCACAGGGGCAGGTGAGGATATCCCCCGAGTTAGCCCCAGAACAACGTACAGAAGTCATTGATATGATCCAACGGAACCAAGACATGTTCTGTACACAGCCAGGCCGTACGACACTGGTCCAACATATCCTCACCAGACCCAGAGCAAGGTGACAATAAGACCATACCGGATACCAGAAGCTAAAAGAGAAGAAATTAGGACAGAAGTGAAGAAGATGCTGGAACTTGGGGTTATTGAAGAATCCCACAGCCAATGGTCCAGCCCTATTGTCTTAGTACCCAAGCCTGATGGCACCATAAGGTTTTGCAATGACTACCGGAAGTTGAACGAAGTATGCCAATTTGATGCCTATCCGATACCGCGTGTTGACGAGCTAGTTGATCAGTTAGGCAAGGCCCGATATCTAACCACTCTGGACCTAACTAAAGGATATTGGCAAATTCCCCTGGACAAGAACGCTAAGGAGAAGACTGCCTTCTCTACACCTGATGGTCTGTTACAATACACTGTCCTTCCTTTTGGACTCCATGGGGCCCCTGCTACATTCCAACGACTTACGGACAAATTGCTGCGACCCCACGCCAGGTATGCTGCCGTCTATTTAGACGACATAGTCATCCATAGCCCTGACTGGGAAACGCACCTAGGAAAAGTGGAAGTGGTACTAGACACCCTGCGAAAGGCCGGCCTCACTGCCAACCCCCTCAAGTGTATACTAGGACTAGCTTTGGCCAGATACCTCGGGTATGTAGTCGGAAGAGGCTTGGTAAAACCCCAAATGAACAAAGTGGAGGCAATAGAAGATTGGCCTCGGACAGTCCATAAAAAGCAGGTCAGAACATTTCTAGGGTTAGTAGGATACTATAGTAGATTCATCCCTCATTTCGCCACAAGAGCAGGGTCATTGACGGACCTGATAAAGGCTCGGGGGCCCAAGATAGTAAAATGGACTGATGCGGCAGAGGGAGCATTCACAGATTTAAGGACAGCCCTTTGCTGTCATCCGGTACTCATTGCCTCAGACTTCGAGAAGGAATTTGTCCTACAAACAGATGCCTCAGAGATAGGGCTAGGAGCTGTCCTTTCACAGATGGTAGGGGAGGAGGAACACCCAATCTTGTACCTCAGCCGGAAACTCCTCCCCCGGGAACAAAAGTACGCTGTCGTTGAAAAGGAATGTCTAGCGATAAAATGGGCTATGGAGACTCTCCGCTACTACCTACTGGGGTGGTGGTTTACCCTTGTAACAGACCATGCCCCGCTCCAGTGGATGCACAGAAACAAGGAGACGAACGCAAGGGTGACGAGATGGTTTCTTTCCCTGCAACCTTTTAACTTCCGCATACAACATAGGGCCGGAAGCCAACATGGCAATGCAGACAGCCTGTCACGACAACACTGTCTCTCGTCCCAAGTAGCTCAACCCCATGGTGTTGAGCAAGGGGGGAGGATATGTGATAGAGGAAGGTCAGGGAGCTGTGGCAGAGTGCTTGAGGGGAGATATATCAACTCAAGGTTCATTAGGGCGTGGCTCCCTGTAGACTAGTGAAGCAGGCAGCAGGCTAATTGGAGCACCTGCTGTCAATTAGGACCTTAATAAAAATCCTGCCTCAGGCAGACAGGTGTGGGTGTTTGGAAGGAGTTTGGAGGCGTTGGAGCGGAGAGCAATTTGGAGGCGTTGGAGCGGAGAGCAGTTTGGAGGCGTTGGAGCGGAGAGCAGTTTGGAGGCGTTGGAGCGGAGAGCTAAGAAAGACCCAGACCCTAAGTAAAGGAACACCTGGCTTGTGCAGAGAGAGGGCAGGAAGCCCCCACAAGCTGAAGAGTAGGAGAGGGAAGTAGCCCAGGGGAAGGAGTAGGTAATCCCAGTGGCTTACTGCTATCCTCAGGGCCCCTGGGCTGGGACCCGGAGTAGAGGGCGGGCCCGGGTCCCTCCCTCTCCCCTTCTCCCCTCTAGGATACTAGTGGGACAGTTAAGACCCTGTTCAGGGGCAAGAAATAGGCTCCCTGAATTCCCCCCAAGAAGAGAAAGCGCAGGACCCATCAATATAGTGGCAGTAATTTGTCACAAAACCCACACAAAGACTTAGGCTATGTATGCACTACAGCTTATGTTGGAGTTAGTTTTGTCAGGGGTATGAATAAGCAACCTCCCTGAGTGGTGTAAGTTACACCGACTAAGCGATGGTGTGGACAGTACTATGTCAGCGGGAGAGTTTCTCTTGCCAATATAGCTACCACCGCTTGCTGGGTCTGGAGTAATTAAGTCGATGGGAGAGCTCCCTCCTGTCAGCACAGAAGAGCATCTGCACTAGCAGCGCTACAGCTGTGCCGCTCTGAGCTCTGTGGTGCAGCTACAGAACAAGTGTTCTCTCCATTGCTATGCATTTTAAACCTTTTTCTATCCAAGATCAGAACACACAGACTAATTAATGTTAAATCTCATATAAACTGGGGATATTGCAACAAAAATTCGAACTATTTTTAAAACTGATTCAGATAACCCCCTACAGATGATTTTATAACTCGTTTGTGCTGATTAACATGACCCTCTGGGCCTAATTCTCATTCACACTAAGATCACTTTACCCGGGTGGCCTTAGTATAAATGAGAATCAGGCTGGGTGGCTCCAACTCTTTTTAAAAAAAGCAATTTAGTTCAACTAGCCATTTTCAGGAAACTTCCCCCGTGCAGACAGGCCTTGAGAAATTTTGTGAAAAGGGGATTCATAATACTTTACCATTTTGCAGATTCCTAAAATAGAGAGGGAAGACGTGGGGAAGTTCCGTTACTTACATTAAAGAAAAGAGCAGGGATTGGTGTGAAACACTTTATATGAATCAAACTCAAACATTCAGGAAGGTGTCCTTCTCTGGCTCCAACATAAAAAAGCCTAACACCAAAGGAAACAAAAAAGTCTAATTAGCCAAGCAGAGTCCTTCTGCTTTTCCACAAAGGCAGAACCAATTATCTTATTTTTTGTTCTTGTAAACATTTATGGAGAAAAATATTTTTCTGTTGTAATTACCATTCTTTAGTCCACCTTTGCCTTTCACTGAATAATAGACAGCGCTAGGGTACATGCCAGGGCACAAAAACTTCTCCATCATTAAGGAATGATTTGACTTAATGTGACAAATGTAGATCAGACTGCTAGATAATCAGAAGACTGTATTGTACTTGCCCCATTTTAAGTAGTCCTTCGTGTGAGAGTTCCTATAATAAAATCTGTGCTACTGACCATAGTACTTTACTGCAATCATATGTTTATTTTAGAAACATTACATTAAATATTCTTGAAAGAACTTCCTGTAGCCTGAAATATACTGAATATTATTGCTCCTATAATGTCAAAAGTCCCTACCAGGATTATCAAGAGCCACCACAATGCTTAAAGAGGGGCAATTTGATGACAAAAAAGTATATAGTCCAGTCCAATCCTCTATGCTGAGCGTGCTTTCTTTTTAGGGGACAGGAGCCATATCTGCACCATTGCATAGGTGGAGAAGCTCCATGCAGTCTTTTAGATTGTAAACTCTTTGGGACAGAGATAGCTATTTACTATATATTTGCACAACCCTAGCACAAAGGGGTTTGACCTGGTTTGCCTCTAGTCACTAGCACAATGATTAACTAAGTCACTAACTAAAGAATGCACGGCGAATAGCAGTAGGAGGGATAATGGGAGTCTCAAACAAACAGCATAGGATTGTGCTGGACTCTTTTCCTGAACTGGGTTCTTTCCAGCTTATAGCTGTAGACACAGAAGTTGAGACCTACAGTATTGTAGCTGCATCTTGGTTGTAAGTGTTTTGGTTTTCTTCAAGTGTCCTCAAGTATATATCTGTCCACAGACAATATGCAATTATGATAAATACCTAGCTCTAAAGCATGAACTATTAGCATTGAAATACATATTTAACAACCCAAAATATTAAAAAAACTTAATTTTGATTCAGATTAACTTACATCTATATACAGCAAGTTCACCACATTTGTTAGGCCAAGGGCAGTGTTGTTCCCCACAAATGAATAATAACTCCACCCTAACCTTGCATATTCTGAATTATTTTGCTTTGGCGTTCTAGAAAGATAACCATGGAACTATATGATATTACTGGACAAAGATGGTGCTAAATGATAGCCTTTTATCCTTGGATTGTGGCATTCATTCAAGTTTGGTACTTCTAATTTATTCACGCGCATGGCAACATTAGCAGACTTTCAATTCTGTTGAACAGGATCAGTGTCAAATTTATGGTGAGATTGATAGTATATTTATGAAAGTTCAATTCTGGCTTGACTGAAAGGATATTTTTTCCTTAGGTGGGTCTTGTTTTTCTGTTTAAAGCAGTTCCAATTCTGTTTCTTATTTATGAGTTACGAACAAGAACTATTATTGGATCAGTTTCAAATATCACAATATAGCAATATCCAGCATGACAAATGTCTTTGACAGATGAAAAAGAAAGAATTCAAATATTCTTCAGTGTAACACATATGCACTAGTAACGGACTCTAAAATAACACCTCTAGCCCATTCGTGCTATTTCTCACTGAAATCTGGAGGTGGGCTCAGAGATCTCTTTATTTATTCAGATTTTGCCCTACAGTCTCTCTGAGCCACAAAGATTTGCATACAAATCAGGGGCGGCTCTACGTTTTTTGCCACCCCAAGGGTGGCAGTCAGGCGGTGTTTCCGCAGCAGATCAGTGGACCTCCCACAGGCATGCCACTGAAGGCCACCTGACTGCTGCCCTGACAGCGACCAGCAGGCTACCCCCCTCTCCCCCCCCACAGCTTGCCACCCCAGGCAAGCGCTTGCTTGCTTGCCAATACCTGATGCAAATAAAAGAAGCCACATGGGAGTTGCAATCGGCCGAATCTGTGGACATGGCAATTAACAAACCAGCCAGGCCCGCGAAGGGTGCTTACCCTGAGGGGCTGTGTGCCAAGGCTGCTGATCCCTGCTATAGCAGCTAATTACTGCTTGGCAAAGAAAGCTGTGCTGAGTTGTATTGCTGCAGCCAGAGCACCTGGAAGCATTGTGCCAAGACACAAGTGTACCTCATACAATGCCTCCAAAAGCACTCCACCATGAAGAGGTAGTGAATCTGCTGTGTCGCTAAGTAGGAGGGGCAGTATACATAGGTCTACAATTTTACAAGGCCTTCTTCATATCATTCCTCATTTCTTTTGGGATGGTGCCACTCCCCAGGTGGCACTAATAGGGAACATTCTTTGAGCATCAGGAATGCAACTGGTGTCAACCATGCATGGGAGTCTTACACCCTCACTTTCTAGACCGGCCACATCTTCTTGTAGCAAGTCTGCCAGTCAAGTTAGACAAAAGTGATTGAAAAAAAACACAACAGTCACTCCTGTTAACATTCTATTGCTACCTCTAGACTGCATTCTTAACATTATAGAATGCATTACTTTTATCATACAATACTAAACACCTGAAATGGAGATAGTCACAGATTCTTAACTTCAGCAAGTCCCACTCAATGTATTATTAAATGATGCCACTTACTACAAAGTACAATTGATTTCTCTTTGAGTACTGCCTGCTTTTTACATGTTTGATGTTTCGTACCTGGAAGCTGCAATAGCTGATGAGTTTAATCCACCATAACAGGACATGGCCACTGCAATAGGAATTATCCACTTAGCATAACTAAGGGTTTCATTACCAAATGTCTGCAATAGAAAAGAAAGAGCATGAGGCTAAGTACATTAACTATGCAATGACAGCCTTGCAAAGCTGGCAGGAAAATGTATCAGTCCAAGCACAGAGTCTCCTAGCTCATTCTTTACCATAATGATAATGAAAATTACTTCTGCTGAGTGGGTGATTGGAATTTTGAAAGGCTGATCAATGCTAAAATAGATCCTACATTTGCATTAAAACAAAATTGGATTTTTGTTAATTTCTGTAAATTGGGTTTGAAATAGTGGTTGTCATGCAGATTAGGATGTACAAATCTATTGTTGAATTGTGTGATAATAACTATAGACGTTCCATATTGTGTAATATGCTGACTTTATTTGTTTGTATTTTGGGGATCTGAAATGCTAATTTGAGCTAATTTGAAAGTTCGAGCAGAATTTAGCAAAAATTTGTCTCAAAACTATTTCTGTCAGTGTAGAGTGTTCAATGACAATACTGAACATGATGATGTAGAACTACAGCAAAAATGGTTCCCAAAGCAACCCAGACTTCCTACTTCTTATTCTCTGTGTTTATTTAAAACAACAGTTACATCTAGGGCATCAGGATTAACAGAGATTATAAAATGGTTTAACAAGCATCAGTTCACAAAGAGATATGTATTATGTCTGAGTCAACACAGTGTAGTAGTGTTATTATACAGGAACAAGTAGTTATAGCTATTAAACACACACAAACAGAGAAGAAATGCCTTAATTTGTAGGGTAAGAAATCTGCTGTATAGGGGACTAGATGAGAATCTTCCACAGTATTATATATATTGTAAACATTTGCCTTAATAAACATCACACAACTTACCACTGCCACTGCGTCGCTTGTTAGGAGAGTTGGCATGTCCAAAACTACATAGTATGCTATGTTAGTGAGCAAGTAAATAATGGCCACAATAGGCATTGAAATTGCAATTGAGAGTGGTAGATTCCTACAAAGAGAGACATAAAATGGTATTGGACCTATTAAAATGAGAAATGCTCCTCCCATATACTAGTGGGTGAGGTAATATATTTTATTGACCCAGCTTCTGTTGGTGAGGGGGACAAGCTTTCGTGCTTACACAGAATTTTTCTGCAGGAGTGGGTAACTTATTCAGGTCTGCTCTACACTACAGGGTTAGGTCAATAGAAGCTGCCAACCGAGCTGTGAAAGTGTCTTCACTTAAATCTGGCTCCTGTCAATGTATGTGCCTCTCCATGCTGATTTAGGCTATGTCTACACTTTCCAAAGTAATATAATATAGAATATTACCCCTTTTAACCCATAGGCTTAGACCCCTGTAACATATTTCCAGAACACCAGTATAACTCTTTTGTCTCTCCTTTTTGCCCCAGTTTAATATTACCCTTAATTTTGGCTCATTTCCTCAAAGGTAAAATACAGCACGGGCTGACCCAAACAACAAAATAAATAAAATAAAATGAGAATTTGAAAGGGCCTGTGGAAGTTAGGCCCCCGATCCTAATAATTTTCAGTGGAAGTTGGGTGCCTTAATTCCTTAGGTATCTTTGAAAATCGTATCCTAAAAAGTAAAGAAAAATAATGTCACATATGGAGCTACTGACTTTGATATAATACATCCGAAGAGGTAAATGTAAATCACTTATGGGGTATGCTGCTTAGCAGGTCTTTTCAAAAGCTAAGTTTTTGTTATAGATAGTAGTTTGATTAATTTCAAAATAAGGATCGCCTCACAACACGCACTGAACTCATCCATTGGGTTATTGAACAATCTATCTTGTTGTGTGGCCATGTTTTCATAATCTTTGTAACACTCCTTGGTGAATTTGAAAGTGTGCACAAACCTTTCAGGATTCCTCATCTCCTCAGTGACATAATTCAGGGTATCCCATCCAGAGTAGGAATAGAGGGCTGAATACAGAGAAAGTGCTATACATCCTACATCAGTTGTTGAACCTTCAAATGGAGCATTAAGATTTTCTGTTTCTCCTATATAAATATTATAAAGCAGTTATAGATTATGTTTAAATGTTTTTCTATCTTATCTACTTTAAGTATATACACTTCAGCTAAACAAAATAAAACAAAAGCTACTGTTCTCAGACCATAATAAAACCTTTAAAAATATTTTCATAGCATTGGAGATATAAAAAAGCTTAGCCAGTTAGAGACTTCAGAACATCTCACAAATATGGACCTACACAAATTTGTCTGAGAGATTGGCTGAACAAGAAGTAGGACCAAGTGGACTTGCGGACTCTACAATTTTACATTGTTTTATTTTTGAATTCAGTTTTTTTGTACATAATTCTACATATGTAAGTTCAACGTTCATGATAAAGAGATTGCACTACAGTATTTGTATTAAGTGAATTGGATTATTTAGTTGGGGATTGGTCTTGCTTTGAGCAGGGGATTGGACTAGATGACCTCCAGAGGTCCCTTCCAACCCTGATATTCTATGATTCTATGAATTGAAAAATACTATTTCTTTTTTTTTTACAGTGCAAATACTTGCAATAAAAATAAATATAAAGTGAGTACTGTACACTTTGTATTGTGTCGTAATTGAAATCAATATATTTGAAAACGTAGAAAATATCCAAAAATATTTAAATAAATGGTATTCTATTATTAACAGAGTGATTAATCATGATACATTTTTAATCATGGAATTAATCACAATAATTTTTTTTAATTGCTTGACCTCCCTAATATTGACACATTTATGGCTGCTTACTTTTCTGACAAAAATATTTTTTTACTTTTTAAAAATATTTGTTAGCATTGCAGAGTTATCTGCGGGAGAGCAAGTTTGCAAAATGAACCTGGGATCTGAAATTTGAGCAGTCCTCTTTCTGATTCACACATCATCACTAGCAATAAAGATTCTGCTGATGATGCACAAGTCAGAAATCATGCAGTTTATGCTTCATATCCCAGGTTGTTTGCAGTGCTGGCATTTATTTTAAAAACCTCTATTAGTTGGAACCTGAAGAAAATTTGATCTGGAACCACTAACAGCCAACAAATATGCTCTAGAAAGCGGAATAATTTATTAGAGTACAACCATGTTGTAATCCCTATTCATCCTCTACAGCTAAAAATGGACCAAAGGTAGATCAAGGCAACTTAGGTTAAGGTGTGGTTTCAAGGTTGTATGAAGACTAGGATTCAGATTTGCTGGCACTGAAAACTTGTCCTGTTCTCATGATAATATTTCAACGAATATTGCAAACTATTGAGACACTGGGTCTGAACCCTGGATTAGTGTGATGTGTGTAGATGGAAGGGGGCCAGCCTTGAACCTGAGTTTACATTTGGGTGGCCCAAATGTCTACATTGAAATTTTATAGCCCTGAAGACCAAGACATGTGAGCCCAGGTGTGCTAGGTTTTTTTTTTAATCGCCATGTAGATGGAGCTTAAAGCATCCTACAGAGCAATATAGCTGTCACCTCTTTTTCAGGAGGTTAACAACTATTTCCCAGTGCATAACATTTTATATTAAAGTGCTGTGGATTCTTATACTTCTGTATAGACTCTGACTCTCAAAGCACTGCTCAGTTTTTTAAAAAAATGTCTGTAAAATGAAATATATTCTTACCTTTACTAATTTTATAAAGACCCATCGAGATGATCATGATAAGAGCCATAACTTTTGCATATGTGAACAGATCTTGTACTCTGGTTCCCCATTTCACATTGACGCAGTTAATAAATGTTAAGGTGCCTATTGAGAAAAGGAATACAGATGAGATCGGTGCTTTCTTAAATAATACACCTTTCAATAAAATCAAAGTTACAAGTACAGTACAGAAGAACTCTTTCAACACTTCAGAATTATCTGGACTTTTACTGAAAACAATAGAAATTGACTATCATTAATTTTTGTCAGTTTTTATGTTTTAGTTTTGAAAAAGAAGTAAAACTTACTGCATGGAGGCTGCCATTTCCTGATACTAGGTTGGAAGAAAGAGATTAGGAGAGGAAGACAGACATTCTGCATTGAAATGAGTGGGAAATTACTGGGTTTTGAAGTTTGATTTTAAGACCAACCACTGTTTACTTTATTTGAGTCATCTCATTGATTTCAGTGGGGCTACTCACATAAAGCAGGCAGGATTTGTAATATTATGTATTTGGATTACAGGAGTGTCTAAAATCCACAATGGAGATTAAGGCTCCCTTGTGATAGGCTCTGAGAAAGTCCCTGCCTCCAAGACTTTGCAATCTAAATACACTAAGGGTATGTCTTCACTACCCGCCCAATCGGCGGGTAGCCATCGATCTCTCGCATCTTATGAAGATGCGAGAAATCGATCGCTCGCGGTGCCCCCGTCGACTCTGGAACTCCAGCTTGCCGGGAGGCGCAAGCTGGAGTCGATCGGGGAGTGCGCCGCTGACTGCCGCCGCCATGAGGATGGACGGTAAGTCGGCTGCAGATACGCAAACTTCAGCTACGTGAAAGTTGGTATCTGCAGTCGATCCCCCCCCTCCCCCCCCGGTAGTGAAGACCAGCCCAAAGAATGCAAGAAAGGAAACTACATTTCACACAAGGAGAACTGAAACTATGTTGCCTTTCCATGGTCACACAGAAAAGCCTGTAATAGCATTGGGATTTGAATGCAGCTTCCCTGAGTCCCTTCCTTAATAAACCCAATTTTCTTCTTTTGGGCCCTCACTTTGTATTTCTTTATTGCTAGTCAGTACAGCTGGTTGGAACATTTTCACCCAGATTTGCTGTTTTGTCAAAGCCAAAACGTTCCTGGGTCCAGGTTGAGACTGAGCAAAAAGAGAGACTCTGTAGCCTGTTGTCTAAGGTATTGGCCTTGAAGTGGAAAGAAAGGGGTTCAAGTCTTTACTATACCTGTTTGGAGTGATCTGGGATGAAAAAACTCTACTCTACAAGGGAGTTTAGTCTCCCAGAACAGGGCCTTAACCACCAACCTGCATGTGTACTCCGATGGCTCTTGTGAAAACATTCCGAAGGTGTTGTTTTCATTCCAATGCAGAACAAAAACAAATTTTGAAATCTCAAACGCTGCTAGGAAATGGAACTGTCCTCCTGCCTGCTCTACTAGCCAGAGTCTAGGAATTCCAGATGGAGGGCAAATGTGCACACACCTCTTTGGGAAACATCCCCTTGTCCTGCCTTATTCAGCCCTGACAATCTTTCTTTCAACCCTCCAGCTTGACCTCAGAATTATGGCCAACCTACCATCTGGAACAATGATCTAGGACGAAGGCAGAGATCAGAGTCACAAGATTTGTGAGGCAGGTGGGTGGATGTGCAGTTACCTATTAGATCATCCATTTAACTCATCCAGTCAGTGCTTGTCAATGCAGAAGTTTTCACTGCAGTATGTTCTCCAATTCTTTGCTTGAGACTTTTAAAATTAGATGAACAATGGGACTGCCCTCAATTCCTTTGAGAGAGACTTTCATAATATAAGAGATCAAACTGTTAGGATGCTTTTCCTAATGCTCACCTTACATTTACAGAGGGAAAGAAAAAAGAAACTACAACTGGAAATGCTTCTCCTTTGGGATCAGAGTCTATACTCACTTGTGCAATCACGTGGACTGCACAGGAAGTGTCTGAAGTTGAAAGTCAGCAAAGCATTTGGCCCTTAGAAAAGAGGTGTCCAATAGAAATTCGATGCTGGCTACACTTATGGTTTTGAATTTTTCTTATTCGCCACATTTTTTAAAGGATTAAAAACATACTACAAATGACATTTTAAATTATTTTTATTAATATCAAAAATAAGTAGATTACAAAAAAATTAATAGCTACTACTAACACAAAATTACTTCAGTCTGACACTTTGCATTCTTAATACTTGAATTTTATCAAATTTACTGAAGAAAAAGTGGATTCACAGACCCACGCATTGCTCATGCATTAGCCACAATTCAATAGCCTATTTGCCACATGTGGCTAGTGGCGAATGTGTTGAACACCGCTGCCTTAGAACTTCAGACTGGATCTCAGGAAGGAGCAGCCTGCTGTAGCAATATCCAGAAATCATTTAGAAGCTGTTAGCTGTCACGTCCTATTAGAAACTTAGTAACTTACTGCCTTCTCAGAACAAGGAACAGTGTGCGACTCATTGTGTCACACTTTGTTCCCTGGTCTGTTCCTGCCCCGACACAGTGTAAAGTCATTTTATTGCTAAACCAGATCTCCACCGAGCCTTGATACCGCCGTGCTGATGGAAATAGTCATTGAGTTTAGTCAGAGAAGTTAAAAACCTAATGAGGTGATAGAATAGTCTGTCAGTTGTCATGTCAGCAGCACCAGAAGCCCAGGCAGTGGAGTGGGACTCTGCCATCATATCCCCCAAGAGAACACTCAGACACAGAGGAGGGGATGTGGGCACATAGCATGAATCAGCAAAGTTGGAGACTTAGCAGCAGGGCTAACTGACTCTTCCCTCAACTCAACAGCAGCTGGCTATGAGGTGTAGAGTGCCCTGAAGCACTGGTAGCAACAAGGATTCCTTTAGTTGGCCTTTTTGACACAATTTTCTCACAGAAACTCTCTCTCATTTGGGCTGTGCTCCGGGGCTTTTGCCCTTTGATCCACACTTCACTTTCCTTTAGTTTTAAAAGGGGAAAAAGCTATTACAGCCATTTAAATTATATTGCAACTTAAAAATTGTTCTTTACAATGGTGAAAATAGTATCCCCCAATATATGAGACTCCAATCCTGCAAACATTTACACACATGCTTACCTTTATTACTGTGAGTAGTCCCGTTGATTTCAGTGGGACTACTGTGCCCTTTGAGGCTTGAAACACCATGGCATTTCCCTTTTATATACCACTGTGATGCCAATGAAATCAGTGGTTTTACACATTGGCACACAACTGGAGTAATGCAGTGGTAACAGGCTCTTGGTCTAAAAAATATTAGATTTTACAGTGAATTGTTCTAAGACAAACACCTTTTTAATGTCAGAGTCGGGTCTCATTTGAAACGTATCTGCTATCTGAGTGATTTCTATAAAGCCCACTCCCCATTAACAAATGTGGTGTGCACATTAAAATAGGATTCCATTCTCTATAATGTAAAATTACCACGTAGGCATTAGTAACTTAAGTATTCCTTATTCCTAGAAGGGAACATTTCCTTTGACAGGGTTCGTAGCTAAGACCACAACAATGCCAAATATCAAGTTATGTATTTCAACTGCCAAACCAAACATCCCTCTCAACTTCCCCATATTTTAGACCCAAATCTAACGGCTTGCCACCTTATGTTTTACTTCTTTTTATGTCTGTAAAAGACTGGAATCAGGAACTCTATTTGATCAGGGTATGAAAATTTTCATAGTAAGGAACCGAACTTCCAAAGTTTTGCTATTTTAACAAATGAATTCCTAATTTTGAACTGATACAGTGTTGAATGAAGTGAATGGATGAACTCCCATTGACTTCAATGGGCATTTCAACAGAGCCTTAGTATCTGGGACATAATTTAAAATTCCAGGGTCCTATATTTGCACACATATTAAATGCTGTGAAAGTCACCTACTGTAATGCATCTGTATTGGGAAAGGTCTGGAAAATAAATTTTATTCCTTTACCATCTCCCCTTGTTTCAGAAGAGAAAGCAATTAGAGCATTCTCATTCTTTTAATACCTTAGAGGCAGAGTTGTAGATTCCTGTGCATGTAACTGCCCAAAAAGGAAAAAGGAGGCTGCTCTAGGTGAAAAATTGTAGCTTTTAGAGTTAGCTCAAGTGAATAAAGAGTCTTTCCACCCCCTCTCCCCCACATAAAATTCTTTTACCACTGAAAAATATTTGATTTAGGATTCTTGTTGTATCTTTTCACTATCAGGATTTTATATTTTATTTAAAAGCCATGCAGATTGTGGGAGAGCAGCACATTGTAACTAATGGTGTTACAAAACAGAGCAACTGAGCCACATTAGGAATCACTCAGAATCCAAAATGAATGCTTAAAGAGACTTATTATTAAAGTTCTTAAACACTGGTCACTCCAAAGTTTAGTAGTTTATGCACAATACCAGGTCAGCTGGGGAGAGAGAAATAGATCCCATGTGTATGCAAGTATGGAGATGATCTACATTTTAATTAAGCTAATAAAGTATATTAGAATAGATCTATTTTTTAATAAATGAGATGTTTAGAATACTGAAGAATGACAAGGACAGCAGTTTAACCCATGGTCTCTGTTTTTCAGAAGTTAACCTCCTGTCTGCCTCAATGGGGAGTGTTTGAAGTATAAACAGGATTAATTACAGGGGAGACATTTTCTCAGAATTCACAGTACACACCACTCTGCGTGTCAGGTGTCTTTTAGGGAATGCTCTGTCTTGCCTCATGGACAACTGATCATGCTGTTGCATATACCAAGAGCAGATTATACACAGTTCTGTATATGCGGATCATGATGTTCTATACCACCATCTACCACTGTAGTATCTGAGCACCTGGATAGCAGAGGATGGGACTCAATGCTGGTCCCTTCCAGCTTTATATATCTACATTTACTTTCCAGGCTTCCACCTAAAATCCACAGCAACAGCAAAGGCACTAATGGACTTCATGGAGTGTCTGGCACTTCTACCTTTTTGGAGTCAAAACTCTGCTTGAGGTAGAGCTTTTGGTTTTGATTTTATTTT